>JAQJVL010000085.1:2033011-2656884 GCA_035578905.1 Stictocephala bisonia | reverse complement strand
CCATTGCTTATTACTGCAGTGTCCATCTCGGTGGTGGCTAATGTAGGATGTTTTCTGTGTGGGGGGGGGGGGGAGAGTACCAGGCTAGTCAGTTAGCCGAAAACCTGACCAATACCCAATGGTTCAAATTTCACAAAACTGTATGCTCCTGTAACTAACTTTTCTATTGGCCGATTAATATCTAAAAATATCTAATTGGCCCTTTCTAAAAATCTGTCAACAATAGTTATTAACAATGACTACACTCGTTCAACTAAACTCATTTGCATAGTTTTTATTCATCCATATCTTGAACAATCGGCATCATAAATATAAATAACTTAATACGGAAAAAATTTGTATATGGTGAATCATGGTTGTTTCTCATTATTTTCAACATTTCATTAATAAACAATGCACACAATGTTAACTTGGTGGAACTCAAGCCTAGATCTAGTACATAGCGTAATGATAACCCACTCACCCTTCCACACTGTAGGGTGGTGGTGGCATTCCACGTACCCACAGATTTAAAGGTGTATGGGTGGTGGTCAATACTATCATACTTGTATAGATGGGTGGTTGGGTCAATACTATCTTTTATATGTAGGTATTAGTACCACCATATGTGTATGGGGAATGATGTAAATATACAATAGGTATTGCCCCACCCACCTCACCCATACATGTATGGACATATGGGAAAGGCCATTGCCACGTTACTAGTATACTGTAGGTGTATGGGAAGACCATTTCCACTCACTGTTGGCTGTACAGATGGGTGAGAGGGACATTGCCACTGTATGTGCATACCATTAATGTAGTACATGGGTGGGTGGGAAGGCCTTTAGCACTGTGCATGTAAAAGTCATCAGGAGAGCCATTACCAACACTAAAACATGACATTACCCAATACCACGTAATTGTGTGGGTATCATTGTACGTCTAAGAGTCGATGAGTGGCTTATTACAACTGTACATTTATTGAACATACACTCATTTATTGTACATGTATAGATTGGTAAGAGTGTCAGTACCAACAGTACATGTATGAGTGTATGGGAGGAGGGGTAATTGTCATAATTGGTACGTGTAAGGGCAGTTGTAACACCCATTGTCACTGTACATGTATGGGCGCGTGGTAACACCCATTGTCACTATACATGTAAGGGTGGGTGGTAACGCTCATTGTCACTGTACATGTATGGGGCGGGTGGGTAATTCCCACTGTCACTACTACATGTAAGGATGGGTTGGTAACGCTCATTGTCACTGTACGTGTATGGGGTGGGGTGGTAATTCCCACTGTCACTATACATGTAAGGGTGGGTGGTAAAGCTCATTGCCACTGTACTTGTATGGGCGGGTGGTAAGTTCCCACTGTCACTATACATGTAAATGGTGGGTGGAAAACGCTCATTGTCACTGTACGTGTATGGGCGGGTGGTAATGTCCCACTGTCACTATACATGGATAGGGGGGGGGGGTGGGTGGTAACGCTCATTGTCACTGTAACGTTTTTGGGCGCTTGGTAATTCCCATTTTCACTTTATGTGGAAGGGCGAGTGGTAATACCATTTTTTCACTGTACGTTTAAGGACGGGCGGAAAGGCCCATTGTCATTTGTCACTGAATGTGTAAGAACAATTGGTAATGCCCATTATCACTGTACGTGTAAGGGATGATGGTAAGTTCCTATTGTCACAGTACGAGTTATGGCGGGTCTAAATGCCCACTGTCACTATACATGTAAATGTGGGGTAGTAAGGCCCATTTTCACCGTACTTGTATGGGCGGGTGGTAATGCCCATTGTCAATGTACGTGTGGGCGGGTGATAACGCCTTTTGTCACCATATGTGTATGGGCGGGTGGTAAGGCCTACTGGTACTACACGTGTATAGGCAGGTGGTAATGCCCATTGCCACTGACGTGTGTGGGCGGATGTAAGACCTATTGCTACTATACGTGTATGGGCAGGTGGTAATGCCCATTGCACTGACTATCTGGGCGGATGTAAGGCCCATTGTAACTGTATGTGTATGGGTGGATGGTAAGGTATTGACATGCAGTGAAAGGCTCCTACGCGGGCGACAGGAGACGACGCGAAAACACAAACGTTCCAGCGGCACGCTGGGATAAGTCCATATTTGTAGAGTTTTTGCTTCCTACGTGGACTGGCATTGCGGGGCGACACTAATTGCTAATGTTCTAGAAACAGTCAGTTCACTATGATATCCAAAGAGAAAGGATAGAAGCTGATGTTTCTTGATAGTTTTTGTATTGGGCTACGCGTATTTGAAAAGAAAGGCGACCGAGATATGTGGAAAGAACATTAGTTTTTTTTTTAAAGAAAGATCGATTGTATGGCGAAGTCTATCATCTTTATAGAAAATTGCGCCAGTACCCGGAAATATTTCGTAATTATATTAGAATGTCAGTTGAAACATTCGATTACATTGTCATTGATTTAAGAAGTGATAACAATTTGAAAACAACAAACTTTAAAAACCAATCTCAGTTGAAGAACGTCTTATTATCATTCATAATCTCTCATTCATTAACTTGTTATGGTAGTGTACATGGCGCATGTTCCATAGTGAAGGATATTTTTGTACTGTAGTAATGAATTCTTCCACAGACATTATGAAAACACGTGTAGACTATGAAGGCAACAGTCAATCACTGTCGCTGGTGTCGCTGCGGGCGCGTCCTACGTGATCTTCGAGGGCGGGCAACATCATCTACACCAGCAACAGCAGCAGCAAGATATAAACTCGTTTGTAGCTACAAAATACGCTCGAAACGCAACGCACGCAAATGTCACTCGTCCACTAAGGACGCTCAAATTCATTAACATTGCTTTTAAATTTTGCTGCTCTTGTCGCGTCGCTCCTGTCGTTCACGTTGGAAGGGGCCTTACAATACCTCAAGGAGTTATCGGTAAGGTGGGTGAATGGGCCCCAAGAAGTAGTATCTTTTAACTGTTGCTATAAGGTGGGTGAGTTCGTTTACTTTAAAAATGTTATGGGTAATATAGTGTATATCTCTGATATATTATAGAAAGGTGGTGATATCATGGGTGCTTTAAAACAATAAATTTGTCTTAACAAACAGAGTGATTGCGTCTGACTGGAATTAAAAAAAAAAAAAGGATTGGCCGTTGTCATGTTATAACGTAGAAGAGTAATTGTACGTGTTACATGAACAATAAGTAGATTTTTAAATTAAAAATATACATTGGATTCATGTTTGAACACTGAACCACGGATCTAGGGTTCAGCAACCGTTACTCTAATACAACATATAAAGCACAGATAACTTGCAGTTAATATTTTGCATTAGGCCTTGTTAACGTTCTATGTTGACTTTATCGATGGCTTGAATGACAAGATATTGTAAATATTGGAATGATGTCAGATCAGTTCGATTTCTATAGTAAAAATAAAACAAAATCTATGTACTTTGTCATTACATAACATAGCATATAGTTAAAGTTTTAAGCAGTGCCAAGTCAAAGGCCTCTTTTATGTATATTTTATAAATTCCATAAGGCCACGCGATGGGGGTTATAAAATATTGAGGTATTAGGGAGATGAAATAGAGACGTAACTCTGCTGCTTATCGGACGGCCGTGTATTTTCAGACTTTTATCACTTTCAGTTATCTCTACTTGCTTTAAATAGAAATAGAAGTCATGGCATTCCCCTGTGGCTTCTTCATTTCTTCATTTCCCTGTGGCATTTCATGGCTTCTTGTTGCAACATTTCATTTCCTATTTACTCTGTAAAACTTTGGCGTTCCTACCGAGCAAAACCTTTACTTCTCACTAAAGTTCAATTTTAAAGTATCAAAAGTAATTAAGTAACATATTGATTTACTAACGAGTGATTTACTAACGATTGATCTACAAAACATTGAGAAAATACATTAACCTTGAAAACTCGCTCAGCTAGTTTAGAAAACCAGGACCTGGAATAACTATTGACACACGTTGAAAGTATGGGGTGTTGACTGACACGGATCGTAGTGGGTCCGGAGTCCGATCGTTCCTCAAGGTCATGGGGGGGGGGGGAGGTTGGCTGTCCCTTTGGGGTGGATGGGTTCACTTGGTCCTCAGGATAGGCTGCTTGTCCACTCTAGTAGGTGGGTCTGGACCGTAGCACCAACTCCCTCTCCTAGCTCGTCTCGAGTTTGATGTTGCAGGGCGAGTCGGCGAGACTTTGTTAGGGCCGTTTTTTATTAGGGGCAATGATCACTCAGCCTGGCAAAATTGGAATTTCTACAAAATATATATACCGAAATGTAAGTATGAATTGGTACTAAGTGGTACCACAAGGCTAAAATAGATACTCCGACATGTATGATTCACACGTAGGTAATAAAGTGATTCACACGTTGGCCTAATCACGTATATAAAATCAATATACAACATTTTACAACTGAATCAGTACCACTAATTTAAAAATAGGTACATCAATAGTTAATGAGTAGTTGCGTTTTATATTACGCGGTCAGTTACCTCTCACCCGGCATGTTAGAATTTCTGATAAAAAAAGGTATGCCAAAATATCAGTAGCAATTAATTGGTAAGAAATGCTACCACAGAAAAGGTATGCCAAAAACATCCTAGTTGCGCCTCGCACCCAAAACTGGCCTAAACAGAACATCTTAGTTGCGCCTCAGCGGCAAGCCTTCCACAGGAAAAAGAAAGCTCTGTGCCATGATATATCGATGGCTACCACTCAAGAAGTTTCTATTACTTCAATTTAACTGGCAATTAAAAGCTAACTTGTTTAAAATAGGTATTTTGTTTTCTATTTATTCATCTTGAGCTTATGTGAAATGGTAAAACTGGCGTTTAAGTTAAGTTTAATTAAGAATGTCGGTGTCTGAATTGGCTTCGAGGTTCAGTTGGTTATACCATTGATTTTACTATACATAGATAGTAAAATCAACTAAACACTTCATGTATGCCCTGTGTATTTTCATATCCGGAAACTTGTTAAATAAACGTAGAGCTTCGTGTACATTTCTTCTAGCTTCGCCGTAACACGAAATCATTTCGACTTTCTCTTCGTTTGAACGAAACATTTTCAATAACAAGTAAAATTGCAAAGTACAAAAACAAATGGTAAAGACTACTGTAGCAGTACAACTAATACTGTCCCTCTGGTATTCCCAGGGTATGATCTTTGGACAGATATATAAACCCGATAGAGTTGGTATGGGCCCAAGTCAAAAATGCTGTTGCCATGACCAATACTGACTACAATATGTCTTCAGTTGAAGAGGATCTACATAAGGCGATAAACAACGTCACTGCCGAGAACTGGAAAAAGTGTGTCGAACATGTGAAGAAAATTGAGGCATATATGTGGGATCTTGATGGAATAAGCGACGAAGTGCAGGACAGGATTGTTGTGATGGACGCTGGAAACAGTGATGACACCGAGGAAGAATCCTGGAGCAGTGACGAAGTCAGTGATGGCGAGTCAGAATGACGAGTTGGCTTTTCCTCTATGAAGTAAGCTGTTATTCTTTAATTTCATAAATAATATTAAGGATTTACCGTTACAAAGAAAAATAAGTATCAACAATAGATTTGACTTTGAAATACAAACTTTTTGTTTCTAAATACATGCATTTAGTTATTATTCAGCTGTTAAAGTAATTAACTTTAATCGTTAACACCAATTTTTTTTTATTTTTAACATTTAATTTTGTAACTAGTTTATATCTATATTAGGGCTATACAAATAAAGCTCTGACGTAAATAAGGGTACGTTTAGGATAGTTTAGGATTGCCCGAGCGTGTAAACAAAATTTAAATCGCCTAAAATGACTCAATATTTTACTTCTAATATGGCAGTTAAATGGTTTACTTTATTCGGCTGCTTATTATTATCTGTCAGTGTACTTAATTTGCTTTGCTTTGTTTAAATGTTTAAAATTAATGTTATCCATTCATTTTATTTTTGTTATTTTGTTATTAATTATGTTTATTGGACCTTTTTGGTAATGTAAATAGATGTAAAATACTTCTATAAAGTCTAATTATTGTCTTCCTTTGTTCTAAAATTGTTAGATATTTTTAATGTTTGTGAATTTTAAAATGACACATTACGTTTTCCTTGTATTTCGTTCTTAAGGACCAAGATAAATACATCAACTCTGTTGTGTATTTTGATCTTAGCTAGTTTGTTAATGGCTGCGCAATGTTTTTTTTATTTTGTAAAATACAGTTTAAATAGGTTTAATTTAACATTATTACAATACTGATCAGTTATTAATTCCATTGAGCGATATTTTTTAATTGTAAATTTTCTTGGTTCGTTTGTTTATGACTGTGTAATGTTTTTTTCTTTTGTAAATACATGATTCTAGTTTTATTTATGTAATATTATTAAATTAAATCCTTATTACTGTTTCAAACACATTAAGTAAGTGAATTTTAACCACTCAATTTTCACTGATTTGCGTCAAATTTTATATCACGATTAACAGCAGGCCGCGATGAATAACGTAACATGACTTATATTTCCATAAAATTGAATCTGGAAAAAAATCGTATCGGTACTCGGAGCAATACGTGTGACTAATTGGCTGCCCCGCCGGCCTCCCGACCCAGCTTACGGGTGACAATGGCTTCGAAAGGTGGGCTATTAGCGCGGTCGACTGCGTTTTCCGCCTCAAAGTAGGTGTTGGTCTACTATAAACACTTTTAGAGTATGGTCCTCTATCTTTTACCAAAATACCGATTATAGGTACAGTCCAACATTGTTGTACAGGGTTGGTAAACACTTTTAGAGTATGGTCCTCTATCTTTTACCAAAATACCGATTATAGGTACAGTCCACCATTGTTGTACAGGGTTGGTAAACACTTTTAGAGTATGGTCCTCTATCTTTTACCAAAATACCGATTATAGGTACAGTCCACCATTGTTGTACAGGGTTGGTAAACACTTTTAGAGTATGGTCCTCTATCTTTTACCAAAATATACCGATTATAGGTACAGTCCCACCATTGTTGTACAGGGTTGGTAAACACTTTTAGAGTATGGTCCTCTATCTTTTACCAAAATACCGATTATAGGTACAGTCCCCCCATTGTTGTACCAGGGTTGGTAAACACTTTTAGAGTATGGTCCTCTATCTTTTACCAAAATACCGATTAAGGTTACAGTCCACCATTGTTGTACAGGGTTGGTAAACACTTTTAGAGTATGGTCCTCTATCTTTTACCAAAATACCGATTATAGGTACAGTCCACCATTGTTGTACAGGGTTGGTAAACACTTTTAGAGTATGGTCCTCTATCTTTTACCAAAATACCCGATTATAGGTACAGTCCCCCATTGTTGTACAGGGTTTGGTAAACCCTATTTAGAGTATGGTCCTCTATCTTTTTACCAAAATACCGATTATAGGTACAGTCCCCCATTGTTGTACAGGGTTGGTAAACACTTTTAGAGTATGGTCCTCTATCTTTTACCAAAATACCGATTATAGGTACAGTCCACCATTGTTGTACAGGGTTGGTAAACACTTTTAGAGTATGGTCCTCTATCTTTACCAAAATACCGATTATAGGTACAGTCCACCATTGTTGTACAGGGTTGGTAAACACTTTTAGAGTATGGTCCTCTATCTTTTACCAAAATACCGATTATAGGTACAGTCCCCCATTGTTGTACAGGGTTGGTAAACACTTTTAGAGTATGGTCCTCTATCTTTTACAAAAACCTTTCAAATAAGGAATTGCCTAGTAGGTGTTTAAATGGAAGATTTTTCACATGCACTCAGCTCCTTAAATTAAAACAAATGTAAAACAGTACTTGATTTTAAAGGTCTAATTTAACCTAAACCCATGACGTAGTACGGTATCCCATATTCTGCTAACAACAACCATTGGCATTAGCTAACTAGAATCTCTACACACGTTGACGGCCGCCATTTTTTATAAGGTCATCGGAAAAATGTTTAAGTACAACACTGGTTTTATCTTTAAAAGACCTTTAAAATGAGGGGTAACAAGATGGGGATCACTATTTAAAATTTTAAAGTTACCCCCCACAACCCCTACTTTGATGTGGGGGATTAAACTCTAAACTATGTCAAAAAGTACCATATCTTATGCTAAAAATATGTTCTAAAACTTATTTGATTACAGTAGTTTCAAAAAAAAAAAAAAAAAAATATGGGGGGTGGAACTTGTTGGACACACTATATATTTTATGGAACTAGAATAATTTATAGTATTTGGCTAACTTGGAATATTCAATTTATATTACTGTTTCCTAGGCATACATTTTTTCATAAAATCATTTGCCAAGAAAAAATTTTACCATACATACGTTTCTCTTTGTAGTTTTAATATTTATAACTTCTCTGTATGTTTACAGGGTACCTTGGTTTAGTGTCAGCATATTAATATTTATAACTTCTCTGTATGTTTACAGGGTACCTTGGTTTAGTGTCAGCATATTAATATTTATAACTTCTCTGTATGTTTACAGGGTAACCTTGGTTTAGTGTCAGCATATTAATATTTATAACTTCTCTGTATGTTTTACAGGGTACCTTGGTTTAGTGTCAGCATATTAATATTTATAACTTCTCTGTATGTTTTACAGGGTACCTTGGTTTAGTGTCAGCATATTAATATTTATAACTTCTCTGTATGTTTACAGGTGTACCTTGGTTAGTGTCAGCATATTAATATTTATAACTTCTCTGTATGTTTACAGGGTATTTTGGTTTAGTGTCAGCATATTAATATTTATAACTTCTCTGTATGTTTACAGGGTATTTTGGTTTAGTGTCAGCATATTTATATTTATAACTTCTCTGTATGTTTACAGGGTATTTTGGTTTAGTGTCAGCATATTAATATTTATAACTTCTCTGTATGTTTACAGGGTACCTTGGTTTAGTGTCAGCATATTAATATTTATAACTTCTCTGTATGTTTACAGGGTACCTTGGTTTAGTGTCAGCATATTAATATTTATAACTTCTCTGTATGTTTACAGGGTACCTTGGTTTAGTGTCAGCATATTAATATAAAACATAATCAGGTATAAGATGTTTTAGAATTTTGTACACATTTTGCTGCGAATTGACTTAAAAGAGACTGACGTTTTATGAAAATGACGAAAACGTCTATGTTTTGGGGCGGATGTTCCTGTTGCATCAATGTACATAATATGTCAATGTTGCAATGTTATCGATAATTAGACTTCGTATGTATAGACTTCGATTGACATACGAACGTCGAGCACGAGTTTACGTAAGATTATGATTAGAGCAATTGGCGTTTTTGACATTAGTTTATTTCACGCAACTGATGAGCTGCGAATATAATTTGTAAAATCCACTAATGTCTCGGATTAGGTAGCGACTAGCAACAGCTGAGTGAACCAACTGAATTGTTCACATTCACACACAACCACTGCCTGGTAAATGTTTGTTCTGATGTAGATGTGGAACGGCAACTGATGCGGACACATCAGATTTGCTGAAACAACTAATATGTACTTGTAGTGATCTGTCGAGTCGAGTTGACCAGTCGAGTCAACTCGAGTAATTTTAATTCAAACTCAAGTTGAACTATGAAATGGAATTTTACTGCTTGCTATTGTATGTGATGGGGTCGAAAATAATCTCATACGAAGATTGACGAAAATTTCGACTCATTGCGTGGCGAGTTGACTCGAGTCAAAAACCGAACTCACCCGAAGGTTCACGAGGACTTCCGACTCACCAAGTCCTCGACTCGAGTCGTTAGTTGAGTTGAAATTGGCTCGACTCGAGACGTTAGTTGAGTTGAATCGGAGTAAAACGAGTTAAACCCGAACTCGCCCGAGGTCAAACGAGGACTTCCGACTCGACTTGAGGTGTTGGTTGAGTTGACTCAGGCTAAAACAGTCAAAACGGAACTCACTCAATATTTTTTAGCATTAAGGACCGTACTAGATGGATTTATGCTGCCTTTAAAAGTACCCCCCCCCTGCCCGTGATTACGGCCTGGAAAATTAGCCCCCCAAAGCTTGTTAAACGTACTGTATCAGGAATTCTGAAGGAGTTTGCGTTATTTATTTTATGCATCGGCACAAGGAATAGACATAATATATATTCTTTTCTGTGTGCGTTGTTGTATTATGAATTATAAATAACCTGAACATTATTAGTTACTATTCAGAAAACATAATTTTTTTCTTTTTATTTCTTATAATTCTGATCGACTAAGTAATGAGTTTATTATCATTCAATAACGATAAAAATTTGTCTACCTTATGAAAATTAGATAAGCATTATTAGTTTTGTAATAGTTTTGTAAACTAGTCCAAGGCTGAGTTGTTTAAATAATTTAAATAAAAATTGATTTATGGCAATATACAGTAGGCTAATAATAACTAACTTAAATTGAGGCTACATTTAAAAAATATATGAAATTGATACTATTTAGAGAATTATACTGTGGTAATGTAAAGCTTTTGGGATGCCTCGCATGATATTAAATGATAGCCTAAGTGAAATTAGACGTAACCTCAAAATTATACTGGTAATAAATAATTCAATGTCGTTATAAACGAGTTCTATAATTGGATTGATCAATCTAAATAATTTAATTTTATAATGCTATATAAATTGTATTACACTTATTGCTATATTCAGTGTACAATAAATATACGACATCGGTTTTTATCGTGTCTGACTTAAATAAATTTCGACATAAACAATTGTTCTTGTTTTAGTTTATCGTGTAAATGATCATAGACAAATTCATTACCAAACATTTATCACCATATTATATGCCGTTTTAAAATACGCATTTTGTGCAAATTTATTCAAATTACTTGGAGCAGTTTATGAGGAAAATGCAAATTAGTGTGTTTAAGAGTATAAAATCAGAAAAATGAAAATTTTCAAAAAATTAAATAAATGATCAGAAGATATTGTTTAAAGACACATACATACCAAATTTCGAAAAAGTCAGTCCACTGGTGTTTCATTCATGTAGGGTACTTCGGAAAAGTAAAACTTTTATGTCTATCCAATATAAAAAGTTATTTTAAAAATCCGAAAATGTTACTACGGTTTGATATAAATTATTATTTATTTTCATATATAACTGAAATTTCTTATGCGAGTTTAACTGGCTTTAAAATAAAAATTTTAATTGTAATTTACCACCCGATATAATTATTCATAATGGGCTGATATTCGAAATCCGAGGAGAAAAACTTGACCAATAACACCACATATTCTTACATTCTTACATGCCGACGCCGACACAACATTGTTGATATATTTTAGGGCGAATATGAATGGTTATATGAGTGTAGTCTGGTTACTATCTGAGTTCAACTGTTCCTCAGAAAGGGCAATTTATTAATAGCCCAACAGCCAGGGCAACTAAGAGACCTACAACTTTACGTGGAATCCGAACCACGTAGTGCTGGTATGATTTTCAGCTAATTGACAAGCCTGATACTCATTTATCTCCCCCACACAACATCCGCACAATGATTACCACCCAACATGGACACCCCAGACTTCTCTAGTTTGAGAACGCCGATAGCAACCACCAAGCGGACGACAAGTCGGTAATAAGAGGACCGAGCATCCAACCTATCACCTACAATCTCCCAAACACTTTGTCCCCATGTAGCTGGGTTACAGCATATGTTGTTATGCATAGGTTCTTTGATTGTATTCCATTCTATGATTTATACGAAATATCATGCCATATGTTCTGATATTTTTCAAGTTGTAGCTAATGTGGTACTTACAAATTACAATAAAATAAGCGCAATTGAGTTTGATACTGTTATATTAATATTATATAAGTAAATAAATATATTCAATGCGCAGAATCATTTGTGTTAAATTGTTTTGTATACATGTTGTCTGAAGATTATTTTAACAGTCGTTGCGACTAATTTATTAACTTATTAAAAAGAACAGTGTCCTTTTGAATTAAAACCTAGATACAATACAAAAATTAAAACAATATTAGGAATTTTATGATTGTGAAGACTATCAGTTTTTTGGAGAAATTCGGTAGCCATGGTGATTCGGTGTTTGACGGGTACGGTTCCTTCGCAATTTGTAATAAAAATGTAAACTGATATGCTTTTAACTGCATTTCTCCATTGTAATGTCATGTGTATAGTAGTGAGTATTACAATTAAGAACGCAGTTTACCGACTATCTTGAATAAATTAAACTTTTTTTTAACCAACCAGTGTACTTAACATAAAAAATATAAAATTCTGAAAATGCAAAATACTTATTTTAATGTGTTTGACTCTGTATAAAAATTGTGGCGTTTTCGGATAAATAGTTAAATGGTAAATACATAAAGATGACGCAATGATAAAAACGTGCAAATACTCGGTACGATACCGGTTCTGTTTTCTGTCTCACTGTATGAAATATTAACCCGTATGGTTAACATTTAATAGTGAAATTAATTTATGTAGATTTACCCACATAGATTTGTTTATGTGTGTACTGTTGATAAATAGACTATATAAACCTTCAAAACTACAGTTTTTCAAAGGTAGTTTTCAAACGCCTGCAACTGGCTGTGACAATCTCAGCCGGGGGGGGGGGGGGGGGGGCTTTTCCAAAGACTACAAAGCCGATCAAAACTCGCCGTATTTTATTATAAATTTATATTAGACTAAATCATCACATTCAGCGAGTTTACTAGATTGTACGCGGGAAGGGGGGGATATTTTTCCAGTCGCGGACACCAGTTTCGTCTCGTCAGCTGTCCAAATAACGTTTCGTAGGCAGTTGTTGGGCAGCTCGTTTTCCGCTTCCCCATCTAATGGCAAAGCCTCTTCAAGGGCGTTAAACAGCCTCATGATGAGCGTGGATAACGCTACACCATTCAGCTTTTAAAATTTGTAATAATTGGAAAGTAAAGATTTAGAAACAAACAGAGAATTACATAGATCACCACCTAAATATAAAAGTATAATTCGTATGAATAAGAGTGGGATGGTTGATACGTTATTCGAAATTTACTTTACAATTTTATTTTAAAATCTCAATTTTACAAAAATAAGTAATAAAAAATAATATTTTAACTATGCAGTCGTGTATAAATGTCGGAAAATTTAAAACTAAAGCATAAATAAAATTATTAACTTATTTAAAATATATGTTAACATATCAGCTACTACAACCTATTGGCAATAATGTTAACCATCGCGAGTAAGGGCCTACATAGTTGCTGCTCCCTAGCGGACAATGTGCAAACAGTTCTGAACAGTATCCATTACTCACCGCTAGTGTTTCAGTCAGTTATCCCTCACTGCTTATAGAGCGCATTGCGCACAAATTGTCTTGATGATACTCGGCTAGAGTGCGCTAGCTGTGGCAACCCTTTTAGTGCTAAGGCCTCTAGCCTACTGCAATACTGCTAGGCTAATATAGGCATAATTGCAGAGGTTAAAAAAAAAAAAAAAAAAAAAATAACACTTATTTGGAAAGACACCTTTACGAATTTCATATATTTTTACTCAGAATAGAATTTAGAACAGTCAGACTAACATATAAGTCCTAAACTAAAAAAATAATAACAATAAAAATAGAAAAAACTTACTTTTGTAAAATTACAATATTCAACTTATTTTTCAATTCGTTTTCCTCATACTCCTGCAAAAGAATAATAAATATTCTACAGTTTAAAATACTGTTTTATCTAAAAAGAAAAACAAGTGAGAAACACAAAATTGTGAAAGAATGCACTATCAAAAATCATTCTTTCGAAACATTTCAAATAAAAAATACTACAAATGGATTATAAATACTTATTTGAATAGATATGATTATTATGTTTTTATATTTACTACAATAGACAATTGTTTTTTTACTTTTATCCTAGACGAATAATATAAATGACCAAATTACACTTAATAAATTGATGAAAAGATAAACAATTGTTTACTTTCATTATTGTTTATGTAGCTATCCAGGGCAACAAACTTTGTAAAGAATACTATTCATTACAGTAGAACTACAATTATCCGAATCAATTGGGACTAGATCCTATTCGGATAATCAAATATTCGGATATTCAGATTTTTGTCTAAAAGCAGTCCATTTTATTTAATTACTGCTTGTAAATAAATGCATGTATGCTGAAATGGAATAAAAACCAACATTTTAAATGAGAAAGAACATTTATTACATAATTACTGTAATAACAGTTTAATTACACACTACAGTGTACTATAGTGTGTATTTACGTACCATCCTGTAAATGAATGTTATTGCTTGCCAAACATCTTAGTTAATATGCTCTATATATTTGACTGTCTTCTCCATTTTTGGGCAGCCAGGTCGTGCATCCGCTTGACAGAGGGAAGGACAATAGCGTGAGTATATAATACATAATCCCTATCGCAGTATGTTTCCTGGCAGAATTTGAATTTTGTTCTTTTAAGACGGTGTTACAGTGTACATTATTTATTGAGACATATATGTTATTTATTGTGATACATGTATATATGATTTATCTTTCTAAGGATTAAAAACACTACTCTTTGTTGTTGCACGCTTTTAGATTTTTTTTCAGAACAAAATTAAAAACTGAAGACTGTAAGATTTATTTTATGACATTCTAAAAGCGATTCGGGTAATTGGAGTTTGGATAGTTGGAGTTCCATTATATTTTGAATACTATACGGTAATATAAAACTAAAATGAACGCACTATCAATATCAAAACAGTAATACAATGCAATATTACTGGGGGAAATGATGCAAATACAAACTGCAACAAGTTATTTATTTGTAGGCTAGATTCAGGACATAAACAGTCGTCAGCTGCGAACAATCACAGACAACCATCAAAGTCAAAGCTAATACTTTGAAACTTTTAGAACAGGAATACGAAGTTAGCGGACATTCTCGTTAACAATTATGTTGTACTTTATGAAATACGTAACGTCTCTATTTGCGACTACCACACTTGCAAGCTAAATCGCATAGTAGCAAATAGCGACACTGGAGCACTAAAAGGGCTAAGATAACAGATAAAAAAAAAATAAAATAGACCATTGATTTTAAACACAAATATATTTCCTATCTAATGTTAAATTTGGAGTCTCAAAATATCAGCTGTTTTTGTGGTCCATAGTGGAGCTAACGCTATAGTCCCATGTAATTGTAATGCAGTTTAAACCAGGTGTGGCTGCAGACCTTACTCACCAACAAAATTACACTCACAAATATTCCCATTTGGTGGAATATATATTGTAGGAGTATATAATAATTGATTTTACTATATAGAGATCAATACTATATAGAGATTTTATATAGTAAAATCGTTTATATAATTAAGGAATAGACAAAGGCTCTTACAAACAAAACGTTTTTACAATTTACTGTACTTATATATTCATAACATTAAAAATAGAGACAAGCAAAATCACCACAGATGTGATAATCACACAAAACAATTTAAAATAAATCGGTCAGAATCAGAATCAGAAATACTTTATTACATGAACTTTGAGAACAGTTATAGCGTCATACATTATTAGATAGTAAGATAAGTAGTCATTGTTCTATCTTGTCGATGAACTCCTGGATGGTGTAAACTGGGTTGTCAATCAGCTAGGCATGGAGTTTACATTTCAGGAGGTCGCCTTTTAGTTGTTTGAAGTCTACCGGGAGGATGTTGTACAGTTTACTGCCTATAGAGCTGGGCTTCTTATCATGGAGTGTTGTTCGATATTTTTGAATTGGGATTCTTGCTTTATGTCTTGTGTTGTATGGGTGTGATCTGTTTTCCCTAGGTAGTTCAAGTCTGTCTACATGCAGTATGGCTTCCTGAATGTAGATTGCTGTGACTGTCATGATCTTTAGCTTTTTAAAAGCAGGTCTGCAGCTGTCAAGGGGTTCCAAGCTGTCCAATGTTCTTATTGCCTTCTTTTGAATTGTCAAGACTCTCTTTATATTGAGTGCAGATGTTCCTCCCCATACAAGGATTCCGTATCTGAGATGAGTTTCCAGCAAGGCGTGGTATGCTACTTTTGCTGAGGCGAGGTTACAAATGTGCAGGATTCTTCTAATCACATAGACTGCAGAGTTGAGCTTCTTACAAAGCTTGCTGATGTGCGGACCCCAGGTTAGGTTAGCATCCAGGAGGATTCCAAGGAGCTCAGTTTCGTCTGTTTGATTAACACCAGGCAGGGGTGGGATATGGTCGCTTCTTCTTCCAAAGTTGATTTGTTTAGTTTTTGATGGGTTTGCAACCAAGTCATTCGAGGAACAATAGTCAAAAGTTAAGTTAAGAGCAATTTGAGCATTTGTAATTAGGTCTTCAGGACAGTCATTGTTCATCAAAAGCGTTGTGTCGTCGGCGTACATGATTGCAGTGCTGTAGTCTTTGATTGTGTCAGGAAAGTCATTCGTGAGAAGGATGAAAAGCACCGGCCCCAGAACCGAGCCTTGGGGGACTCCTCCTGTCAATGGTTGTAGGCCAGATCTTGCAGTGTGGAGGACTCCATTTTTGGTGTAGTTCAGTTCCACTAGTTGTCTACAGCCTGATAGGTAACTGCGGAACCCAGCTATTTGCGGAGTCTTGGATACCTAGGGCCTGCAATTTGTCTAGAATGATCTCATGTCTGAGACAGTCAAAAGCTTTTGAATAGTCAAGTAGTATTGCTGAGGTGTATCTACTCTTGTCAATATGGTCTATAATGTACTCCACAAGGGCCGTGATGGCTGTGCAGGTAGATTTGCCCTTCATAAATCCATGTTGTCTTTTAGTCAGAAGCTCATGGTCGTTCGTCAAGTGCCTCATTAACCTTTTAAGTACAATTTTTTCAATTATTTTTGAGAATGTGGAGATAATAGAAATTGGACGGTGATTGCTTAGTTGGGTAGGATCTCCTTTTTTCAATTTGGGGTAGACTTTGGCAGTTTTTAGTGCTGATGGGAAGGTGCCATGTTGAAAGGATTTATTAATAATTACAGTCAGAGGGTGGATGAGATTATGAGCACATTGTTTTACTAGTTTAGCTGAGAATTCATCAATGCCACTTGAAGTCTTGCTCTTGAGCGAGGTAATGATCTCCTTTACTTCTTTTTCGTTTGTGGGTGACAGTGTTAATTTATGTTCGATTAGAGGTGCTTGGATGACCCTTGTTCTGTTTATACGGACTTGTTGATCTGCGTTTCTCAACGTATGCTCTGCTATGGTAGAGAAGAAAGTGTTTAACTCCTGAGCAACTTGTTCAGGTTTGTCTATCTTCTCCCCTCTTATATTCAGTTGTATTTGTTTATCTTCCTTTTTTCCTCGTTTGTTTATTCTTTCTTGGTTTATGATGTCCCATATCGCCCTGGATTTGTTGTCAGCTTGGTTGATATGGTTGGATGTTGTGTTCTGGCGCAGTTCCTTCAGTTTCAGGTCATATATTTTTTTGTTTTCTGCCATTATCGCTTTGTCGTTCTCATCTCCAGATATGTTGTATTTGTCTAGAGCTTTGAGGTAGTTTTGTTTTAGTTGTAGAGTTTCTGTGTCTGTATAGTTTGCGTGTTTTCTGCTTGGTTTTGACATTACCTTTTTGATTGGGCATGCGGCCTCCAGTTCTCGAGTAACCGTATTTATAAAGTTGTTATATGCATCGTCAACTGTTTCAGCTGAGTGTACATTGTCCCAGTTGTAGTGTCCTAATGCCATGTTAAGTGAGTAGATGGAGTTTGCATTTATTTTTCTTTTAAGCTGGTATTTTTGTGGATTATGGTTTGTCTTGGAGAATAGAGTACAGAGCTGGGCTTTGTGATCTGAGAGGCCTGTTTGGAATACTTTTACTTCCAGACTGTCGAGAGGTAAGTTGGTGCACACACAGTCAATAGATGTTTCTGTGCGATGGGTAACTCTAGTAGCTGGAAGGGTGAGTCTTGTTAGGTTGTGGAGTAAAAGGGTCTCTTGGAGGCTGTCGTTTGGTTTGTTGGGCCTGAGGCTGTCTATATTAATGTCACCAAGAAGAATAATCTTGTTTTTGTGTGAGTTCAGCTCTTCTAGGAGGCTCGAGAGGATTTTCAGTGCATCTTCTATGTTTCCTTTTGGTGGTCTGTAGAGTCCAATTACAATGAAGTTTGTGTACGTTGTTTGAAATGACGAGTAGCTAATTTCACAGAGGAGTTCTTGGCTATTATTTTGTATCGGAATGGTTTTTTCTTCTACATCGATGTTCTCTTTTAAAAACAATGCAACCCCTCCATAGTCATGGTGTGATCTACAGTAGCTTGTGACTAGTTTATAGCCAGGGATAGTGGTATTGTTCGTGTTGTCTTCTGTGAGGCCATGCTCTGTTAGTACTAGTATGGTTGCAGGTACTTCATGAAGTAATTGGTTGAGACGTTCCCTTTTGTTTTCTAGTTTTCTTATGTTTTGATGGAGCAGTGTTATGTTCTCCTCGGTTTGCTTTGACCCTAATTGGGCTGTGTGGTTTTTATAATTTTTTGTGTATGCTAATCCTTTAGTGTTCTGGTGTGAAAGATGTAAGTGTTTTACTGTGTGTCTTTCTTCAATTTTTTGTATTGACTGTTGATGTAATAACGGGTTTGAATCATGTCTTCTTTTAGTCTTGCTTTTTTCCTCTGGCGCTGGGATAAAAAATGTGATGATTGCCCATTGGGTGTCAGTGTAGATATTTTAGTGAGCAGTTTTTTAGACGGGGTTTGGCTGTTTCCCCCTGTTGGTTCTACTTTCCCATTGGTTGTCCTTGTCGGTGATTTAGTGGGCAGTTTTTTGGGCGGGGTTTGGCTGTTTCCCCCTGTCGGCCCTACTTGCCCATTGGTTGTCATTGTAATGGGCAGTTTTTTGGGCGGGGTTTGGCTGTTTCCCCCTGTCGGCCCTACTTGCCCATTGGTTGTCATTGTCAGATCAAGGTCTTGTGCCATTGTAGAGTTGTTCAGTTTTTGTGACGGGGTTTGGCTGGCTCCCCCACTCTTCTGTACATATTGATTGTTTGTTGTGCCGAGATCCTGTGTTGATTTATATGGAGTATGTGATATTTGGTTTTGTTTGGTTCCATAGTGGGAGTTATATTTTGTCATTTTTAGCGCTGCGCTATACACATTATTTTTGTGTACTGCACTAACACACTTTTTCTTTTCTTTATTATACGGCTTAGTTTTATGGTTATGAGATTGTATAGTTGGTTTAGGCAAAGATGTATCAATGTTTTGATTTTGTTGTAGATGCTTAGCCAATGATTTACGAATGAGCTCCATTTCATTTTGTTTTATTTTTATTTCAGTTAGTTCTTTTAGAATAGTTGAATTAGTGTTGTAGTATTTTACTTCTTCACTATGAGAAGTTTGAGTTCCCATATCAGAATAACTTTTCATTTTATTGGTTTGATTTGAGTGGTGTTGTTTATTCTGTTTGAGATGTTTAATTTCATTTTTTAGACTATGATTAAGTTGTTCTAGTTTAGATATAGTTTCTTCATTTTGTCTGTCATGTTCTTCAAAAGTAGCTGTGAGTTCATATCTTAGTTTTTTTCTTTCAATAATTGTTTTTCTGCTTCGTTTAGTTTTTCTACAAGATTGACATTTGATTCTGAGATAGTTTGTTTTTCTTTTAATAGTGTTTCAATTTGGTCATTTAGGATGCTTTCATTAGTTAAGTTTTCTGTATTCTTCATTTTTAATATGAGTTTAGAGTTGGTGAGGGTTAATTTGTGGATATCTTCCTTTAGCGAAGCATTTTCTACTAGCTGTCTGTTACCAACTTCAGCAGCTAGTGTCAGTGAGGTTTCTAGGTCAAGCTTCTCTATATTTCCATAATTTAGTAGTTTTGAGTTGATTTTGTCCATAGCAGGACTAACATTACATGAATCATAGTCAGTCATTTTATGACATTCTTGATATTGCTAAGCCTCAATATCAGACCTGGAGGGGTTGTTTAGTTGTCTGTCTAGGTCAGTGGCCTCCAACTCTTGAGAACTATTTACTTGTTCAGCCACATGTTCCAAGCTGTTATAATCTTCATTAATTTCCAATGGTTGTTTGGGGGCATTGAATACTATACTGTCTTCTGATTTTTTATAGTTTTCCGCTTCCTTCAGGGCATTGTTAAAGTGTTTGTTTTTGAAGTTTTCTGTTTTAGGTTGCCCATATTTATGTTTATTTTCTTCATAGGTGCATATGTTATTTTCTTTCAGCATGGCTTTATCATGGGTACCAAAAAATTTAAGATGGTAAACAGATTTGCCTAATGTGTCTATCTCTATTCTTTCTATTATAGCCGGCCAGTGTGAGTATCCTCGGACCTTGGCAAATACTATGTCACCAAGTAGGAATGTAGTCATTTTTATGTTTATATAAATGGATGATATGTTATTGGATAGCGAATAATTGAATTATATATTTAAGTATTATATAGGCTTTGTCAGATAGTGTCAAATTTTATAAAAATGTCAATGTTTAATGTTTGATTGTAATTGCCAGAATCAAGGCGGCTTGTCATGTAGAATAATCTCTCAGTGCTGAGTAGTGCTGACACAGTTATCAAGGTCAGTGGTCTGGCACACTTATGGCCAGGCAGCAGTACTCAGTTGTGTACACAGCAGTGATGGCATAATTGTGACGTCAGTTCTTGATGACGTAGTAGGACTGTGTGTACTTCAGAAAATATTTAATTTGAAATTGATTCTTTAAGACATATTTATCATGAGATGCTTACTAAAATTGTTAAGTTATTTTAAATTTGAGTGGTAAATATAATATAAATGCCAAAGAAAAATACTTAGTGTTCTGAGATTGATGAGGTGTTGTCCAGATATAGTAGGCCAGCTTGGCAAAATTACTTAGTATGAAAATCTTGTTTTGAGGCTGAAATTCCTCTTGTTTTATATACTATGTGCTTAGACTTACAGTTATGTTGTCCTGGTGAGTAAATTAGCAGAATATTGTTGGTTTATCCGCTAATAAACATCACTTAAAGGAGGAGCACTTTATATTAGGTGTTGCATGTCCGCCATCTTGGCTTTTTTTTTATTTTTTTTTATTTTCTTTTTTTTATTTATTTTTTTTTTTTTAATAGAATTGTTTCATCTCTTTAATATAAACACAATTGTTTTAATTGTTATGTTATGTAGCCAATTCTCTTGGACGTCGCCTTGTTTTACCTACTCTTGACACATTAATGACATTTAACAGGCTTACTGTGCCACATGTATTGACTCTTTTATGGTGCTATTTTTTAACATATCAGAAAAAAGGCTATGTTGAATATTAAGAACATATTGATCAATGAATACAAGATTATATAACATAAATAAACATTCCTAACAAATATTAAAAGTACATTATTACCTTCTTTTTTCGTTTTTGGGAAATTATTTTTTCATTCAGCTATAATCAACAAAAAATTATTTACATAAATATTCACTGTTAGTTTTATACAGTGTATTTTTGTTATATTCGAATTTGTACTATCAAACAATAGATGGTAAAATGGTTACCTCTGTTTTGTTCCGCCATCAATCTTATGCTTTTAGCACTACCGGTTTTGAAGGATGTCTTTCATATTCAAGTACACTTTCTTGGGTTTCACTTAACACACTAAAGTTCAAATTCTTTCACTTGAGGAACTAAACAGAGGTTGTTGTATTTAAAAATTTTACCATCTGTTGTTAAATACAACCAATCAGGATAATACCTATAGCATAACAATAAATTATACTACCAAATATATTCATTAAAAAAATTCCCCAATTATCTGATATAAGAGTAAATGCATTAACAAACTATCAAAATAAAACACTACCCTTGAGAATAACATATTAGCTTTGGAGACTGAAATTTTGTTGATTGTGATATTTATATCATAAAATACGAATAATACAAATTATCAATAGACAAACAGACATTTGGACATGAGTTAGTTTTGAACTCTCTAGTCTACTCAAAGTGTGTGATATTTTTGAAGGTATGCAAAAGATTAAATTGCAGAAGATATGAAGATTTACACTGTTCTAAGCAGAGACAAGAATCTTATTGCATTAGTTAAACTGCAAAAACCAACAAATAAAAAGTCTATGTTCCTCATCTATGGACTACTCTTTTTCGTAGTGTTTAGTTTGATTTTAATTTAATTTATCGGTAAGTAGCGTAGTTTGTTGAATCCAGTTTCATAAACTGAAGATACTCAGTCCAACCCCAATCAGAGTCATAGTAAATTTTGAAACAGATCAGCTGATAACCACCAGCTGTTCATTTGTGATTGCGCTGTTAAATAACGGCACTGATTATCTGATTATTATTGATGTTGACAAGTCAACAATGCAAACAAATTAATAAATGGTGTGAAAGTATGGTGTAGGGGGATTCCATTTTTGCGAGGAGATCCTTTGATTTAGATGAGTTACTGCAGGCCTGGATTCTTGCGACATTCCCTGGGCCGACACCAAACAATGTAGCGTTTGTCTTTGGTCAGATAGGTGTATCATACCACCTGCTGCCCGTGGCATAGTTGTGATAAAAGTTTTATAAATTTTGAACGTTGAGTTTCAAGATACAATGGTTCATTTACGTTTCTTTTAACATTATTTGGATGACCAAAACAGAAAAGTATCTTTAAAAGCTAATATTGAACTTAATAAATCTGCCCTACAGCGCTTACCAAAATCCCCCCTTCAAGTTCAGGACCACCCCAAAAGTTTGCTGATGATGCAACTTGTGCCATGGATCCCCCATGAGCAGCCATGCAGCTCATCCCATATCAATTTGGGATAAAGAACAAACCCAAAAGCTTTACAGAGCTATTACAAGAGCAATAATTTAATAAGCTAAATACGTTGGTCGGCGTCTCATTTATAAGATTAAGATTAAGATTAAGAAGACAATTTACTATGTTTTTTATTCTTTAAAGGTAAGCCTATTGCCTTTAACTAATTTGCAATATTGCTAAGTAATTCAGACACTACATGTTATGCTAGTTTAACATCTTTACTACAAGAAAAAAGTGTAGTATCATCTACAAATACTGAGAAATTACCTGACATACTGTAATAAAGATCATTAATCGCTATAACAAACAAGAGAGGACCTAACATCGAGTCCTGTGGTACTCCGTGTTTGACAGTCTTGGGGTCTCAGCATTCACCATTCCGTTTAACAACTTGCCTTTGTAACGTATTATGAAAAGAATAGCTACAAATTTATTTTTGTTTTATCTTTAATTTCTCAAACACAGGAGCAAATAATAAAATCTTTCAAGTTTTCTTAAGTCAAATTTAGTTGAAAATTAAATAAAATTATCTTCTACAACAAAATAAAAATATTAATATATTCTCAAAATACTTTATTTAATGTTCTTAAAAACCAAACTTAAAAAAACTTTTCTCAAATAATGCAATAAAATAAAATTAACTTTTAATGTATCAAATAATAATTTATTATTTTATTATTTATTAATAATAACTATAATAATAATAATTTATTATTTGATACATTATTATTTGATGTATCAAATAATACAATATTATTTGTATTATTGGGGGGGGGACTTTTCCAAAGACTACAAAGCCGATCAAAACTCGCTGTATTTTCCGTACTTTATTATAAATTTATATTAGACTAAATCATTACATTCAGCGAGTTTACTAGATTGTTCGCGGGAAGGGGGGGATATTTTTCCAGTCGCGGACACCAGTTTCGTCAGCTGTCCAAATAACGTTTAAGTGACGTAAGCAGTTGGGCGGCTGCTTTACTGTTAGTGTTTCCCCAATCCCCATCTAATGGCAAAGAGCCTCTAGGGCGTTAAACAGCCTCATGATGAGCGTGGATTACGCTTCACCAATCGGCTTCCAAAATTTGGTTAATTCAAAAAGACATAATGGGTGATTATTTAATGATCACTTCCTAGATATAAAAGTATAATTCGTATGAATAAGAGTGGGATGGTTGATACATTACTCGAAATTTACTTTACAATTTTTATTTTAAAATCTCAATTTTGCAAAAATAAGTAATAAAAACTAATATTTTAACTATGCAGTTGTGTATAAATGTCGGAAAATTTAAAACTAAAGCATAAATAAAATTATTAACTTATTTAAAATATATGTTAACATATCAGCTACTACAACCTATTGGCAATAATGTTAACCATCGCGAGTAAGGGCCTACATAGTTGCTGCTCTCTAGCGGACAATGTGCAAACAGTTCTGAACAGTATCCATTACTCACCGCTAGTGTTTCAGTCAGTTATCCCTCACTGCTTATAGAGCGCGTTGCGCACAAACTGTCTTGATGATACTCGGCTAGAGTGCGCTAGCTGTGGCAACCCATTTAGTTAGTGCTATGGCCTCTAGCCTTGATTATATACGCACCGTATATAATGCGTGTATAATCAAGGATAATACATTTAAACCCAATAATTGATTATATTTGAGTTATTACGTAGAGTGATGCTGAGACAAAATCCGACTGTTGGCTGGAATGAAGTGACATTAACATGTGTAGAGCGTCACACACTGTTTGGACGAGTGCGCTGAGCTCTAAAAAAAAAAAAAAAAAAAAAAAAAAAAAATGACCTTTAGTGTCAGACCTCAATATTGCAAGGGTACTGTAGTTCCAACGTTAACCACTGGATGCCTCAGCAGCACATCTCCACTCCAAAAATACAACGCTTCAACAACAGTCCGCTAGATGCCAGGCCTAAAAATACGCACGAAAAAACACCGTTACTTGACATGTCTGTATTATGACATGACATATTGAGCATCCCGAACAGGTGGTCAATAGGTTTTGTCAATTTTTCACGTCCACCCAACACACTTTGGCTCAGGGTAATACTTTCATTCCTGACTCTCTAAATCATATAAACTGCCTTCAAACCTTCTTCCTTTCTCTGGTTACAGATCAGGAAATTATTAACACTATCAACGACCTGAAGTGCAAACAGTCATCAGGGCCTGACCAGATTTCAACCAGATTATTGAAACAAATAATCGACATCATAGCTCCAGCTCTAACATATCTATGTAACTATTTACACAATCGTAATCCGGGTTGGATCGTGTCTGGTTATTATGTACACTATGTACAAATTGCCGACGTTTCGAGCACGTTGCAGCACTCATCTTCAGAGCGACACACTCTGCTACTCGATCCACAGAGTTAATTTAGATTTTAATTCTAGAAATTACAAAATGTGTGACATTTATGAAGCGTACAAGGCCACCACTTTTCAAAGTATAGTCACAGCGGATTAATGTAAACTGTATGAGACGTATAATGTATAATGTAAACGCATATAGCTGGAAAAAAGCAATGCGAGTAGAAAAAAAAAAAAAAACAAGGATGTGCCAGTACCTTATTTTGACTTTGAAAACTTCATTTTATGTCCAACAGCAGGAATAAGCTCTTTTTTATAAGCAAAAGCTAAATACTTACAAGCTAACTGCACACTTTTCTCAGTCTAAAACATAATGTGCTTTATGAAATGAAGCTATGTCGGGACGAAGAGGAAATTATTTGGCAAGCGCTTTGTTTAAAATGTTGTATCAAGTATGTATCGTGCATGAGTTTACAGGGCTGGTCTTGTGGAGTGATTCGTGTGTTCCCAAAAAGAGGAACTCCTTCATTGCTTGTGCTGTGCAAAACTTTCTCCATGTTTATCCTCTCGTCACAAAAATCACAATGAATTATTCAGTACCTGGCCACTCTTGCATCCAAGAAGTTGACAATGCTCACAGTCTAATTGAAAAGGGAATGAAGAGCACAGCATGTTATTCTTCACTAGGCCTGCCTGATACGAATACTGAAAGGTATAAGTCATAGCCACACAATCAGAGTTTTACAAATGAATGAAAATGATTTGTATGAATTGGCTCATCATCAAAAAACTTTAACTTTAAAATGATTCCATTTTTTCCTTTAGTCAGTCACTGCATGAGGTCTCACACTCTACTTCATTCTTGAATACTGTGGTTGATGTGAACTTGCGGTTTCTTGAAACACCCAGAAGAAAAGAAGAAAATAAAAATGTAAGCCTGGCACAAGTTTTATTTTTTTGGAGAACAATAAAATAAAACACTCTCAAGTGCAAACCAACACTTCCAGAAAACGAAGTTAAAGACATGAAAGGTATGTTTAACTAACTGTTAAATTTAACTGTAATTTAAATTAAAAATATGATTCAATGAAAGCATTTTCTCTTGTATTATAATCACGTTTCCTTAATTTTTAAGTACAATTTTCCAAGAAAAGTAGCAAACAGATCGTTATTATCATAAAGCATATATTATTAATTTTAAACTCTTATTTAAATAGATATCATAATAAGTTTTGAAGTTTTGAAATAAAACTGAACACATCCTAGGACAAAATACGCTTGAAAGTGAGTATGACAAGGTCCCATGTGGTAGATGGAACCTTGTCACTCATAAAAAGTACAAAATTAACAGTGACAAGGTTCCAACTATTATTTAAATAATTTTTCATTTTGATAATATAGCTGCAACGCTTGAGCAAAAAGGTGTTAATTTAAAGTTTTTAGTATAATGAACACATTTCATGAATATTATAGGCTTTTTTATTTTAAATTTGTAAATTCCAGTAAACTAAAACTTTAACAGCTGTTTTCTCAAAACTAACAACATGCCACTTGGAACCTTGTCATTCTAAGCTGACGAATTATTAATTTTAAAAATGAAAAAACGAGATGAAATGCGCCGAGTGCATATAATTATTAATATATATCAAAGCTGCATAGCTATTACATTTTTATTTCAAATCAATGTTTGGTTCTTCTTCTTCTCATGTGTCCACTCCCCTCCATCTTGTTTTGTTCAGTTGCTCTGTATCTGAAAGTCAGTTTAGTAATTAGTAAAAGTGTAAAAATGATATACAAAGGAGGTGTTGATTGTATTGTTTTTTGGCATGTAAATGTTATTAAATTGGATTATCAGTGTAGTGAAAGTTGTGAACGGGTAAGTTTATAGTGCAAGTTTTAAATTTGTTTTAACATAGTTTCAAGAAGGGTGATAGATGACTTATTATTTACTTTCTTGCAGCATTAGAGATTGATGCATATATTCCTAATCTTATACTGGCTTATTAGTTTAGATGCTCAGGCCCTATATGCATAACATTGAAAAATTGGCAGGTAAATTTATCAAGACTCAAGTTTAATGTCTGCAACTGAATATTTGTGTATAGCCAGGCCTATAGGCTACTTATCATGGATGAAAATCTCTATGTACTCATTTAAATTACAGATGAGATAAACTGTTACAAGCCTTAAACAATGGAATTTATGAAGCTGCAAGAAATTTGTCCTATAAACTTCCACCTTAGGCCAGTTCTTCAATTCAGATCTCCAGTTCTTCAATTCAATTCAGACCGCTGCAGTTCTTGTTAAGTTACAGATTTCGGTATTTTTGCAGTTTCTGCTCACATAGGGAAATATAAAAACTTTGTTTGAAGTGGGTTGACCCTGGAAATGATTACCCTCAGGAATCGTGATGGTCCAGTGATACCTAGCCTACAATCAAAGATTCTGATTCTCAGAAGATTTTTATATCCCGGCCTATTGACGTACGAATAACGCATGTAGATCAAAAATTGAGATAGTATCATAAAATAAATATTTAATGGTTTTGTTGTCTTTGCTTTCATGTTTTTTATCCTCTTCAGTGTTTATCTTTACTTGTTGACGTATCAGCCGTTATCTATGCGCCAACTGCTTTGACTGTCTGTATATATATTTTCAGATTATGTTGTTGATTGCAATGCTGTTTTTTTTAAAGAAAACATAACTATTTTAAAGGAAAATTAATTTAAATATGTACAGATATACCTAGGCCCTAGTGTTTTTATAGGCCCTATGTAGTTTAGAATTTCACACCAATTTTATTTTATTTTGTCAGAATGGAATATATAAGTTTTGCATATTATTCATGTAGGCTATATATATTAGCATTATTTACTTTCTTAGTTTGCTTTAATCAAATGTTCAACATTTCTTTGTTTTATTTATTTTGTTATTATAATAATTGTGACAATCCAATTTGTAATTGGTGAGTTTCGTATTTATGTGTAAAAACATGCAACTAACTATACATACTTAGTAAGCAGATTTCAGGAAAAGTGTGATTTTGCGTTACAAGTGTGGCTGACGCTATTTTGTTTTTATTTAATTAAAACTCTTTGAAATTTTAATTAGATAATTATTAGATCCGGCTTGAGACCTCTGCTTTTCTCAATTTACATTGATGATAACATCTGACATACACGTCTCTAAATATCACTTGTATGCTGATGACTTACAGATTTACCAACTCTTCACTATTGCTAAGTCTTACCGAGTGGTCTCACAAATGAATCTTGATATTGCTATAATAGCTGCTTGGGTTCAGAGGCATGGACTAATGTTGTATGATAAAAAAACCCAGACCATTCTTATTGGACATATTAGACAATTTCCCCTAATAAATTCCATTAATTTTCCTAGGCTGATACAAAATGACAGTACTCTACATTAATCCGACAGTATAAAGAATCACGGACATACTATGATCAAAACTTTGGGTTGGATTAATCATGTTGGACTTCAACTACTGTGATGTGGTGATCAAAGACATGACTGTTAAGCTCTCGGGCAAGGTTCAAAGAGCACGAAACTACTGCATTAGATTTATATTCAATTTAAGATCTTGTTACTGAATTCTTCAAACAATTAGATATGCTCAAACCAAAACAAATTCGTGAATACCACATCCTTATTCTTGTATTTAATATTTTAAACATTAGATCTTCTGAATACTTGTCCGAGTGTTCATCTCCGAAATCAGCACCAAAAATACACGTCAGGGAGCTCAGTGTATAGTGTATGTTTCAGTATATGTCTTCATTCTACTTCTCTGTTTAACAGAACTAATATTTGACAGGTATAACAGGCTTCTGTCGTCTTACCTACTATCAGTCCCTACTCATTAGACCACTCTCTATAGCAATTCTTTTACTATTTCTGCTTGTTGCTTATGGAATTTGCTCCCTGATAAGCAACAAGTGGAATCAGACCATTGATAAGCGTGCATGTTTTGTGTTGCAGTCACAGAACCTGCTTCTGCGAGGCCTGTAGGGGTGGGTGGGAGTTGAGGTGGCTGTGGTTCATTTGTACATCTGTGGGATGAATGATTACCACCAGTGATGATTTAATTTGAATATTTACTTATGTCTATAATATTTTTTATACGTAATGTTGTTTTGCTTTGTGGTCCTAACAAAATGTTTCATAAGATTAATAAAATGTTGTTTTTTAGAAATAAGGTTGAGTGGAAGAGAGGACTTAATAGTCTTAACTCCGCCTAACGGTCACATTATATTTAATTTGGAACTATATATTATATTTCAGATTAGTGTTAAATTGCTGTAGCTGCATGGCGAGAGGAGACCTGAATCTTGTCCTATATTATTTTTGAAGGCACTTCACACCGTCGCGTCGGCCTCTCTGTTTACTGTATGTTACCGTATGTTATTAATGAACTACACAAGAAAACGGTTTTTAACTAACATAAGCAACACTTTAATACTGTATCATATTATAACAAAGTAGTAGTTGATAAGCATTAATAATGTATAAAAATTGTACGTGTTTCAAATTTTAACTCGACAAGCAACTTTTTTATTAGTTTAGATTTATAAGCGCTTTGATAAATTAATGTTTTGTGTTTTATTTTATTTCCCATGGTACTTTGTATGCCAATTTTACATGTTTAGAAATTGTAGTTCAACATAGCAAAAACAAAAGTAACATAGAATGACAATATTAAAAATAAAATAATGTTTAACAATAATAATCAGATGTGTGGAAACTATACTCACACTGACATAGGTGTGGTTCTCTAATGCAGCCATAAAAAAATCATTCACTTACAGACCCTCTTGTTTACAGATATTTAAAAAATTACATAGTGAGGTAGAGTATTACACTGTATCATTGACGGCGGATAAATAAACTATCCTTCCAAAGGATTCCATTGACAAGTTGAGGAAGTCAACAAAGTGGCAGATTTTGTTCCCTTCTCTCATCGTTCTAGGAATAGGACTGTGCAGTTGGTAGTTAGTGCCAGAATGCCTAATCTCAAAAAGGTGGTATAGTCTTGTAGCTGATGGGAACCTGAAGTTGATTAGTTGAAGTAAAGGTGGACAATTAACAGTGCCATTTAAAAATTTATAAAGAAATATGAGATCAGATACAAGCCGTCTAGTAGCAAGTGGTGTCATCAGATGGTTAACTTCAATTTCAGAAATTGGAACATCCTTGTAGAGAAATCCATTTTTCATGCCCAATATTCTTACAAATTTTTTCTGGATAGATTGGATCCTATTAATATACGTCTCGTCTGGTATGGTGACCATATGGAGGATGCGTACTCAAGATTAGAGCTTTATACTGCAAATAATTAACATTTTACTTATTCCCAAAATTAAACCTGATAAATGTAGTATAAATAAAACATCTTACAAGCAGTCTTTCGTAAGGTCGTCTTTAGAATCAGAAAATACTAAAAGTATGTATTATATTATTTATTATTAAATTAAAGAAGTTAAATTAATTTATACATTGATAATAACAAATTATTGAATACAAATTATTCATTTACAAAATGCTATATTAAATATAATATTAACTATAGAATCAATTTCAATAACAAAATTTATCTAATAGAAATGTAGAATCAATAATAAAAAGTTTTACTCCTATATGCTAAACATTAATAGTTTTATGCATCTACTTTAGTATTTAGTACATAAAAGTACGCCTTTACGTGAAAGTGCCTTCATTATCATGATACTCTTTGAATTATGCAGTTGATATGAGGCCCACTCCAGGTCTCCTCGTCATGTGCCCACAGTATAAACAGAATAATGTAAGTTTAATGTAAACTAATATTTTGTTATGCTGCACTGCAGAAATTTGTAAACAAATTTCAAAAAGTTGTTGTTCTTTCTTGTTTTTCATTTTGTAAATTGAGATACCAAACAATACTGAAGTATTTTCTAATTGTACTTTTTCTTCTGAAAATATTGATATGTAGGCCCTACTGGTGGCGCAGTGATGTAACCCAGCTACTTGGGGACAAAGTGTTTGGGAGATTGTAGACGATAGGTTGGATGCTCGGTCCTCTTAATACCGACATGGCGTCTGCTCAATGGTTGCTATCGGTGTGGACACTACTAGAAAAGTCTGGGGTGTCCATGTTGGGTGGTAATCATTGTATGGATGTTGTGTGGGGGAGGTAACTGAGTATGAGGCTTGTCAACTAGCTGAAAATCAGACCAGCACTACGTGGTTCGGATTCCACGTAAAGCTGTAAGTCCCTTAGTTGCCCTGGCTGTTGGGGCTATTAATAAATTGCCCTTTCTGAGGAACGGTTGAACTCAGTAACCAGACTACACTTATCCACACTCATCCTTCACTCATATAATCATTCATATTCGCCTTAAAATACCAACACCGTTATGTCGGCATCTCATATTTAAGAATGTATGTAAGAATACATATCTGCAGGAAAAATGTTATACATACTTACAGACAAGACGAATGTTTACTTTTAGGCCTATCTTTACTATAGGCTACTGTAAATATTAGGTGTCACTAGCAACAAAATAGCATAATGCTACTAGGGTTTAAGAATGGGCTCTATTTTCACAAAATATACTTTTTATTGGAATGAAAAAATAGGAAATCCTAATTCCATAACTTGTATTTTTTAACTAATTTGTGTTGTTTTTAACATCTCCATTTAATTGTGTGGTAGTCAATGTATTTTTTATGTTTACGAATTTGATAACAATTTTGGTCTATAACAATTATTTCTTAAAGATATGATAGAAAAACTTCATTTTCAGTTAATCACGATTAGTGGAGGATAATTAGTAGTGATAATACCTAATCACAAAAAACGAATTGGAATGATATATCTGAATTTGATACAAATGTTGAATTCATATGAACAGTTTGTTAAGTTAGGCTCTACAGTATCATATTTAGCTTATGAAAAAATGTCCCTCAGGCAAAATAATAACTGTAGTCAAACAGGTTTTTATTCGGAAAAGCATATTTGGTAATTATACAGTTTCGTGCCACTTAAAGAAATTTCAAAACTATCTGAAATGGGTCATAAATTGGCTATATTTCAGGAGAGATGTTTTTTACTTTGCGGAAATTACGTGTTGTACTGAAAATTAAAGAAAACCAATTTTGCAACTTTTTATTTTTTACATATTTTCGTTAATTAAAATGATATTTCAATCATCTTTCTCTTAATTTGACGTGATTTTTTTAATTTGAACACGAATTTGAAAACTATTTTAGTATATGACAATCCTAAATAGTTTTCAAATTTGTTAATTCTAACTAAGTTCAAATTCACTAACTAAAAAAAAAAAGTTTCAAATAATACTAACTAAGTTAATTCTTTAGTGTACATAACAGAAAAATTACTTTTGCAGTGAATGATTGTCGGCTTTACGCGATCATTATTAACAACTATTAACCACAAAATCCGAATTAGGCCTAACATATGTTATCGTTGAAGAGACGGCAGGTAGGCGTCTCTCAAATATCACGTTTTAGATTTTGTGAAGGATATGTTAAGTTTGGTTATGTTAGGTTTGTCAAAAGTAAGTTTATTGGATGAGTTTATGGGTGAAAATTGTATTTCTTTTGAAAAAACTAATTACATTTGGGTTCAGTGAAATAACACATTAAATGGAAAAAATATTTACAAAAAATTATGATTTAAAGAAGTTATTTTTATTTTTCTTGTAAAGATCGAGTTTTCCGATTTTCCAGTGAAAAATGAGTTTTCCGAACGATGAAATTATCTGTGGGCCACTGATGATCTAACTTAATTTTAACTGCTTTCAAACAGTAAATTATGATTTTGTTGAGGTGGCAGAACTACATAATTACTGTACATTATTTGTGAGTTATATCATAAGTAAATTTAATTTTGAGCCATTGAAAACCATTGAACCACGGAAATCATTAAAGTATTACTTTGGACTCACAAGACAATTTATGATTATCCAAACAACAAAAGTTAGGTCTTTAGGTCATATATATTTTTTTAAAATTTTATCTTCATTATGTTTTTAGTTCTCATATTTTAGTAAAAAAGAATCTTTAATGAGTCAAAGAAATATTTTACTGCAAAACCAATTACATATTCATGTTCATTCGAAAAAAAAAAAACAACGAAGAATTAAGTTAAATATCACCATTTTGTAAACTCTGGTAAACAACATGCTTCCTAGAAGAAACAAGAATACCAACCTAAAATGTAGTCTTTTTTTAAAAATAATAAATAAAAACCATTCTTTTTAAAAGAGAATATTGTAACAACATGAACTTGACACTAAATTTAAGCTGTAAACCATTGGAAATAATGAAATAATGAGTTTATTCAGCATTAATTTACAATTATGCAATAAAGTTAAACGGCTCTGAATTACCTAACCACTGTTACCAGTAGTGTGGTTAGGTTACAAAAAAAAACTACATTGTATTAATATAACATAAAGAGTCCAGTCCGTCATTTTATATACAAGCTGAGCAGCTGTCCGCAGCACATGAAGAGAATACAATAGAACTACTAAATAACCATAATATAACAAAACAATGAAACCATAATACAACAAAACAATGAAATAATAAATTGGGAAAAATAAAAATAACTAAAATATATACAACTAACTACACAAAAAAGCTTAACCTAGGGTAATATTTACATTAACACAAAGAAAACTAAAGAAAACTAACTTTTATTAAAATTAAATCACCTTTAAAAATAATTACCTATTTGCAAAAACATCGGATATGAAATCAGCCATGGATCAGGTATTTATATTGAATTGTTGATTTTATGACAAGGATTCATTTAAGAAATCTAAATTATTTAAAGAGAAAAGCCAGTTAGCAACGCTAGAACAAAATGCCTTTAGATTTATGTCCTGCTTGATGTAAAATGGTAATAAATTGAAATAATGAGGGCCCCGATAAAGATATGATTGCTTGAAAAATAATTTCTTTACCTTAGGCTTAATAAAGAGTCTTTGGCTGTTGCTACGCATTTCATAACTGGTTCTTACGGATCCTCTATTGCCACACATTATGTAAAAAATTTTAAGAGTTTTAAAGACAAAAAGGTGTTGTACAGGTAAAATACGCAACTGTCTATATAGAGGAAAGGATGAATCTCTTACGCGTTTTTTCAATATTATGCGTACAAATTTATTTTGGGTCTTTCGAACAAATATATAAATCGATAATGGACAGTCTATTATACGGGGTGTAAATAAAGTCCCGCACGGGTTTAATATGTTCTGAACGATAACAGATAAATCAATAAGATTTAGTACATCAACATTACACCTAAAAATCTACTTATTTACGGAACTATCAGTTTTATGTCATATCATGGGGACGTCCCGTAAGGAGTCAGAAGGAAATCTTAAATAGGAGCATATAACCCACCCACCCACCCATACACGTACAGTGTTATTGATTATTATTTGTGTCAACCTCATATTTTTGTAAACGCACTTAATTACAGGGCTGTTTTGTTATCAGAAGTTTTTCAATATGACAAAAAATGGCGAATAAATACAGCATTTTATAAGAACATTCTGAATTCCTCTAAAAGGGACTAAACTTTATAAATAATTGTAAAGTAGTGAAAATACATAGAATTTTATGTAAAATCTTTTTTTTTTAATCATAAAATCTTTTATGATTTTTTACAGAAATTATCATAATACCTCTGTACGTGTATATGTGGGTGGATGGATCAGTAAAACATATATTTATATAATATATAAATGTTGCTGGATGCAACATATATTCCTTTTTTTGCAAGAAATATGAGTTTTTAATGTGGAGTGATTATTCTGTCAACAAAATAATAAAAATGTAACAGGTAGTGGTTTTATTATTTAACGCTATAGGTTTTATTATCTATCCTTCAAAAAAATCATCACAAATAGGTCTGCAAATACCTCGCTTTCTTGGTTTAGATCATACTTGTCTAATAGGAAAACCTTTATTGAAATTTTATTTGTGAATAAATATAATCAGCTAGTTAGTAAAAAATCAAATGTGAATTCTATCAAGTATGGTATTCTGCAAGGTGTAATACTTGGCCCCTTGTTATTTTTGTGTTATATTACAGGCTTACCTAAGTTAATTAACGATAACATAGAAAACAAATTATGCCTCTATGGAGACGATGCAAACCTATTGATTAGTGATAATTTAATAAATACAATTGAACAATCTGCTGAAATAAACTTGGAAATTGTAAACAAATTTGTTATTCAACATCAATTATTACTAAATTCTTCAAAGACTAATTATACTCAATTTCATACTAAACAATCTAAAAATCTACTATCTCTTAGAATATCATTAAATAACAAACACATTGAGGGGGTCAACTATACAAAATTCTTAGGTTTATTAGTTGGTAACCATCTCAGTTAGGACAGACATGTAGAACATATTTGTAAGAAACTAACCTCTGGTGTTTGTACATTATATAAAATGGCCAAAATATATGAATTGAATCTATTAAAAATTATGTACTTTGCTTATATCCATTTCAATGTATCTTTCGGAATAAAAGTTTATGATGCAACAACAACAAAAAATTTGGATAGAATATTAATCATTAAAAAACGTGCAATCACAACTATGTTAAACCTTGGAGTGGAGAGAATCTGACAAAGAACATGACTGTATACAGTATTTATGTGTATGAAGTGTTATTGCATATTAAATGTAACTATAGTGACTTTGAATTGGTTGGAAATACTTATGATTATTTAGCTAGAATTATAAATTATTTTAGAAAGCCATTGCATAAACTAATGTTTTTTGAAAAAAGCCCTCAGTTATAGGCATACAAAATCACCTGCGACAATCAGTCAAAGGTAAGAAAGATTTTAATAAATTTAAAAAGACGCTAAAAAACGATATGTTATCAAGACCATTGTATCCAATAAAAGAATTTTTCATTTACAAATGTAAATAGTAAAGTTTAGGTTAGTTAATGATATGACACTATTATAAAGAGCAAATAAAGATAAAGCATTTTATTTCACAAAATAATAATGACATTGTACAGATATTACATAACAACGGTAGAAATAGTTCTCCTCATGGGCACACGCCTGTGGGAGGGGAACGGGCCACTACCAGCCAGACATAAATAAAATCAAAATATTACTTTTATATAATGAAATAAAAATAAAATAAGTAAATAAATAAACTTATATTTCACAAACAATTATTACTTAAAGCTATAAATAATACAAATGCACACTTTTATAAACTAAATTTCCTAACATTTATTCATTGTATCAAATGTACAAGAAGCGAATAAAGAATTTATTTATTGTATTGTATAGGTTTTAAATCTCTGCTCAGTCAATTAGCATGTTATAGAAACAGATTCAGTTTGTGCTAGCTGGCATAAACCACTGGTCGAATATAAGTAAATAAATTAAGTTCTGTACTGGAAATTCTTTGTTGCAAGTATCGTATGTTAATAGTCGGAGGAGATCTTAATATTAATGTATTCAATCCTGATTGTGATAAACACAAACTACTAATAGATCCCTCAACTGTCATGGTACGCAATGTATTCAATCCTGATTGTGATAAACACAAACTACTAATAGATCCCTCAACTGTCATGGTACGCAATGTATTCAATCCTGATTGTGATAAACACAAACTACTAATAGATCCCTCAACTGTCATGGTACGCAATGTATTCAATCCTGATTGTGATAAACACAAACTACTAATAGATCCCTCAACTGTCATGGTATGCAATGTATTCAATCCTGATTGTGATAAACACAAACTACTAATAGATCCCTCAACTGTCATGGTACGCAATGTATTCAATCCTGATTGTGATAAACACAAACTACTAATAGATCCCTCAACTGTCATGGTACGCAATGTATTCAACCCTGATTGTGATAAACACAAACTACTAATAGATCCCTCAACTGTCATGGTACGCAATGTATTCAATCCTGATTGTGATAAACACAAACTACTAATAGATCCCTCAACTGTCATGGTATGCAATGTATTCAATCCTGATTGTGATAAACACAAACTACTAATAGATCCCTCAACTGTCATGGTATGCAATGTATTCAATCCTGATTGTGATAAACACAAACTACTAATAGATCCCTCAACTGTCATGGTACGCAATGTATTCAATCCTGATTGTGATAAACACAAACTACTAATAGATCCCTCAACTGTCATGGTACGCAATGTATTCAATCCTGATTGTGATAAACACAAACTACTAATAGATCCCTCAACTGTCATGGTACGCAATGTATTCAATCCTGAGTGTGATAAACACAAACTACTAATAGATCCCTCAACTGTCATGGTACACAATGTATTCAATCCTGATTGTGATAAACACAAACTACTAATAGATCCCTCAACTGTCATGGTATGCAATGTATTCAATCCTGATTGTGATAAACACAAACTACTAATAGATCCCTCAACTGTCATGGTACACAATGTATTCAATCCTGATTGTGATAAACACAAACTACTAATAGATCCCTCAACTGTCATGGTACGCAATGTATTCAATCCTGATTGTGATAAACACAAACTACTAATAGATCCCTCAACTGTCATGGTACACAATGTATTCAATCCTGATTGTGATAAACACAAACTACTAATAGATCCCTCAACTGTCATGGTACACAATGTATTCAATCCTGATTGTGATAAACACAAACTACTAATAGATCCCTCAACTGTCATGGTACGCAATGTATTCAATCCTGATTGTGATAAACACAAACTACTAATAGATCCCTCAACTGTCATGGTACGCAATGTATTCAATCCTGATTGTGATAAACACAAACTACTAATAGATCCCTCAACTGTCATGGTACACAATGTATTCAATCCTGATTGTGATAAACACAAACTACTAATAGATCCCTCAACTGTCATGGTACACAATGTATTCAATCCTGATTGTGATAAACACAAACTACTAATAGATCCCTCAACTGTCATGGTACACAATGTATTCAATCCTGATTGTGATAAACACAAACTACTAATAGATCCCTCAACTGTCATGGTATGCAATGTATTCAATCCTGATTGTGATAAACACAAACTACTAATAGATCCCTCAACTGTCATGGTACGCAATGTATTCAATCCTGATTGTGATAAACACAAACTACTAATAGATCCCTCAACTGTCATGGTATGCAATGTATTCAATCCTGATTGTGATAAACACAAACTACTAATAGATCCCTCAACTGTCATGGTATGCAATGTATTCAATCCTGATTGTGATAAACACAAACTACTAATAGATCCCTCAACTGTCATGGTACACAATGTATTCAATCCTGATTGTGATAAACACAAACTACTAATAGATCCCTCAACTGTCATGGTATGCAATGTATTCAATCCTGATTGTGATAAACACAAACTACTAATAGATCCCTCAACTGTCATGGTACGCAATGTATTCAATCCTGATTGTGATAAACACAAACTACTAATAGATCCCTCAACTGTCATGGTATGCAATGTATTCAATCCTGATTGTGATAAACACAAACTACTAATAGATCCCTCAACTGTCATGGTACGCAATGTATTCAATCCTGATTGTGATAAACACAAACTACTAATAGATCCCTCAACTGTCATGGTACACAATGTATTCAATCCTGATTGTGATAAACACAAACTACTAATAGATCCCTCAACTGTCATGGTACGCAATGTATTCAATCCTGATTGTGATAAACACAAACTACTAATAGATCCCTCAACTGTCATGGTACGCAATGTATTCAATCCTGATTGTGATAAACACAAACTACTAATAGATCCCTCAACTGTCATGGTACGCAATGTATTCAATCCTGATTGTGATAAACACAAACTACTAATAGATCCCTCAACTATCATGGTACGCAATGTATTCAACCCTGATTGTGATAAACACAAACTACTAATAGATCCCTCAACTGTCATGGTATGCAATGTATTCAACCCTGATTGTGATAAACACAAACTACTAATAGATCCCTCAACTGTCATGGTACACAATGTATTCAATCCTGATTGTGATAAACACAAACTACTAATAGATCCCTCAACTGTCATGGTACACAATGTATTCAACCCTGATTGTGATAAACACAAACTACTAATAGATCCCTCAACTGTCATGGTATGCAATGTATTCAACCCTGATTGTGATAAACACAAACTACTAATAGATCCCTCAACTGTCATGGTATGCAATGTATTCAACCCTGATTGTGATAAACACAAACTACTAATAGATCCCTCAACTGTCATGGTACGCAATATTTAATAAATTGTCCACCTGTAGAAAGTTGGTTAGATGTTTATCGGGCACCTATAGATTGTAAATGTAATGATTTTGTTATAATATTTTTATGTATTATTTCAATGTATATTTCCCTCCAGTATGATGTAGGTCTACGAATAGACTTTTGCAATGGCACAACAAAGATCTTGAAAATGACAAGAAAATTGTTGAAGTAAATAATTTAAGGAGAATTAAAAAAGAAAAAAGAAATAAAAAAAACAAAGACATATAGAACGTATCAAAGGATTTGAACAAAATATTAATTAAAAATTTGTCAAAAACAAAAATATTTTGAAAATAAAATTTTGAGCTCTAAAAATGTTTTATACCCATTTGAAATTTACTTAATTCACAAATTAGTATTAAAAATAAAAATCAGCAATATATAAATGAAGATGAATAACACAATTTACACAAATCCTTAGACTATTAACAATCTACTCAATGATTACTACATTAATGTTGTAGACTGTGTAGTAATTCCTAAAAAAGTAATCAGACCCCAATAACATCAGACACATTACATGTAAACCAACATTTCTGTGTAAACCTATCAGTGAGATTGATTTAACTAAACTGATAAAAAAATGTTAAGTAAAAAAATTCTACTGGTTATGATGGGTTCCAGTTATAAAATATTGTGTTAGACACTTATCAAAGCCACTCACATTTGATTAACTCCTCTTTTATATCTGGTATCTTCCCAGACAAACTAAAGATTTAAAAAATACAACCTTTGCATAAAAAGGGAAGTTGAACTGAAGTTTCCAATTACAAACCACTAGCTTAACGGACAAGAAACAATCTGTGGAAATTATTTATGTCAATAGTCACAATCAAGCTTGCTCTGTTCAATCAAAATTAAAATTATCAAACACGGAGTACATCAGGGCTCCATATTGGGCCCACTACTATTTTTATGCTTACTCTGGGAACTCTCCACTGATAAGCCTCTTGGAAATAGTGCTGGGCTACATCGGAGACTTATGAACATAGCAAAACACGTCTGCTTATTTGAGTCAACCAGCTCACCTTCTGGCAAAAATGTTGTATACAAACTGAATTAGATCAAGAGAAGCCCATAGACACCTTTGAAAGTTTCAAGGGCTTTCACTGTCCCAGAGTTGTCTTTTGGGAAGGCAGCCAGACTGGATTACATTTTCTGGAATTTCTAAATCATGCTGGTGCAAAATAGAAACATTGGCTTCTGAGATTCTTCAGTGTCATATTGTTAAGGGGCGTTATGCTCAAAGCTTTTAAAATATCTAAAATAATAGTTGTACTGAAGTCAGTAAAGAACGAGTTGAAAGCTACCGCTCATAGCTGTTTTAAGTGTGCTATAAGTTGCTGGAGAGGTTGATTAGAACAGAATATCACCTATTCTCTTATCTTAAAATATCACCCCAATTCAACAAGCTGGGTTCAGAACTGGTCGAATTTGTTGCAACCAGGTACTTTAATTGACATCTTTTATTGAGAATTGGTTTTAAAAAGAAACAGAAAACATCAGGATCTATTGTATAATCTTTCTCACAGTCTTATTCCGTGTCCTAGACAGTTATGATTTCTGAATTTTACACTGACATAATTTTTTTGTCATGCGCGAAAAGAGCTGTCTGGTTTAATGGTGCTTATATGGTCAAGGCTAAGGTATTTTTTTTAAGAAGGAGCATAGTTTTAGTTTAACCCTTTGCACGTGGAAATTATTTAACCCTATTTTAAAGTAACACGTAACTATGTAAAAAAAATAATTTTAATGAAATATGAAGTTAATGTTTTTTTAAGTTTTAGAAACAAAGTACATAAAAAAATATAAATTTATATTTAAAGTAACAATTAGAACTTTTAACACTATTTTATTGTAGATGTACAACTATAATGATAAATACATAATATATATATATATATATATATATATATAAAAAAAACTGTCAACATTTTAGTTTAACATTATCTTTCATTTATGATACAATAATAACTACCACAAAATAATTGAAAACTAGAAAACAAAGAAAAAAATGACAAGTGTTTGAAAACAATGTGCTTAGGTGGAGTGACAAAAGGAGGATATTTTCGTTTTACGCGTCTGCAAAGGCAGAAGACGGAGCCGCGCCCATGCGCTGGCTGCTCCGCCCCTTTTCATTCATAGGCAATTTAAGTTTTTGATAGGCTGAGGGAATTGGCCAAAGGCATGTCTAAGTTGATGTTGCACTCTAGCGGAAGTTTTAGGAACTATTATTTATCCTATCGACAGGAATATTTCATTTTGAATATCTTTGTTTACCGTGTTTGAGGCAAAGTAGAGGCTGGGTATATATTCGGTTGCCGCGTGCGAAGGGTTAACATTTGTTTTGTATCAGAACTTTATGATTTTTTTTACTTATTACATGGCAAACTAAGAAAAAAATTAATGTACGCCAGCGTATCTGTCGAAAAGTAATATATACATGTATATATATATATATATATATATATATACATATATATATATACATGTATATTTATGTTTATAAAAAAATTGTATGTATATAGGCCTATGTATATTTTTAAAATTTGACCTAACTAAATAAATGCAAAACATGGTTGTACAACAAAATAGCATATATACTTAAAAATTTCACTTTGTTTATTGTTAGAAAACTATATTTGAAGTGCCTACCTAATTTAGAAGTGAAGATGTGGCACGTTACATATAAACGTCATATAAAGAGCACCCGCTAGACATAACATTAGCTACCAAAGTATTTTAGCTCATTGGCCTATTACAGTCGTCAGCCTTACAAGGGTTAATGATGCTAGAAGGCTCTGTTATTGTTCTTGTCTTATTCAATGAATACATTGCTGACATTTTCAGGGAAATTCATATATGCAGATTATATTGCTCCCGTAACATGAGGTCATGTAAAAAACATGAAGAACAAATATTTGATGTAGTTATCTTAACAAGCAACCTGTTTTCACCCAAGTAATAGATTAGCTAATCAAAAATTGAATATTTTGAATCGATGGTGTTAGGCTTAAACATATTAAGTATATCCATAGTACTTCAAAGTCAGTTTACATCAATCTCTCCGTTTTAAAGTTAGTAGGTAACAGTAGCTAAAGTGAAAACCAGAAACAACGTTGTGAAGCAACTTGCTGAATCATGTGGAACGTGCTACAGCTTTACCGTGGTTTACTCCACTCTTGAACATTGTTCGAGAGGTTGATGTTGATGAAACAGGGCGATGAGGGCTATCAGTGGCTCCCTCATAGCATCAATCCTTCTACCATGGCTTTCAGTGCTGTGAACAAAAACCCCCTGAAAAGAGCGCAGCATTACCTATGTGATCCCTAGTTTGAATGTTGGTTTCAAAATAACATGATTGATCATTTTCTATTTTCCAATTATATTTCCAGTTGTTGCATCTTACCTACCGAACATGTTTGAAAACGACTCTACATAGTCCCGTTTTTACAAGGAAAGTTAATTCCACCGATGCATAAGATCTGGTACCAGAAACTTGTTAATCAATAATATACCTATATATTGTTATGTATGTGCTTGAAGCAGTGGTAGAGGGGTCGTTATGAGGGTGCGACCAGGGAATTACCAGTAGTTATTAGCCAATTTAAACAAATCAGCTGTTTTGCCCGTGGCCTACTGTCCTGCATATCCTGGCCATTAATACCTACTGTATCTTCTTTCTAATTATTGTGACTTAAGTTATTGAACTATCAATTAATCGTAACCTATTTAATACATCATGTTACTAAATTTGATGTTCAATATTTCAGACTTCGAAGATGATTGTAAGATAAAAAATCTGCCAGAGGAATAAAACAAATCAAAAATGAACTCATGTGATCCTCAGGCAACCTCCATAGTTGGTGCAACAACTATGTCCAGCTCAGACGTGGTGGTGCCTGTGAGTATCAGTGACAATTTAATAATCTAACTAGTGATAAAATACGAGGGTCGTCCAGAAAGTAAAGAACGATTGCGCATCACGGACGGCGCAGTTCCCCCACCACCGCGGGAGTGGGCTTATTCTTTAGTCCAAACCTTCCGCTTCAGTTTGAGCTGTGTAGCGGTGCCGTGAGGCCACGTTTGCGTCTCTTGTGGAAGTTCAAAATGGCGGCGCCAATTGAAAATCCCGCCAAGTGTGAAGTCCGTAGTGTGATTTGGTTTCTGAATGCGCAGCAGCATGTTCGACCCATAGAAATTTATAGGCAAATTAAGGCAGTGTACGGTGACAATGCGATGAACGAGTCATCGGTGAGAAAATGGTGCATTCAATTTAATGAAGGCACAACTAGTGTGCACGACGAGGAACGAAGTGGAAGGCCGTCACTCGTTACTGACGAGTTGACAGCGAAAGTTGACGAAAAAATTCAAGAAAACCGGTGTTTCACTTTGAGCGGTCTACTGGCAGTGGAAAAAATGCCAGTAGACCGCTCAAAGTGAAACGCCGGTTTTCTTGAATTTTTTCGTCAACTTTCGCTGTCAACTCGTCAGTAACGAGTGACGGCCTTCCACTTCGTTCCTCGTCGTGCACACTAGTTGTGCCTTTATTAAATTGAATGCACCATTTTCTCACCGATGACTCGTTCATCGCATTGTCACCGTACACTGCCTTAATTTGCCTATAAATTTCTATGGGTCGAACATGCTGCGCATTCAGAAACCGAATCACACTACGGACTTCACCTTTGGCGGGATTTTCAATTGGCGCCGCCATTTTGAACTTCCACAAGAGACGCAAACGTGACCTCACAGCACCGCTACATGGCTCAAACTGAAGCGAAAGGTTTGGACTAAAGAATAAGCCCACTCCCGCGGTGGTGGGGGAACTGCGCCGTCCGTGATGCGCAATCGTTCTTTACTTTCTGGACGACCCTCGTATATATGGCATCGAAAAATTCCCATATCCCCTCTTACTTTTTAACAGATATGAACTAGCAAAAATATCCTTTGTGGATTTACATTAGAATCTGCAGTTTTTGCTATGCAGGCTGTGTTTATATCCATTTAGATATGTTTAGTATAAATATTATGTTGACAATCGGCGTCTTATGAATAAATAAAAAAAATATGTTTGACTTGGCCATATGCTGTAACTTGATGTCAATAATTTTATATACAATTAGATGGAATTTAACACACTCACTGGTTCAGTATAGTCACATACTACGCACTATTTTCTTTGTTGGCCAGTGTGAGCATTGTGACATAGAGTGTACATCGTCAGACGAGTTTAAAAATCATATAATTCCTGTATTATTGTGGCATTTTTATTTTTGTCTATGTATTGACAAGGGTTATGTAGCGTATATGCAGCTTTTACTTCTCTGTAGATATTTATATTATTTTCTAATGTTTATAAAATGGCTGGACCCTTACAAGGAATTCATTTCGAAGAGAGTATGAGTTCTGACGAATATGAAGACAGTCAACGAGTGAGTTTACAGTTCGAAATCGTAACCGGAGTTTCAGATTTGTCTGTTACGGCTTCTAAAGAATAAATAAATGGACTGAAATGGAATGAAGCGGTGGGTTGAAGGGATTATATATTGTAAATGCCAAAATATGAATTAAAAATAACGAATGGATTGCATATAAATCAATTTTACTTTCAAAATATCTAAATAGGTAAGCTTGCAGCCTTGATGTTGAACCAGGCAAGGCAGCTCTGCACCGTACGCTTTTGCGACACCATGGGCCGCCACAGCAAATTTGTTGACAATGATTTGATACGGGTTCTCATTTGAACATTTCGACATCCCTTTAATCCATATTTCCGATATTCGGGTGAAATTTCCTTACTTCCCAAAAATATTAACTGTTTTAGGCTTATATTAGATAAACTTGACTAATTTTGGAATATACAACACAACATTTACTTGATCAATTTAAGTTTAGGGAGGGATAAGAGGGTGTTTGTTTTAAGAGCCACCCTGTATATCTTAACAGTTTAGTTCGTCTTAATTCTTTTTAAGATTTTTGATTACTTTATTTGATTGTAAGCAGTATTAATAACTTTTTGTTCAGAAAGTAATTACCTAGAAATACTTCGCCTATTCATTTATCTAGATGTTCATAATGATTTTGTTTAGAACAATTTCAGACACATGAAGTTAAAAAGTTAAAGTTCTTATTTTACCAGGTGAAGTTAGGGCTAAGAGCCCTCTCTAACACAACTTGGGGACCAACAGCTTAACGTCAATTCCGAATTACGGAAACGGCAGGGCAAGAACTGTTACTGGTCATATTGGGAATCGAATCCGGACGGGTCGAGTGGCAAGCCAGCGCCTAAGCCCGTAATCTACGCTCCTAAATATGAAATAAGATTGTTAGGACACTTTAGAGACCTTTAAACACTTGTAGCATCTTCTATGTATATAACTTGTCACTGGGGTCGTACTACTTCCAAAAAGGTTTGAGATTGTTTATGTTGGTGTTGCAGGTGTCTCAAGACGGACGAGTAGCCTCATCTGTTGCAGACATGTGTCAAGGGACCACGGTGGCTCTCTCCAGCGTGGCCAAGTATTGGGTCCTCACCAATTTGTTCCCAGGGCCAATACCACAGGTCTGCTTGCTTTTCCTGCAAAATAAATGATCCTAATTTGACGGTTTACTTTCATAAAATTATACAGCTTTTTGTTACCACTCTAGCTTTGTCTAGTATAAACAAATAACCTAAAAAAGTTAGGAATTGGTAAATAATTTAAATACTTTTTATCACTCTGTACTCTGTTTTTTAGTCTGTTGTGGTTGGAAATGCAGTTAATGTTTCAGTAATGAAAGAATTAACAAATGTATATATAAATTGTGTGCGTATAAAGAGTCATAAAACTTACATTGACATAGTTTTTAAAATATAAATGTACTAATGTATTCATTTTATTTGGTATTTATTTGGCAAATAATTCCTTTATTTAGTTGGTTTTAGTTAAATTTTGTCATTTAATGCTTGTGTTTTATTACATACTAGCACCTGTCCTACATAGGTGATATATATTGTGCTTATTGCATTTAGTATTAATAAAACATGGACGAAATAAGTTAACTATACGTTGTTTAAACGATTTTTAATATGTTCATGGGACCTTTTCTGTTAACTCAATGCTACTACTTTTTTTATCGCAATTACAGTTAGGTTAGGTGGCTACTAAAGTTAATCACAAACTGGTAAATCCAATGATTGTCTTATCGTTGATGCGCTCTCCATGTGTAAATCCTTGGAAAGCGATAAGATAAAGCCAGCGATATCGGATTCCTAGTGGATAAAAATGATTGGGGTACAGTTTTTAGAGCAATAGAATATTTATCAAGCGGTAGTGAATTGACGGAAACAAAAAAAAGTAGTGGTAGTGGAATTAACAGAAAAGATCCTGATCATGGTTTTAAAAAAGAATGTTTTATAAAACGGACTTATAAACAATATTTACAGCTTTGTTTCCCTTTGTGAAAATGAGCAGGTTCCTTCTGCTTGTAACATGTGAGCATAAAAGTGCGTTGTGGTTAGGTTTGGTATAGTATTTACTACAAAATCACAGTACCTAGAAAAGGAGACGGTAGGTATCACGTGCACCTCCCATGAGGTTACATGGGTGAAATGGCAAAAATAAACACAAAAATACTTTTCTAATTCCTTTAATTTAATTCCTTTAAATAAAGCTGATAAGTGATAAATAACTTGCCTACTGTTTAGCTGAGTGCTTCTATGTAGTTGGGACATTTAGTTACCATATTTAATATAATAAACAAATCAGCTGAGTCTACTATGAAGTCAAGACGTGATATGTACCGTCTTTTCTAGTTTCCGTGCTTCGAACTATATAAGTTGTTTGTTTATTCCAACAGCTGTTTAGTGAAACTATTATAAACAATTAATCGTCAAATTGATAGGATTGCATTGATACTTCTTAGAGCCCCTGGCGCAGTGCTCTGATGGAATTTCAAAATAAAGATCAACCTATGTGTTAACAAGAGTCCCTAAGAATGTCCATGCCAAATTTCAGCTGAATGGGTCCAGTTGTTTTTGCGTGATTGAGTATACACACAGACAGATCTGCTCAACTGGAAAGCAGTACGTAGAGGTGGGTTTCGAAACTTTAAGCAACTGTTCTGGGGGATTTGTTATATTAGCATCCACAGCAAATCTTTAAAGCTGTACGTATCTCCTGGGTAGTTCTAAATGAGTAACAAACCTGGTAGCTGGACCATCACAAATTTGTGATATCCCAACTATGGCAGTTACCACACACAAATTTTTATATAATAGCAAGATATTTAGTAATGTTTGTACTTTTTGTACTTGTATTGTAATATATTTATGCATTTTGTGCTTATATTGTAATAAATTTGTGTTGTGTGATGTTTACTTGTACTGTACATAATTTGCGCATGCTGACTTATGGGGTAAAGTTTTATACTTTTTGGAATATTTTCATATATTTTACATTTTCTTGCAGCTAATAGATTTTACTAATACAGTAGATTTAGCAAAAAATTACGTACCCCTTATTTTTCGATTGTTATGTAATTTTTCACTGAAATTTTTTATTTCCGTGGTAAAATTTTCCCAATAAACTAAAAATATAAAAATTTGTGTATGGGTATAATATTACTATTTTTCCTAAATAACTTTCTTGTGTTGATTGCGATAAAATCAAGTGTTATAATAGATGTCTTTGAATGTAAATGACATCTAATATTATGTCAGGTGATCTTAACCCGCGGATAGGGCGTGTGCCTTAGTGTTACATAAACGGTCGCGTGTATAGCTGCCATCTAACATAGAATTTTCTTATTTTATGCGCCTAAATAATGGTTAACTTTAGTTATATGCTTAAATTAGTTATAAGTATGTACAATTAGATGTATATGGTTGTAAATAATGATGTGTACGCATTAAAAAAGCTATTTATTTAAAATGTTCTTGATGAAAAGTGTCTGTGATTATTTATAAATACTTTTCAGTGTCTGACATGTTAATCACGTTCTGAAGGGCCATCACTGTTACTGTTCGATAGACAAAATGATTCGTCTAGATTTTGATTACTTTCCTTTAACCAACTTATAATAAAATTGTCATTTGGTCTTTCACCCATGGCAGACACTAAATAACTATATTTACACTAACTGATATACATATAAAAACACTTAAATACACTAATAAAATCACTATTTACAAAATATACAATGTACACCATAGAACAATATTTAGAACGTATACGGGCGCGAGGCTAGATGGCAACTAAAGCGGCAGACCTACCTCCACTCAAAAGGTTCCCCACCCTTCCTGTTGTGATGAGTCATCAATGTTATGGGACTAAATCATGCCTTATATATTGGTTGGGGCATAGCTGGAGTTTCAGGTTTATTTGACAAAAAATAAAAAAATGTACAATGTAACTACTTTTTTTGTTAGATGCCATCTAACAACGCGCCCTATCGCGGGTTAAATCTTTATAATTTAAAAGAATTGTTTGACAGATGTTTTTGTTATCGAGTTGTAATGGCTTCTCTAACTGTGTTCATAAAATAAAGTTGAGTTTCGTTAACTTATAGTTTGACTATTTAATATATTGCTGACACTAAAATAATTAGTGCGGCAAGTTCTTGTCTATTCAATGGTGATTTAAAAAAAAAGTCATGTACTATTTGATTACTTAAGTACAAAATTTTAAAATTTTGTTTATTTATTTATTTGTTTACGGTCACACCATTTTTACAAGGTTGACATGCTGAAATTATAATACAGTTCTGATAAATTGAATTGAAAATACAGACAATACGAATGTGAAATATAAACATGAGTGAAATGTGAAAGGATAATATGATTAACTTAGCCTAATTAATTTTGCCTCCCTTCTGCCTTTCCTCATACTCTTTTACTTTTTTTAATTTTTGCGTAATTTTATTGAAAGGCAGATTAGGGAGTAACATAGATTCTGATGTTTTGTAATGATAGGATATATTAATGAATTTGTAATGTGACGATGAAAAGATAAATACTATGATGATGATGATAACAATAATAATATAAGGATCTAGAATAAATAACCATAATAATAAATATCAGAAGATAACGAGCACAACAATGTAATAGACTAACAACACAAGCTAATGGAAAGGAAAAAATTAAATTGCGACTTAACATTAGTTAAAAATTTAGTAACAATATCAATACAGTTTGTCAATCTTTTCATGACAGTAATTATTTAATAATTCTTTTTGTAAGTTTCGATGGTAGTATGTGAAAGCACAGTTCTTGAGAAGAAAAACAATAGGATAATATTTACATTTGGAGCATATTTAATATTTTTTATGATTTTTACAAAAAATGCATGTGCAGCGCCGAAAAAAGGACCTAGCTGTTGGGAGCACACATTGGTTCACCTGATGCTAATGATCTAAGGTTAAACATATAGACTCTGAGGAAATAGTTAGGAACAAGTGATAACAAGCGAAATCCTAAAAACTGCAATTTTCAAGCAATGTAGGTATTTTTACGCTAATCTTGCAGAAAATAACATAACTTGGTTAAACAGAGCACACAAAATACAACAAATCCGCCTTCAATAAAGTATCCAAACTAATTACAAGTTCAAAACTAAGTAATTAGAACAGTTCATAAAACGTAACACAACTTAATGTCTGGAATAAACAGCTGTCGTCTACACATAGCAATAGTAGTGATGTGGCAATGCACGACTAAACAAAGTATACCAATTTCATGTGACATATTATTATTATGAAGTGGAATATATTTTGTTACTGTGGTTATTTTTCCAAGTTATTTCGCAAAAATTCAATAAAAATGTATTAAAAGGAAAAAAAAATTATTGCCTGACTTCTAATATGTCAGAAGTTCACTGTATTTGCTGCAACTAAAAACTGAATCAAACTGACTTTTCTTATCAAAAACTTCATATTCAATCAATCTAATTAAATAGCTGTTAAATTCTCAGGTTTAATACAGTTATCAAAAAGGTTTGTTTAAGGCGTATTTAGTTAAAAAAACATCAGTTATTATTGCTGAATAAATATCCCAAAACCCTTATTTTCTACGTTTGCAGTTGTAACCAATATACATGTAATGATTTTAAGATAATCCTAGCGAAAGGGACAATACATGAGGCTGCAAGAACATAGTATTTTTATTTTTTCCTTATATATATTACAAAATGTCATTGAATTTTTTCAAACAAACAGATTAAATGTTGCTTTAAATGCTTTTAAAATGGTTATGTTATATTAGTTTTGAAATGGTTCTGTGTCAGTAGATGTCAGTGTATGGATTGCAGAGTCCAAGGCTAGACAAAGATGGAGGACAACCATGCTTGACACCAGTGAACATGGGTGTGGAGGCTATGACTTTAATACAGCACAACCAGGCCCAGGTACATCATATTTACTTCATATTTCTTAGAATACAAGTATAATCACTAGACTTGCAGAAAATTGTAATAAAGCTTTTTACAATTAGACATGTACAGTGTTGATGAACCCCCCATCCACTGAGTCAAATATATCAGTGACGATTCTTCTTCCGACCTATACTTATACAGTAGTGAGGACCCTCCAACCACCTATACCCTTCCAACTACTAGACATGTCTGTACAGTGATGATGACCCTCCCTTCCACCCAGTCAAGTTCAGTATGATGACCCTCCCACTTACTCAGACATATTCAGTGATGATGATGATGACCATCCCACCCACCCAGACATGGGTCTTTAAAGTGGTGGTGGTAAAGACATGAACATCGGTGGTGGTATTTGATTACGCTTAGTTGTATTAAAATTTATCAGGCTTGAATAAGACGAAAACCATAATTTTTGTGGCCTATTACAAATTCTGTTAACTTTTTTTCGATTACCTGTTCTTCCGCATCTTCTTATTTTCATTGACTCATTTCATAACGGAACTTGGACACTTCCACCGCTTGTGACTGCGGCCTAAAACCTCATACTTTTCTCCCTAAATGTTGCTCGTGTCGACAAACGCTACTCACACAGGTCCATCATTTCTGATACATTCTACAATAGAAGTGAACTGTGAAAGTCTCCATTTCAATCTGATTAGTCCAATTTGAACTTGTTTTCATTGATATTAGCTAAATAAATTCTTCATTTCAAGACAATTTGATATTTCTATAATAACTTTTGTTTCATAGAAATCACCAGGCATAAGAAGAAGAAGAATTGTAAGAAAAATACTAGGCGTTATGTACTCTCCCCAATTGAAATTGAAAATAAATGAACCAATCTCAGCACAAAGAAAGTAATAAAATAACCTTTTGAAAGGCGAAAGGCGAAAGATTTATACGTTTTGCTGGCGAGGTGGCTTAGTGGCTAAGGCTTCGGACTGCGGAGGGCAAGGTCCAAGGTTCGAATCCCCACTGAGCCAACGGTCGGTACTTCACTCGTTGAATAAAGTTGACGCACAGGCCTGTTGGCCCATGTCAACTGGCGAGTGAAGTTTAGAGAAAAAAAAAAACCTTTTGAAAGTTGAACATAAACTTGAAACTCGTTATTGTTCATCACAATCGATAAAGAGTAAAAATCTAAATTGAATTTCTGGCTGACAGTTTTGATTTTTTTCAAGGAAAAATAAATGTTTCCTTTATTAATATTTGATAATATTCACTTTTTTAATGCAAACAAACAAGTTATGAAGATGTTTCTTGTTATTACAATAAAATGTTTTACAATAGACATTGATCTATTGTAATTTGCAATTTCATTTAGAAATATAATGGCTTCATTACACATTGAGTGATTATTAAATTCATTATTATTATTATTATTCATTATTAAGACGCCGACCGTCAAGATATGGGTGAATATGAGAGGTGAATGAGTGTGATGAGTGTATATGAACTAGTGTAGTCATTGTTACTAACTAAGGTCGGCTGTTCCTTAGAAAGAGCTATTTATTAATATAATGGCTCAAATAATAACCAGAGCAACAAAGGAATGTACCGCTTTTTGTGGAATCTAAACCATTGTTAGGCTAATTGTCAGCTAACTGACAAGCCGGAGTTTTCCTCCCTGCACAACATCTGAACCTTGATTTGTAAGAAACTACTAATAAATGAATTTATTTACAATATTCGTGAGTATTATCATCTAATTAAGTCAACTCTGTAATATGGGTGAGTGATTGACGTTGTCATGCTTTATGTAAAGTTTTCGACAAATAAATGCTTTAATCTTGACTACAACCTAACATGGACACCCCATACTTCTCTAGTAGTGTCCACGTCGATGGCAACCATTGAGAGTGTCCACGTCGATGGCAACCATTGAGCGAATACCATGTCGGTATTAAGAACCACCGAGCATATAACGTATCGCCTACAATCTCCTCAACACTTTGTCCCCAAGTAGCTGGGTTACGGCACAGCGCCACCAGTGCTGACTTCAATACGCAATGTTAATTAGGTAGTTCTTGTTAATATACCAAAGAATTCCTTGACTGAGGACAGATCTGCCCACAAGCCAATTTCACAGTGCTTCTTCAAGTAATTTCCCTCATATCCTTGAGATCCTGAGGTAGAGAATTGTTGATTTTGCAACCAATGTAACAAGGATTTTTTGCTGAACTGGACTAAGTGGTGGGCAGGTAGATTTTATGCTTTCCTGGTGTGGGAGTATGGGCGGAGTACCACATTTTGGGCAGTTTTAGCTTATTTTTGGACACATTTTATTAGCTTTTAAATATATTGGAATCTTAAATATGGCTCGTAAGTGGTGTCCATACGATCAGCACCCTGTGGTGGAAGCTTAATTTTACAACAGGTACTAAAAAGTGTATTTTTCATCAATTAGCCATGGAGATGTTAGTAAGGGAGGGGTTTCTCTGTGCTCAATTCCCGGCCTGGCTTTCTGTATACCCTGTTAATGATTTACTCATCAAAGTTAGTGATACTGTCTCCTTCTCAACACTTGCAGAAATTGAGAAACAAAAGTCTTTTTGTTGGAATAATAGTCGCTGAAAATCATTCAGTGCAAAACAGTTGTACATTTAAGTATTTAAATATATATTTTGTTTCTATCAGCTAGTAAAACAACAATTATTTACTTAATTTTAATCTTGCCACGCTTGTAAATGACTGGCAGTGTTTTCCCCACAGACCAAATCCAATTGATGAAATTATTTTTAAATACCTTATTCAATTTCTTGTTGCTCTAAAAACTATAACAGTGACTTACATCTAATTTTCTGCATTAACCAACCAAATGTTACATGTTTCTGTCAGTGAGGATTTAAATTGTTTACTTTTTTTCAATGTTAAATCATGTACACTATTTGCTATGGATTTTAATGCTTCTTGTAGTCTGAAGACATTTAGTAAACCAGTTTATTGTTACTGCTAAATTGCTTGCAATGTATTACCTCACTGAATGTTTCATGTGGTTGCCTTGTGATTTGGCAAACTGTCCCTGATTGGAGTACTCTTTTGTCCGTACTCCAAACTAACACATGTTTTGTGTTGTTGCAATTTAAAAGTATAATAACAATTTGTATAATTAAAAATAGAAGGTAGCATTTTTCTAAGGAATTTGTAAATATATATTTTTTTCATCATCAGCCAATACAAAGAATAATTTTCTTTTACAAAGAAATGCTTAAAAAATGTACTGAGGAATATAGAAAATATTGGCAAATTTTAAATTTCATTCTAATAAATAAAAGAATAAGTTAAAGCCAGATGTATAACACTATTTTTTGAGGTAGGAAAGGTAGTTGGACATTTGCCATCATTACGTGAAAAATAACAATCATGACGTTTCGATTTGGTAAAACTCAAACCTTTTTCAAGTGCTAAAAACTAAATTACATCTACACAAACATGTTATAAAACTACGTTCTTAAACTAATCTACTTTAATAATTATCTACATTTTAACCTAGATCATAGAATGGGGCACAACAAAATGAACTTACACAAAATGTAAAATGTTAACAGGGTTAAATTAATATGACCAATTAGGCGCTGGACGATTAGAGTTCTCCGGTCCGACTCTTAGGGTCGCCGGCCTTGCCGGTGGACTATCGTACGATACGACCAGTTGGTGGTGAACGGAACAAACGACAACACGATGGGACTACTGCCGAATCCGACGTCCAGCAGTATCACATCGAGATGTTGAAGTCGCTGGAGATCAGCGCGTCGGAGTTCCACAGAGTACTTAGCGAAGATATCGACAGAGAAAAAAATGTTAAAACACAATTAAATTAATATTCAAATCAGACGGAAATAAGATTACATCAACTACTCATAAATAAAATAAACGGTACCTGAAAAATAATATTAATTCAAAATAACATTAAACATGCACAAAAAATTATATATGTGACTCGGAGGGACTGAGACTGCTATCCAATCTAATTAACTATTACAATTACATTTTAACCTGAAAAGACAACAATTATTAGGAATAAAACAATACAATAAACAAATATTACAAAAATGATGAAGTCTTACGACCCGCAGTGACGTATTTAGTGATTTAGTGTTATCACAGATAAATCTGTGTTCATTGTTCCAGGCATGTTCAGCTAATTTAGAATGTGTAGTGACTCCTTTTTTAATGTTATTTTTGTGTTCTTCTAACCTAACTTCCAGTGGTCTTTTTGTACTTCTAAAGACACTAATACTTCAAACATAAATAACACACACATAAAGACACACATAGTGTTCTAAAGACACTAATAACATTAAAATACTTCACAGGGAACCACATTTTTTAAACATTAATTCATCGAAGGTGCCTTTATGAAACTAAATAATGAACAAGTAATCAGTTAAAGTAGCATAGAAGTTAGACCCATGTGGGTTCCTTTACTTAAAAACACACTCGATAAAAAGTTCAGTACACTCATGACATCATCTAACCAGAATCCTACACCACCTGCACCTACAACAATGAAACACCCCATATGAGTCTACCGTTCCTGTACCTGAGTCACCGCATGCCTGGCAATCTTGGAGCGTACGTCCTTGACCATGTCAGTCTGTGGATGTTTCTTGTGAAGTATAGTGTGTATGTTTGTCTTGTCCCCGTGTTTTATCACCTTGAAGAGAACTTCGTAGACACTGCGCTTTGGATTGTATCGTCCTCGCTTCGTGCCTGGGACGTCTAGACGCCATCGTCACTGCGGGTCGTAAGACTTCATCATTTTTGTAATATTTATTTATTGTATTGTTTTATTCCTAATAATTGTTGTCTTTTCAGGTTAAAATGTAATTGTAATAGTTAATTAGATTGGATAGTAGTCTCAGTCCCTCCGAGTCACATATATAATTTTTTGAGCATGATTAATGTTATTTTGAATTAATATTGTTTTTCAGGTAACGTTTATTTTATTTATGAGTAGTTGATGTAATCTTATTTCCGTCTGATTTGAATTTTAATTTAATTGTGTTTAAAAATTTTTTTCGTTGATATCGTGACCTGGGCAGCGCTTAATTGGTCATATTAATTTAACCTTGTTAACATTTTACATTTTGTATAAGTTCATTTTGTTGTACCCCATTCTATGATCTAGGTTAAAATGTAGATAATTACTAAATTAGATTAGTTTAAGAACGTAGTTTTATAACATGTTTGTGTAAAGGTAATTTAGTTTTTAGCACTTGAAAAAGGTTTGGGTTTTACCAAATCAAAACGTCATGATTGGTATTTTTCACTTAATGATGGCAAATGTCCAACTACCTTTGTCTCCCTCATCTGATACTCCATCATTAAAAAAATTTCAAAAACAAAATTATTGTTTGCTTAAGTGTTTAAATTATGAAATACTTTTAGTTTCCAAAATAATCTGCATCAAACAGGGTTCTCTATAGCAGGGTACCACTCAAACACAACGTCCATTTTATGAAAATAAGAACAAATAACCAATCAAGTGTTGTTACTTTTTAATCCATTACACTTTCCTCTTATTCAACTTTGAAAATCTGAACTATCACTAGCTGGACTACTGAAAACTACTGTCTACACTTTTTACAAGATTCAAGAAAAAAAAAGTGTTGAGCAGTCAAACTTGTAACAGCTTCAGTTTTTCAAAGTTGAATAAAAGAAAGGTGAAATGGAGTTAAAAATAACTACATTTCATATGTTTGACCCTTTTCACTAATCACCTGAACATAGCTTTGCCACGTTAACAAGTGACCAATGACAAGATTGTATTATGAGCAAAAATATTGACAAATTAAAAATGTAATACTAATTCCTGGCCTAGTGCCCTTTAACCTAACCTACAATTTAAAAAAATGAATTACCCCTTGACAACTATATTTTAATTACTAGAAACGTTTGAGTCACTTGAATCTGAGTAGACTTACTAGGAATTAGGATGTTCGTTAAGTTATATTGTTGGTACAAGTCAAGTACAGGTAGTCCTCGTTATACGCGGTAGATACGTTCCGCCTAAGCGCCGCTTATAACGAAACCGCGTATAACGAGTCGGAGCTAAAGCGGGTTACGCCACTGTAGCCACAGCAGGCCGGCCTACTGCTTATTAGTACTGTACGCAATTCAAACTACAATATCATAAGATTATCAAAAGATTAATTAATTGTTTTGGAAATATAATAAAAATGTAGGCCTATAATAATTCATCAACACCTTTTATTGAATTCAAATTTGACTACTACATGAACAAACAAAATAAGAACGTACAGTATAAATGTATATAGGCATACTTTAATTAAAAATTAAATTCAAAGAGAAAAGGATATTAAAAAGTAATAAAAGTACTGTACAGTACATAACTAAAAAAGTACATCATATACAGTAGTTCAATCTTTTGATGTGCCTGCCACTGGGCTGGGAGGGTTTTGTTTACGTCTGACGTCTGCTTACCAGGTGTTTGTACCTTTTCAGCTGTTTGGGAGAAAAATGTCTTAATCGAGAGCTGGGTTGTTTTTAATTTATTGTTATATAGTTCACAAAAACACTTAATCACATTCTCAACTTCCCTTTTAACCTTAGCACTCCTCGTTTCATCTGGGTCGTTCTCTTCAAAATAATTTAAAGCGTTATTAATCATACAGAAAGCCTCTGCCATTCCTTTACTAGTCATGGTTTTAACACTTTCAGGTTCTTCTTCCTTATCGGATCCTTCAGAAAACCTATCATCTTCTATTGTTAATAGGTACTTAGCTCTTCTTGTAGTGTAATCAATTCATCAACATCCGCTTCATCTACGTCTGTGAATCCCACACGCTGTGCCATATCCACAATATCTTTTGACGTTCTGACATTTTCAGTCATTTCTACATCATATTTGACGATTTCTGGCCACAAATTTTTCCAAACACCATTCATACATTTAGGTTTCAATTCATTCCAGGATTCGCCTATGATATCAATAGCCATTTTGATGTTGAACTGTTTCCAAAAGTTCTTAATAGATAATTTATCATCAGTATCACAAGTTTTAATCAGTAAAGAAAATGTATGTTTAAGATAGTTGGCTTTAAAAGCTGAAATAACACCTTGGTCCATAGGCTGCAATATGGACGCAGTGTTCGGGGGTAGAAACATAACTTTAATGTTCTCATTTATTTCACTTATTTCAGGAGGTGGCTTGGAACATTATCTACCAGAATCAAAATTTTAAAAGGAATCTTTTCTTCATAGCAATACACTTTTAAATCATTTTGCAGCACTAGTGAAATATAATCATGAAATATTTTACCCGTCATCCAGCCTTTTTTACTCGACCTCCACAATACAGGCAACATATATTTGTCACAGCCTTTTAGTGCTCTGGGGTTTTCTGAATGGTAAACCATCAGTGGTTTAAGTTTGAAATCCCCAGAAGCATTTGCACCAAAGAGTAATGTGCAGCGATCTTTAGCAGCTTTAAATCCAGGAGCAGTTTTCTCCTCAATAGAAATAAATGTTTTGCTTGGCATTTGCTTCCAAAATAGGCCAGTTTCGTCAAGCTTAAAAACCTGTTTGGCCGTATACCCCTCCTTTTCAATAAAATTTTTAAAAGTTATAGCCTTAAAAGTTTCAGCGCCTACATTGTCTGCCGATGCCGCCTCACCTGTTAATTTTAAACTGTGAAAAGCGTTGCGTGCCTTGAAACGGTCAAACCACCCTTTACTGGCATTAAAGTCTGGGGCGTTTTGATCATCCTTAGTAATTTCTGTATAGATAGCTCTTGCTTTCTCTTGGATGACTGCCATTGAAATGGGTGCATGGAGCTGATTATAATGTTCAATCCAGTTTGACAGTAGTTTTTCCATTTTCTCCATCGAATCAGATCTGGACTTAGATACACGTGCTAAACTTAAATTTGTACAAGACTGCACACTCTTATGAATAGTTTCAGCATTTGATCGGATTGTCCTAATAGATGACTCTGGAAGGCCCATCACTCGGTGGATATCAATTATACGCTCCCCTTTATCGAGACGTTTTAAAACTTCAAGTTTAACTTCTAAAGAAAGAGAATGTCTAACACGTTTATTACTTACATCTATCTGTTTCTTCTCACGTTTTCTCGACATTATAACACAACTCACAACAATATTGTTCACAATGCCACGCCACAAGAAGTAAATTGTACACCACTAATGCGAATAAATAAACAACAGTGCTCGAGAGAAAGAGACAGATAGACGGGTGGGGCGCGCCTGAGGAATGTGGAATGTTGGTGGGTTGGTGTTGGTTGTTGGTGGGGGGTCCGGCCCATCCGCGTATAAGCGAAACCACGTAAATCGGGACCGCGTATAACGAGGACTACCTGTACTACTAAAAGGTTGAATACAGCACCTTTTTACATAAAAATCACAACTTTGTATTTTGAAGTACCCTCTAAAAATTTTAATGTACCCAAGGAGGTATAGTACCACAGTTTGTGAACCACTGCTGTAAACTATAAATTACAAAAACCATACTTCCGTGCAGAATACAAATCAAGACATGCAATAAATACTTTAATCGTAATAAGCATGCAAAAAAAGGCAGAATAATGGGTTGGAAGTTAAGTACTTTAATCCTTTAATGTTGTGAAAAGCAGTTTTAGTTATTTGCAATAAATATTTGATCTGGTCAGCAGATACCGGTTAGTGCGGTGGGTGGTATGACCACACTGACTCTGCCTGCCCCTCAGCTGGCCACCGTTGCCCTTCCCTCAACAGCCAACCCGGCTGCAGTGCCTGTGTCTTCTGCTGCTAGCACTGTCCAGCTACAAGACAAGTCTAGTTGTGTTACAGAGCAGTGCGGCAACAACCAGGTGCACTGTCAGGTATGTAGTGACCTGACGAATCAGGTAACCCATTATGGTACTGAAAGATTTTGAAGAAATGAATGAAAGTAATTAATGATTTAGCAAGAAATCTTGTGCGAATTCTTAAACAAATTTGCATATGAAATGATGAGTAAATTACAGTTGTACGCTTTAAATTTCAGCTGGAAAAATGTGTACTCTGATGTTAAAAATGTTTGATATCAAACTTGGAACTAAAGGCACATTCAGGAGCTCGGGCCTGTAGGCTCCAAAGAGCAAAGTTAGTTTTAAATAAATTCAATTTTCCAAAATATGATAAGTACACGTGTCCTGGTTCTTATCTTGTTATTTCCTACCTACACATTATTAGTTAAATTCGAAGGCAGAAATGCGTGGTGCAGGGGAAAACCTATTATAGAACCTGATTAATATAATCATAATGAAGTAATGTAGAAAATACTTTTTTGTTAATATACATCTTGCATAATGCCGTTGAAAATAATGCAATTTTAATTTTTTTATAAGGTACAGCACTGAAAAGGTTACCTCCATTATTGTCTGTAGTTGTTAATCAACAACTACAGAGATTTTGATGAGGGCTTATCGTTGTTAGACCAGGAATATATACCATCCATGGCTGCGGGAAAACCAAGAAATAATCGGGAATTTTAACACTAATGCAGAGTGGCCACCTTGTTAAAATAATATGATTGTGGTAAGGGCGGTGTTAGATCTGAGCTAATGTATGACAGTTGTAAGTGCATTTATGTATATTTTTTATATTGATAATATTACAACATTTATTTATTCCATAAATATATTTTATTTTAGTTAATTTTGGTTTGTTTTGCTATTTTAGTTATTTTTCGATGTTTATTTTTGTTCTATGGTTAAGTGGAAGAGAGGACTAAATAGTCCCAATTTCGCCACGTAAATTAAGACTGGTTTCATTTAATTGATAATGTGAAATAGGCATGTACAGCTTGGTTGAAATTGCTAAGATATTGTAACTATGACACAGGTGCAGTGTGACTTGACACTGGTTCAGCCTCAGCCGCCCACCCTCCATGTGACTGCAGCGCAGGGCATAGCTCTGTCTGCTGAGCAGCACCAGCAACTGCAGCATCAGGTAGTACGTACTCAGATGCTCATTTACATAAGTTACATTTAACTATTGGTTATTCTTTGTATTGATTAACTCATCGAAGCAAGATCGGTATTTATTGAACTTGATAGCAGCAATAATGCCGGTAAAACATTTAATATTTTTATATAATATTATTTAATATAATTATTTTCAAAAGATAGAACATTGTGATTTCTATTATTTCTGCAGCCTATTGTTTTTATGATTTCGTTATTAAATTCTTTCAATTTAAGTAAGTTTTTGTCTATATATATGTGTAACTAATATATTTTTATTTGTGTAACAATCTAAAAGAGGTTGTTAAGCCTACATCCAAAAACGGTTTGTGCTTGTATTTTAAGATATTTTCTTAGTTTTCATAGTACTTGTTTGTATAAACATAATAGAAGTGAACATTACACCACACTAATTTACTGCAATATACGTAAAAAAAGTACAAATATTATGCTGATCGATTTCAGTACACTACGTTTATCTTTCTCAGACCAGAGGGATTCAGAAGAGAATTATTGTGATAAATTTGTGTGGTGTGACATTTTCTCGTATTGTATATTTTAAGTAATAAACTAGTAAGCAAAATGATTCTGTAATGTTTTTTTGTTTTTTGCTGAAAATGGCACAAAATATTTGTTTCTTGGAAACTAATCTGTTTTTATTAATTTTACTTCTAGAAATCACTTCTGATTTTTTCGTCTGGCATTTCTGGACATCTACAAACTGAATTTATTATTTTTATTTATAAAAATTTGTTCCTAATCGAACATCAACAAAAATGTCACTATTGTTTTAATTTATAAAAAAGGAATAAATATATTTATTTATTTATTTTTAATGTAACCCAAGCGATAGCAAGGCATTGCCTGTTCCTGAGCATAGGACTAATTCTTTTTCTTTCGAAAAGAGTTTTACTAATAGTTGTATTACATTCTAAACACAGTACCTATGGAACTGTAGTAGAAAAACTTGAGAAAAAATGGCCGGAAGGACAAAGAGAGCTTCCTAATCAATGCATGTCACTTGTTTAGCATAATTTATACAACTGTGTAATGCTTTTCTAGCTGTTTTTCCTAATTTTTAATTTTGTTGTCATTTAGAAGTTGTACATACAACATTTACTGTGTAGGTTAAAAATGATTTTAGTATTTTTAAAAATTATTAATAATGTGTTAAACATATTCTCATTTGTTTAAACATTAATAGTTAATTAAGTAGCATACTTGTTGAAACGTATTGTATACTTTATTCTATAGTGATGGAGTTAAAATTTGTAAGACATAATTCGGTGACCTTCAGTTATTTATTTAAAAACGAATGTCAATATCTGATTAAAGTTAGCATTAGTTCTGTAACAATTATTCTGAAATTCTCACTTATTCATCATCATCATTATCATTGGTTTAGCAGCTGCAGTCTCTGGGGTGTGCTGACAAGCCTCCTCCATCTTCCACCACATTCTGCAGCTGTTTTCCTTTAAGCATTATGTTCATTATGATATCCATCCATTTCTTGTGTGGTGTCCCCACTCGGCCCATAATTTCCCTTTCGAGCCATATTTTTGTTACTCTCCCCTTCTTCTTTCTTTTTACATGTCCAAATCATCCGAGTTTTGTCACTCTGATCTGACATATCTAAACTGTTCTTTTATATCCTGAATTCTAATTCTATCATGTCTCTTCCTCATATTAGTAAATCCTATTATTAATATCTATGATCTTATCATAAAAATATAGAACCAATTTTATAAATATTGTCCAAATTTGCTAATTTATAACCTATAGCTTAGATAATTGTTTTTCTTACAATGATGCTGTCTAAAATGCTCGACATATAAAGCACGAGGAAGGAGTTTAGTAATTGATGTTGCTGTTTGTTTCCAGATGAATGCGAGTGGTATGGAACAACCATTTAAAGTTCTACCTACCAATTTACTCAACAACTTAACTCCCGTCACATTCAAGTATGTGGACGATGCAACTGCTCGGGCTGGACTCCCTGACGATAACAACATTAATGTAAATGTTTGGTAAATTATAGCTCTCTTATCCTAGGTTGGCCGGTCATTTTAACGTCAATCTACACATTATGTGTCAATCTAATTATTCTTTTATACCACAGCCAAGTTATTAAGTGAAAATCAAGTAAAACCAACTTATATTGACATTAGTGAAAAGTGAGTGATTTTGGCACTCATTTATTATAATTTTAGTAACCATGAAAATAATGTGTCTAGTTTCAATGACACATATTCTAAATCCAAAATTCTACGAAGTAACCTTGATACATATGTTTAATTTTCTGTCTGTTGTAGGGTTTTATTTTTTAATTAATTTTTTTATTTCAACTGTAGTGCTTAAAATAAGAAACCAAAGTACAAAGTTTCTACAAATTTCATTTCCAAAAATAATTACAGTTGAATCTTGATATCCGACAGTTTTCGGGCCGACAACGTGTCGAATCAACAAAAACATCAGATTACCATAAGTTGATTTCTCATTACCTGAATTATCACTTCTGCGAAGTACCGAACGTACCACAGAAGCCGCTGAGTACCGTGCTCAGAAATTACTTGCTATCTGCTTGATAAAAGAGACTTATAAGACTAAGAGTGAGTAAAGGAATTCAACTCTCTTTTATATTAATGAAGTAGTATTTTATTAATCATTTATTAATTGTAGTTACACAGTTTTACTAAAATAATAAATGTAATATACAAGTCTCTTAAAAATTAAAAATATACACATATGCAAATTTACAGTTACTAATTTAAAAAAAATGTGATTTTTTTCTTACGTAAACAGTTTGTCATGGCTTTTTCTTGAATATTTTAATTTTTAAATTGCATCTTAGTTAAGCTCCCTCTTTTCACACCAACGTATCAAAGTATTAGCAGCCAAAATAGCTTCACCACTAGTGATTGTGCTTTGAACCAATAAATGCAATAGAAGTACAGAACAATAGAACAATAGAAGTAACAGAATTCAAACTTAGCTATAACTTGGGAATAGAAAATCAAATAGTAGTAAGATCATAATTGATTCGTGAGTCAGATAGATTGTAGGAAGAGTAATTCTGTATGTTGGCGCAATAACACAAACTACCAAGCGTGTTGGATTGTTAAATGTCAGACTACCAATTCTGTTGTGTATTTTACGTCTCTTGAATTAAGTAGGGTACTTTGTGTTAAGTACATCTTTATTCTTAGTTAAGTTATTGATGCGTTAGCTCTTTTTCAAATCATTACAAAGGAATGGAAGCATGAAATTTACTCATAGATCTGCTTTTAACAGTGTAGCGTTTCTTTGTGGTTATTGTAACAATCAGGATTTATCCGCACTCTTTATATATTGATCTCAATTCTGATTCATAACTGATATTGGTCTAATAAAATTGTAATGTAAGAAATTTAAATCTAGCGTAGTATACATATTTTCCTGCTTGAATCCTTTTATTGAAGAGAAAGTAAGTAATTTGTGTTCTGTGCAGGTACTGCAACACCAAGCCTTGAATCAAGGCCAACAGATAGAACTGGTGGTACAGGAGGTTAAAGTGGAAGAAAACAAGAATAAGGAAGACAATGTTGTTGGCAGGTGCTTAGTCTATTATCTGTTTATAAACTAAGCCTTCTTGTTTGAGAGTTAACTGTATAGGAACGGGTTAGTTCTTGCTTCAAAAATTCTTGAAAACTGATACTAAAATGTTGGTTCTAAAATCTTATTTGAGGATATAGCACTCGTTGTGAACAATGAATGTTTAGGGATGGTCAGACAATATCTTTGCTTCTATTCAGGACATATTGTGATATTGTACAAGATCAGATGTGTAAGGTATGTGATTTGATTGAACATTTTACCAACTAATTGATTTATTCTTTGGGACATGACCTGATTCTCTTCAAGCTTGAAAAATTGAGGAAAACAGGAACAGCAAACTCATGATTAAAGTGCTACCTGAATGGACGCACCCAAGTAGTGGAAATTAAATGTACAGCAAACAACAAAATTAAGTAGATGAAATCCAACCCAAGAAAGATAATTAGGGGTGTCCTCAGGAATCCTTGCTGGGACCAGCACTTCTCATTCCATTTACTAACGATCTTCTGTACTATAAATAAGACTTAAGCAGATGTCTAATATATGCAGATGGCAATATTCTTATTTTCAGTGAGAAAACATGGGTCAGAGTAGAAGAAATATCACATCAAAGTTTGAAAAAGAGCCACCAATATTGTATGGAAAAGGATTTGGTAGAAAATCCCGCTAAGACCAAACAAACCCACTTCCAAAGGAAAACTAATCCTTTAGGCACCAAAGATCTAATTCTAGAAGACAATGTCAATTTTCTTGGTATGAAAATTGATACCAATCTGACTTGAACACTTCACTTTGACAATGTGAAAAAAACAAAAAAAAAAAAACAATCTGGATTATGTGTGGTGAAAAGACTAACAAATAATTGAAATAAACACTGCCAAAACAGCATACTTTTGTCTATGTGTGTCTCCCATAAGATATGGTCTCCTTATCTGGGGCGGAACCTCACAAGCAAATTTAGAAAGTGTGTTGATTCTCCAAAAAAGAGCAATAAGAATGTCAGACCTCCTTCAAAGAGCTTCAAATTATGACAGTGATTAAGCTGTACATGCAAGAGGTAATCATACACACTGTCAGGCAGGCGCCTCCACGAAACTACAACACTAGACTTGGCTCCCGTTACATGGTGCATCAGTTGAGAGGTAATCATACACACTGTCAGGCAGGCGCCTCCACGAAACTACAACACTAGACTTGGCGCCCGTTACACGGTGCATCAGTTGAGAGGTAATCATACACACTGTCAGGCAGGCGCCTCCACGAAACAACACTAGACTTGGCTCCCATTACATGGTGCATCAGTTGAGAGGTAATCATACACACTGTCAGGCAGGCGCCTCCACGAAACAACACTAGACTTGGCTCCCGTTACATGGTGCATCAGTTGAGAGGTAATCATACACACTGTCAGGCAGGCGCCTCCACGAAACAACACTAGACTTGGCTCCCGTTACATGGTGCATCAGTTGAGAGGTAATCATACACACTGTCAGGCAGGCGCCTCCACGAAACAACACTAGACTTGGCTCCCGTTACATGGTGCATCAGTTGAGAGGTAATCATACACACTGTCAGGCAGGCGCCTCCACGAAACAACACTAGACTTGGCTCCCGTTATATGGTGCATCAGTTGAGACTAACCCTATTTGAGAAACAACCACTTAACAAGAGATGCAGGCTACATAACCACCTTCCTGAACATGTAAGATAACCAGACTTCCAGAATCTAAAACGGGAGCTCCACAGATGGCTGTGGACTGTCCTCTTTTACAGCCTAGCAGAGTTCTTTAACTTTTGATATTACTTGTTTTATATATCTTTTTACTGTCAAAGTAATTTTTATAAATTAACTCTCTTGCATAACCAAATGACCTAATAGTATATTGGAGAGATAGGAGGACATCAGCAAACTTACCTCAGAAGACAAGTTCACTAACACCAGAGTAGTAGTAATATACACAAAATAAACATATAATCTTACAGATTTTCAATGCCACTGGCATTTTCTTCAGGTGAGTAGAGAGGGAGGGAGAGAGACTGAGATGGCTTCCACTATTGCTGGGTAGGTGGTCATGTGGAAGCCATGTCCTATCTCTCCAATATACTAATTCCTGGCCTAGTGCCCTTTAACCTAACCTCAAATTACCTAATACTATTATTTGTAAGATTTATATTAATAGTCTGACAAAAGCTGAATTAGAAAATAATAAAGATTGATTGAATTGAAAGGGTAGTAATTATCAGAATAAAAGTTCATGCTATGAATGTATGTATTTTGTACATTTTTGAATAAAGAAGGTTTAAATTTGAATGCTATTAATTCTAAAGACAGGTTAAAGAATTGACAGTAAACAATTGACTGAAAACTTTCAAAATTTAAAACCATTTTGTAAATGGTCATTATAAGGTATTATTTAAAATCGTTGCAATAAGTGATTAGAAATTACTATAGGAAACATGAGCTATAACCACATCACATAAAAAAAACATTTAATATTATTACAAATTCATTTTACTTAATAACACCGGTTTCTGTGATAAAACTAGAAGAAAATTATTTGAACTTTATTTACTATGTAGCATGAATAAATGAATATTATAAACAGAATTAACAATACTTATTTCATATGAATAAGTGCCCACCACAGATCCATATAGTCTAAAGACAATTGGCAGAGTAAGGTTAAGAAGGAGGTCAACCTCTCCTTTAAATAAATAGAAAGTATGTGTGTAAACAAATGTTGTGGTTATAGGCGTTAAACTAATTTAGCTATTTAAAAAAAAAAAAACCGTGTCATTACTATTTTTGACGATATTGTGTTACAGTTACCAAAATGATAAACAGCAGGAGCAGACCCAACCAACCCATCAACAAATATTGGTGGAAAAGCCACTTGGGGAACATATTGAGTACAAAGTGAGTTAATATTTTTGTTTATTTAGGTGGTAAGTTGAAACGTTTTCACCATATTTCTTCCCATTCTTCTCAACTTAAGCTTTAATAATTTCTTTTTCCTTTGATGTTTCTATTTAATAAAAAAAGTTGCTCTCACAGCCTTCTTCAATCTCTCTATTTTCCATTCTTAATGTTTACTATTTCCCCTCTATACAAATCCTTTTTCCTCACCACTCAACTCCATTTCGATGTGATCCTCAGTATTAAGGTCGTTTCTCTTTCTTACCATTCCAAAGCTCGTTTTGTGTAATAGGAGAGATAGGCATCAGCAAACATTCCTCAGCAGACAAATTACCAACACAATACAGTTGACGCTCTATAATCCGACGCTCTCTACTCCAACATACCCACTAGCTTGACGCGCCGCTGACTCGTTCATTTTATAACGAAATACATTCTATCTTGACTTGTATTTTGTTTGTTTATTCATTACATTTTAACAATTAAAACTCCTTCTGCATTGTATTGGCATTTTAACAATACAGTATACAGTATAGTATCTCCTTAGATTCATTTAATGTATGTACAGTACACATAGCATTTGCACTACTTATAGTGTCTCTCTAATCCTACAGGGTGTTGGTCCTGTAATCGTCGGATCATTTTTCCGATTTTTTATCATCACAAAAATTATTTGTGTCATTTTTAATACATCACAATTTTCAGTACAACTAACACTTTCCTCAGGCGAGGATGGATCATGGGCTGTGTATTAACTTTTCTCTGAGTAAATGGCAGTGGTGGGGGAAGTGTCTGTGGAGTATAACACAGTTTACATGTATAAAAGTTTGCTTATAGTTGAAGAGTGAGAAGAGGTTGTCACTGAATGTGTATGGATGGTTGAGTGGGCTAATACACTGAACGTATAAGTGTGTGTTGGTGGGCCAATACCACTGCACTTGTAAGGATTGGTGGGTGGGCCAATACCACTGTACTAATACCACTACACTAATATCACTGTATGTGTATGGGTGGACGAGCATGTCAATACCACTGTAGGTGTTTGGGTGGGCAGGCGGATCAATACCACAGTTTGTGTGGCCCGCAACCACAGCTGGTTTAAACTGCATTACATTTACATGGGACTACACTAGCGCTCCACAATGGACCACAAAAACAGCTGATATTTTGAGACTCAAAATTTAACATTAGATGGGAAATCTAAATGTATTTGCCAACCCGACCATTACGTGGTCGGGTTGGCAAATACCACCGCACAAGTATGGGTTGAATGATCGAGTGAGGTCTCTAACTAAGGTCGATTTTTCTTCCTAAATGTGTTTAGGTCTACCTAATGCTGAGATCGGGAAGTATGCAGGGGTTGGCTATCAATTGGTTTACCAATTACATTCTTTAGAGTTGGGAACTATTAACTAGTTTGTGTTGTGACATTGATCAAATCCTCAGTCTTAAGTGACAGGTGTCATTAATAAAAACTAAAGTTTCTGGTAATAACCGTGTAAAAGAGTTATTTACATCATCAGACAATTTGACCATGCTGTAATGTGGCATCCTCAGTTACACAAATTGATGCACATACATACATTTATTTATATACATAAATACATTCATTTTTGCACCAATGTGTATACAAATGTAAACTTGTTATGTAAAATTACAAGCACTGAATATAAATATGCTTTTCCATTTAACATTTTATGTTTATGAAGCTATGCTTTTAAGTATTCTGAGGACTTAATCTATTGTTAATAAATTAATGTATTTTATCTATTTTTAGAGGTAAAAATAATACTAAAACAGTTCCCAAGTAAAACAAATGTGAAAAAATTTTATTGTGAAAATTTAAAACATGTTTTTTCATTATAAAAATATCACTTACCAATTTGCACGGGTACAGGTTTGTGCATATTTTTTGTCAACGTGTGAAGTGCTGACCGCAAGCTCAGTTAGGGATTCGAAACTTGGACTCTGCAGTCCGAAGCTGAAGCAGAGCCACCATGTTGGTGATTGATAGAGATATGTGCATTGCAGTTATTTATATATATTTAAGTAACCCTTTGAAAACAGATGTTTTGAACATTGCAGTTTTCAAGAAAAATCCAGTTGTATTTTTCAGATATATCAATTTTTGGTCCAGTCTCTAAAAGGTTGTTTTGTCTTTAGCGTCCCATATATAATAAAAAAACAGACGAGTCTTCCTACGAGTTAGGAATGCTCACTAAACCAAAGAGATAGGATTCTCTCTGGTCCTCAAGGATTTGGAGCTTATCTTTACCTAATTATAATAGTAAAGTAATCCACACTAACACGTTCTCAGTGGAGTGTGTCAACAAATACCACAAGCAATGAGTACGGCTCAGCTAGCGTCTAAAGTCGCCCTAGATCTCACTTCCGTTATATTGCTTGAGCTCAGACATTGATGGGGAAGGTTATGTAACCATCTGAATGTTTTCATCACAAATTTTTCCTCTGTTTGTTTTTGGCTATCGTTTTCCCGTTTGGTATTTTTTCACTATCTACTTTTAGTGCAAAAGAAGAAGGTAATGACAGTCAGTTTATTGAAAGCCAGTTCTCCGATGCTGAATACAAGGAGACGAATCAGACATCTCTGATGATGTCACAGCATATTTTTACTAAGAATCTGTCTTATTGTTAGGTAATTAATGTTGTAACACACATTAATTTTTTGTTGATTTTTAAATTGCTTCTAAAGGTACAAGAATGACATTAATTAAAGGAATGAATAATTGCTTTAGTGATATTATTAGTTTAGCAACATTTTGACTCAAGTGAGCTTAAGCTCGAGATTCCTTAACCTTGGCTAAACTAATGTATGCAAATGTGTGTAGCCTGTGAATGTGGAGGATATCAACCAACTCCTGGCATACCATGAGGTGTTCGGCAAGTTGCAGGCAGGGACCGTGAGCACAGGAGTGGGGACAACTAACGATGAAGGAGGCCCAGTCAAGAGCCCGGACTCCGAGGTCAGCCCCGGATCCTCCCCACCTGTGGTCCATGCTTGCGACGTCTGTCCCAAAGTCTTCCCTTACCGATATCAAATGATTGTACACCGGCGTTACCATACAGAGCGCAAACCGTATCAGTGTCAGGTATGTGTTGTACAACCCTTTATTGTACCATACAGAGCGCAAACCGTATCAGTGTCAGGTATGTGTTGTACAAACCTTTATTGTACCATACAGAGCGCAAACCCTATCAGTGTCAGGAATGTGTTGTACAACCCTTTATTGTACCATACAGAGCGCAAACCGTATCAGTGTCAGGTATGTGTTGTACAAACCTTTATTGTACCATACAGAGCGCAAACCCTATCAGTGTCAGGAATGTGTTGTACAACCCTTTATTGTACCATACAGAGCGCAAACCGTATCAGTGTCAGGTATGTGTTGTACAAACCTTTATTGTACCATACAGAGCGCAAAACCTATCAGTGTCAGGTATGTGTTGTACAAACCTTTATTGTACCATACAGAGCACAAACCGTATCAGTGTCAGGTATGTGTTGTACAAACCTTTATTGTACCATACAGAGCGCAAACCGTATCAGTGTCAGGTATGTGTTGTACAAACCTTTATTGTACCATACAGAGCGCAAACCGTATCAGTGTCAGGTATGTGTTGAACAACCCTTTATTGTACCATACAGAGCGCAAAACCTATCAGTGTCAGGTATGTGTTGTACAACCCTTTATTGTACCATACAGAGCGCAAACCGTATCAGTGTCAGGTATGTGTTGTACAAACCTTTATTGTACCATACAGAGCGCAAACCGTATCAGTGTCAGGTATGTGTTGTACAACCCTTTATTGTACCATACAGAGCGCAAAACCTATCAGTGTCAGGTATGTGTTGTACAACACTTTATTGTACCATACAGAGCGCAAACCGTATCAGTGTCAGGAATGTGTTGTACAACCCTTTATTGTACCATACAGAGCGCAAACCGTATCAGTGTCAGGTATGTGTTGTACAAACCTTTATTGTACCATACAGAGCGCAAACCGTATCAGTGTCAGGTATGTGTTGTACAACCCTTTATTGTACCATACAGAGCGCAAAACCTATCAGTGTCAGGTATGTGTTGTACAAACCTTTATTGTACCATACAGAGCGCAAAACCTATCAGTGTCAGGTATGTGTTGTACAACTCTTTATTGTACCATACAGAGCGCAAAACCTATCAGTGTCAGGTATGTGTTGTACAACCCTTTATTGTACCATACAGAGCGCAAACCGTATCAGTGTCAGGTATGTGTTGTACAAACCTTTATTGTACCATACAGAGCGCAAACCGTATCAGTATCAGGTATGTGTTGTACAACCCTTTATTGTACCATACAGAGCGCAAAACCTATCAGTGTCAGGTATGTGTTGTACAGCCCTTTATTGTACCATACAGAGCGCAAACCGTATCAGTGTCAGGTATGTGTTGTACAAACCTTTATTATACCATACAGAGCGCAAACCGTATCAGTGTCAGGTATGTGTTGTACAAACCTTTATTGTACCATACAGAGCGCAAAACCTATCAGTGTCAGGTATGTGTTGTACAACCCTTTATTTTACCATACAGAGCGCAAACCGTATCAGTGTCAGGTATGTGTTGTACAACCCTTTATTGTACTATACAGAGCGCAAGCCGTATCAGTGTCAGGTATGTGTTGTACAACCCTTTATTGTACCATACAGAGCGCAAACCGTATCAGTGTCAGGTATGTGTTGTACAACTCTTTATTGTACCATACAGAGCGCAAACCGTATCAGTGTCAGGTATGTGTTGTACAACTCTTTATTGTACCATACAGAGCGCAAAACCTATCAGTGTCAGGTATGTGTTGTACAACCCTTTATTGTACCATACAGAGCGCAAACCGTATCAGTATCATGTATGTGTTGTACAACCCTTTATTGTACCATACAGAGCGCAAACCTTATCAGTGTCAGGTATGTGTTGTACAACTCTTTATTGTACCATTATCAGTTAAAACCCTAGCTATCATTTTGTGCTGATAAGTAATTTAGCTAACATGTCTGTTATATGTATGTTACTATTACGTTTTGTTTTATTAAATTTGGTGCTCCCAACCCACCGATCCTCTCACTGGCCATCGGCAATGCTCGTTGAGTTTTCAAGTGTATGTGCCCAAATGTGCAATACACAGTCAAGAATTGTATGCTGCTTTTAGCATCCTCAGAAATGTGCAACAATTTTTATTGAAAAAGTCTGGATTGTGAAACTTACTGGAATGGGTCACATACTATAAAGTTTGGGCAAACAAATGGATCTTTTAAATGAAAAGTTCATCTCGGGACTTTTAGATCAATCGTCTCCGTTGCACTAGTGTGGGTATGAAACACTTTAGAAAAACAACAAATCAGTTAGTGTGACGAGTTTTTAAAGTTGATTATTTAAGTTCTAGACATAGTTCCACTAAGCCTAGCTCCAGTAGGCTCCAGAACATCTATAAAGTTGAGCATAAATAATTTGGACCATCAAATCTGGACTGCTTAAAAAGTTTATATGCATGTGGAAGGTAAATGAATTAAGCTACAACCCAAATTTGTGGAATTGCATGTTTTTTTCTTGTTAGGGAAAACAAATACATTTTCTACTTCCCACAGTTTAATCAAAATATTCAAAAATCTTTTTAGCTGATTATTTCATAGATATTAAACATTCAATGGTAGAAATCTTGGGGACTTCAAATTTGCTAAGAGGGATCTAAATCATCATTTGTATTAAAAAGGCACCACTGTTGAAAGAAAAAAATGATATTGGCTGGACGTTACATGAACATTATAATTCATTTATATCAACGAACATTTATTGTAGTGTATGTATATGAACCACCTTAAATGTTTGTCGAAAAGTAAGGCTCTTTATTATTATGTTTTTATTGTATTAACTGTTGTACTATTATGTAATACTTAAAATTTTGTAATGTTTATGATATTTTTTTACTGGTATGTGACTAAGTAATTTCTTTTGCCAATGTGCCGTTTCGATGGCTTAAAAATCACATCCAAACGTGGTTTGCCATACATGTGGTATGCGAACAAATGAGCCGTAATGTGCTGCTCTCTTACGGTGACTGGACAAAGTGTTTTGACTCACATTTACACTGTGTATGAATAGAATTGTACTGTCTGCTATTTCTTTCCAAAATCATAAAAGAGAATGAAAGAGAGCTTATTTACGATAACGCATTAAATCACTTGATCAATTGTAATGTCTTCTTGCCATGAGTTTGTTGTTGGTTATTCCTTATTTATTTTTTTTATACAGTTTGAGTTTTTATTTGTTTTAAAATTTGGCTTTATTTTCAAGGGTTATGGCTAGTTTCTGTGCTGTGTACATTTTTCTAGTGTTATTGTGCAGTGTTTGTTATAAGTGTGGGGTGAGAAGATAAAGAATCTACTGGTGTCTTAATTGACATAATGGGCTGTGCATTTGCTAATGTTTAAAAAACTACCACACTTAGTGTCTAATATGTTTGTAAAAGTAACTATGATGTTTCTAACTGTATCTAATCTAAATATCCAATTGCTTCTTAACACTTAAGTGAAAAATTATGTTGATAAGATGAATATTAATGAAAATACATACGTTTTACCAAACCATCATTAAGCTACCAAGTCTAACGAGCCTATAAACGGTGTGTTAATGGGGCATCTCACCCCACTAAAAGCCATATGATACTTAATTAACCAAAATTTAAAACATATTTAAACTGTTTTTTTTTACATATTTTGTATGAATTTTTTTATGTTTATGTTTTTTAGTAAAATTAATAAGTTTTAACTTTCAGTGAAGTAACAACAAGAGTCAATATTTAAACATTAGAATGTAGTAATTGTGGTGATTATTCTAGGTGTGTGGGAGATCATTCGACAGCAGCGAAGAACTTAGTGAACATGGAAAGAACTGCCATCAGGAAAACAACTCTATGCTTACCTGCCAGGTATGTTTTTTCAGTAATTGATATGTGAGTTTTACAACATTATACAGAGTTTAAAATAAAAAAAATTAAATTTTGTAATTCAAAGACAGATTGTAAAAAATACAGAACACAGAAATAAATAAAATATGCATGCCTATGCCTAATGTATTGCATGCTGTGGTCCCAATTTTGCCATTTTTGTGTGCCAAAGTGTAGCGGATGGTTAAATTCAAATTCAAGATCATCTTTATTGACATAACGTACAAATCCATACAGCCAATAGTGTCAGTTACAGGCAAGTATAAAACTAAATATTAGACCAAGCTATTGAATCGTAAATATATGCAATCCTTTTAATACAAAATTATATAGTTTTAGTAAAAGTAATTAAAATTAAAAAGTTTAAAATATAAGGTTTAAAGGAGCTGCTTAGGATAGTCTGTTTATTACATAATTATTGTTGGTATTGAGGCTGTTTCTCTATAGACCATCCAGTGAATATAAGGCTCTCTCTGTAAGGAATTATTTTAATTTAAACTTTACATTACTTTCAATATTTGTGATGCATTTTGAAATTTTACTTAAATATTTAGCCCCTACGTAGGAGTTTTTTTTTTTTATTGAATTTTATGATAGGGGATTGATATTTGGTTTTTTTGTCTAGTATCATATGAGTGGACATTACTTTGAAATTGAAATTCTTCCATGTGTGTTCTCACATAGTAAATGCACTCAAAGATGTACAAGCCAAATACTCCAATAATGTTCAGTTTTTAAAAATATTCTTTTACAGAGTCTGTTAGTTCGTTTTAAAATAATTCTGATGGCCTTTTTTTAGACCTACAATTTTATTTAAATTATTGTTTGATGTTGCTCCATTGATACAGATAGCATAGGCTATATGTGAGTGAATATGAGCAAAGTATATAGTTTGTAGACCTCTATACTACAGAAAAAAACTCATTCTCTTCATGGGGGCATAAAGGCCAGAGTTAATTTTGTTACTAATACCAGCTACATGAATGTCCCAGCTGAGATTTGTGTCATTTAGTAGTCCAAGAAATTTTGTTTCACTAATTTGGTCAATTTCCATATGATCAATTTCCAAATGATACTTTAGTGAATACAACACGGTTTCTAGGTTGACTGTAGTGATGTGGGCCGGGCAAATTCCCAGTGGGCAGGACATTTATAAATGGGCATTTGCCCAAAGCAATTTTAAGCACTCAAAAACTGGGCACTTATGAAAAAAGGTAGTTTTAACCTTTAACTGCTTGTAAATATGTTTTTGAGTGCCTACTGCCAATACATTTCTTTAAAACCACTATTGAGTTCCTAAAACTTACTTTAAGACCATTATCAAAGGTGTAGTTTTTGAACAAATCTTGAGCTTGTTAAAATATAGTCCTTAAAACTTCTGTATAGTATCTGAGAAAACCCCATTTCATAACTGAGTGCTTTAATATATTGTGGAATTGTTAAACATATTTTCTATTTACTAATTTACATTTACACCCTATAAATGCTAAAAATGCGACTAAGGTAATTTATAATAAATTACATTAGGAGCATGATAATTATTTTTAAAGGTATGAACAACTAAAATATAAACTATTGAAAAAGGATATTTTCAATAACATTGGAGGCAATTATATTAGACAAATATATTCTCATTGTGAATTCATTAGGCCTACTCCTCCTGGTTTCAATAAAAACATAAAATTACTGACTTCATTCACGGAGGCTGGATAAAGAAATAAGCTAGGATACATATTGTGGAGGGATGATTGGAGGCATTTAAATGGGAGGAAAGGAAATGGTTGAAATTACTTATTTAAAAAAAATTAACATTTAAGAAAAATAATTATAATAATAATAATTCATATTTTTAGTCTGAATATCTTTTCCCAATCCCAATTATAAAACCAACAATTATGTGTCAAATAATAAAACAACATTTTCAAATTTTCTCTAAATCGATTAAAGACAAAAAATATTAATTAATATATAAAAATAAATTTATATATAAATTGAGATTTAAAAATGTTCTAATAATTATGGTCATAACAATTTCCTCCATTGTTGAGGCCTATTTACATTTTAAGTAAATTAATGCCCGGGCATTTATGGATTTTGGGCATTTGCCCAGATATATTCTCTGGGCATTTGCACTGACTTATAAATGCTCGGGCATTTTAAATTACTAGTTGGCTGACGAGCAAAAACTCTAAAATTTCGAATGGTTATAAATTATTAAACAAGGATGCCAATGATATAAACTTGTACTATTTATTGGAACTATTTTATCTCAAAATAACAATTATATGTTAACTTTTACTAATGTGACAAGAAAAAGTAGACCTGCAGGCAACTTGCCTTTTGCTCAATCAGAGAAGTTTCATCAGTGAAAATGTTCCCAATATGGTGTCCTAATCCGTGAATAAACATAACGACTGAGCTAAAGGGTGCTGAGACTTGCAAGAATCCTTTGAATAATTAGTTAAACTTATTTTTGGATAGTCAAAACTAAGAGGAATCCGAATAGGCTGTCCTCCCAATTAGTTTTAATTCGCAGGGTTCTACTGTATTTAAACAATACTTTACATATTTGCTAAGAAGTGTGATCTATTGATTCCATTTACTACGAACCTAATTGCTAGCATATCAAATATAATGTTCAATACTGTAGCAGATTGTCAACTGGTTAGGAAATGTAGAGAAGTCATGGATTTCATGACATGGGAAAAGTTCACAAATTCCAATTAATTGGGAAAATATGTAAATATTTACAATATTTGCACGTAAGTACCATACAATTCCTTCATATTGTAATATCAAAGGAAATGAATTAGCTGACAAACTAGCTAAACAAAGAACATAACAAAATCTATCCTATAAAAACAATACAACTCCTTTTTATCAAGTAAAAAAACTAAATTAAATATTCTATAAAAACTCATTTCCAAATTACCTTAAAAATGAAATAAAAACAAATCATGAGAGAATTTAAAAGATAGCCTATTCCAAATGTCTGTAATGTTGTTGCTGCTTTTTGGCTAAAAACAGGACATAACTGCCTTGGAAAGTATCTCTATCGCTGGAGGGTTCTGAATTTATCGCAAGATAACAGAATCAAGCAACATCGAGCTTGGCTGCCCCTTGGATAAGTAGCCGTCTGAGCGGTCCCGTCCTAGCATGCAGCCCGCCTGCCCGGTCATTGGAGGTGGTTCGGAAGCCACCCTTAAGCTGTTGGTCCCTAGGTTAAGTGTTAGGGAGGGCTCCTTAGCCCTAACTTCACCTGGTAAAATAAGACATCCTTTAACTTTTTTATACTGATTTATACTTAAAAATGAAACCAGTTCAGCTTTTTACAACACCCTGCACATATAAGGAGTTATTTAAATACCTTTCAATAAATACACGCTATGTTCTGTTTACTTAAAAAAAAAAAAAAGCCCTATTCACTTATGCTAATTATAAGAACTTAAAAGATTTGCATAACACTGGATGAAGAAGGGATGGTTGCAACCAGTTTTATTTATTGTTCTCAAGGTGTGCTTCCACGTTTTTGCAAGTGCAGGCAGCCTTGAGCGTCACGCTCGTGGCCACTGCCTAGAAAAGCCATACCAGTGTGGGGTTTGCTCCAAGGGGTTTGGTCGTAAGGAGCATCTGGAAAACCACTGTCGTAGCCACTCAGGGGAGACCCCATATCGCTGCCAGTTCTGTGATAAGAGCTTCAGTCGGAAGGAGCACATGGTTAACCACACCCGCAAACATACCGGTAAGCTTTTTGGTGATTAAAATGTTTGGTTTTTCCTATTTCCTCGCCCACAGCTAAGTTGTTTTTCATGCCACTTTGAGTGGGATTCTAAGTTGTGATAAATCGTTTTGTAGAAAATATCAATCAGTCCTACTGGTTATTTGATGTATTTTTGGTCATCAAGAATATAATTTGAACCATACCAAATAACAAGAAATTTACATTTATTCTATTGACCATTATAATTAAAATACTTATTGTAATTACAGTAGACTCTCAGTTATCCGAGGTAATTGGGACCGAGACCACCTCGGATACACAAAAAACTCGGATAATCCCGAGATGGGTTGTACTGATAAGAAAAACGCGTAAAAAACGATAATTGTGTTACCATTAACATACTAATAGTACAAACTAATAAACTAACACATATAACTATATAAAATACAAAAACATTTACCTTAATCAGTAAATATTAATGTTTGAAAAAGTCTTTGATTGACTTTTGCGTAAGTTTCGTGCCTCTCTTTGATGCCGCAATGTTCCGCCAACGTTGAAAATGGAGGACATCGAATGGAGTTGATTCCTCTTGTTGCTCAACGTATGCGAGTGCTCCTTCAAGTAACTTCAATCCCTCGGAATGAGTAATCTTTGGAGTAGCATCATCTGTGTCTTCATCTTCTTCTTCTTCATTATTGTTTTTGTTTACAATGAGATCGGCAATTGCGTCGTCTGACAATTCCATTTCTACGTCTCCATTAATCCAATTGATTACATCTTCATTTATGATTGGTTCTTCAACTGGTAAATGATTAACTAGGTTGGCTAAATCGACTACACAGTCGTCAGTTTCCTTTTGCGTGTCGTTTGTTTTGTGCTTTATTTGGAATATGTTTTTCCACGATTTTTGATGTCGTCCCACGCAGATGCAATCCAATAAGCAACGTCTTTGACAGTGATTTTCTTAAGTGCATCCGTTACCGTCAGTCCTTCATCTAACTTGGCTAGCAACACTTGGAGAAGCCTTCGTCGATAGTTTCTCTTCATTGCTTCCAAAACACCTTGGTCTAGGGGTTGGATGAGCGATGTCACGTTGGGTGGAAGAAAAACTGCTCTTATTTGACCACTAACTAAGTCACTTGCATCCGGATGAGATCGCGCGTTATCTAGCAACAACAATGCTTTCTGGGGCAAGTTTTTCTGCTTTAAATATGCCTCAACAACTGGGACAAAATCGTTAAAAAACCATGTTTTAAAAATGGTACAGTCCATCCATGCATTTTGTTGGTTTTTGTAAACTGTTGGCAAGCAATTTACTTGAACATTTTTGAATGCCCTTGGGTTTTTGGCTTTCCCTATTAATAGGGGTCTTAATTTTAATGAACCGGAAGCATTGCAGCAGTTCATGATTATCACTCGCTCTTTACTTTTTTTGTAACCGGGTGCATTTGCTTCATTTTTAGCTGCTAACGTTTTCGATGGAAGCATTTTGTAATTGAGCCCGGTTTCGTCACAATTAAAAATTTGATCTGACGTAAGTCCATCATTTAAGATTATGGTTTCAAGTTTTGAATAAAAACTGTCAATTTCAGATGGGTCGGCAGAAAGCTTCTCACCACAAATATTTAATTGTCGGATGCCATATTTTTTCTTCCAGGTATCCATCCATCCTTCACTAGCACAAAAATTTTCCTCCCCATCCTTAAATTTCCTATGAAATTCAAGAGCTTTAGCTTGGAGCATGGGTCCACTTATAGGGCTGCCCATACCTCTCAACTGCGAAAACCACAAGTATAGCGCTTCCGATGTTTGACCATGATCTCCTTTCTTCATTGTCTTCCGCCTTAAGCCACTCCCACTACTCGCACTTTGGTTAACCCACTGTTAGATTTCTTTCTTCTTTCGTCTCCAATCTCCAACAGTCACTTCACCGACACCCAACTCTGCAGCAACCTTCTTTATAGATTCGCCTTTTTCTAACCTTTTAATCACATTTAATTTTGTTTCTAAGGAAACCACTACTCGCTTCCGCTTTAAACTCATTTTGCACAGTAAGATTCTCTTTCACACACACAAAAATGAACTTATAAAAAATAATTAAACGTATGAAACAAAACTAAAAACTACTTATTAAATAGGCCTACAAACTAAGAAACATTAAATTGAAACACTTAAAAATTAACCGGTTTTAAAATACTGTAATACGCCGTTACTTTGGAACAATAAAAATGCAGCAAACAACCACGTTAGATAGACAACTCAGACTGACTGACGAGGACGACTGACAAAATTAGAACAATTCTGCAATAAACTCAGTTCCTAATAAAAGGGGGTGGGTTGACTTCCGAGAACTCCGGCTCGACCTAGCAGCGACCGGTAGAGGCATTCCTGATGCGTGAATCGCTATATTCGCGTAAATTCGCATCCACACGCATTTAATCTCTACGATAACCAACACGGTTGTGACCCGCCCTCTCCGACTTTTGCCTCGGTTAACCGAGGGCTCGGTTAATCTAGGCTCGGATAATCACGAGTCTACTGTATTATTTAAATTTGAGGAAATAAATATTTTCAAAAAAATATATGTGCACCTTTATTGTAACCGTGTCCTAAAAGCAATTTGTAATACACATATTTGCACATCAAGTGTATACTATAGACTACTTAATAAAAATATTGATAATTTATGCCTTATTCATATATTTTTATTTAATTCTCTACATTCTAAACTGTAATATTCCCATATTAATAAGTAATACAGTGATAAATATGCCTTGCAAGTTTATCACTTTGGAAGTGTTAATTATTAAAAGATTTTCGTCATTTAAAATACAAAAATATTAAGTAAATAGAGTGTATGATAACTCTACAGAGAAGGTTTATCCTTTTATTACAGCCATTTGCAGCTGTAATAAACACTTTGATGAACTTATGCCAATCTTAAATTCTTATAGAAATAAATTTGACGTCATAATTTTGACAGAGCCTTGGCTGGATAAGAGTTGTGTGAATGTGAGTATGGATGGGTATGAAAGATTTGTGAATAAAAAAAGAAAAAACCAGAATGATGGCGTAATTGTGTTTGTGGGCAAGTGTCTGGCTGTAAATTGTGATGAGTTGAGTTTGCATGGAGCCACTTGTCTTAAAGTAGAGTTGATGTTTGGCAACGACAGACTATCGCTATTGACAGTTTACAGGAGTCCGTCAAGTGACCTTGGAACATTTATCGATGAACTGGAATCTTATCTCAATGGAGATGGATGTAGGGGTGGCGTGTGCTGGCTTGTCGGTGACATAAACTGTTGTGTTTAGTCAGAAACTAAAGAACAATTATCACAAAAATATCTGGATGTTATGTTTTGGGCGGGTTTCACAAGTTGTATTAATATACCCACAAGAGTTACTGAATACTCTAAAATCTGTATAGATCATATATTTACTATGATATGATCTATATACTGAGTATATCATATATACTGAGCTAATATGAAAAACATTAGCTAAGTAAAATCTGCAATAATAAAATCAGAGATGACCGACCATTTCTTTACTGTTGTTCAGTTTCAGTCATGTTTTAATCAGAATTCCAGTCAGCCATTTTCCACATACATCAATTCTCGCCTCGACATGAATGCTGCTGTCCAGCTTCTTTCGGGTTGGAATTGGTCTGAAGCTCTAAATATCAATAATGTTCATGTTAGTTGCTCTATTTTCATTGAGCAGGTTAAAAAAATATTGTCTCTGTCAAATAAAACAGTACGATTCTCATCAAATAACTGCCGAATCAAGCCCTGGATGACAGCTGGATTGGTTCGGTCGATTCGAACTAGAGACAAATTGGGTAGACAACTTAAAAAAAAACAACCATTTAATAATGTTTTAAAGACACGTTATAAAAATTACTGAAATATTTTAAGTAAAACTATCAGGCAGCCAAAGAAATCTACTATTGTAAGAAAATTAATCAGTCAAAAAATAACAAACGGTTTCTGTGGAATAAACGTTTTCTGTTTATTATGCTGACATTCAATCGTTGTTGCAGTATGGTAATCTGGCATGGGGCGGGTGTTACCGAAGCATTCTCTTTCCATTAGAAATTAAGTCAATAATTATTAAAGCTGCCTTGCAGAAAAACTCATGTTTCTCCACAGACTTACTCTTTGAAGAATTTAAAGTGCTCAATATTTCTCAGCTTTATTTAATACATATTTAAACATAATTATTAAATACATATTTAAAAATAAGGAAAACTTATTTAACGAAATTACACATCCGTACTCAACGAGAGCCGCGTTAAATATTAGTTTCCACCCACCTAGATTATTCAAAACTATTACGTCAACCTCATCACATTACATTGTCAACACTGTTTATTCCAAACTACATCCGCATATAAAAAAATCCACAACCTTGCAGTTATAATACGTATAACAAATTTGTTAACCATTGGTTGTTAGAACTGGGAAGAGATCATGTTAATTAATTTTTTTCATCACAGTACAGATAATAGATCGCCCTGTTGTGTGACTGCTGATCAATGTATGTATGCACGCGACTGTTTCGGGCGTAAAGTGTAAGTGAGTATATAGAGTGTACGTGCGTATGTAGGACGTAGATGCGTGTGTATGGGAGTGAATGCGAGTGTGTATGGAGTGTGAGTAGGATATGTACGTAGAGTATGTTTGTGTATCCAATTTTCTGTAAGATGTATTTTTTTTATAATCAGACAATAGATTCCTCTACTTATAAAAATATGTGTAGTTTTGACACTTAACTATGTTTTTTTTGCATAAATACTATTATTGTTTTTAAATAGATACTTATAAACTGAATATCCTTTTCAAATTATTATAATTTAATAACAATTGTTAAATTTATTAGCTGATATAGAGCTCATTCCCCACCCGATATAGAGCTCATTCCCCACCCACAGGCTGTAGCCCATGTGGAGAATTTTCAAGTTATTTTTTCATATGTATTTTTTATTGTATTCTTTATTATTACTGAAATAAACGGATTTTCATTTCATTTAATTTCATTTCAAGGTCAGTTTGTTGAGTCTAGATATGGATTTTAGTGATTTGTGGCTGATAATGATTTACTTAGCGTTTTAAGTACTAAAAAACTATTTATTGATACTTAAGACATATTTATGTCATTTTTAGAATTGGTTATGCTACATTTAAATTTTTAATATTTTTTTTAAACAGTAAAATATTTAACATTTATTAAAAAAAGAAACATAAATATATTCAATACAAACTAACTGCTTGTTACTAAATACAAGTTCCCATACCGTGCGACTCCTTAAATGCTTATAAAAGATTTCCTTTGGTCTAAATAAGACATAACTTAACAAGTTTAAAACTCCCCAAGTTTTCCTAACGGTGTTGCCTGCATTCAGGTGACACGGAGAACCGGTGTGATATTTGTAAGAAAGCTTTCACTCGCAAAGAACACTTTGTGAACCACGTGCTGTGGCATACAGGAGAGACGCCGCACACGTGCAACCTCTGTGGCAAGAAGTACACTCGCAAGGAACACCTGGCCAACCATATGCGCAGTCACGCCAACGACACTCCGTTCCGCTGTGAGGTCTGTGGCAAGGCGTTCACACGTAAAGAACACTTCACCAACCACATCATGTGGCACACAGGCGAAACACCTCACAGGTGGGTATAGAATATCAACGTATTCAGGAGGAACTAATAAAATACTTTGCAATAAGGGAAAACACTTAGTGAATTCCAGTTTGTAGTATAACATATTGTGACCTATTCGTACAATTCTGTGACAATTAGTACTCAGTTAATTTATACAGGGTGAATGGTACGTGGTGTTTAAAAATGTAAGGGCTTAAACTACATGTTTGGGGCTTCTTAAAAACGTACATTTCAGTTTTATATGCCAAACGGTTAGTGAGGTATGTTCATGTTAAGATTTTTTTTAAATCGTGGACCTAACCATAAAAAAGCTTTATTGCTTATTGAAAAGATTATATTTTTTAAACTATGGCACCATTTTTTAAATTATTAAATTTTTAACAAGAATAAAAGGGACAACAGAAAAAACTATTGATAAGGTTGGGGTGTATGTTGTGTCTATGAATTGTGGTAAAACCCCATTCGTCCCCGATTTACATGTGTAAATCACATAAAGTTATTTGAGTTTTCTAGTTCTAGTTGCTGGCTAGTTGGGTACTCTTAAATTTTTTTCAAGCACTGTGTTTATTTCTATTCAAATAATAATAAAAAATGGAAAATTGTACAATAATACAAATAAAAGCGTATCACTAGAAAGAACATTAAATTACACAGTTGACACTTTCTGTCATAGCAAATATGATACTTTCTAGATAAGTAACATAAGTCTGTTACCATAATTTAGTAACTACGTGTAAAACATTGTTTAAAATTTTACAAAAACTGATTTTTTACTTTAAAGCATAATTTTAAGTACCAACCTTAACTAACGCATGCTATTAGCTCATTTTTCTTGTTAAAAATTTAATGTAGATTTTAAAAATGGTGCTATAATTTAAAAAATATGATCTTTTGACTAAGTAATAGAGGTTAGGTCCACGATTTAGAAAAAAATCTTAATTTGAACTTACCACACTAACCATTTGGCATATAAAACTGAAATTTGCGTTTTTAAGTAGCCTCAAGCATGTAGTTTAAGCCCTTACATTTTTAAACACTACGTACCATTCACCCGGTATATTAAAGTTTATTGAGTAATTTAAAACTTGTATAAAATGAAAGGAAAGTAGTACACAAACTGTTAACTGGAGAGAAAGGTGTATCAGTGCAACTGACCTCTCTTTCATTTAGTTGGGATAGCAATAATTAATTCAATCCTGAAATATTGTATGATTTTGATGAGTTTAGGGGGTTTTCCTGTAGTTTACCAAAGATAGGTTGATTTACTTTTACTTTAGAATAAACATCATACGTCTAGTCCTCTAAAGAAGTAATTCTGTAGAATTCTAATATTATAGTTACTGCTTACCTAATGCCATGGACATTATAAGACCCTCTACAAAATTTTACCGGCAATTCTCCCAGTCTTCAGCATCTTCCCCCATAATCCCCATGGTGTCCATATCCTTTAGAGCCTAACTCCACCATTGGGTCTTTGGCCTCTTTGCTGGTCTTTTCCCACTAGGAACTCCCTACAGAAAACTTCAATATGGTCAGTCTACCTTTACATTTTATTTTTGATTTCCCTCACAGTATCTGGGTCTTTGAACAGGCATCTCAGTACTTGATTGTGCCTAATCCTCCAAACTCCATTTTACCATATCGGTCCATTAATTTGACCTCAATACCTTATTCTCAAAAGTAATGATCTTCTTATCTGTCCTCTCACTCAAAATCTGTTTCCCCACCTTAAAGTAGCGCCGGCCTCAATATTGTCTTAGGTATTCTAATCTTTCTTTCTAGATAAAAGCCTTGACTAAAAAAGTTTTCCACCTCATATATATTTATAGTACTTTTTTATTTTGTTTTCTTAATAAAAAAGTGGCTCTGTTTTGTGATCCGTGTAGTTTAAAGGGAAGCTTGATTAAAATGTTTTTACTGACATAAACATGCTTTTTTTACAGATGTGACTTTTGCTCTAAGACGTTCACTCGAAAAGAACACCTTCTGAACCATGTAAGACAACACACCGGAGAGTCCCCTCATCGCTGCAACTACTGCACCAAAAGCTTCACTCGCAAGGTTGGTTTCTCTACTTTGGAAGTAAACAATTTCTTTATGCTTTTCTTACAAAAGAAACATTTCACTATTAACATTGAAAAAGAGGACTGTGTGCTCTTAAGCCTCTTGCAAAGCTTGTTTCCTGTTTGTTAAAATTATTCCGTGTTTAGTTTTTACAGGTAGCGCAAACCCTCTATCTCTCTTCATTAGTCTCTTTGTTTTTCTCCAGCACATGTTGAAATGCCGCATAGATTTGAAACTGATCACTTTAAGATAGCAGCACATATGCATGTCTTGTTTGGACTGCCTATTTGTTTCTATATTCAATGTTATTGATCTGCATTTTTACGTTTGATAAATTCTTTGTAAAACCTTGATTACTGTAATTGTGAATCGAGTGGAAATTTACCAGAGGTGCTGTATACTGAGATAGATTTTTGAGTCAATGGGGTAAAAGAAGAAAGGACAAAATTAATGTAGATGTAAATAGGGTCAATTAAATTGTGCTTAGCATTTTCCTCTCACAATTTAAATTTTAATGAAGTTGGCTAATTGTCTTTCACTTCGGCCTTCTCTCATTTTATGTTACTATCTTTTATGCTTCATTCTTATAAATGATGAACTGCTGCCACACAAAAGTGTATGAGTTTTATGATTTAGCTTTTATTGGAGGATAGGAATAAATCACCTTATTACAATTTGAGTATCAATATGCCCGTTTGATGCAGGAACACCTGGTGAACCATGTCCGCCAGCACACGGGAGAGACGCCCTTCCAGTGCCAGTTCTGCCCCAAGGCTTTCACCCGGAAGGACCACCTGGTCAACCACGTGAGACAACATACAGGCGAGTCCCCTCACAAATGTACCTTCTGCACCAAGAGCTTCACTCGGAAAGAACATCTTACCAATCATATCCGCCAACACACTGGTAACAATTGGATTGCAGCATTATAAGACTAGTGGCAGATATGTTGTCATCACCTTCATGGTGATGGAAAAGTTTTGTTGAGAACAATTTTTAATAAGCAATGTTTTTTACAACGGGCTATATAAATCCATTTTTATCCATTCAGTTGTTGAAGATTGATGTTTTATATATAATTTCGGTGAAATAGCTAAAAAAATAACACAGTTAGCTCCAGTATTAGTTTCTTCAGTGAGTTCTGTTGTAACTCTTTGATTATTTCCATGTTGAATGTAATATCAACCATACATATTAAACTGATTTATTATTTGTTTTGATAATTTTGTGTCGTAGTTAAACCTTAGTTGTCGGTAAAAACTTGATTGTTTTTTTTCTTTTTGAAAATACAAATTAATAGGAAAAATTAACTAAGGCTCCTCTAATTATGTTTTGTTTTCAGTAAAAAAAGGTAAAGTATTGCTTTAATAGTTATTGAAACATGAATAATCAATAACTATTTTTTGATAGGAAGTAAAATAATTATAAAATACAACATTACAATAATTATAATATCAGTATTATAAATATTTCATAGAAAATTAAAATACAGTAAGTTTATTATCCTCCAGTGTGCAGTAAATCTCAAGAATGTAACCAGAATGTGCTGGTTGGTTGGAGTTTTACAAAATGAATACAATATTAGGTTCTAAGGTTAAAGGGCACTAGGCCAGGAATTAGTATATTGGATAGATAGGACACCAGCAAACTTACCTTAGAATTTTCAGTGGCACTGAACATTCGTGTGATTATGTGATTCTTGTGTGTATGTTACTACTACTCTGTTGTTAGTGAACTTGTCTTCTAAGGTTAGTTTGCTGATGTCCTATCTCCAATATACTATAATGAATACAATAGACTCTTTAAATAAAGTGAGTGGGTAAGGATAAATTGAGAATCAAGTTTTGATAGTTCTGAATTCATTTCTGCATTTCTTATGTAATACTATATGTTTTTTGTCTCGACTTGTTACATGACATGGATGAACGAGATAACTGATGTATTATATCCACTGCCTCCTTCCTTTATTGAACGTTCATTAGTTGATTGTTAGTGATGAGTAAGTCTTGTGATGAGTAAGTCTTGTGATGAGTAAGTCTTGAAGGACAGCTATATTTCCTCTAAATGGCTGACTGTATTAGGGCTTTTAGCATACCTTTGTTATAATTAATTAAACAATTTTTCTTTAAAGGAAGGAAGAATTTGACATTTTTAACTTTTATATAAATGAGTGGGGGGTGCACCTAGGAAGTAATGCTACAAAAGATCTTCGGAAACAAAATTGTTTATTTTGTTATCAAAGGGAAAATCTACTTTTCATTTGAGGGGGTAAGACTGCCTATTCTATAAATTAAATGTACAAAAAATTTCTGAAAACTGTAAAATTTTGATAGAAAACTTCTTTAGTTTGAACCACTTCTCTATTTCAATTACCTTCTCAATATTTCCATTTTCCTGAAATCAATGTAAGCAGATAGAGAAGTAATATAAGCTATATTATTGTTTGCAGGTGAATCACCACACAAGTGCTCATACTGTTCCAAGTTCTTCACAAGAAAGGAGCACCTGACCAACCACATCAGAATCCACACAGGCGAGTCACCTCATCGTTGTGACTTCTGTAGCAAGACATTCACCAGGAAGGAACACCTAGTGAGTCATCTGCGAGTCCATTCAGGCGACACGGAGCACAACTGTAATGTCTGTAGTAAGCCCTTTGCCAAAAAGGAGCACCTGGTGAATCACATGCGGAGTCACACAGGTGAGCGACCTTACACGTGTGCCGAGTGTGGTAAGTCGTTCCCGCTCAAAGGCAACCTGCTGTTCCACCAGAGGTCTCACAATAAAGGTACTGCAGAAAGACCTTTCTGCTGTGACCAGTGCCCCAAGAACTTCACTTGTAAAGGCCACCTGGTATCACATAAACGGAGTCATTCGGGGACACCGTTCATCTGTGAACAGTGTGATAAAAGTTTCACTAGCAAGGACAGTCTGGTGGAGCACATCAAAGTTCACGAGGACGATATTGAAGAAGTTGACCCGTCAGGAGAGGAGGGTCAACAGGTGCAACCACCCCCGCCACCTCCACTGACACCCGCGCCCACACATACTCTTCACTCCATGGTCTCCGCATCAACACAACCACCACAACTTCACTCGCCTGTTGTCGTCCCAATGCCCAACGCTGTTCTTGCCACTTACTAATCTTAATTTTCTATTATTGTTTTTTTTTTTTTTATTATTTTTTTATTCACTACTTGTAAACTACACTTCACAAACATGCCTTCCTAAATATGGCATCACATGCAGTTAGTTATTTAAGTATTATTGATTCCTAGATATTTTATCTGTATTTCTAGATGTGCAATCAATTATTTTCTATGGAGAATTCATGTTACAGTTTCCCTTTATTTTACCCTTATTAAAGTGTTACGAAATGATTTTAAATCAGTTTTGCATTTTTAAAACTTGTTTCAGAAGAGCCTCACTTATCCGACGTAAAAGTGCCGTGATGACCATAGAATAGTAAGGAGTGATACTAAAAAAATGGCATTAAGTTTATTTTCCATAAACATAACAAATCTTTTTGGAAGTGGTTTCACTAGGCCTAAAGTTCAATAAATCTACAGTACTGTACATCAAGTAAACAAACACAACTTAAACTACGCCACTGTACAGTCACAATTTTGTTTTTAAACTTAACAAATACAGTAATGTGATAAATAAACCTTAGCACTGTACAGTAACATTTAAATTCTTTAATACAACAAACTAATACGTGTGACCATTGAAACTACTAAATAAGAGTGCGATAGTTACGTGATCGTTATTCCCCCTTCTTACAAACGATGCCTGTCCAAAAAATTCTGTACCTTCAAAAGACGACAAAAGTGTTGTAATCAGCTCACATGGTACAGTTCCCGCTCAATATAAAGTATATAACAATAAGCAACAAAACATTGCGCTGTTTGGAAAAAGCCTTCAGTAGATACATACAGTTTTGGTCACTGCGGGACAGTAATACTATACAAATAATACAATAATATTATTTGTATTTCAGTATTGTTTTCAGGATAAGTACATGGGTTAAAACAGAGTTTCGGATAACTCCATGTCAAATAACGAAGCTCTACTGTATAATTTTTTTATATTTACAGCCAAAATATTATAGGTTAGACACCTCTGTGTTCCTCAGCTGCTTATAAGGGAACACACTGTCATTATTGCCAGATTAATAGAAAGAAAGTATGATTTCATTGAAGTTGGCTCTTTTAAACTTTGACATTCTTTACACGCCAAGCGTAGAAGTAAAAGCATTATATTTTGTCCATAGCAAATATATAACAAATCGTTATTATTCCTTCCAGCTTTTGTAGAGTTACGCTTCTCTTTTACCTTGTTTTAAAATATATCTCTGTTATGGTTATTATATACCTAATAAAATTGATAGCTTTATTTTATATTTGTTATTGTTAATATAATAATAGTAAACATTGTTTCCAGTTATTAGTGTTCCTTACTGTAATTTTATATTGTTAATTTTAACTAATAATAATATAAAGCACAATTTTAAGTGTGTTTAGATATATTAATAATTTTTATAGTGTAAGTATTACATTTTTATTTGATGCCAAGCTTTATCATAGTTGAGTTCTAAACTGTTTAATATAGTAATATTGCGTTAACGATATGGTTGTTATTATGTTTTATGTTACTATTTTTACCGTTAATTGGTTTTTTAATATACGTGTTGCTTGTTTTTCAAACTAGGAAAATCGTTTTAAAACTGAGAATATTGAAATAAATTTATCATTAGTGTTGGAACTGAATTGAACGGACAATTAGAAATATATTAAATGACTTCAAAAGAAAAGTAGTGCCATAACATTTAAGTACAGCAAAATAGTTATGTAATTATAACATCCCATCCCCTCTCCAAGTTACCGAATCTGAAGAAATAATATGTAAATATATACATAAATGTATATATGACTTTAATACTTAAATGTTTCAGTGTTTTCTAATAATGATAAAACAGATGAGTTTGTAAATATTTTAACAAATATCTAGGCTATTAATAAATTAATGTTATTTTTTCAAAGTTTATTGACAATTATCAACTGTTTGTATCCCCCAAAGGTTTAATCATCTAGTAGTAAGTCTGTGATCTATTTTTATCTCTAACAGTTAGACTGTGCTCCCTTATAGATAAGTAATAGTGCAATATCAATTGTTGCTTTACATTTTACTGTCCAAAGGTTTTTATTTTATATTTTAAATTTTTAAGTGCTTTCAGGACTTAAAAACACATTCTCACTATTGTAAGAGAACAAAATATAGAGATTTTAGTTTACTTTGAAGACTTTGACTGTATAAAAACCTCCTCATATTGTGATATGAAATGCCAAAACATTTTATTTTAAATAAAGTTTGGGGGTTTTATGTAGGGTTCAGTTACTAAGGTGAGATAAACTCAGAAAAAAAAAAAAAAATTATTTAAAACAAAGGAAGTTTTTCATAGTATTTCATGGTAAATATGGAATATAGGGGTACCACTTTATTCACATTTTTTTTATCTAGTCAATATTAATCGCACGAACACGAATCCAAAGAAATTGTTTGGCAGGAGCACCGATTTTAATAGAAAATAAAGCAGAAAAACAAATGTTACACAAAAAATAGTGTATATAACATTATTTTAGGTTAGGTTTAAGGGCACTAGGCCAGGAATTAGTAGTATATTGAAGAGATAGGACATCAGCAAACTTACCTTAGAAAACAAGTTCACTAACACCAGAGTAGTAGTAACATACACAAAAGAAACACAAAATCACACAACTTTTCTGTGCCACTGGCACTTTCTTCAGGTGAGTAAAGTGCCTTTCTCTTTACTCACCTGAAGAAAGTGCCAATGGCACAGAAAATTTGTGTGATTTTGTGTATGTTACTACTACTACTCTGGTGTTAGTGAACTTGTCTTTTAAGGTAAGTTTGCTGACGTCCTATCTCTCCAATGTATATAACATTAGTATTTTAGGTTTTCCTCCCTAAACACGAATATGACAAAAAATTTTTGATATTCAACAAAACAGGCTAGGTTATGTCAGGTTATGCGGGTTAGTTAGGTTAGATTATATCAGCAATATGTATTCATCGTATACTGACCCAATCTAACAAACATTTTTTGTTGAGTATCTCAGTTATTATTCATTGATTAATTATTTATTTCGTGTTATATTTGTGTTCACGAGAAAAAAATTTATAAGATTAATATGCATCGTTTTTGGTGTAAACAATTTTAAACATTTTTTTGTCAACAATTGGTATTCCTAACAAAATAATTGTGTTCTTGGAGTTGATATTGATTAGTTAAAAATAAATCATGATTTTAGGGTGGGAAATCATGATTGTAGGGTGGGATCTCTATGGTCCATATTTACCAATGTGGCTCCTGTGGTGTAATTGTAAACTCCTTAGCATTGTTAAAAAAGTTGAGCCAGCCGTCTATTAAATTTTTTATTAAAAACTATATACAGTCGAACTTTGATAGCTCGAATATCAAAGGAACTCCTTATTCCTTTGAGTTACGTATAGTTTGAGTTATGAATAGTTCCGTGTTATGGAGATTATATTTTTACACAATTCGAATTACAGATGTAAACTACATACAGAGGTCTTTTAAATAAAATTCGAGTTATAGAAGTAAAAACTAAATTTTAATTTCCTACAACTAAGAACAAAACTAGCCTACAACTAGGTACAGTACATACTGTACAAGCATACATATTCTATAGCAAAATAAAACAAAATATCAAAAGAAAAATGAATGTGATGTCTATTGACAAACTTAAAAATAATGCGTAGTTTTTTTTTTGCTTGAGGCTGTTGGCAACACTTGAGTCCATTATGTTTTCTATGGCAACCACAGCAGAAATTAAATTCAGCAGCTAATTTCTTTTTTCGCGACCCTTCATTCACTATCTTGATTATCTTTAACTTTTCGCCGATCGTCAACATTTTGTTCTTACTTTGGGCACTCATCGTCACTCACATGAACACAAACACAAGAGTGGTTGTAGCGTGTGACTAGCAGAAAAAACAATTCGTAGTGGTTGTCGCCTGTCGGCGTACAGATAACTCATCGACATGTTACAACATGCGTCTCTAACCCTTTTTTGTAATTTACCCGTTTTCAAATAATCGAGGTAGGGCCAAAAAACGTCGAGTTATAGAGGTAAATACAGTAGTTTTATTCGATTTATGCAAGTTTTCTCAAGGGGATCGATAAAAATTCGAGTTAAACAAGTTCGTGTTATCAAAGTTTGACTATATCTAAAAACCAGTTTAACTAAAAACATTCAATTTTCAACAATAATTTATATTGTTATGACCTAATAAAATTAAAAAAATAAATTTGTTACAGTTATGAATTCAAAATGGCAACCATTTAAAATTATCTTTAAAACTGATGTAGTTATTGGGGACTTACTTTCAATACATCAGTGTCATTAGTGCTTATACTTGAGCATTATTTATTTATTTATTTTTTTTTTTATAAAAAAAGTGAGAATTAGAAATATCTACTGTCACATAGTATGTTAGTCAAGATACTTTTATACAGCAAGAGTCTTAAGTTATTTTTATATATTTTTTTTCAGGTAAGTAATTTTTTCTTAGAATATTACAAATCACAAATTTGTGTAACTTACTAAAGTTTTCTTTTATCCAAGCAGAATCTGATAGAACACTTATATTTTGTTTCATTAAAAGCATTTTATTCTATATAAATGTAGGGTTCAGTAAAGTAGGTGTAAAATTGTGGAAATCTCAACTGCCATTTAAAAATAAATTATCATAAAATTTTTATGTGGTACCATTAATTATCTGTCCTAAGAATATGAGTTTTAATTATTCTTTGTTTTAAATTTTATTTTAATGGTTAAATGTTTGATACAGTGGAAAAGAAATGTTGATATTCTGCATGCTAGAAATATTTTTAACTTGTTAGTAAAAAGTCTATGAACTATTATAGACTATTTAATGAGATATGACCTGGAGGTACTCAGAAGAATTTGAAACAAAAATTCTAAATACAAAATTTAGCTAATTTAGAGTGATGTTAAAGAGTTGAAATGGTGTCTTATTTTTAAAAAAGCGACATTTTAGATTAACCTAGATCTGCAGTTTTAAGGTATGTGCACTTTTTACAAGTCAAATACTAATTTATTGTAAATTTTAAGAGTGTGCAATGCATTGAAAATCAATTCAGTTTGATGGGTTTCATAACATTGAAATAGTATTGCATTCAAAGTATCATGTTCGTAATCAAATAACTTGGTTGTAGTAAGATATTTTATTAGTGGCCACAATTAACTGCACTAATAAACCAAAGAAAAGATGCTGCAACTGCATTATGCCTGTCGTACAAGTGTGCATTGTGAATAAGAGTTAGCAATTCGAACGTTTACCCTAAACATATTCGTGAGTACTGTACTGGTAAACATATTGGTAAGTGCTGTACTGGTAAACATATTGGTGAGTACTGTACTGGTAAACATATTGGTAAGTACTGTACTGGTAAACATATTGGCAAGTACTGTACTGGTAAACATATCGGTAATTACTGTACTGGTAAACATATTGGTAAGTACTGTACTGGTAAACATATTGGTAAGTACTGTACTGGTAAACATATTGGCAAGTACTGTACTGGTAAACATATTGGTGAGTACTGTACTGGTAAACATATTGGTAAGTACTGTACTGGTAAACATATTGGCAAGTACTGTACTGGTAAACATATTGGTAAGTACTGTACTGGTAAACATATTGGCAAGTACTGCACTGGTAAACATATTGGTAAGTACTGTACTGGTAAACATATTGGTAAGTACTGTACTGGTAAACATATTGGTAAGTACTGTACTGGTAAACATTGGTAAGTACTGTACTGGTAAACATATTGGCAAGTACTGTACTGGTAAACATATTGGCAAGTACTGTACTGATTGCTAAGTACTGTACTGGTAAACATATTGGTAAGTACTGTACTGGTAAACATATTGGTAAGTACTGTACTGTTAAACATATTGCTAAGTACTGTACTGGTAAACATATTGGCAAGTACTGTACTGGTAAACATATTGGCAAGTACTGTACTGGTAAACATATTGGCAAGTACTGTACTGGTAAACATATTGGTAAGTACTGTACTGGTAAACATATTGGCAAGTACTGTACTGGTAAACATATTGGCAAGTACTGTACTGGTAAACATATTGGTAAGTACTGTACTGGTAAACATATTGGTTTTTTAATTAGCATAATACGTGTTGGTACATATCCAGTACAAGTAAACGTCACACAACACAAATTTATTACAATATAAGCACAAAATGCACAAATATACTACAATACAAGCACAAAATGCACAAATATTATGGTGATCGATTTCGGTGAACCACAAAAGATGAGATACCCTCTGGTCTGAGGAAGGTGAGCGTGGTTCACCGAAATCGATCACCATAATATTTGTGCTTGTATTGTAGTATTTTTGTGCTTATATTGTAATAAATTTGTGTTGTGTGACGTTTACTTGTACTGTAAACATATTGGCAAGACTGTACTGGTAAACATATTGGTAAGTACTGTACTGGTAAACATAACTTTTTTTAATTAAAATCATTGAACATTGCCATTTTGTACTGAATCAACCTTTATAAGTGCTGTTTATGGTATTTATCTGTGCTAGACAACCCCTTTAAAATGATGTCCATCTTGACCTATGCTTACGTGTAATATTTTTGTTGAACTGCTTGTGGACTATTCTTTATTGAATGTGAAGAGTCACTAACTACCTTAAAAAAATATTTCTTAAATCCAGTAGGGTTAGTAGCAACACTGCTGCCACATACTAATTAATTATTCAATTAGTACTTGCCCTACTGTGAAAAAGATATATTCAACATTTAGGTTTTGCTTAGGACAGGAAAGCACAAAAAATCCTTAAAAAAGTCCTGAAAAAGTTAACAAACAGAAAAAAGGGTAAAAATAATCTTGGAGATATTTCAAGGCACTGGCCTTATCTCCATGCCCATCACAGAAGAGGGTTAACCCTTTCCTCTCAGAACTGTCTGTTAAAAAATGTTCTCACAGATCGGGTGTCCAGTACAGTTGGCCACACTTGTTTATCCTCACACAGCTCGGAAGTCAAACACCTGCTAGTGACCCGTAAGGTCGGATGGCCAACTGGATTGGCCATGGCTGCTTTGTTTACGAGATAGGCAGCCATGTCACTCTCCCATTCTCACCAGGTTGGAACCCATTTTGTGGTCATTCAGCCTTATTGTGATTGCAACTGGTTTTTAAAGTTTAATTACTACGTATTTAATTTAAATGTTGATCTGAATATTTGTATGGAATATATAAAATATGCAGCATTATGTAATATAGTTTTTCTTATTTTATTAATAGTATAATATATTTAAAAATGCAATTGAAAAACATTGAACATTTTGAGTCATGAACAATAATTTTTTAAAACATTTTTTTCACTATAAATATTTATTTTAAACTAACAATTGAAATGTCTAGAATTAAATTATATAAGTGACATATAAGTATAATCAGTTTATAATGTAAAATAATTGTCATATTAACGGCTTCTCAGCGGTTTGTTAATCTCTATATACGAGTATCATGCATCTTAAAAATATTTATTAACTGATTTTAAACTAAAAAAAAAAAAAAAAACAAGTTCGGTTAAAGTAAAAAAGTTTTAATTAATGAAACAATTCTGGAATTACAAATTTTGTAATGTTTAGTTTTGATATAAATCAGTTTTTTAAAATGTTGCTGAGTGTGATACTTTAAAATAAATATGCCAGGATAAAGATCTGGATACTAAAACGTGAACTAAATAACTATTATTTAAAATTAAGTATAGTATTTTACAACAAAATGGAATAGAAATAATACTGGTTAAATTACCTTTTTTCCTGTCAACAGTTCTTCAAACATAATCTGCTATGTACATTTCGAAGCATAGAGCTTCATCATCAGGCTTTCCAAAAACGTCACTATTTACATTACACTAAACATTAAAAACATTTAAAATATAAACATTTAAACATATTAACAGAGAGTTGGTATCTATATAGAGTACCAGATACCAACTATATATCTATATAGTTGGTATCTATATAGTCTCTATATATAGAGTTGGTGTCTATCGCCGGCCGGCAAATGTGCTATGTTAATATGTTTAAATGTTTATATTTTAAATGTTTTTAATGTTTAGTGTAATGTAAATAGTGACGTTTTTGGAAAGCCTGATGATGAAGCTCTATGCTTCGAAATGTACATAGCAGATTATGTTTGAAGAACTGTTGACAGGAAAAAAGGTAATTTAACCAGTATTATTTCTATAATATAACAGTTCTGGAGGCTAATAAAACAAAATGAACAAAATGGAATATTGACAATAATTAAGAACACTCAAGTTGCACGAGGATAAAATGTAGAGGTACCCTAGACTAACAGCCAATTTCTGACACACAATCAGGATGTCTACACAAAGCAGAAATGGAAGCGGATGGTATCAGCTTGTTGAATATAATCCCGATATTTAAACAGCTGTTAAACATTTAAAAATATTGCTGAAACAAGTTATATCTAAAGACATAAGTCAAGTGTCCGGACATCCGAGTGCGTCCACTCGGAAATCATTGCCAGCAATCACAGTTGGACAGCGATGCCAGCAGACAACGCAACTAAAACTTACCTGACCTGAGCATGAACATAGTAGTTGCCACCATAGTTGGACACTCGATCTCAGAGTAAATATTTAGACGAACACTCACCAAACGGGTGGCAAAATCGTGATGTCCAACTGAGTTGGCCATCCGAGAGGAAAGGGTTAATGCAAGACTGGAGTAGAGCTGAACTGGGGGTTGCAGTGTTGCCATCATTTTAGGTGAATATTTCTAATTAGTTATTAGAACAAATATCATGTTTTTGTACTGTACTATAAGCCTGGTTAGATTGGAAAAAGGTTGGATTATTATCTAATGTTTAGGTTTGGAGGGTCTCTTAATTTAGTAAAACATTGGTTGGCAAGTTCCCATAATCTGAGTTGTGAAGGGAGTGATTTTATTATTTTGGTAGTGTAGTATTGATTCATTACGGTATACATTAATTATTTGTTTTTGTTGATTTTAAAACATGGATTGACAATGATTTTAGATAGTCAATCGAAATTTACCCAGAACAAGTTTTATTATTTTAGTGATGAGAAGCTTATTTATTTAATCACTTATTAGTGCAGCATTGGTTGAAATCTGATTTTTGGTGTGTGGTAGCGTGTTACACAATAAGTTTGTTTTAGAAGTCTGTTTTGACATCCTATTCATGTCTATTCATTCTAGTTCTATGGCCATTAGTAGATACTCATGTATTGAGCCGGACATTGCTTGCATTGTATTTGATAGATAATATTTTTGATGTTGCTAGTATTGTGGCTATTGATTTTGAATATCTGTTGGGTATGTGAGCTTGTACAAGTTTTTACAACCTGTGAAATTAATACCTCTTCAATAACTTTATTATCCAACATTGAAAGTTTAAACATACATAGTTTATCCAACTTAAGAATACTAAAAAATAGGGTAACGTGATAAAAACGTTTAAGGTTGAAAATAAAACAAATACAATAATTGTGTGGGCACACTGCAATCTGGAGCGACCTTAGCTAACGGCTAAGCCGGTGGCCTGCCACACAGCTGATCTGGGTTCAATTCCCAGTGTAACCTTGAGTTTTACCACTGTAAGGGAATTAAAGACCCCTATAAAATTTTTGTTATGTGAATGAAATTAACATTCCCACAACGTTGTGACGTGCATTAATTTGCCTATAGTGAAATACAAATTTTATTTTAGTTTAGCTTCTCTGTTTTAGCTCAAAAGGCAGTCTAAAAATATGATATAACTATATGTTTATATTTAATTAATGTTTTTATTATTGAACTAGTAGGATCGTTCTCTCTAAATTGTAACACTAATATTCAGCAAGTGAAACTACATTGTCTGTATGCAGTGAGACACCTTCCACCACCTCCTTCATAATGAAGGTAAGCAATTATAAATAGTTCATAAACCAGTTACATTTACCTATAGAAACAAATAGACAGTCCAAGCCAATGCATTTGCTGTATGTGCACGCTTCTGTTGCTATCTAAAGCCTCTTTCCACTCATACAAGTCCCAGGCACAAATTGCACATGTGCCATGAAAATGATCTACTGTTTCCAGTCAGCATGGCACAAGCCACTCCCGGAACTTGTTCCCTGAATTTTGCAGACCATTTCCATTCGGCAATTTATTCCGGCACATGACACGCAACTTGTAGTAATGGAAACAAGGCTTACTGGTGAATGGTTTCAAATAAGCGATCATATAGCTCTTTTGCATACTAATAATGAGCTAATAGAAGGAAATTGGTAGTGCTAGCTGAGAAAACCAAACATGAACTTATTTCACTAAAGAGAAAAACTGTCTTCACAGAACTGATATGATCGGACAATCTTATTGTTTCTTTAGTAAACGCTACATCCGTGCATCTCTTTGTAAATTATTGATCCTGCTACTGGTGTAAGAGCTAATAATTCATATACAATACTGTAGTTATAACATATATTTGTATTCTGTGTTACTTACTGACAGTCTACCGTCAGTGTGTATGTAATTATGTTTTTCAAAGGTTAAAAGATATAATGTATGAATTCAAATCTGGTGTAGCCTACTTAAGTGGCATTTCTTTAATTGATTTAAAGTTTATTGTTACTTATTCTGAAATTGTTAATATACAATTTTTATTTTTTTCCAGGAGCAATATAAGCTTTAAGGACTTCTTCAGAAACATGACAAATAAGAATGTTGATCATAAGGATCAGGTAGGTGAATTATTTGAACATAACTTAGTTAATGCTAAATCAAGTTTATAGTTAATTATTTATAGTTCTGATTAAAACTTTGATTTCGTTCCAGGAGCTATTACGAGTATTTCTTAAGAAAACCTGACGAATTAATGTGATGATGACAAAGACTAGGAAGAAAAATCCTTGAAAATGTACTTAACAAAAAAAACTAAAAAATAAAAATAATTTTCAAGCTAAAGAATAAGAAGCTTAAGGAGATGGAAGGAAGATTTATTCTGGTCACTCCAGGTTGCAGAATATTGTTTTGCTTCAACGACAGGCGGTACTTATAAAGCAGAACGTTAGATACTAAAATTAAAAGAGAACACTCTTAACAAGGAGAAGACGAATTCTTGGCAGTAACTCAGTTATACTTCTAACAGTACATTAAAATTGTACACTCTGTCAAAATCATGTAAATGACTGGAAGGATCAGAAAATATAAAAAACTCCAGGAATTAAGAGCGATAATTGTTGTTAATACTTTGAGACGGAAGGTTTGCAAGAAGTAGTTTACCTGTGAAGTATACATTCAACTTTTACTCCTTTATATAAAAAATTGTTTTCAGTACGGTGTGGGATATCTTGCAAAATAGGGAGATTTGGAGTAGATAAGATCTTTTTAAACTCTCTGGAAAGTACATCTTTGCATTGTATCCTCGAAGGATGTTGCATAGCAGTGGAAGACAGGAGTGGGGAATCTATGAGGGAGCCGTTGATAGTCTTCAAACCATGTTTAGTCGGACATCATCCTCTCCTAGATGTATACTGTGCTTAAATAGGATTTATCTGTACACTCACACTTAGCTTTACACTGATCCTTGACTTTTAAAAGAACAAGTAGTATAAGGCGTCTGAGTTTTGAGCCTGTACTGTACTGGTTCTCCCCCTTACTCTGTCTGAATAAGATCTCTTTGGATAGATCAATAGTCAATAAGAATGGGCAGAGTAGATATTCAAGAGAACCTATATAGTGAAAACCCTATTGTCCACCACCCTATTTTCCACCAGGTTCTGTTATCCGTCAGTGTTTGGGTTCATTGCGCCATGATATGACAGTTGCTGTATAACTCGTATTTCTAGAAGACGCCGATTCCTCGTCCAGCCCTCTAACCCGCATAAGCCTACCAGATAACAGGTCGTAAATCCTCATCTGCTGTCTACCAGATAACAGGTCGTTGGAATAGCTCGCATATGTACGCCTAACGTATGGACAGGACGTCCGGGGCTTCATGAACAGGTCTCGTACAACATGGGGAAAGAGGCGGCACTATAAAGGTCTGTGGTCGAAGGTGAAGTTTTAAGCCGCAACGCCTACACAGGTCAAGGGCCGTTGGAACGGTCCTGTCTGATGATACACAGGCGAGTCGCGGCAACACACTATCCTTGTACCGACATCGGGCCGCCTAAAACATTAGCCGTGGGAACTGGACTAAATATGTTACACTGTACTGCAGTTTAATTTTAATAATGTTGATAATTAATTTTTTTGGTCATTACATAATGTACAAGCTTATGTTTTACATTAAAACTAGGTCTATTGTAATAAAAGGGTAATTGTGACCTGCAGTATATACATTCTGAAACATGTCTTTTTTCTAAACTTTTCATTCTCATTTTGTTAATCAATATGTAATATACAGCATTTAAATTTAACGTGCAAAGCACTAATAATAAGTTTCCAGCGTTATAAGTGTGAGTGGGTGAATTCTCTATAATCCTTCTATTCTCAAATCCGTCACAGCCATAGTCCTGATCCCTGACGGGTAGTCCATAAAAGAACTGATTTATGTTATAAAAAAGCTAATAAACAAAACGATATAAAACATTTGTTTTGTTGTTTTTAATAGCTCTATATAGTATTACAGTTGATATACTTATGTCAACAATCAAACACTGTAACTTAAGCGTAATGTGTAGAGGTGTCCCTTAGTTATTTTTAAATCTCTACAGGTAGCAATATAAAATAATCGTAACCTAAAATAAAATGCCAAAGGAAATAAACAGACATGTAGATTGTAAAATATAGGAATTTAATACTTAACTAATATTTACAAAAGTATTGTACATGTGAACTATGCTACGGACGGCTACAGTTGAGCAAACGGAAGAGCCAAGTATCTGAGATTCTAAGTTATATTGTTTGTTATACGTATAAAGTTAATTTATTTTCATAACTCAAAAGGTTTTATGTTTTGACAAACCTGGAATGAACAATCGGAATAGTTTTTGGAGTTCATGAGACTGCTCAGATGAGAGAGAAAGTTGGTATAGTTTTTCTTTAGAGATAAGTATTATTAGACATAAAAGAGATATAGTTTAAATTTTGAATTGTTAATTTTCAGTTCATTATTATTGCTTCCTCTTTTAATTAATATCAAATGATGGAAGAATTCATACTCGTTGTTTAATCACAGTTTTCATTTAATGACATGCTCTGAGCAAAAACTACCTTTGTATTCTACTAGGTAAATGCTATTTTCTTTGTTAAGAAATCTTATTAAACCAGATCAAGGATTTGGTTCAAATCCACATTGATTTGGTACTATAAGAGGTGACACAACAAAAACTGTTAAATGAACAACTAATATTTTGGAATATGATCTAAACAAAATTATTTTAACAAAATAAATATTTGTTATGTGTTTTTTGTTGTCTTTATGATTTGTAGGACTTAACAACATGAAATGAAATTGTAAAGAAAATAAAAATAAAATAAGTTTGTTACTGTAAAAGGTATTAAGAGATAGTTATTAATTTAAATGATTATCAGACACTCCCTTTAAGTATTCAGCCTCTGTATAGGGGAAAGGGGTTCATATTGATGGCTGTAAGCAATCATGAAAGTCTACCATCAGTGACACCAGGCAAACATTATAGTATATACAGTACAAGTAAACGTCACACAACACAAATTTATTACAATATAAGCACAAAATGCACATATATATTACAATACAAGTACAAAATGCACAAATATTATGGTGATCGATTTCGGTGAACCACGCTCACCTTCCTCAGACCAGAGGGATTCACAAAAGAATCCCGTCTGGTTCTGAGGAAGGTGAGCGTGATTCACCGAAATCGATCACCATAATATTTGTGCATTTTGTACTTGTATTGTAATATATATGTGCATTTTGTGCTTATATTGTAATAAATTTGTGTTGTGTGACGTTTACTTGTACTGTATATGTACCAACGCGTATCATGCTAATTAAAAAACTAATTATAGTATATTTCTAAGAAAGTAAATCAAACAAAAACAAAGTAATACTCTATTTGGGGGGGGGGGGGTTGCTGTCTTCATGTAAAAATTGAACATTGGTAAAGAATTCAGTTTTCCCATGTTTGTGACAGGATTACCCAGATTTGTTTGTTTTAAACGTTTATCTTGATTTTAAAAGCTTGCAATTGCCGGGGTTCTTTTCTTTCTTTCTTTCACTTTGGACACAATTGAATTTGTCTTAAAAAGTAGTAGTATATTATGAATACAAATTAACTTTGTTAAGAGGAAGCATAATTTAGTTAATAAACACATTATTGTAAACAATTTGAATCCTTGATGTTATTGTTTCACTTTCTTGTTTCAATCATTAAATAATCAATATTGAAATTATACTGGTCCCAAAATTGATAAGAGGCAATAAATTCAAGCAAAAACTAAAAAATGTCCATTGTTTAGTCAGGAATGACAAACAAAAAGAAGAATTTTTACTTAAATAATATAAAAAGAAGTATTAGTAGTGTTATAAATGACAGCTATTGAATTGTAGTGAAATCACAAGAGCTGCTCCTGTATTGGATAACCAAATGTTATGGAATTAGTTATCTATTTATCTTACAAAAATAAATATTTTTACTGGCTGCTGTTGACAAATACAGAATATCAATATCTTGTACGTTTTTTATAGTAATAAAGAAATAAATATTTTGATTTGTGTAAAACATCTGTTAGTAACATTTTATTTAATAAATACTTAATAATTGAGAAGATTAAACACAGTAATAAAAAAAAAAATTAGACGATTTTCTAAAAATAGTAAATTAAGTGAAATTTGGATAAACATAGAGACTGTATCAAATGTTTCAAAATGTAACATAGATTAATCTAAAAAAATTTAAAATATTTTCTTTACTGAAACATGCATCAAAGATACATTCCAATTAATTCTAAAATGAAACTATTGAATATGTGAATTATATAAATAGATATTATAATAAATAATAAACAATATATACCTAAAATTAAAATATACAGAACATTGAGCGTTTGGTGAGAATAGTGTCTTATTTTTTTATTTAAATGTTAGAATACTTTTTATAAGTATAACTTATTTTTTAACTGTACTTATGACAAAAAAAAGTATGATTTTTGTTCAAAAATAATATTGTAGAATAACTTTTATTTCTAATACTGTTTATAAGCTAAATCTACCTAGATTAAATAAAATCCTCAAATACTCACATAGATTAACTGTCATTCCTATAAAATGTTCTTTGATGCTATTAGGTTTAAGTTAGTTATGCTACGGTTGGACAACTAAAGTATGATAAGGCACATATAAGTCTCTTGACTCCTGGCAAGTTAGAAACATTTTGAGCAAATATAGAAATTAACTCAAGACATCTATAAGAGCAAGATTATTGTCATGGTACAGGATAAGAGTACATTGAAGATCACAGGAAAAAAAACGAATAAATATATTTTGCCCCGCAGGATAGGAAAACAAATAGTTTTTGATAGTTTCTGTTTATTTATAATTATTTCTTTTCATTAAGAATTCACATTATTAAAGATTCTTGATTTAAAATTTAAAAAAATAATATCAATCTGCTGATGCCTCTGCAAGACTTTATAGTTCGTTGTACTTTTATTCTAAAACTTTAAATCCATTCAATAATTGTAATTTAAGTAACAAGTCGTTTCTAGGGAAGCTTTGTACTGTTTACTTTATTTTCCGTCGTGATTGCAACCCTTATAGTTACGTCAATTGAAATAATCTCAGAAGTAGATAGAGTAACATGCTACTCCAAAATATTTCTACCGTCGCTCTCATATAGGGAAGTCCTCATATGCCTATCTACCACAAAATCTAATTCTCATGATTCTAAGACAGCTGCAATCAAATCTTTGATGGATGGAATTAATAATATGAATTAAATAAATATTTTGAAGATAGTTTGTAACAAAATTTTCTTGAAAACATTTAAGTATAAAATTTGTTAGAATATATGGACAAAAATAAAAACTGTCAGAATTTGGAATGATTGAAGTGGACGTTCAATTGATACTTTATATCACAAATATTGTCGATGGCGTTTTACAGAATTCTATAATAATTAAAGCTAAACTGCTAAATATGAATATAGATCGCTGCCCTACGCCTCATGGGAATCAGACCTTGTGAAGACCAAACGGGCGGACTGCTCCCCCTGATGGCTGCTGCCGCGGGTTGGACTAGTTGCACGGGTCACTCCTAGCACCCCCTCAACTATAGCTATTAACTCGTAGGGGATTCAGGCTCTAGTGACGTTTCTTGCATTTCACTGTCGTTATCCAACAGATTAACCGAGTCTGGACGAGGGGGCACTCGGAAATTTTGCAGTACTTGATAAGAGTCTCTAATGATGAGTAATCGGTGTTGACCATTGACTATGAAACTGCTACCTCGTCGCAACTTCTGCTTGCCTAACTCGATGTTCTCTGCGGTGAAAACAAGATTCTTGTACGCTTGTACAAACACCACCACCAGGATCAGTGAGCCCACAGCTATCAACCCATACTCCAGCAGTGGAGCTACGTTGTCTGCGAATGTTGTTGACATGTATACCCAGCTGTGGATACTTGGTGTTAGTTCGGCCACACCCTGTCAAAGATAAGTCATTAATGCATTACTGTAAAGTACATGCTATCTATCACATAGTAAACAAGTGTTAGTATTTTTAAACTATGAGTTTTCTTATTAACATATAAATCTTGCAGACTTAAATGTAGTAATTAAAAAATATAATGGTGAATTATTGAAATATTTGTTTTGTTTCGTTTACTACTAGTGACACTTCATAAAATACTTAACCCAGATGGTTAGAATTTTAAAATCTTAATTAAAATTAAAAACTCAATTTTTTAATTGAAAATTCCAACCTAACTTTTGGGGTTTTGGCTACTGAGTAAGAAAGTTTTACCAAAATAATTAAAATCAACTTTATTGAAATAGAATTAATTATCAAATTTTGCAATGTTTGTAAGCAGAAAAAGATTGGTTTTATAAGGATCGTGGAATCAATTTATTGTAAAGCTACTTGGTTTTATAAGGATCGTGGAATCAATTTATTGTAAAGCTACTAAAACAAAAAACAAAAAAAAATATAATTTTCAGTTTATAAATAATATGGGTTATATTATCTATCATCCCTCATGATATAATTAACATATGAAAAAATAACCCCACATGTAACAGGTTAGAATCTGCTCAGAGAAATAGAATTGGGTTAACAACAAAATTCTGTTTGTCACCTTCTTCTTAGGGTTTACTATTCATATTATAATGTGTAATTGTCTCTTAATCTACTTAACTTTCATGTTGAATTATTATTGTGTGATCTTTTACGATGCAATTGAAAAAAAAAAAAAATGGTTACTGTATAATGTTGAAAAGTAAAATATAATATTTATGTACAAATTTAAAAACCTTTTCAAATCAAATTGTATCGAAAAAGAGAATTAAAAAAATTAAGTTTGATTTACTTTCCATGTGAGTCATGTTAGTTTTCATTGAGTAAATACTTAAGCATATTTGAGAAATTAAAGAGTTATTTGGTAGACTAGTTTATTTTTGTTTTATGATAAACTCTATGAGCAAACTATAGGGGTTTATCATAACTACCAAAACAAAGTATATTTCACTCTGTTATTGTCCTCACCTCTTCTAACCACATGATAGGGAAGATGATGCTCGGAAATTTCCTTACAGGGTGTATCTCTGCATGCTCAACTTTGAGGTTCAGTTGTACCCTTACTCTCGCTTCTAATGTCACACCAAGTTTCTGAAAGGAAAACACAATTTAACAAAGAGTTCATTATGAAAATATATTGAGACGTTTTTGTATGCTTACTTATGTTTTCTAACTTGGATATATTACTAACTGATCAAAAATAGGAATTCATAGGACCAAACACACAAGTAATCACAGTATTCTAGTATATTCAGATATGAGACACCGACACAACTTGTGCGTTAGGTGGGGAGCAGATTTTATGGGGTATGATGAGGCTACTAGGCTTGAAGTCTTGTATCTACTTCAGGCAAGGGAAGGTATAGCTTTTTTGGCACTTCATTCCTAAATAAATCTTGAGCCAATAATTTTCAAAATCTACTTGTTGAACAGATGCTGTAATAACAGCTACACATTTATGTATTGTTTGTAGCTTTTTTAACATAGTTATTCTAAAGAAAACTCTTTTAAATGATGGTGACATTTCATCGATCATTAAATGGTTAGATGTATAAGAGAAATAATCAGTGAAGGATGTACATTTGTGGGGGGGGAGGGGTGCTACTGTGAAAGGAGAGTAACTAGATAAAGCAGGGTGGCCACCCTTCACAGACTAAATTTACCTTAGTCTTCCAGACCAGTGGTTCAGTAAGGGGATTAATCAACAACTTTGTGAACTAGCAGCAAAAATGAGCCAATATTGTAAGTTGTCATGGTAAATCACCGTAAAGATAAATAAAAATTAAAGTTATAAGTTAAGAGTTAATAATCATACAATACAAGTTAATTTATAAAAAGTCAATTATCATACAATATAAAATACATTTTTTAACCTTAAGTAATAAAATCTTTTAACAAAACGTGCTGGTTATATACACAGCATATATGTAGACATTTTACAAAGGAACAGTTAGAACTAAAACAACGAGGGTTAAAATAAATATATTTTATTTTAATATACAAACAATTGTTTTCTACATAGTTTTAGTTCTAGGTGCTAAAATTTGTGGGCGGATATTAATCTGCATGGCTGGTATGATAAAATTTTGTTATACTATGTGTCCTAAAGTGCTTTATTTTCCAAGTGTCAGTAATTTTAATTTTTGTACTTTTTTACAGAAAGTTGCGCCTTGGAAGCTTTTCAATTGATTTGTTTCATTCTTTACTTCATCAAGAATTAATTAAATTAAATGCACATGTATTGTTGAAACTTTACTCAACTATATGCCATCTTGGGTTCAAGTTGCAATGAGAGTAAAACAAGGATCTGCTTATTTAACATTTCTATGAACCTTACATACCGTACAGTATGTTCGCTATAAGAATTAATACTGTTTATGCAAGTAAGTATGTTTTTTTTTTTAAGTATCCGTATAAGTTTATGCTACATTAATTTCTGATATATTCTGGCTTGTACTATATTTAATCTTATGATTATCCTTAAGGAATAACAACATTAGTATTTAAGGAAAGTAATTAGATTGAAGTAATAAACATATAATTAAGTCAAGTCTTGTATTGTAAATCAGTGGTGACTCGTTTGTTACTTTAATTTGTTGTTACTTCTGTTTTTCAGGTCATGGACAAGAAATGGTGAAATTGTAGGATAAGTTACTTGCTGTACTTGTTCAATTTATCTAATTTAATTTCACTACTTTAGCTTTTTAAAAATACAGAAAATCTTCATAAAAACTTAATGCTTTTGCTTTTATTTAAACAGCTAAAATTACATTTCAGATTAATGTGTGAATAGTTTATCGAAAGATCAGGTAAGTGAATATGTATAAAAATATATTGTCAATAAATTACTGAAAACTAACTTACTTGTATAACTTTTCTACCGATTCTTAATAGAATTTTGGAACTACTTAAAATATTAGTTATTTAAGCCCTTGCATAAAAAGTAGTATAATGTTTATTATTTTATAAAGAATATAGCTAGAATTTTAGGAAGTAAATTTTTGAATCTAAATAATTTTTTTATGTTTACAGGTATAATTTATGGTTAATTGTTATCCGACAATGCAGACTAAAACCAAAGAAACTGAATATTCTGTAATGATTCAATATTTTTGAGGTTCTCAATTTTGAGTCATGGGTAGTATAAAAAAAACTCAAAAATCTTGAAAATGTTCATACAAAAATACTCAGAAACTTGTTAAAAATAAAATGGTACAACTACAAATCCAACGAGTGTTAAGTGTTAAGATCTGTAAACTACATGAGTATAGAAAAACAAGTTAACTAAAAGTTAGTTAAGATGGACAGTACTGGACATGTTCTCCAAATGGATGTCACATGTCTACCAATTTTGTATTGTACTGTGGACTTTTGGAAGGAAGAAGAGCAGTAGGTGGCCCTATGAAGATATATAAAGACAATTTGTTAACCATAGATAGAGAATTTTAACAATCTGCCATAGATAGAGCAGAATGAGAAAAACTAATAAATAAACACTAATTAACTCAACATAACTTGAGATAGAAAACATCTGCTAATTGGGAGATTCTGTTATGCCGTATTTGTGGAAGAATGTGCTTTTCTCGAATATGGCTTTTTAGCCATTCTAGAAAACACAAGGTAAAAGTACATAAATTAACTAAAATGTTATGATAGTTTATTATAAGAAATTAATTTTAATATTTACTGTTACCAAAGGGAGAAGAAGGATCATCAAATTTGCCATACCTTACTAATAATAATAATGTATTGTTTTTAGTTTGTGTTGTGTTAAGGAGGCGAATCCTATCACAGAGAAGAAGGAAACAGAGGTTGAGGTCGCATCAAATGGTGAAGTAAATGTGTGTCGAGTAGTTATTTCTCCACTTAGCTAAATGATGGCAGGGCTAGCACCTTTTCAATCCCTCCTTGTTTCCCCCCAAATCCTTAAGGATAAACATAGTAATTATAACTACAGATGTATAAAGACGTACATTAGTTGTAATCAACTTAAAACTTCAATTGAGGCTTTTGAAGCATAAAAAAAGCAACCTCTGTTTATTTTTCTCTGTGCTCAAATGTATAATTGTTTTAATAAATTCTTTCTGTATGACATATTACCGATGTTTTAATAAAACACTAAACATATAATACTGACTGGCTGTATCTTGAAGAAGGTCTCGTGTTTTTCTGGGTCTGGGGAGAGGCCTTCGAAGGAGTTTGATAGTGCAGGGTCAGCTTTGTAGAAGTGGGGGAAAGACAGGTACACCGGTGCATCTGAAACAAACAGCACCAAGTAGGGTGAGTGGTTTGAAACCAATAAATACAAATCCCTTTAAGAAGAACATACCTTATGGCAAAAAGTCAGCCTGTTTTCTTTAGACTTAATAAGAAGTTGTCAAGAGAGGGCTCTGCTCTGAGTAAATGCCGTGCAAGAGAGTCAGCAGAAAGTGCGGCAAAGACATATAGTTGACACTCTGCCACGCACACACTCATTAAGGTGGTTCGGCCGACTTTAAGGACAACTGAATTCCGCTTGCAGCACTGACTGTACATCTGACCGCGATCTATTCATACACAGACACTCGACCCCTCTCCCTTCCCTGTTATGGGTGGGGTATAATTGTAGGAAGTCGTTAAAACGCGATCCTGCGGGTGCGAGTGCTATGTCTCGCTGTACGTGTGCGTAGCGATTGGATTGTAATACAACATGCGGGTAAAAGTACAACCAAAAGTTGAGTATATAAAGTTAATCAATTTTGTAAATTGTGTGATATTGAAAAGCATAAGATACCAAACACGACATTGAATTTCTCGTCGTAATAAAATAAAAACAAAAATATAACATTAATTATTTAAAATCAAATTTGCTAATTTGCAGTAAAATTACGCAATTTAAAATAACTGATGAACAAGAGCAGTTATTTTTAAAATTTGGGAATAATTGGGAAAATTTCTTAATTTTGTATGTACCAAGAAAGCCCAAATTCGCATCTTTGAGGTGATGTATTTATAACTATAAACATAATTTTAATGAAAGAACTACTTGGGAGGCATTAAATAGCTGATATAAAGTAAATTAAATCTTAAAAAATCTAAATTTTTTAACAAACAGCCTTAAAGGAAAAGATTGTACAAGACTGAATTTTTAACATAGGGTTTGATAATTTATTTTTTATGTTAGATAGACATTTAGATCAAATTCACTCCACAAAGAAGTGTGAAATCTATTATAATAGTAGTCTCATTTCACTTGAATCTTAAACATGTCCTTCTTATAATTATTTCCCCCTAAAATATTTTATGTGTTTTTCCAGTTTGTAAAGGTTGTCCCCTTACTCATCAAACAAATGACTATTGCAGGATTATTAAATAAATAGCTTAGATTTTTTCATTTTACTAAATTTGATTTGGAGCTTGGCTACAGTTTTATAAAAGTTTTAAAATTTCTTCAAACAAAATGAATAGCTCTTTAATGGCTAAGGTGAGCAGATTTGAACTTGATTAATAAAATTAAAAAGCCCAAAAATGGTTTGTAAATGTAAAAAAATGTTTTAAAAATTAATGTCCTAAGAGGAGCTTCTAAGATGGGAGTGGATTCTACTACTAAAAATTTGATTGACTCTAATTTTGAACATTTTCATATTGCTTACAATGTATAGTAACTTAGATACAACTCGTCAAACCTTGATTTTGAGGAGAGCATATTTTTATTGGACTTTTTTTATCCTATAAATCCAACCAAGTCAAAATTATTTCCACCTCTTTGATGAGCAATTCATGTTTTTTTTAAAAAGAAAATTTGAAAGTTGCACAACATTTTAGAAAAGTTCCAGATCCTATTTCTTTAAAGAAAAAATAAATTAATTTTGTTCAGTAAGGGACAAAAACTAAGGTGATATAGAATGTAACTTTTTGTAAGTTGACTAGTTACTGTTAATATTAACAGTAGCATTTCTATTATGCAAACTGTGTTTCTCGTAAAAATGCATCATTCTAGCTGTAATATGTTTATATCTATCCTAAGTTTGATCAAATAGTTTTTAAATTACACCCATTCAAAATCAGGGCATTCTTTTTCGGAAACCTGGTATTTGCAAAAAATATAGTTACAGGGTCACACAAATCAGATTTATTTATGTTTCTAATGTGCTTGAGTAGTAATCCCGTTCACTGCCCTCCTTGGTTAATCTAAATGGTAAGTAGAAACTCTTCGGAGAGTTGTGCTAGTATCTGCCCTGAGGAGCAGAGAACAGCCTACTGAACCTGCGTTGGGAGATTTCCAGCATGATTTTTACTAAACTTCTTATGAGGAGTGATGTAATACCTCTTAAAAGAAAGTGTGACTAGAAGGAAGATCCTGAATAAGGAAAGAATGTGACTCCCCAGTGCCCAAGTGTTATTTTTTTAAAATATCATAAAAACCTGCTTACTTGGTAAGAGAAACAAACGTTTATTGGAGGTATTTATTCCTATGTTTAAAGCTTTGATGAGGTTTTGAAGTAAAATGACAGTACAACAAAATTGGACGAAGCGTCACCGCTCCATCAGTCGCTTTTTTTGTTAATCAGGATAGTAGAAATCTATTGAACATTTGCACAGTGAGATTTTATACTATGTGACGCTATCTTATGCGACTTTTCATGAGATAATTTAAATTACCATCTACTTCTCTTCTCAGCAATTGTTGACTCTAAATAACACGGTCTTGTTATTTTATAATCCATGATCTTACAAAATCTGCAGATTTTGTATTTGGTGCTAAATTAACAATATAACTACCAAGTTTACCAGATAAATTACATATTTCCTAAACCGTTTGTGTTTTTAATCACTCACCAAACTGACAAGGAGATATATTCTGGAGACCTTTCGGAGGACACTTCTCAGACCCGGGGCAGTAGCACTTGTTCTCAGGCTTGTCATCTCCACTGTCCAAGATGCCTTCATCTGGCGTGTAGAACCCTGAGGTGATTCCTGCCTCATGGACCTCGTAGCGGTGCCGAAGTGGCCACACTCGACATAAGTCCTTGTCATATACATTTACTACATCTGATTTGGTCACAACCCGTGGCGGGAACAGTGAACCTAAAGACAGAAAGAAGTAGATTTTAATGAGTGAATATATACATGATTTTCTATGTTATACATTCAGAATAGCTGTTCACACAACTGTTACTGTCAGAAAGAAGTTTGTTTGGTAACTTGTTTTGTCAGGTTAATAATTAAATGTAATATATTGGTTACTATTTTATATTAAATTTATATTCCTTTTTTTCTTAGCTGTCATAATCTGCATGTATCCATTAAATAGGTTTATTACCATCTACTTTCTTTGCGCTGTGTGTTACAAAGTATATTGCCAATTGTTGATGGACCCTCAATGACTTAATTTTATTGTTGGTTATACCAATTTACTATATAAATATAGTAAAATCTTTGTATAGTAAAATCAATGGTTATACTTATAAAATCAAAGTCTTAAATTTATATTTTATTGAAACAAGACATACTTTTGTTAAATTGTCTTGGAGTTTTTACTATTAATTCAATATTATTGAAACTTTTAAATGTTGATGAATGTTTTTATTTATTCATCAACGTATTTTTCTTTTACTAAAGTCAACTCAAACTGGCAGCCTTGGCTACCACTGGAAAAATTAATGCAATTTGTGATTAGCCTTGGCTAAAATTCATCACGTATTGAGCACTTAGTTTGGCTACCATACTCTAGTTACACCACACCTCTGGATTAGTTGCTTTATATGGTCAAATGAACATTTTAGTATCATTGCTCATACCTTCAGAAGCATTGATGTAATTGCAGGGTGCATTTTCCCAGAAGGGTAGATGGTCGAGACCGTTCAACTTGTCTAGGAGACCAAAGTTCTCCATTCCGTTATGACCAGTGTTGATGGTAGACACTTCATCTAAAGTACCATTTCTCTGAAACATCCCAAAATACATTGAAAAATGTAGTACATACGAGTATGTTTTGAGATTGGATATGATTGATGGAGATTTACGGAGGCGGTTCGGACTTGTGAATAGGATGGAAATTTAGGGTACCATAAAGAGTCCATGAGATATGGAGACCGAGAGGAAGACTTAAGTGATCCATGCTTAGAGGGATTTGAGAAGAGGGGACTGGATGAAACTGGTGGAAGAGGAAAGATGGGAAGTCCCATCATTTTATTTTAAATCAGCACAAAAAATCAATTGTGTAATGGAATAAATGAGATCTTACCCCTAACAACAGGCCCATCTTGCGTGGAGGTCGCTTCCCTCGGGGGTAGAAGCGGTTTGCGAGAGAAGTAAGGCTGTCGTCATATCCAAACACCAACTCCTCCGCTGAGACTGTCTTAAAGGGAGTCATACCGCCCATGAAACGGAGCAAAACAGAGAGCGAAGTCTGCACGAACCTACCCAGCTGGTTGCTGCCGGATGTAAGAGTCTAAGAGATAAACAGAGACATGAGAAAAAAGAGAACAGGAAATGAAATATGTTAATAGGTTAGGAATACTGAGTTCCCTCTAACACCTAAACCATTAAGTGTACAGTTAATGGCTAGATCATACTGAAATATATATTTTAATGAAATACCATATAATAATTAAACCCATTAATACATAGGCATATACACTTAAATGTATTAAAAATTTGATTGAATCTATGAACTTAAACAAAGGAGGAGAAAACTGCCAGCATGGTAGCTCAGTGATTTGGACTTCAGAATACCGAGATCAAGGTTCAAGGTACGAGCTGATAGAAGGAAGGCCTTCTTCACTCGATGAATTAACGTACAGGCCTGCAGCCCATGTGTATTGGTTTGTGTAGTTTTCATGTGGGTGGGTGGCGTAGCTGTCAACGTTTACATCTAAGGATGAATGGTAGCGGTAGGCCTACTGTCGTCTGTTTGTGGGTTGGTTGCGTAGTTGTCAAAGTTTACATCTATGGATGAATGGTAGCGGTAGGCCTACTGTCGTCTGCTCGTGTGTTTGTGGGTGGGTGGCGTAGCTGTCAAAGTTTACATCTATGGATGAATGGTAGCGGTAGGCCTACTGTCGTCTGCTGGTGTGTTTGTGGGTGGGTGGCGTAGCTGTCAAAGTTTACATCTATGGATGAATGGTAGCGGTAGGCCTACTGTCGTCTGCTGGTGTGTTTGTGGGTGGGTGGCGTAGCTGTCAAAGTTTACATCTAAGGATGAATGGTAGCGGTAGGCCTACTGTCGTCTGCTCGTGTGTTTATGGTTGGGTATCATACTTCAGGTCTTATAAGTGTATCGTTGACAGTTATATGTAGTGCTTATATTAGATATATAACTAAACTTTGAAGTGATTCATTTTAAAATGATTTAGTACGGTCCGTTGACAATATACAAGTTAACTAACAATCAATGAATACCTTATATGACGCAAGGGAAACGTTATTCTTTCTTGCTGAAACCCCACGGCTCATGACAATGACTAAATAAATGTTCAAAGTTTATTTTAAAAAATCAGTTTCATTTATAATTGAATCTAAAGAAGAAAAACTATTTTCACATTTTTATGAACTTTGACTTTGTTAAAATGTTAATTAGATTTTTACGTTAATTGTGTCATTTTGTTAATTGGTTAAATAATAATTTATGTTATACCATTTGCATTGAGTTTTATTATATAAACTCTAATAACACGCTTGTTCAACTTAAAGCGTTTCATTTAGATTTGTCGTTCAACTGTTCAATATCTTGTCAACTTGCCAAAACTACTAATAACTAGTATAACTTCCGTATAGGCTACTTTTACCGTCTCCAATGTACTAGTAGTAGTGTAGCCATTGATCCTGCGGTCCACCACTTTTTAAAAATGACATATTTATCAGAATGTTCATAGTTCATTCAATTTTTAATTAGTCTATTCTCTCTTGTTCAGATAAGAAAGTCTGTTGATAATTAGTTAGGATGTAAACCATATAGGGCTATGTTAAGGAAGTAAGCAAAAGTAATTTTAACTCTTTGTTGATAGTCTGTTACTATACTATAATTGGGCCGGACAGAAAGTGACCTGAGTGTTATATTTAGTGGATATAGGGGTTTCAGCAGTGGCTAGAGGATCCTCCGTTCAGCCGCCGTACATAACGGGCGTGACTAACTCCCGCCTTCAAGTGTTTAACTTCCGGAACAGTGTTTAGTTGAAAAATACTTTATTGAATCTAATTGAAATGTTTATTTTATCCCAACAGACGACCCGGTTATGTGTTTGGCATAATTTGGTCCATGCAGTTTCGACACTTACCAGAAGAGGTATGTTGGGAACCACGATCTTGAGGTTCTTGTCGACGGATAGCTCAGGCATGAATTCCAGAATTTTACGGTGCTGGAAAGACACGGTGCCGTTATCGTGGAAGTGGATGTTAACCTTCTCCATGTCCTCTCTGGGAAACAGAAACATATTGTTAGCAAATTGATAATGCTGCAAGAAGGAACTAGAACGTCTGTATTTATTATGGTCTATCTATGAACATATAAGTCAAACTAGGTCGACAGTTGATTTACAGTTGAAGCTTGAAAGGCTTGGAGTTAGGGGAATATCCCTTGATTCGGTTAAATCATATCAACAAAATAGGAAAAAAAATAAATAAAAATTATTAGCACGATGCAATCTCAAAATTTGAAACAATAATTTGGAATCCACAGGGTTCAGTGTTGGGGCCAATTTTATTTATTCTTTATACAAATGATATTTCAAAAACTCTGGACACGCATATTACCATGTACGCTGACGACATATCCATTATTTAAAAAAATAAATCTTTAAATAGTTTAGAATTTGGAAGTTTTTTACAACTTAAAAATTTGTATCAATATCTCAATAACAATAATTTGCACGTAAATACGAATAAAACTAACTGTTTAAATTGTACAAAAAGTAATTATTTTGAATTGAACCGCTTTTACATTACATAGATTAGAGAAATATTTTATCTTTTTTTTTATAAAATCAGAGTTTAAAGTCTAAAATACCTCTTACATGCTAGCAATGTAATGAGTACCTGCAGTAAATATAACATTTATATAGAACTAGCTGAACCCGGTGGACGTTGCCTCACCTTTCATTTTTCATTGACATACCAAAATAAAGCAATAAAAAGAATTATAGAAAAAAAAAACATTATTTATTAAATGAGTGCAAGAGGGTAAACAATATTTTTGGTCTTCTTATTTGATATTATTTGATATATTCTGATCAAGTAAAAATAGTGTGTGCTACACTCTCAAGGTGAAATGTAGAACTACAATAAATCAAAACATATACAGTACTGTTGTTGTGAGAACTTCAATCTGCTTATGGAATGTGAAACTACATTAACCACACAGTCATATGTTTTTTGTAAACAATTCAGATTCTCCATTTGAATAACATGGGATCTTTAGGAGCCCGTGGGGCGAGACCCTGTGGACGGATCTGCATCAAACTTGACAGAAACCATCTCGGGAGTATACAGGGTAACATCCTAAAGTTTCATGGTGATATGGTGATAGGTTGGATGGTTTAGCAGCGCATAAACTTCAAACATATAGGATATATATATATATATATATATATATATATATATATATATATATATATATATACTAGCTGTACCCGCCCGCTTCGCTGGTCATAATATTGAGTTTGATTTAGAACCTAATAGCTGAAAGAATTCAAGCATTTTTGCTTCTTCTACCAATATTAGATTTTTTAGGAGGCATGTCATAAAAAGTAAACTGCAAAACAAATAATTATTTATTTTTTATTTCTACGTTTCACCACATGTTTTAATTACCAAGGAAAAAAGGTTAACACCAAATACAGATCACCTGATCAAGTAAAAGTAGTGTGTGCTACACTCTCAAGTTGAAATGTAGAACTACAATAAATCAAAACATATACAGTACTGTTGTTGTGAGAACTTCAATCTGCGAATGGCATGTGAAACTACATTAAACCACACAGTCATATGTTTTTTGTAAACAATTCAGATTCTCCATTTGAATAACATGGGATCTTTAGGAGCCCGTGGGGCGGGACCCTGTGGACAGATCTGCATCAAACTTCACAGAAACCATCTCGGGAGTATACAGGACAACATCCTAAAGTTTCATGGCGATCGGTTGGATAGTTTGGCAGCGCATAAACTTCAAACATATATATATACATATATACAAACATCCTCTTTTATAAATATATATATATATATACAAACATCCTCTTTTATAAATATAGATTTGATTATAGAAGCTCATATCTTAGATAAAACACAAACTTTCTTTGATAAGGCGACTATAACGATCACACGTGGTTCAGCGACTGACTAGTTCTCACAGACGTCATCAGCTGCGTCACTATACAGGGTTGTGACCTTGACAGCTCCAGTGATTATACTAATTGCACACCATCTGACAACACAGATTGGTTTCGAGACCTGTTTTATTGCTCTACTAAATATTGAAATTGTCTCGGCCGCGTACCTTCAGCGCCTTTTGACGTCACCAATGTGATGCCAGAAGGACTGTTATTAGAACAGCTGTTGACCGGCCGTGAGGAAGCTGCGATCGATCATTCGGATATTTAAATGAAAATAGACGCTATCCTTGATTTATGCTTTGAATGTAATGAGTAATACTATGAATTATTTTGTCATGTAGTTATTTAGCTAAGAACGCCATATTGTAAGTAAACTGTTTCGTGGCTGTTAAATTAAATCAAAACATCTTTATTTAGAAAAAGGTTACACAACTGCATAATAGCGTCAACATTTTTTTTTCTTTAGTACACAAAATGGATTTTAAAAATAAGAAAACAATACTATAATTGCATACTACTTGTTATATGCACTTATGCCTAACATTAGTACAAGCATAAGCTTAGTTTGAGAGATAATCCCCAACGCTGTAGTAATGCTTATCTATCTAATGCCTTGTAGTAAGTAGTTCTTCAAGGCATTACCAAAAGACCTGCAAACAATACCAGCCCTACGCTCGTCCGGCAGTGCGTTGTAGAATCTGATACCATTGTATAAGAGATGTTTGGTGAAAAACTTGTTTGTGTTTTGGAATCGGAAGAATATTTCTGTTACGAAAATTGTATGGTGTTGCATTTGAGTTGTTAAACAGAGAAATGTAAAAAATATCTTCTTTCATTCAGTTTACACTTAGCTCTCAAAAGGCCCACCAACAAATCAGGCACCCACATAACCTCGAAAACATAACCACCCAGAAAAAACATTTTTTTAATCAGCTGATCTTCGTGCGTCAACCCCTAATTTTCAAATTATTCAAAGGTTTCAAACCAGGAGTGCGAACGATATTGCAAGCCCCATGGTCCGTCTCCAATGCATGATTCACAGAGACGCAAGCATTCCGTATATTATGCAAGAAGAAATAACAATGTTTTGCTCAAGTTAGCTAACAAAGTTTGAAGTGCACAAAAACATCTTGTTATGACTTTGTTGGACAACATGTTTATAGGCAGAAGAGACAACACTTTCTTGATATATGCCATTGTTTTTTATTTTATGCATCCGTGTTGTTCAAGGTCGTTAGACACTAATCAACAAATTTTCCTTTATTATTGTTAAACAATTTACTTATTATTCACATTTTCTTGTATGAAAATATTGTAAATATTTAATAAATGAAGAAAACAATAGCTTTTACTCTTACTATAATGCTATCTATTGGAAAATGCAGGAACTACATCAATATATATTTTTTAAATCAGCTGATTTACGTGTTTTTTCCTGAAACAGAAACAACATACATCCTTTTTTTCAAGCCATCGCAAATGTGAGGTTATGTTCCTGGCGTATCAACAACACCTGTGGTTATGAAGTGCTGTGTTGCTTATATCTTAAACTAAACTCTGATGCGATTAATATAATACTTTCTTTAATTTGTATTTAAAACTAATAATGTCTACGAAAGTGAGAGATTAGTACAAGTGGTGATCATGTTAGTTGTAAAAGTTCTACGCTATGACTTAAGTGTCTGAACTGTCTTTGAAGATAAAGTTTCATCTAATAAAAGATATGTATTGCAATGTTGTATGATGTTTCAAATGCATTTTTACGCTTCGTTAATAATGAAATGTAAATAAATATATAGAAAGTTTGTTTTGCAATGTAAAAGGAAACGGAAGTGAAAAAGGACTCAACAAAATGAATATCTGCTTTTCCATCTAACAACGTAATAGCGAGCTCAACACTTGTGACTTGAGGCTAACTATTAGTCTATTGACCACATCTAAAATTGGGCAGTAATGATAGAGCATGGTCTCCGAGTTGAGCCTCTTAATAAGTCATTCTTATTGGCTAATAAATTACTGTAACTTGGACTGAAAATCCGGATTTAATGAGAGGTCTGTTAAGTTGACCTACCCAAAACAATTTAACCAATTTTAATCAGTTCTATCGTTAGTTCTCGTAAGTTCTCGAATATAAACGTTAGTTACGCAACTTTTTAATTGGTTAGGTCAACTTAAAACAATATTCCTGTCCGTACACTTTTTTAAAAGGTAATCAAGATTTATTTATACCTATAGTTAGTTCTTTGATTATTGAACATTAGTGTTAGTTCTTTAATAATTAAGAAACTAAACAACTTTTGTAGTGGGTAGGGCAACTTTACAAAACAGAATTTTCAGCCGCAAACGTTTTCGTACATAATCAAAATATCTTTATAATTATAGTTCCCCTTTAGTGTTCGTTAGTTTTCGAATAACGTTAGTTCTAAATAAACTCGTCACCATAAACTAAAATGCGGTTAAGTCTCATGGGTTCAACGCACAGAACTGAAAAAAGTAAACAAATTGCCCGGAAAAAAGCAGTTAAATTGAATTAAAAAGGAGGAAGAGGAACATTTTGTTGATAGTTAGACTATAAGTTCGGTGAATGGGGATAGTGTAGTTGCAAAATAACAAACATCAATAAAAAACACAGAAGAAAATGGAATTTACAAAATATAACGTAATATCACAAATATCAACACCAAGTTTAACTAATTAAGTAACAAAATACATCAAATACCGTGAGATATTTTCTCCTGCCTTATGTAAACTAGTCCATGCTTCCCTTTCAGCATTTATGTGTCGGTAATAATAATTGTAATGTTCAAAGGGATAGATAATTCGGCTTTCGTGTTGGAGATATTTACTAGTTTAGCCCAAATTGCAATATTTTACACAAACAACGTATCTTAATAAAATCGGTAATTATGCACTTTTTAGCCACTTCTGAAACTACGATTTCTTGTTGAAAAATTGGTGAAATATTAGCTTATATCTATTGAATAGGTTGATTTCAACCGCGGACTTACAGATAGATTTGTCATGTTTTACGTATGTATATTTGTGCCAGTAACTTGGTTAGTTGGCTATGTCCGCTACCACAGCTGGTTTATCTGTGAAGTTAGCTTAGGCAAAACAACTTAACCACTTTGAATCAGTTCTATCGTTATTTCCTCGTTAGTTCTCGTAAGTTCTCGCATATGATAGTTAGTTAAACAAAAATAACGAAACTACAACACATTTTTAGTGGGTAGGTAAACTGGTTTGAACTGCTTTACGTTTACACGGGACTACACTAGCGCTCCACTATTGGACTGCATAACAGCTGAGGTGACAAAATGCAGCACTGGATGAGAAATCTGAGTATGTTTAAAATCACTTACTAGTTCCATATACCTGTTTACAGAAAAAATGATAAAATGTATGAACGGAGGACAGAAAATCTCCATTTTGCTCACATGTTTGAACAGGTGACTACGAACATGACAACAATTTATTTAATAACCACCCAAGATAATAACTCATTAACTCCCCCCAGGCATGACTTCTACGACCTATTACGCAATCTCTTCTGACGTGCGCGTGGACAGAAACTACTTTTTTAAAGGTATTTTTACTTATAATAACGCATTTTGTTTTTCGTTATAATAACGCAATGCCTCTTTTGAGATTTAAAAAATCAGTGCAATAGATAAAAACTCGTCGATTGCGATACCATGTTTCAGTCAGCACCACACTAAACCTACTACACACACTACTTATATGTAGTTGGCTCTAAAGAAGGAACTACTATCTTTAATACAAACATATTATTAACCGATACGAGACGCCGACACAACTTTGTGCAAATTTTACGGCGAACATGAATGATTACTGAGTGTAGTATGAGAGTGGATCCGTGTAGTCTGGTTACTAACTGAGTTCGAAGTATGATCAAGGGAAACTAAAGGACCTACAGCTTTATATGGAATTCTAACCACGTAGTATTGGTATGATTTTCATCTAATTGACAAGCCAGATACTGGGAAAGTTCTCTTTCCCACAAAACATCTGGACACTGACTACCTCCCAATATGTACACCCCAGACTTCTCTAGTGGAGTCCACATCGATGGCAACCGTTGAGTGGACGCCAAGCCTATCGCCTACAATCTCCATAACACTTTGTCCGTCTGCCCGATCACAGCACTGCGCCACTATGTCGACTGATTAGCATACCGTTCCTTGTGAATCAACAACGTTGTTGAAACATACTCCTTTATGCGTGTCTGTGACTTCTTAGCTACGCTTTTCCGTGGTAAATAATTTTTCAGTTTCACGATAACCGTCTTTACTAACTAACCACCACACGGCGCACCCTACTATAACAACACTCCCTATACGTAGAAAAGGAGGAACTACTATTCTTAACAAAAACATCTGTAACCATCACCATCCCTTGTGAATCAACGATGTTAAAACCCTCTGTTTCTCTCTCTGTTATTCGTGTCTGTTCCTTCTTAGTTAAGCTATCTATGATAAATAATGTATCAGTTTCAAAATAACCATATTTCCTGACCATCACACTATCCTACTATAGACACCACCTAGATGTGGGTGGCTCAAAAGTAGTAACTACTACTCTTAACAAAAACATCTATTACCATCACCGTTCCTTGTGAAGTTACAGCGAGGTGTATATAACTTCTCACTCTATTATTCGTGCCTGTCCCTTCTCAGATACGCTTATCTGTAATAAATAATGTATCAGTTTCACGATAACCATATTGCCATAAGTCTGTTTTACAACAAACACAATTCATTTGGTTCTCACACGTTCGCCGCTGTAATTTACACCTGGAATCCCCGCACAGACATTGTATACAAGTGAAGCGACACAATAAACAGTTCAAGTTGACAGCTTCTCAGACACCTTCGCAGGGTGATTTATCGCTCTGTTCCAAGGCCAATTAAAAGTAAGTGATTTATATGACGTCTTATCGTTGTTACTTTGCATAATTAGCTCACGCGTCGTTCACGTGAAAACATTAATACGGAGATTCAATTGGATTTTACGTGTTGGAATAATACGGACTATTTGGTAACAATACACTTTGTTCCCACTTCTGAAAATACGATTTATTGTTGAAACAGTGGTGAAATATGAGTTTGTATATCTTGGGGAGGTTGAATTCAACCGCGGAAAACTCGTTTTAAGGAAAAATCGAAAAACTAGTTTTTTATCTGATAGTAAAAAAAAATAGTTTATTTCTAAATTTTTTCATATTACGTGTTTTTTATGCTGAACACGAATATATAATTGGGTTTAAAATAAAATTATTTTTTCGCCCCGAAAAATAGACTTTTTTCTTACCTAACCAAACATAATATAAGTTATTCTAACTGTTTGTTTACTCAACAAAAAATCGTAATTTATGTTAAATTCGGGTATCTAGTCTTCCGGGATGGCGGGAATATAGATAAATTCGCTTTTGTGGTTAATAGTTGATGTTTATAATGATCACTTAATTAATGACTACTAATCGAGATTTTCCGGTAAAGTAGTTTTTCCGTTATATTTCGATAGACCAAAATAGCTTTCAAATTTATATTTAGTGCAAAAAATTAACATCAAATTAAAAAAAGATGAATAAAATATAATGTTATTGTCAACAAAAATACCAAAAGCTGTGAATTAGTTGTCATCATTGAGCTGTCTATTTTCAATAATTTTTTAGGTTGTTATACCTAAAAACATTAAATCGGACAAGTAAAACTAAAGAGGGATCAACTTTTTTTTTTTTTTGGAAAAATTAAAATGGAAATCAGTGTTGCGGAAGTAGAGTGCCCTTCCGCTTGACAGTTCAAGAACGGAGGTTTTCGATCCTTCTTCTCAGAAACACCGTGGTTTAATGTATGTAAAACGTATTCACAACACCTCGTTTTATAGATGGAGTTTGGATTCGGTAAAACAAGTCTCCGTTTTATCGTCAGTGTTTGGTTTGGAAAGCAAATTAAATTCTTTTCAAAGAAGGTCTGATGTGATTAACCTGTCTGACTGTGGATATCGCACCCGTGACAATCAGTTGTCGGCCGTGGTCTGTCGCCATCGATGTATAGGCCTACTACGAACGTAGTACAGTTTATGTCTGTGTCTGTGATTCGTAACTACATCAACAGCGGGAGAAATTTTAAATTGTAACAGAACAAATAATTTAGTGCAACGGGACACAACTGCACGCTTCGCGTGCCAACCCCGTCACTCGCTGCGCTCATGACGCCTCGACCTTCGGCCTCGGCATGTAACTTTTGGCTTCAAATATTAGTAATTAAACTTTATTAAGTAAAATAATACTATTTAAATTCATCTACAGTAGCTCACTCACTGCACTCTACTTATAGTATAATAATTATAAACAACCAATGTTATTACCAAGATTATTTCAAATGTTTTTATTTTATTTAACGGCTCATGATAATATACATACATACGGCCGTGTATTCGCTCTTTTATAATCGATTCTTTGAGGACCGACAAAAAAAGAATAAAGTGTGACTTTTTTGGATATAATCAAGTCTTTATACATTTATTTATAAAATCTGTTCTAATAAAGATACAAGGGTACTTCTTCGACTAGAATGTTTATAATTGAGTACTTTATCAGAATAAATGTCCAACAAGTCATTTCATATATTTTAAATATTTATATTTGGTCAATTTTTGTTTTAAAAATCAATTTTTTTTATACGATTACAGCTTGTAAACAAAAAATATTTTACCTGAAAACTGTGTTATTGAAGTCTAAACTTAATCAGCTACAAACACAGAAAAATTATAACAATCGGATTGAAAATAAAAAAATGTATAACATGAAATATTTTGTTAATACTGTCAGATTCGTCTTTTAAAATTAACTCTGTCTGTATTGTCAGTTCTTTTCATTGACGTTTATTCCAACAGCTAGCTCCAGACACTAAAAAAACATTCTCGAACGTATCATCCCAAAGACGTACACGTTATCTTAGTTGGTAAATTCGATGTTATATGTAACAAACTACGAATGACGGGATATCGTCATTCGGTCCTCAACTTGAAATTTAGTAATGAACATTTTTGGCCATTTCAGTCCTCAAGGTAAAAAAACATAAATGACGAAATATTCAGTCCCCGAAGGGTTAACTCGATATTTTACTGTGCTGCGCTCTATGTTTAACCTAACAAGTTATTTGGACCATTTAACATTTGTTTATACCGCCAGCTGGTCAATTAAAACTAATCTCCATTAGAATAACATTGTAATTTTGTCGCCGTATAGGATAAAAAACCACGAGAATTTCAAAAATCTAGCTTCGTAACGACTTACAGTCTGTATACGGTAGGGTGGCGCACGGACCCGCCAGCTACCTGTGTCTGTCCTTTCCTCCCCCCGGCACTCGCGGCTGTTTCCATAATGAGTCACCAACTAGCCCCTCTAATAGAATTATTAACTTTTTTTACTTTCTCATAATATCTCAATTTTAATAGAATATTTGTAAAGTACTAACAAAACTAAGAAAAGTGATATAAAACACGATGTGCTTTGATTATAAATAACGAAATGGTCGAAAGTTATTTTTTAGCCGGAATACTGTATGATTTGTTAAATGTTTTATATTTCTCATAATTCCCTAATCTTGATACAATATTATTTTAAGAGTTCTTTGAAAAAAGGTAGAATAATTTAAAACTATGTTATCGCATACTATTTAATCAGCCAAAATATCATCATTAAATAGGCAACACTACATACTTTACAGTTTATTTGATTAATAAATCAACATTATTTTATATTACTCCCAGTAATCTTCTTCAAGCCAAAGTATTTAGTGTCCAGAAGTTGAGCATTTTCCATTTATCTTCCATGTTGTTTCCGTGTGACACTGAAATAAAACAAAATCGCGCTAAAACCAATATACAATATTTTAAGATTGCAGTTAATTTTTTACCATTCGTTATATTTTATTACTAGTTCTAATGACATTAAAATGTTTTAAAGCATACATTGAAATGTTACAGTACCCGCTATTCATCAATCATCGCAACCTTATTGTCATGACTAATAAAGAAGTAGTAATATCTTATTATACTCTACTTATATTAAAAAAAAAAAAAAACGTTTAAAGTCTCTGTAAATTTGAAGATAATTATTTTGTTTTACTGTATACTATTATCATATTTTTATACCCTTTTTGTAATCATATATATTACGTCCAATAAAATTTTCTAGGTAAATAGATTTTATTTTTTATTTTACCTGATTACTCTAGAGGTGACACTCCCAGATCGTTATTTAAATTAAATTAAAAATTAACTGCAATCTTAAAATATTGTATATTGGTTTTAGCGCGATTTTGTTTTATTTCAGTGTCACACGGAAACAACATGGAAGATAAATGGAAAATGCTCAACTTCTGGACACTAAATACTTTGGCTTGAAGAAGATTACTGGGAGTAATATAAAATAATGTTGATTTATTAATCAAATAAACTGTAAAGTATGTAGTGTTGCCTATTTAATGATGATATTTTGGCTGATTAAATAGTATGCGATAACATAGTTTTAAATTATTCTACCTTTTTTCAAAGAACTCTTAAAATAATATTGTATCAAGATTAGGGAATTATGAGAAATATAAAACATTTAACAAATCATACAGTATTCCGGCTAAAAAATAACTTTCGACCATTTCGTTATTTATAATCAAAGCACATCGTGTTTTATATCACTTTTCTTAGTTTTGTTAGTACTTTACAAATATTCTATTAAAATTGAGATATTATGAGAAAGTAAAAAAAGTTAATAATTCTATTAGAGGGGCTAGTTGGTGACTCATTATGGAAACAGCCGCGAGTGCCGGGGGGAGGAAAGGACAGACACAGGTAGCTGGCGGGTCCGTGCGCCACCCTACCGTATACAGACTGTAGAAATCAAAATTATCTTTTGAATAAAAAAATTTCATAAAAATCGGTCAAGTAATAAATTCAGAAAGTGAGTGAACTATACGACCGGATTGTTTTAATATATAGGATACTGTATATGCGTACAAAAACAGATTTATCATAGAAAATCATTAGATTTTTTTGGACAAATGGGGTTGAGCTCAGGTTTTTTTATATTTATGCTGTTTTTCCCACCGTCCTTGTCCCATAAGCGTTAAAACGAATCTAATTTCTCTTGTCCTCTTCTTAGCTTTATTCATTTAATGGGGATCGACTCTCTTTCGTAATTACATATAGGTTCCAAAATATCAACTGTCTCGTTGAGTTTTCCTGTTGAACAGGAAAAGGGTGGTTTCTTCAGAGTAAATTCCAAACCCATCTAGAGGTAGGTCAACTCCTACACTAAAACTGTAGCCTTGTGCTTACTACTCCTCGAGTACCTTAAGAGTCATCTCACTGTCCTCAGCCGACTACTCTGGTATGCCGGGCCCATCCGCGCTCTGTAGTTAGACGTTTAAATTGCAGACTTTTCGCCAAGGTTGTGACTTCCAGTCGGAGCACGTCTTCCGCCAACCTTTGGGTCAAGGCACGCCAAATCTGCGACCAAACAAGGCGACGTATTTCCAGGAGCACCACCCACACCCGGCGGATGACTTTATCCAAGGTTCTAACCCCTGACAGAGCTAACGCCATTGGTGTTTAACTAGTTTAATCAAGTTAACGCTCAAGCCTGCATGCCCATGTCAACTGGAGGATAAAGTTGAAAAGCACTTTGACTGCGCATATTTGCGTCTTTCCAATTCCAATTTGGGGATGATTTTATAAGCTTGAAAAGAACATTTTTGTATCACTCCTTGAAGAAACCGTACTCATTGTTCCGACTTGTTAAAACAATTGATTTTAAATACATTTAGATAAATTTTTCAACCAATGCTAAATTTGTTGCCTCCAATTGTCATTTCTTTTGGGGTCTAGTGGTGGAGCGCTAGTGTAGTACCATGAAAATGTAATGCACCTTAAACCACCTGTAGTAATAGACCTCACTAACTAACCAAATTACTGGCACAACTATTCCTGTTACATGAGGTACATATTTGTAAGTAGTAATAACATAATCAAGCGCACAACAAATTCTTTCTCTGGTATTAAATATAAATCACCCCTAAATTCACAAATGACATTTACAGTCACGGGTTCAAATTCACAGGAGAGAATTATTTCACAAATTCAGTTCTTAATTGACTTTTACGTTTAGAAAACATTCAATAAAATAGTAGTAGAGGCAGGAAATAAACGAAGAAAAAAACCTATAAAATACGCTGGAAACGTGATAATAGCACTTAATTAAATAATCTGCTGAACTTTAAAAAGTATTTATTAGAGCGCCTACAAGTTCATAATTGGCAACTACAGTACAAACTAGACAGCAAATTGCCTAACGTGTAAATGTAGGCGTCGCTCAATTACTGCTAAACCCACTACAGTTCATGCTGCGAGTCTTGTATTTGTATAAATCAATATTAATTTTGACTGATATTCTAGATCACACCATAAAACCTAATTCTCAACAGGACTCTTCATTGTCTACACTTGCACCATCTACTTCATCATCTGCACGTATTTCTGATACAGATCAACTATCTCCGCGCACTGGAAGTAGGTCTAAAATTTTACTTAATTACTATTATGGTCTAACGACTTACTAATCAGTGCTTCATGCAGGCGATGTACAGGTGTAGTACGAAAAACAACCAAAAAAGGAGTATCAAATGTGAGCAATGTAAATAGCGCTATGCTTAACCTGCTTAGCCCCTTTTCAAAAAGGGAATTAAATTTTATTCGCTCCATTCTGTGTAGTTTTATTATTTTATTTCTTTTAGGCTAAGTGTGATAAAGTTCGCTACATTTTTATAACATCAATTACTCAAATTTGTAATTAGTTACTATAGGTTGTCATATGTTTGATTCACCATTATTGTACTTTATTATTATGGTATTCTTGATAAACTGTATAATTTTAGTTTGAAAATGGTTATTTATGTTTTTTCCTGGGTGAAAAGTTAACCACTGTGCCTTTACCTATGACTGTTCCAGTAAATGCCGTTCTATAAAGGATTTATAACGAAACGACACTAAAAACTGGATTGCACTAGACGTACCTAGAGATAGTAACAGAATAAAGTCAGTTAGTTAGTAACATACCCGAAATTCATGAACCCCTAGAAATTGAAATTTATAGAAAAAAATTTACCAACAATTTAACAATTTTCTACATTTCTTAAAGAAACGATACATTCTAAAAGAATATTACACATAGTGGACATCAGTAAATATGTTATTTATATTGCAAAAATAGATATAAAACAGGAAAGAATATTTTGACATTCAGTAAACAACAGCGAAAATGAACAGCGAAATAGTTTGTATTCGTAAACAAAAGGGCGACGAACACGGAAACGTCAGTAACCCACTCCAGGCGTTCCAGTTCCTAGCTGTTTGAGTGAAAGTGACCTCTGGAAGGATCTCACGATCTTGGAGGAGGGAGGGTCAAACGACCTAGGAAGGCCGACCGACTACTGTGGATGGCGTTGGCTAGCCACTCAGATAACGTGTATTTGTGTACAATACACATGCGACAAACCAAGTATAGAGAAGTTAATGTAGCTAGATGACTCAGAGAGAAATTCCTGAGGTGTGCCAAAATTGTGTTGCTTCCAACAATCCTGGATCGTAAAGTAGGTGGGTGAAGATTCAATTAAGGAATTATATGGTAGCCGTATCTCGTCAAAAGTTAGCGATTTGAAATAATCAAAGTATTGGTCATAAGGACCCACTCACTCGTACACGTACGGTGGCACAGTACACCGTAGTAACCGTCTGGTCGTGTGTGAGGAGATTGTTGGAAGGGACATCTCCCTGGCCCCTGGGTAAGAGAAGGAAGTTAGGGTGGCAAGTTGACAGTCGTGTGAACTATGATATTCAGTTAAAAGGCGGAAAGTTGCATTATTTAACAAATATAGTTTAGTTTACGGATCTGTTTAAATATTTATCGAATTAGGTAGGAATATTTATAATGATTATTGTTCTATTTGAATGTTCAATAAAAAAAAAAAAAAAAATATAAATAAAAAGAAAAAATGAAATAGGGACAATACAGGAAACGGAAATGAGAAATATAGGCAGTGAAACAGTTAAGTTTCCCTCTCAGCTCAAGTTGTTCAACTTGTACTTGTCAGACGTTCCTGATGTGGCCGTGTGTCAACAATACTTGTCGTTTGAGTGATGAAGACAGAAACAACTGTTTAGGAAATCGACTCCAACCTCCAAACGTCTTGTGATCGGTTGACAAAGGCCTCAGGCACAGGAAGGCACAGTCCTTCATGTTGTCCTTACCGGTCTGGTACAGACTCGAGTCGGTTGCATCGATGTCGGTTTCATCAATGGAACTCGTTCCAAATTTAAATATAGTTGTATAGAAAAAAGCCTCTTAGTAGGGGTGCAATTGTAACATTATATTTCTATAGCTGATGTTACCCTAATTCGGCATCCTTGGGGTAAGTTCGAGAGACTGTAAATTTAAGCGTGATTTCATGCGACACAAACGTATCCAACAAAATGAAACTATTGTAGAACGGAATAAACGTCGGCACTGGTGGCGCAGTGCTGTAACCCAGCTACTTGGGGACAAAGTGTTTGGGAGATTGTAGGCGATAGGTTGGATGCTCGGTCCTCTTAATACCGGCATGGCGTCCGCTTGATGGTTGCTATTGGCGTGGACAGTACTAGAGAAGTCTGGGGTGTCCATGTTGGGTGGTAATCATTGTGCGGATTTTGTGTGGGGAGATGACTGAATATCAGGCTTGTCAATTAGCTGAAAATCAGACCAGCACTACGTGGTTCGGATTCAACGTAAAGCTGTAGGTCCCTTAGTTGCCTGGCTGTTGGGCTATTAATAAATTGAACTAAATTTCTGAGGAGCAGTTGAACTCAGTTAGTAACCAGACTACACTCATCCACACTCATCCTACACTCATATAACCATTCATATTCGCCTTAAAATACCAACAACGTTGTGTCGGCGTCTCATATGTAAGAATGTAAGAATGTTCAGTGACACAGAATGACAGCTTTTGAACGCCTGCCTTCTCAAGCAGTGATTTACTGAGATAGTGAACAAAATAAATTATAAGCTTGATTGTTTTGAAATTGTGATTGTTGTATGTATGTTTTAAAATTGTAGAAGAATGAAGTAGTAGTTAATTTGTAATACAATTTTTAATTTCCTATAATAATGAAAAGACATTAAAAAAAATCATATACAGTACTTATAATATGCCTGTAAATATGACCTTCCAACGCAATTGTAAAGTTTTCTTTATTTATGACAAGTAAATTACATGTAAGTAATTTTATATTTACATCCTCAGTGCAAATAGTTTCTTGGGCCTTGGATGGATCGCAGAGCACTGCTGGGGTGTTCTGTGATCTGTCCAAGGCTTTTGATTGCGTTGATCACACCCTTTTGTTGAACAAGCTCTACTTCTATAAATTTTCATCGAAAGCAGTTGAATGGATTAGGTCTTATCTAGAAAATAGGTACCAGCGCACGGTAATAGTAAAAAATAACACCAAAACAAAGTCTGAATGGAAAAAAAATACAGGTGGGGATGCCTCAAGGATCTATTCTGGGCCCCTTATTATTTATTTTGTACATAAATGACTTACCAATTAATATTTCTCATAGCTTAATATTGTACGCCGATGACACTACGGCAATTATAAAAGCGAATAGCAATAGTGAACTAGAAATGTATATTGATCAATCTTTAATAGAACCTACACATTGGTTTGAAGCAAATGGTCTGAAATTGAATTGTAGTAAAACACAAATATTACAATTTAGCACTCCACAAAATATTTTAAAAATTGACAGAGATATTAATTTTTAAGGGCAGTGCTTGGATTTGGCAAAAAGTGTTACGTTTTGGGAGTAGTTTTGGATGCTAATTTTAAATGGACAACTGCAAAAGAAAATATTTAAAAACGTAATTCGTCTTGTTTCCAACTGAGGGTCCTCAAAGATGTAGTCGATTTGAAAACGAAGATGATGGTTTTCTATGCCCATTTGTTCCCTATAGTTTTTTATGGAATTGAGTTTTGGGGTTGTACTTGTCAAACTGAAATTATATTTAAAATACAAAAGAGGATCTTAAGGATCATGACAAACTCGTCTTCGAGAGCACCTTGCAAGCAACTTTTCAAGGACTTAAATATTTTGACAATACCTAGTTTATATATTTACAAAGTTCTTATTTTAGTGCACACCAATGTTGACCTAATATCGGACCAGCAGTTTCATCACAAATACAACACTCGATTCAAAAATGATCTTCAATATCCTATCCACAGATTGTCGTTAACTGAAAGATCACCATTATATATGGGGAAAAGAGCATTTAATAAGTTGCCTTCAAACATAAAATGCCTTGTAAGAGACAAGTCCTTCAAATGTGCAGTTTCCAATTTCCTGTTGGAAAAAAATTGCTATAGGTTAGATGAATTTTTTTAAGCTAATTTGTATTACTAATGATTAAAAACCTATTTTTATTGTATTTTGTTGAGAGCTTTTTGTGATGGTGTGTGATAGTTAAGAAAATTTTATTATTTATATCATAGCATAAGTATTATTTAATGTATGACAAAAAGTACATATTTCATATGAACTATACTCTTGTAAATATACTGACAATGTCACCTGTTTTTTAGCAATGCTATAATGTAAACGTTATTTATGTGACAATAAAGAATGATTATGATTATGATTATTATTAAATAAATGAGCCTCAGTACCCAATTAGCTTTTGGTCCAATTGAAAATATTCTAAAGTTGAACTACACCTTTAATCTTTCTTACTTTAGTTTTTTTTTTTAATCGTAGCGGTAGCATTCATTGGGTTTTAATTTAAAGTTGGATCGATTTAGTGCTGTGAGAGTTAACATAAATTTATACAAAAAGAAATCACTTAATTGGAAAGCAGTGACGAAAAGTCATCAAAGTTTTAAAAATATAGTTTTAATTTAATCATTTTACTGGGAAACTCTTAAACATTTCCGACTGTGAGCAAGGAATAAAAATAGTTGAAGGCATGTGGTTTTCCGGAAAATATTTGAAATTCAAAATCAAACAGAGGCATGCATGAATGTGCGCTATATATGTGTTTCCATCGCTAAGAGACCCCCAATAAAAATATAACCTTGAAAAGGTCACAGCTGATCGCCAAAGCATCAAGCCCTTCCTTTGTACGTGAAGCATGTAAACGATTTTTAAAGTGGGCGAGTGTTAAATCTGTCGTTATAAGTACGACAATGGCCGCATGGTGTATTGCAAAACAGACGAAGGCCGAAATCTGCAAATGGAATTCGTCCTTTGGTCGTACCACATCTGGACCGCGGCAAGGTTCACGACAAGCCCAACAAAGCATACTTTGGCTAAAAAACAACAAAGTAATTTAACAAATTGTTCCTAAATCAATACAATTTTTTTTGGATTAAAGCCGATAAATATTTTTGGGCACCGTTTCAAGACAGAACTAAGTTTATTTAACAGACTGTAATAAAAAAAAAAATAAAATAAAAAAAATATATATATATTACTTAACTGACACTTCTTAAAGCTTCCTCTACGCTCGTGTATTGATTTGTCAATATTTTCTCACTTAAATTGTTCAAAAATTACCCCTTACGTCAAGTTGCGCCGTGCTAATCTCTCTCATTTGTACAGTCAGCGGTAAAAAAGATTCTGATTGGCCAGTGGCGGGATATTAATCATTTACCTTATTTTAGCTCTTTGAACGAACATCCATTCTTTGTAAGCTTGTAGAGCATATAAAGAATATTTATTTGTATCTTGTTTCATGGTCCAAATCACTAAAGTTTTAGAAAAACTGTGATCAGTGAATCAGTGGTAATATGCTTTTATATTTATAGATAAACAACCTATATGCCCTCTTTATTATTCATTTTAAAATTATCAAATATATAATATTTTATAATTATGTTTTTGTTTTATGAAGATTCAGACTACATCTGTTTCTATTAAGATTATTTCGTTCCAGGAAATTCTGAGTGATTTTAAATCCTGCAGATAGAAATAAATCAATAAATCAATGTTCAAAATAAAAACATTTTAAAATAAATTCAATTGCTGTAAAGAAACGAAACTAGTAATTTTATAATAAACAACGTATTAATTTAATTTACAGATAGGAACTTTACAGCACTGAAAAAGTTTTTTAAAGTAATTAATATTATTATATTTAACAAGTCAACATCTGCAGTGGATAGATATAAAACTGGTGTAATAATCCAAAAATATAGTATATAAAACACCCATTCTTAAATACCAACTAACCATTTTTACTTTGATTTATGTGTTTGAACTTAATTTACAAGACATACATATTTTAATGCTGGGCAATAAAAAAAATAAAATAAAATTACTACTAGCTATCAGTAGGCCCAAGAAATGTTCGGTTCGTGTTGGGTGTTATAATGTATGGAAGAGAGGGAAATATAATCAAGTTTTGATGACATGGTATATTCTGAAAAATCCCCGGATTTATTTATTAATATGGAATGGACAACACCATCAAAAAATGCCTTTGATAGGTCCATAAAAACTCCTATTGTGTATTCAATTTTATCGATAGAATTATTGAATCAATAAATAACTATTGAATCATTAAATTATTGAATCAAAAAAGCTGCTGTAGTTTTTGATTTACTATTACAAAATCCATGTTGAATTGAATCTATCAAATTATTAATTTTGTTGTAAATAAGTCATAAATTTATAATTGGCATATTGAGAATGCTGGTAATTAAGAGACAGGTCTTTAATTTAAGGAGTCGTTTTTCATAGTTATTTTATAAAAATTCAATTGGTTGGAAAATTATCCAGATATGAAAGAAGAATTTACAAAATGTGTTAGTATTTTACTAAGGTGGTGTGTATCTGATATTATTATTGATATTGGGACGTAATCATATCCAATATTCAAGATTCCTGATTTTTGAACTTTTAACAAATGTTCCTCTATTTCCGTTAGTAACCAAACTACATAGGTCATGTACGTACACTATGTACACTTGTGTAATCCTTCTCAAATATCGTATCCAATGTCTAATTTTTAAGTTCACTTATCAAGAAATTGTTGTTTATTTATTTATTTTTTATTTATTCATAAGACGCTGATCGTCAAGATATGGGCGAATATGGATTTCGAATGAGTGTGATGAGTGTAGATGAGCGAATGTAGTCATTGTTACAAACTAAGGCCGACTTACTCCTTAGAAAGTGACATTAATTAATAGCCCAATGACAAATGAACAGCCGGTTATTATCAGCTGATCCTTCTCAAAATGTATTGACTCTGATTGGGATCGAACTGACAACCTTTAGCACATAAAGCTGGAATTGTTTTAAATTTTACACCAACAATAGAACAAGAGCCATAGCTTCGAGTAGATGTCGGTGTTATCTGATGGCCTGGGTGTTAATTGACCTATCTCACCTCCCCGACGTTAATTAGTCATATTATGGAATACATAAATGGCCGGTCAGTTTTAATTCCTAATACAGCGGTGATTCCCACACTTCGGAACTCTCACTTCCGAGTCACCCTTCCCGTTCCTAATTCTGTTCTTATTCCTAATAAATTGTGGCTTTCAGTAGTTTTTTGCGTGATTTGTTTTGCACTTCGAGCTTGGCTATAGATTACTCAGTTTGAGAGAGAGACTGTGCTAAAAACTAACCACAGTATCTTTCTTAACAATATCTATTTGAAGGAAGTGTCAAAATGATCCATCAAAATCTTTTGCGTTTTCATTTTCTTACGTAATCCTCCAAAAGGTATTTCATCATATTTGTTATAATTGTCTTAATTTGGCTAACTAGCTCCCTCAATACTTGATGGTCCACGTCGATGGCAACCATTGAGCGAACGTCATATCAGTACGGTAGTAAGAAGATTGAGAACCAAAAATTGCCTATAATCTCCGCTACACTTATAAAAAAAAAAATATAGTCTCCGAGTAGCTGGGTTACAGCACTGCGCCACTAGCGCTTCCTAGCGGTAATACGTTTTATTATTATGAACCTTATAGTAATTACAGTAACACGTTTGTATTCAACATATTCATATTGATATTCGTTCATTAGATGTTGCACTTGTCTTTTATTACTTTAATTGTAAGGGAAGATTTTTTAGTGTAGGTGTGTGGTTGTAGTCTGGTTATTTAAAACCAATAAAAAATATTTAAAAAATCACATTGGCTTGCTCATGGCCTTACAATAAAACCTGGAATCCGAACCAAACGAAGTAAAGGTGATTAGATAATTCACAGTTTTTAAGAACTACACTACGTTAGTGTATTTATAATTACAATAAAAATAATTTTTGGCAATTTTTTAGTATCTTGGATATGAAATGAGTGATAATTTATTTTTTCTACTCAAACAAGTAAATTTTTGTGTGCCCATGACAAAACATAAGGATATTATATACATAGTACATTAAATCTAGAAAATTATTACCAGAGAAAGTAAAATGATTCTAATGACACTTTCACAAAGAATTCCAGTCACGTAGTTTGAGGTGAACAAACCGTGACTTAAAACATACATTTTCGTGAGAAGATCTCCCCAAGTGGCGTACTTACTCAGTTAATGACAATTTAGAGAGAAAATGATTATGAATTGCCTGTCCTTAGAGTAAAAGTGACCCAATTTTAAGTAATAAAGGCACACATGTTGAATCAAATGATTAAATTCAAAATATTTATTCTATTATTCTATAGTATTAATTTTTATTTAATTAAGTATAAACTTAATAGTTTTAAATGTTCTTCTACTGCCAATAATAATTTTTGTGAAATTCCATTTTAATAATAAATTGAGTAAAAAAAAAAAAAAAACAATTAAATGACACAAAAATCAAATGACAATTATTAACTGTGCAAGCTCATATCTCATTATTGTTATTTAGCTTTCGCATGCTAAAATATGTATTTCTTACTAAAAGAAAAAAGAACTGGTCTAAAACAATTGATGTAATGATAATCCTAAAGAGGGAATCGTGTAAGGGTCCACGTCCTAGGGAGCGACACGTGTAATGGTCCTATTTGTAGGAGAACTGTTTATGAATGTTTAACTTAAAAAATATCACTGATAACCTCATAGATATATTAACACATTATGTTATTTATTGCAATCAATATGTTACATGTTCCATTACTTAAAATATTGATAAGCCAATTAGTATATTTTTATGTAAAGGTAGGTTTTACTAATAGATAAGTAATTTCCACACTTATCTATTAGTATTATATATGATGTATTGTCTGCATACACAGCTCTGTTATTATGTCTTGTCTGCACAAACACCTCTGTTATTTCTTTGTTTAAATGTATTGTGTATAGTACATTTAACCACCCGCCCACCCCTACACGTATGCTGGTATTCACCCACCCACCCATACACGTACAGTGGTATTGACCCACCCACCCACTCATACACTTACAGTGGTATTAACCCAACCGCCCACCCGTACACGTACAGTAGTATTGACCCACCCGCCCGCCCTTACACATACATCACTTATCTAATGTAAACCTACAATTTCCACGAGTTAAATGTAGGTTTACATTAGATTACTGTTCAAATTGTATAAGACACATTGTTTGTAGAAATTAATGTCTCAAAACAGGTCCTCAGTCCTTTCAATGGTTACCATTGAATAACAGGCCTTATCAGTTAGCTGAAAAACTGACCAATACCACGTCGTTCGGAGTCCACGTTTAGCTGTATGTCTCTTAGTTACTCTGGCTATTAATAAATAGCTCTTTCTGAGGAACAGTTAATCTTAGTTAGTAACAATGACTACACTCTTTTATCTACACTCATCCGCCCCTCATATCGCCCATACCTAGATGATCGGTGTCTTACTAATGAGTGGCTTCGTAATGTAAAGGCCAAGATATAAGGTTAAAATCCCACCCCAACTAAGCTGACATTCAATACCTCACCTATATATCTCCGATTCGTGTAGGAGTGAAGTAGCAAGTGAACTCTTTAAAAAATAAAATAAGAAGATGCAGTATGAAACAATAAGCAGAAATAACTTGCGCTGACTTCCCGGAACTCCCAAGAGCCGCCCTCGTCAGTCTGCGGTTGTCCGGATACTTTAGGCACGTGATTGCACGTGCTCACGTTGCACAGATGTGATAAAACCGCATCTAACGAGCGTGAGAATCGCTGATTATGGCGCCACAGGCAAGTCCTGAGCCGCGAAATCTACGGAAACGTCTCAAACACGGTGACCGATTAACTAGACAATTGTACAGTATTTTTTCATAAAGTGAACCTTAAAGTGACAGTATATTTCTTAAAGTGACCCTTAAAGTTATAGATTCAAAATGCTTTTGGTTCAAAATATAATAATTTTCAAAAAAAGTGTCAGATGAATCAGGAATAGAGACGATAAACACTTTGACCGAAGTCATTACTCTTAAATAAAATTTTGGTATTGTTTTTGTTCGGGTTCTTTACTGGAGAGTATTAAAAAAATAAAATAAATAAATACGTTAGAACATTCTCAGTAAATCTAATAAATATTTTATTTTTTTTGAGGCTTTTCAGCTACAAGGTAGGCAACTTCAATTTTGTTGGTGTCTAAAGATGCCTGCCTTGTAGGCGAAACACCTTACAGAAAATAAATTATTCTTTGCAATAACTGAGAATATTAATTTATTTTAATAATATGATTGTTAAAATCTTCGTTGTTTTGGATGAGTTTACCGCACCATATGATTTTATTTTACAATACAAAATAATAATATTTAGAACTTTTTTTATTAGAGAGAGATAACACGTTTGCCTGAAAATGTCACGCCAATGCTTATTTTGTACACTAGTAAGGCCATTGTCAACCAGTTTAATAATATAGTTGGACTTCAATAGATAAATCCTAAGGCACTATCTAATTAAAAAGTTCCATTTATGTTTGGTTATAGCTCTTGCATAGTCAAAAAATCCCTGCAGACAAGAGTATTGTTATTTAGCTAATGTCATAATGATGTAAGCAAGGCCATTATGTTGCACTCATTATGTACGTGAATGGGTACTTTTCACGAAGTGTATGCAACATAATCAATTCCACTATTAACGTCTAGTTTATTGAAACTGCAATGATGAATTGCGACAGTGATTGAAAGGCTACCAAAGAAGAAATGGGTCAAGAATACGAAGACAATTGTGCGACAAAGGCCTGTGTTAGATCCTGTACTATTGATAACTCACTGACGACTCAATCACAATCACACACGGTCATGACTATTGTCAGTGAAGGCCTTGTCTCTGAGGGATTGTGGGGCAGTCGGATGAGTACAAGTGCGAGAGGCTGATGGAAGTAAAAAGCCACGGTATCTGGTGAACATGATGAGCCACAAGTAACTGGTAAACATGATGAGCCACGAGTAACTGAGGGAAATAATAAGCCACAAGTAAATGGTGAATATGATGAGCCACGAGTAACTGAGGGAAATAATAAGCCACAAGTAACTGGTGAATATGATGAGCCACGAGTAACTGAGGGAAATAATAAGCCACAAGTAACTGGTGAATATGATGAGCCACGAGTAACTGAGGGAAATAATAAGCCACAAGTAACTGGTGAATATGGTGAGCTACGAGTAACTGAGGGAAATAATAAGCCACAAGTAACTGGTGAATATGATGAGCCACGAGTAACTGGTAAACATGATAAGCCACCAGTAACTGGTGAACATGATGAGCCACGAGTAACTGAGGGAAATAATAAGCCACAAGTAACTGGTGAATGAGCTACGAGTAACTGGTAAACATGATAAGCCACCAGTAACTGGTGAACATGATGAGCCACGAGTAACTGAGGGAAATAATAAGCCACAAGTAACTGGTGAATATGATGAGCCACGAGTAACTGGTAAACATGATAAGCCACAAGTAACTGGTAAACATGATGAGCCACGAGTAACTGAGGGAAATAATAAGCCACAAGTAACTGGTGAATACGAGTAACTGGTAAACATGATAAGCCACCAGTAACTGGTGAACATGATGAGCCACAAGTAACTGAGGGAAATAATAAGCCACAAGTAACTGAGGGAAATAATAAGCCACAAGTAACTGGTGAATATTATGAGCCACGAGTAACTGGTAAACATGATAAGCCACAAGTAACTGATGGAAAATGGACAGTGAATGTCAACGGAGACTGATGGAAGCTTTCTTCCACTATTGTATGTTTAAACAGCCTTCAATTAAAATATTTCGTGATCATAGATTTAAATTACTGTCTATCTGCATTACTGCAAGTCTTCATTTGCAACTTGGACAACTTGTCAAAAAAATAATAAATAAATAAATAATAATAATAATAAATAAAAAAATAAATGCATTAATTGTTTTTTGGAAATAATTTCCCAAAAAACGAGATTAAGACATTTATTTATGGAAGACAGATTTCATCAAGGGGTACATTATGCCATATTGAGACATCCACTTCAAATTGCAGACTCGACACAAATTGGCCCCAGTCGTTAGTTAGCCTTTCTAAGTGTTGAACGATAATGGGCTCTCGACAGGTGCCCACGTTAGGGCTTGCCCAACTGCCAGAACTACAACGTGGTTCCCGGGCATACATGACATTTGAAATCAACTAACTAGTCGCCTTCCTGACTTCTGGTGTCCACCTCACCCCTCCCCTCTACATAAACGACACTCCACATGGTATCACATTAACCTTCTCGTACACACCACATGTCCTCGTAACATGGTCACATGTTAAAGTTACATTTAAATATTTGGTAACGTCAATGTAATTATCTGAGTCAGCTTGTTTCACTTAAGCGAATGTGCCCATGTAAGTAACAAGTGTAAAATGATCTATGGCAAAGATAAGTTACCTAGAAATTCGAGCAACAACTAAGACAATTTGAATGAATTTAATTGAGAGTTTTGTTTTATTTTGTCTTAGATTTTATTGTAAACAATTTTTAACAGAGAAACAAGTTTGAATACAGGCTACATAATTCAAGTTTGATAATGACGCCCCTAATTTGTCCTTAAATTTCCTTTCCATGGTTCTCGAATATCAATGGTAGATATTTTAGAAGACTTACAACAGTCCGAACATAAACGCTACATTAATCAGAGAACTACACCAGGAAGCTTGCTACTTCTAATATATGTGGAACTTACTTTGCTGTTGAAATTACTCAGGAAAATTAGTTAGTCTACAATAGTTATCATGGTTAACTGAATATGAGTCTAAACTAATAAAAAAGTCCCTTTAATTAGGACATATTTTATATTTGAAGACATCTATAAATTATTTATATGTCAATTTAATTGACATTTCGTTTATTAGAAATTATCTATCGGTATAACTTACGTTCACACAGAAGTCAATATTATTTCTTGTTATTTATCATGGTATTTCAATATTTTCCAACTTCCCATTTAGTTTTCACTTTCTTAACGAGAGAATATGATAAAAACATTGACCTACTTCTACATGCCGCATACAACACTGATTGTAACCACTTTAGTTATAAATCTGTCATATTCAAATGCAGGAAATTTATTCCATTAGTCAAGTCGAGGTGATAAAGTAATTGGTAAATGAATGATAAAAGAGTTCAAACTGACATGATGATCGACCTTCGACTACATTCTGCAAGCAAGGTCGATCTATGACATCGAACAGCTCTTATGTTTACTGTCTTTGGAATTGACAGTTTTCCATTAAAAACATGTGAGTTATCCGACGACATTGTGAATCGACCACAAAGGCCGTGGATAAATCTTGACTGCTTGTTTCCGATGTCTGGGTTTTTTCTTCCACCTGTTGCGAGATTTCTTTATTCAGATGGCACTCCCTTCACTAATGAATTCCCAGGGATGGGGAAGTAACCATGAGGTGGTAAAGTATGTTCGACCTGAAATATTCAAATGAAACCACAACATTGAGAAATTGATTCCACTTAACACAATGATTAGATTATTTAATGCTAATATATTTTAATTTTGAAAACCAGTTTAGCTACTTTATCCGAAAGTATAGAGAAAATATAAATGGAGGCCAATTCCTCATGGTCATAGAAAACTCCTAAGTGCCAGTTTTACGAATGTACATCTTTATAAAAGTGTAGTAATAATTACTAAGTTTATCCTTGAGGATTTGTGGCAGTAAGGGAAGGATTGGCCCCTGTCATATCATGGAAAACTGGGTAAACAAGTAGTCGGGGGGGGGGGGGGCAGAATAGTATACAAGACGTCTTTATTGAGGCAAAATTAGTGAATTAAAATTTATTTTTTACATTTAACCTCTACAATCATGGTTAAAGGTAAGGTTAATACAGTTTGTGATATTTGTTTCAATTTTGAAGGTTAGAAAGCATAACTTATATTGCTGGACATGACATGCTTTAATTAGCAAGACCTATTGTGTGACATTGTTGTGGATAGTATAGATTACAACAAATGATAATTACATCAATGTATAACTAAGACAAAAAAATGTTTCATATTATACAAGAAATAGAGTATCGCAGAACAGCGGAAATCTAATAAAAAAATTATAACAAAAGAACTCCTCAGCGTACGAGACCTTTAACACAAGACTGCTTGAATTTACGAAGGAAGTTGTTAACTCACGTAACGTATAATGTTAGGTTGTTGACATAGGAAGGTACAATTAGGAGAGAGGAAAAGGAAGGGTAGGGAACTACAACTGGTAGGGGAGAACCTGCGGTAATGCCTAACAGAATGGTATTTGTATCGTGAGTGATGCCTGCCAAGTAATGGGTTGAGAACAATAATAATACTGTCAGCTTTGTTATAAGACGTCTGCTTTAGTGGAGCTTTAGATTTACCTATTATCTACAGTGTTTCCATTTCTTCATAGGTTGGGACAGTATTCTTTTTATAAGGGCACCTATTTTTACTTTATCCCATATGCGTTACCATAGAGAAAGTATTGTGACTGTCCAAAAATCTCCAGACCATTTTTTTCACGTTTTTTTAAATTTTTGGTTTTTTTAATTTTTATGGGCAAAAAAATATACAAAAATGGAATTTTCTCAAAAACTGCTATAACGATTTTGGTTCAATTTTCAGCACAGATGTGAATTACAATTAAAAATATTTTAGTAAAAACCGCATGTTTGGAAATCAAACTGGTAATTTTCAAAGTTTTAATTTTTTAGTGTTTAAAATTAAATATTGATGAAAGTTTGTGCTAATTCTCTGGAACAATTTATTTGATTTTGTTTAAGTTTTTGTTTGTTTGTAGATTTATCTTTAACCTTGTTAGTTTAAAGTATCATTCATTTTAATATCATTAGGTAGATATTTGTCTAGTTATTAAGACATTCTGTTGTATTTGCATTTGATATTGGTTTAATTCTGTTACATTTGCATTGTGAAGTGTATATATTCTGTTTTCCATCTTTTTTGTATTATACATGAATTGGCTACTGCGGTTAAGAAATAAACAAGACAATAAGCAACGTACATTCTTTTTTAATCTTATTAGGTAAAATAAATTTTATGGAACAGACAACATTTGTCTTAGTTACACTTCACAGGGTGTAGCGTAATATACACATGTGCAGATTTATATTGCACGATTTTTTGTAACACTTTTTAAAACTATTTCGTCCTTTGCAAAAACAAGGATTTGGAGTTTTATTGTGAAATTATGTCGGCTACGTTTCAAAATTGTTACTAACCCCTATTACTAATCGTAAATATGATTTATTTGTTAATTTTGTATAAAGAGTAAAAAGTTAATAAACAGTGTGATTAAAAATCACTGCTTGGTAAAATTAACCACTTCATAACTGTTATGATTAAAACTAAAAACATTAATAGAAAGTTACAGGATATTTAACGGTCCAGAATGTGAAACTGCTGGTAAAGAATATCGTTGAACGACTATTTTTAAGAACATAAAACACACACAAGTGTGCAAAAACAGTTTAAACCGGCCAGGTGTGAGCCGTTCACTCAAGCAGTTAAACACTGACACGTTTTTTCGTACGAATTCCGTTGTAATTAATCTGATACCAGTTTGATATTCGTCTACACGAGAACGTCTTCCTTATACCAGGCCGTTAAAGTCTCCAAGAGGGAAGGAACCTGGACCATTTCCGTCTCTTGATTATTATGTAATTAACAATATAAAGATTTAAATTTTTGTATTTTTAATTCTAGGAAGTATTTGCCTTTAGGTATTTTGCAATTTGATACGAGGGCAATTTTTTTGATAGATCGTTAGCAAATAAACATCAGTACTTTCTTATTTTTGCTCCATTAGCAATGGCGAAAACAAACATATTCAAACAATTTTCTTTTACTGGTCACACTCGAATAGTTATTTGTAATTTACATTTTTGATAACACTGTGATAAAATTGAAAGCCGATTATAACTATTCTGCACGATTTATAAACTTTTTTGATAAAATGCTTTATCATTTTACATTTAAAAACTAACATTTATAACATCATAGTAACACTTCTATATATACTGTATATCTGTAGAATATTTAAACAGCTATGAACAGATACGTTTAAAAGGGTTCGAAAAATTGTCCTATATGGAGTAAGTTTTATTTAAGTTTCATATTATACTACAAATTCTTAATAATAGTGTAGGAGAATCGATGTTTTGAGAAATCTGGAAAAGCGATTTTTTTCATTCGAATGTTCAAGTCTCCACTTCTAATAATCTTTACGTTGATCCTGGGAACTGACACGTGTACTTTTAAAGTGTATGTGAGGATGTAGAAGGGGAGGGTGGTTACTGGTCATTCTGAGGCACGGCATGTGGATACTTTGACCTGAGTTCGGTTAAAAAGCAAGAGACTTCTTTGCTCGGGCGTTCAAGTCTCCACTTACAACGTCCTTGATAGCGACCCTGGAGACTCACACGTGGCCTTTCGACATGGAGGTGAGGATAAAGAAGGGTAGAGGGACTAATAGTCTCTCTGAACAATAGCGTATAGAGTATACATCTCATCTTCAACTTGTCCAAACCGAGTATGGACAAATACTGTAATTAGGAAACAGAAAGTAAGGAAATTGTTATTGTGGTTCGTACAAGTAAAACGTTTTTACAGTGGTCGATCTACGCAGGTCGCAGGATTTATGGTGAAAACTATCAGTTATTTAAACTTATCTTTGTAATAACAGTAAAACAAACTTATTCTTATTCTTACATATGAGACCCCAACACAATTTGTTGGTAATATGAATGTACAATGAGTGGTGATGACCGGTGTAGTCTGGTTACCAACTGAGATCGATTGTTCCTCAGAAAGAGTCGTTTATTAATAGCCCAGTAGCCAGGGCAACTAAGGGACCTACAGCTTTATGTGGAATCCAAAGTACGTAGTATTGGTAAGAATTTTGGTTAATTGAAAAGCATGAAACTCAGTTCTCTCCCCTACACAACATCCGGACACTAACTACCATCCAACACAGACACCTCAGACTTCTCTAGTAATGTCCACGCCGATAGCAACCATTGAACGGACGCCATTTCGGTATTAAGAGGACAGAGTACAGAACCAATCTCCCACAGTTTCCACATCATATTGTCCCCACTAACAGTTGGGTTTACAGCACTGCGCCAGACGGTTATTTTGTACAACTAAACACTGTTGTGAAAGTTGAACACCGACCGAAGTTTGAATGCGGGAACTACTAGTAGTATCACTCGTTATGTATGGTGGTGGAGCGGTGGAACGATCCCTTCCGCTGCTGAAACCCATATATGTGCTATATATAACACGCAGGTCGCAATCTGTCCGGCCCAATTGTAATATAGTTTTTAAGGAATCGAAACTAATTCTGGGAATTAAAAAACTACAATAGCTTGCATTTGGCATTAGAAAGGAATACAATGATCAAATTTCTGTAAGATGTGTTACTCCTCTCGATCGTTGAATCAAACTAAGTGAAATCTAAGTGCACGAAATAAACTCATAAATATAACACAATATGTGTCTGGTTGTTAAAACTTGTGCAATTACTGTTCTCGGAAGAAGAGGCAATTTAATTTGCACTGCAAAATACTAGTTTGAATTACTCGAGTAGTTCTCTAAATGGTCAAGGCACAATTCTACCGGTAAGAGGCTTGGAGATATACATGCATGTAACTGGCACTCATATCCATATAAGTCATTAGTTAACGTGAGCAATGAGGAAGAAGTCACGCCACATTTCACAACTCCAGCAGATATCTGCACATTTGATTCAATGCAAGGGCTTCTGCGACGTCCTTGCGCTAACCTAACACGCAGTTAACGCCGACTCTGTTGAGTTTATCTGCTTGTTACAATCGACTTACATTTGTGGAACAGGTGATTTGAAAAGGTAAACTAGTTTAATAATCTTGTACCAATCTAACAAGCTGTAAGAGTGAAAACTATTTTAGTTACAAAATTTGGAATGGTTGAAGATATTTTTGAAATTACACAACAAACCTTAAAAACTGAATAAGGTAACTGATAAGCAAAGGTTAAAGGAAATTGTTATACCTAACACCTGATGAGCTAGTTTTAGTTAAAGACAGTACAAATTTGCAAACAATAAAGAAATTATTATGTTATGACTCAATTGTAAGACATTGGGAATGATATTTTGAATTTAAAAAATGTTTAATTAAAAATATACTAGTACAATACAACTTAATCGAAGAAAAAATTGTGTAAAGAGTATTTTAAAATGTCAATAAAATGTCAATAAAAACTTATAATGTACAAAAGAAGGCAATTAAAAATCATTTCATAATCTTTCATATTATACATTATTTCATTTACAGTAGCCAAGAAAATAAACGTTCAAAGGAAGCCACTTAAAAGAATTCAGATAATTTTCACTATACAGTGCTCTTATAGAAATAATATGTCGAATAACTTTTAGTGGGAGTAGATGCCATTTAAACAAGTGTTCCTCTCTAGCAAAAACGACTCCATTTTTGTTTTTTAGCTCGATGGACCACAAATCAAGAGTGTCATGCTCAAATCAATATGAATAGTCATTTATATTGTAAATGAAAGTAATCGTTGAAAAAACTTTAAAAAACTGAATAGCATTCAGGCAGTTTTTTTCAATGTTCATGAATTTTAACAGACAATTTAAAAATTATTTTACTAATTAGCAATCTTATAAATGCTATGAGATATCGGAAATGATTTTTTAGTAAATGTTTCAATTAGTTTTCTTTTAAACAACTATGGCTGTTCATGATTTCTTACTTGTTAGGTGAATAATTAATTTTGAAAGTAGTGTGGACTTCTCTAGTCAATTTTTACTTTTCATTTTATTAATTCATACCGAAGGAAATAGAAATCAAAAAAAGAAAAATATAGTTGTATAGTAAAACACTTTCAGGGCTCGTTTTCGTCCTACTTAGAGATAAGTCCTACTTTTCCTACTTCTTGCTCATTTTGAGAAGCATTTTCGTATTTATTTACTATCCACGAATTAAAATATTTTTCTCTTAGGCGACAGTTAATATTCCTTTGGTTTCTGAATTACTAGATTTTTTCATGGTCAGTTGGATTCTATTGAAGAATATTATATTAAATTACGTGTACAGAGAACAACTTGAAACAGAGGTAAGCTTTTTTTTTATTTTGCTGTTCTTTCTATGTTTTATACAAAATCCTGCGTAGGGATGTGGCGACCCCATCGCCAGCACAGCGTGTGTTGCAGTCAGCCAATAACATTCCAACTATCCTACTAACAACATTAACCTTTTTTCCTTATGTACTGTTGATAATCTTTGGTGGCTTACTTATTTACTCAGATCAAACAGCTGATCTATTTCTTTCATGACCTGGAACCACCAGTTCTACCGGTTCTAACTAAATGTGATTACAATAGAATTTGTTTGTTTTCAAATATGTACCTATGTACTAAAAAAAAAAAAAATCAAAGTCATTTCCAATTCAGGATATCAGCTGATTTATCATATTTAAAATTTGTTGCCTTATATTTTTTATTCCTTATTTTAATACACATATTATATGAAATTTGTAAAAGTTTTAATGCATTCTCTTTTATTGAAAATGCGGAATCATATATGATGTTATGTACTAACTCTCCGTAAATTAATAGTCATATCTCAGCTGTTATCTTAACAGGAAATTTTGTAGGGGATTTAATTAAGTAATGATTAACGTTTTGAAACAGATAAATGTATGGAAAAAGTACGCTATAAGTAGAAAAATAAACTTAAGACTACATTTATTCAGTTATAATAATTATTTAAATACAAATAAAATGTAATTGAAAAATATATTGTTTAACGTGTTTATTATTAGCAGTCCAACCTTTTTGTAAAAAGTCTTACTTTTTCCCAAAAACAGTTCTACTATTCCTACTTTTTAAACTATTAAACTAAAAACGAGCCCTGCACTTTTAGAATTTTTTGAACATTATAAGTATTCACAGATTTAATTTTGTGAAAAAAAGTGAAAAGTGAAATATGAAAAACATGACCATAGATGCTGATTATTGTGTGAAGTTATTTTATATTTATTCGTTCAGTGGGACAGGTGGCTTTGTAGTAAAAATGCCATCAATACTTATTTGTATAATAAGTATTGATTCTATTCTAAAATTCTAAAAGTGCAGGGCTCGTTTTTAGTTTATTAATTTAAAAAGTAGGAATAGTAAACGCATTTGATAGATCTACAGTGGACGAGGACTTTGTTTACCGTATAAAAAACTGACACTAAGGCATTATAGCTTTACGAAAAGGTTGGTCATTTATAGTGGTTTCTTTTGGTCATTGACCTTCTGATGTGAACCAGAATCAAAGATTGTGCATTGTTACACAACCCCACTTTCACTGGAGCCCTTACAAGCCGGCTGATGACTGCTTGTAAACCGGGCCGTAAACATTGAGTGTTTATATATCCTCCGACTTTAGGGTCTACGGCAGAATAAACTATCTGTTTATTAACAGACGAGTTATGTTTCATTTGAAACAAACATTTTAAGGAGCCAACTACATACACAATAATACTGGAAATAAAAAACAATACTGAATGGCCGGCGTTGTGGTTCGGTGGTTAAGATACTCAGATTCTCTACGTGAGAGTCGCCGACACAACATATTTTAAGGCGAATATGAATTACTACACGAATTTAGAATGAGTGTGGATGACTTGTGTAATCTAGTTAATAACTGAGTTAAACTTATGTTCAGAAAGGTCCGTTTAGTATTGTCCAGTAGCCAGGTTAACTAAGGGACCTAAAGCTTTACTTGGAATCCGAACAACGGTGTGCTCCTATGATTTTCAGTTAGCTGACAAGCCTGATAAACGGCTCTCTTCGCTAGATAATATCCGAACACTGGCTATCACCTGACGTGGATAGATAGGTGTCAAGTAGTATCCACGCCAATGGTAACTAAAGAAGATACGTACAGCTTTAGGTAGAATCCGAACCTCGTAGTATTGGTGTGATTTTTAGCTAATTTAGCAGGCTATTACTGAAAATTTCCTCCTACACAACATCCGGATACTGACTAAAAACCAACGCGGACACCCCAAACTTCTCTAGTAGTGTTCACGTTGATCGCAAGTATTGAGCGGACGTCGGTAATAAGAGGACCGAGCATGGAACCTATCGCCTACAATCTCCCAAACACTTTGTCCCAAAGTAGCTGGATTACAGTACTGCACCACCAGTGCCGACTTCTTTCGTAGATCTTACGTAGTATATTGTTTTATAAAGAAATGAAGTATTTACGCTTGATATCTGCTCGTAATTACCCAAACTGTAACCCCGTTTGAAGGATATCTGGTCACTAATGCCAAACCTATACTGTGTGTAAGACTAGCCTCTAAACACACTTCAAGGCTCATTAGCATATGGATTAGCACTGACACAACTAAAGTGAGGTCTGTCGTTTGAGATACACTTTATGTTCCTCTTGATTAACTGCCAGTACTCATTTTACATACGAAGTAAATACTTCAGATGGATCAAGATGGCCTTTTACTATTTCTTCACGATTTAATTTCACGCTTATTGAATTTAATTTCAAATTTAGATTACCTTACGGTTACAACAGATAAACTAAATACTTTGCGATTTAATTGTATAACTTATAAGTGAAAATATTAAAAAAAATTATGGGTAATTGGCACTGTGATTTACGGTATTCGGCAAGAGTAAATGCTAGATCCACTTTTGTTTTTTTACAATACTAGCTAAACCCGGCCACGTTTTGCTGTTGCTTAGTCTGATAAAAACTATTAGTCGTTATTTTCGACTTAAGTTGTTAGAAAAATAAAGGTTGACTGTTTTCTTGAGTTTATCTGAAATAAATTAACGTACGGTTGTTTTTATTAATAAAAAAAAAAAAATCATCTGTAATAAACGTACATATTACAGATGATTTTGATATAGTATACTAATAAATCAGCTTTATTTAATAAGCAATTCTATTTAAATAATATTTTAAAAGTACGTGTTTTTTTTTGCATTCTTTGAATATTAAAAAATCATAATTTTTACAAATATATTGGTATAAAACAGTTCTATTACTTCCCAAATGCATTAGATTTTGACGGTTTTGCATATAAAAGGTCTAAACCAATGACAAGTTAGTAAATAATAACAGTAAATTAAATTTCAATGTTACAGTGAAGAAAAAGTTATTCATACATATTTTGAAAACTATTGACATAAATTAAGAATGTGAATCTACTCAGTCCTTAATAGGCAACAAGACATTTATTATTACAGCGGCTTAAATAAGCGATAATCGTGAGCAGTCAAGCTTTATCTAGTATACATCTCAAGGTAAATTCCTCACCCCTAGAAGGGAAATAGATGAAATGGTAAACGTGGTAAACAAATAACCTGTTATTGCTCCAAATCGTGCAGCGTATACGAATAACAATACAAATATTAGCCAACTGTATCCAGCAAAACGTCTCCGAACACGTACAAGTACGATTTTTAACGTACGATGATGTGATGATCAGTTTCGGCAAACCTCAGTCTAATATACACAGTCGCGAAACTTAGAAAATGCCAACTGATCAACGCTAGCGATCCTAGTGGTCGTAAAGCAGAGCTACGGCATCTCTCCGCTAGATAGCATTGTAGTTTACTTATGTTGCAATAGAATTAATCGAGTGTAAATATTAAAATCAAATCGTTTATTTGCTTACAAGCTGTTCGCTATACCACTGGTAGGATCGCTAGCATCGCTTGCTTGGCAAGTAAAACGGATGAGCTTCGCTACTGTGTGTTAATATTATACTGTGGTCGAACCAAGTTTACCAACCTCAGATAAAAGGATTCCTAAGTATTGACTAAATTAACTGTTTTTATTAACTGTTGGTTAGATGCAAAACATCCAGCTAACAGATTAGAGTTGTTGCTTTGCTGATTTACAGAAATCAATGCAGAACGAAGTGAAATGAAATATTTCAATTCCAAATACAATTCTAACCCCCAAAACATTCTTACCATAGAGTATACGTACGTTTTCCAGAGCTATATACAGTGTTGAAACTGTTCTTAAAAGTCAAAATCAAAAAGGAAAAAAAAACTATCAACAAAAATAACTGTTCTCTTTTCATCAGGCCAAAATATTAGGCAATACAGTCATGTAATTGTAAATATAGTAATATTATAAATAATATGCAATTTAAATATGATTTGTTTGCTGTATTTTTACTGTTTTGGTTGTGTCACCTACCTGGAAAACAAAATTTTTGCTCTCCCTTTCGAACACAGACTATCGTGGTTAATTAAAATTAAAAAAATAATTTGTATTAACATTTTTATTTGTTATACCAAATAACAGCATCCAAGAAAAATAATTCCATCCACAAATAATTCTTAAACGTGTTTGTGTCTTCCAAAATAGTTCCATCAGCTGACTATTTTGCACGTACTTAGTAGGTAAGTTTATACAAAGATCAAAGCTAGAAGTTATAACGTCTTTCCTATTTTTCGTAAAAATATTTTGTTATATATTTTTTACATTTTAGTTTGTTGTACTTATGTATACAACTAGAAATGTTAAAACAGTAAATAAGTAAATTAAGGTATTGTCTAGTAGACAATATAGTATAGTGAAATTTACCATCATAATCAATTTATATAGTTATTTGTATTCATTTATTGTTTTAATACTTTGTTCTTTGCACCATTTGTAATATCTTTGATGATAAAATCATACCCGATAAAGGTTATATGACCCTAAAAACAGTTATCTTTATTTTTACGGGGTTTTAATATACGAGGCAATGAAAAATATGTAGTTAAACTGGAACTATAAAATGATGTAAATAGGCAGCAATATAATCACTGAAAATTACGCAAAACTTCAAATATTGCGCAACATATAGTTTAACATATAAGAAAATAATTTTATGGGTATGCAACAAAATAATGATGGGCCTACCAAGACTACATGTGTTGGATGGTATGCAGATGTGAGTGGTCGCAACGCCGTTAGTTCCAGCGTTCACTACCAGGGGTTACTGCTGGAATTGTAGCTTCCCAAGTAGCTCACGATGCAAGGCCAACGCTAGCAGGGAACTTGTGGTGAAATTTTACCATCTGTACCCTAAAACCACAAGGCGAGTAACGCACTCCTCAGCCACTGAGAATTTATGCAAACTCAAACATGACGGAAACATCAAATCCAGTATGCTTATTAGAGTCATCAGACTAGAAAATCAGATTGACGGGGAAGCCGCCGAAATATGGCAAGACGAGAGTGAAAGTCTGGCAAAAAACGAACTTCCATCCATAACATTCAGTATCCAGTGTGTTTGGGAAGTGTCCACTCTGTGTGGGTTTGTAGGCCAGCGTACCGGTTTAGTAACACAACGTGGGCACTTTCGCTTTCCACTTCAGCTTTGACCACTAACACACTGTGGGTTTCCTCGCGAACTCCGTTGTGATGATGGTAACTCCCATCCATGACATCCAGTGTCCAGTTATTTAGGAAGTGTCCACTCTGTGTGGGTTTGTAGGCCAGCGTGCCGCTTTAGTAACACAACGTGGGCACTTTCGCTTTCCACTTCAGCTTTGACCACTTATACAGGTGGGTTTCCTCGCGAACTCCGTTGTGATGATGGTAACTCCCATCCATGACATCCAGTGTCCAGTTATTTAGGAAGTGTCCACTCTGTGTGGGTTTGTAGGCCAAAGCACCGCTTTAGTAACATACCGTGGCCACTTTCGCTTTCCACTTCAGCTTTGACCACTTATACAGGTGGGTTTCCTCGCGAACTCCGTTGTGATGATGGTAACTCCCATCCATGACATCCAGTGTCCAGTTATTTAGGAAGTGTCCACTCTGTGTGGGTTTGTAGGCCAAAGCACCGCTTTAGTAACATACCGTGGCCACTTTCGCTTTCCACTTCAGCTTTGACCACTTATACAGGTGGGTTTTCTCGCAAACTCCGATGTGATGATGGTAACTTCCTAAATATGTTATGTAAGAAGAGAACTTAGTACATGATTTGTCAGTTAGCTGAATATCAGACCAACCCTTCGTGGTTCAGATTTCACGTAGGCCCCTTAGTTAACCTGGTTATTGGACTATTGATAAATGGTTCTATCTAAGGAACAGTCGACCTTAGTTAGCAACAATGATTACAATAGTTCATCTACAGTCTTCACACTTATTCGCACCTCATATTCGTCCATACCTCTACGATCGGTGTCTTAATTATGTGATAATTAATGAACAAAGAACGCTTCTCGAGGAAGAAGGTGTCATACAAAATAAGGATAACACGGATGATAATCCACGAAGGACTTATCGTACTAGAGAGTCATGACCGACAAGAGCTAAGGTTCCAGTAGCGCCTAACGTCCAGCTTCCAGCTCCAGCCAGTAGCGCGTCCTTGTCAAGGTGAAACCGTAGATTGTGCAACTGTTGCATGTGCACAGACAGCGGTCCCGGTGAAAGCACTAGCTCCTCCAGACCCAAGTAGATAGCTAGCTATCTAGCTTGCAGCCACACGAACGTGCAATGACGTCACTTCGGTTACATCAGAATTTGGAAATTCCTAGGAATTACGACTGTATGGTCACTTGTTAGCAAGGATTCGTTTTAGGACCAATGTTATTTATTTTGAAATCATCACTCCACATATAACGCCGGCTTGAGGGGCATGACGCAGCAGTCTGAAAGGTAACATTCTGGACCACGGAATACCGTGAATTAACCACGTCATGGTCGTAGTTTTGTAATAAAGTGAGCAGCCTTAATACTTTTCCAGCTTCTAAAACGAACATGATATTATTTTGAGATAGATATACTGAATTTTACCGTTAGTTATCACTGTAAAAAACTGTGTACTTACAAACCACGACCATATCATACAATCTTTCAAATCGGGCTATGTACGGTTAGTTTTGTAGTATAACAAATTATAATTTACGTCACTATTTGGTAAGTTTTAAAATGCATCTTGAGTTTTGTAATAGTTTTCTTGAACTTCCTTGAAACTAATCATTAAATTCAAAACCAATTAACTTTGACTGCTACACGTATACTTTCTTTATTAAAATATAATATTTACCTTATTTAATCTAAGGTATAACATATTCCTATTTATGTTAATAGATTATTTACATGTTGAATAATTCTTGAATAGTTTGATCAACTCTGTCTGAAAATTTTCAGATTACACGCAATGTAGTCCTAAATTAATCCTTAGCACGTATTAATATTAAGTTTAGTAATATTTTTTATAATTTTGTTAAATCGGTAATAAGAATCATATAAAGTATTAATAGTAGGTGATAGGTTTTGTTCTCAATCCTAACTTTTATTGGGCGTGTGTTGGGAACATGCCTTTTAGGTCAAATTAAAAGAGGAGTGAAAACAGCACCTTGTGGTAGTCCGTCGTTGAAGTGAGTATTGTAAAAGAGCCTTGCAACCTTTTTATTAAGGGGTAAGACTGTAAATTTTACTAACAGACATTTTTTACAGATTGTGTCATAGGTGGCTGAAAAATCTATAAATACTGTTGACGTTTTATTCATTTTTTTCGCCTTATAAAGTAAACTTAAAGAGCTATGGGGTCTATTACTTGACTTTAACATTACTAAAACTTTCGAAGTCTGGTCTATTACTTGACTTTAAAACGTTAGTTGTTTTAAAGCTTTGGGAATTACATATTATGGCATTAAACATATCAAGAGGCTACGTTTTACTTACGTACCAGAATGTGTGAGAATTTTCGCAATCTCTTCGTCCTGCAAAGCTATTACTGCTTCATTTAACTCAAACGAAAGCAGATTTCTTAGGGTTTTGTTGGATTCGGCAGTAGCTTTCAAGAAACAAGTCCGACCAAACAAACAGCAAAAGAAGCCTGCTTTCATTTGATAAGAGCAGCTAAACAAAACTAAATATCTGTTTTGTTGGTGTTTTGCTGAATCAGAACGATCCTCCATAATGTTCGGGAGTCAGTTTATATAGATTTGTATATTTTAAAAGCCACCTTAAGAAAACAGTAGACACTATGATAACCAGAACTACTGCCCAGCAACTTGCTGAAGCATCATCATAAGCCAAAGAACAAATCCTGTGAACTAAAGGTTGTCTCTGGTTTACTGTTGAACATTGTACTCCCTGTGACTTAATAGGACACATGTATGATATGTCGAACCAAATAGGCCAATAACAACTAATGTTGTTTCACTCAATGCAACTCTTCTATCGTGGCTTCCAGTTCTGTGCAAAACGCTGTACTTCCTTAAATTAGACGCAAAGACGCATTAATTGCCGCGTTTAAATAAATCTTATCCACACAAATCTCTCCATCTTGCAAGGTGTCCCACAACATGCTAAACTCTATAAAATCACCCTTTCCACTAGATTTTCGAGCTCTTAAAATAAGTCTTGCCGAAAACTAGCTGGTCATCACCAACTGGGGCTAAAACACATTTCTGGTGTCAGCCACTATGACTGTCGCAAATGATTGAGCATTTCTCAAAGGATGCTGCCTTGAATAACTTTAGCGCAGACGTGGGAAGGTGCAACTACAGGAAATGCAAGTGGGAATAGCAAGCAGTCATTCGTATGATGTCGGACCTGCACCTCAAACTATGGATCACACAGTTAATGAATGTATGTTGTGCTCAGGGGAAAATTTGGTGTTATTCATTCAATTTGAGGGTGGTTTTTGAGAGGATGTGAACTTTTGACCTATTTTTGTGACGGGAGATAAATATTTCTGCACTAAGGTGAAAGTAACTTGAATCTGTGGCATTTAGAAGTTATTTTGGTATTTTATTTTGGTATTCATTTATGGTCGTTAGCAAGAAAACTAACCATATATGATAAATATTTTCATATTTTAATCATAAACAATAAAGAATTTGAAAAATGTGTAAGTTTAATTTTTAACTTTAGAGTACGTACATAAATTCTTATATTACTTTCGTGAAAAAAACTACACCACCAAGTTAATCGTAAAACTGGGCTAAGAAAGACGATCGTTAGAAGTAATTTTTAAAAACAATCATGAGTGGCAAGTTGAACAGACAGTTCAATAGTGTATTTTCCAAAGACATTCAATCTAGCAGCTCGCTAATCCCTCATCACTCGGAGCAATGATAGCCTTCAGGATTGGGGGGGCGGTGCTTTCTCGATAATGACACCTTGGGAGAACTGGGAGTTGCTACCACACTTACCGCTGGATACACGACGAAAGTAAATTGGCTACATTAACTGGATAATGGGCAAGTAGTTGAAACTTATTTGTCGACAACAAGGAATGGATGTTTCTTGTTAATTAATTATGGTTAGTTAATAATATTTGGTAAAGATGTAAAGTAAATAGTTATAAAAGTAGGAAATAGTATTATTTTTGAAATTTGAACTAGTTTTAGTTCTTTTTAATAGTTACATACTTAACATTCTATTAAAAAACACCATTGTTGAGAAAATTGGTGAAATAAGTACATTATTGTAGTATTTTAAAATCAACACTAGACAGTGTAAGTAAATATATTAATTTGTGTAAAGACGGTAATGGGCTCGTTTACAGGTGGGTTACCTTTAAGGGTTCTGGTACTTGAATTGAATTAAGGAGTTTTTTAAGCACGTTCACAGATTGTATATTGACTCAGTAAGTGAGTCATAGAAATAAATATCGGACCTTTTCCTTTAATTCAATACCACTACTTTGGTTATGTTAGGTTTTGTTAGATTGTGTTAGGTTTAGTTATGTTAAGTTAGGTTTGGTTTGGTTATGTTAACCTAAGTTATTGTTATGGTAGTAAATTAACGGAAAAGATCCTAAATATCAATGACAATATTTGAACCAAACTTCTCTGTACAACTGATAGCCTAAGGGGTCTCACACGTACTAGAGTGAGTGGGCTAGGCTTTAAGTAACACCCTCCCCTTGCATGACACGTTGGGTGGATAGCACCTAAACTGTTTGTCGTAAGAAATATGAAGATATATCAAAATATAGGACGAAAAGTAAGTGGATATAAATGAACTTCAGAAAATTGATGGGTCTATGAGAGCAGACTGAGGTGGTTCGAGCATGTGATAACGATGAAAGAGGAAACAACTTTGTTAGTAGGATACCAACAAAGAAATAGAAGAAAGTCTTTCTTCAGTAGAGGTCGGCCGAATGTAGATGGATTGAATGAGTCAGGAATAGGTTTGGAGATAAGATGATAATAATAATAATATGTCCTTTATTGCATAAACAGTATTAAAAACATTGTATCGCAAAAGTCAGTATTAAAATAAATATACATAAGGCCCTAATTTAACCAATCATTCATAACAATAAATTTACACAAACATACATACAAGGAGGGTATTCACACAAAACTACCTATAGTGTTTGAAATTTCCACAACAGTCAACGGGATGTGTCTAGCCAATTAAGTTGGTCTTCCGGTCGTGTGCTAGAAACTCTCGGACGCTGTAAAAAGCTTAGGACAACAGTATGTCTCTCAAGCGGGCCTTAAATATTTTTGAATCTGGAGCAATTTTCATTTATTTAGGTAAGCTGTTAATTAATTTGACACACACCTGCAAGGGAAGGTGTTGATAGACTTCCATTCTGTGTTGCCCAGTACGGTAGTCATCTCTGCCTCAAGTATTATAATTATGTAACTCACTGCCCCTTATGATGAAAGAGAGGTAGGAGAAGAAAGAAGATGAGAAGCAACTGCTGAGGGGAATATTAAGATATGAAGGAAATTTGATTTAAAGATACGCAGAACGTAGATGGATCAAATGTGTTAGGGGAGTATGGAGATAGAAGGAAAAGATAATTAGAAATGCTGAAAGAGTGGTGGAAAAATACGAGATGGTGGAGTATTTGCACCGAACTGTTATGGTGAAAAGGAGAGTTGCTCGGATATGATTTTATTTAAGGAACATTTATAATATAGCTAATTAATGAATTCATACTCAATTATGAAAATTGTCTCCACTACCTTTACGAATTACTTAATAAGATGACCATAGTAAAAGATACTAAGTTGGTTGCTGCTAAAGACTATTTTTATTAGGACAGTAAAATGAATTAAAAAGACCCTAAGACAGATTATTTTAAGTTTCTTCGTTGTTGTCATGAGATAAAAATAAACGATAAAATTTGTGTTAGTATAATTCAAGTTCAGTTCTAATTCTTATGTATTCTATAGGTTTCCAAATGTATCTCCACTTTAGTCGATTTTAAATTAGCGAAATACTTTGATGAGGCTAAATACCTTTTAATAAAGATCATACCACCAGTTTTTCTACAAAAATGTCAGATTAATTCTTTCAAAGGCCTCGTTGATATAAACAACTGTAGGAAAAATATGTTTGATGGCACATTTTGAAACGCTCAACAGATTGCCACTAATACATTACTGTTATTTCCCGAGTCAACTCAGTTGACCCCGGGTCTTGTTGAGAAACACCTGTCTGTTGGTTGTTGCCAGGCATTTCCTGTGGTGAAAGATTGGCTTTCGTCTTCTTCTACCGGGGTATGAATCACCCAAGGCATAGGAAGGAGTCAGTTGAAAAAATACGGCGTATTTTTCAGCTTATAACAATTAAAAAAAAGTCTTAAACAGTTAAAATTTTGTTTTCGTAAAAGTTTTCGTAATATTTAAATGTTTAGTAGAATTTTATATGTTTCCATCTTGACATAAAAATTTAGCAACCGATCTAAAAATAATATTTATTTTAATATATTTAAAATTATTAATATGTCTTGGGGGTTGAGTTTAGCTTAAATTATAATGGTTATCATTAGTCTAATGGGTCTGATCTAAAATTTATATACTTGGCAACATTCTCTAATAACAACGTAATGATATGGATTTTTATTTATTTATTTGTTTACTATCTATTTAATCTTGACTAAAAGTAATCATACTAATTTACTAATAGCTTCATTTACAGATTAGTGTTCAGTATTTTTTAAATGTTAATCAGTTATTATTGTGTATATTCGATGAACAAGAAATAAAATCCATAAAATAAAGATGTTATCAACTATTTTTCATATTTGTAAGGATCTTCCACCCAATCGTACTCTGAATTGATTTTTCCTCTCGCAAATAAAAACAGCTCTGAGACTCAAATATGGGACATTAGAGAAATATGGCTAAACTAGACCATTGAGAGAACCACTAGATTACATACTCCAAAGTATGGTCAAACAAGCGAATCTCTTGAGCGAAAAGTATATTCTGGGACTTTCAGATCAATATCTTCTACCGAACTAGTCTAGCCTGAATCACTCAGGGAAAAGTATCGATCAGGCTAACATGATTGATAAATTAAGTTCTACATTCCAGCTAGCTCCGGAAACTAGGCTAAAATAAATATGCAAAATCGAAATGCTCGCATAATTCTATTACACAAAGGATATTGGGACTGTAATTCGTATAGTTTGGATCTTGACATATCACCGAGAGACGAGCCGAAGCTAACAAGGCTGAGTCACAGTTGCGCAGGTCTGCAATGTTGGATGTCACTCAACAATTAAAAAGTTGGTTAAGTCCAAGTCATGTCATTCACAATTAAAAAGTTGGTTAATTCCAAGTCATGTCATTCACTGTGGTGAAATTAAGGACCATCCTTTGTTGCATAATACTTTTGACAACAGTTCCTTGTCTGTACTCTCCTCCCCCACAGTTTTTGTTGTTATCTCGAAAAGGTTGGCAGTTGAGGTTGCAAGATCGTTATGATAAAATCAGCAATTTCTGATAAGATCTTTTGTTACGAAGGCTTAGGTTTCTAAAACCACTTACTAACAGAGAGTTTTTCATAAAAAAATTTTATTCTCGTCTTATAAATTACTAGTCAACAGCCCTTACTTCGCTACTTGGTGGTTTTCTACATTTGCTTATCCTTCCCTCCGTGGTTCTCTCTAAACCATCACTTCGTTATAAAAGCTCAGCCTAGTAACAAAGTTTTATAAGTTTACTGTAGAGAGATGCAAAGTAGTGCAATCAAGACAGCGTTAGAAGAAATTAACTTAAAATATTTCACAATGAAAACCAAATTAACCAAGCTTAGTGTTTTTGGGTAAGCTGTTCGAAATAAATGATTAAAGTAAAGCCATGGAAAAAATGGATTAAAATACTCTAATGGAAAAAAAGGAAACGTTGAGGGGCTGCTTCGACCCCTTAGGAATAGAATTTCCAGAAATAATTTCTGAGTGTGTAATTATGATAAAAAAGCTAAATTCCCTCCAAAATCCATTAAAATATATTCAGTAGTTCCGGAAATTTTGTGATGATTGAGTACACATTTTGTGGATTTTAAATTATTACAAGCTTTTGTGTCATGTTCATGTTTTTTGTATCAGTTGTTCCAAATAAATTATTAAATTAAATTAATGCTGCTGTTACTTTTATGAAAAATGGAAACATCGAGGGGCTGTTTCTACCCCTTAGGAATTCAGTTTAAAGAAATCCATTCGTGGTGGTTCTCTACGATACAACAGTTAACTTCTCTCCAAATTACGTCAAAATCTCTTCATTTGTTTAGGATATTTCGTAATGAGTGAGGAAGTAGTTTTTAGATTTTTTATACTAAGAAGATTATTAGCATTAGTTTAAGCATTTTAAAAGGATATCAATTTCTTCAGGCGATTGCTAAAAAGTTATAAAAATTTTCAGTTAAAAAAAATCCTTTAGAATTGTTTTGTAACAATAGACGAAGGTGGAGTGTAATGCACGCATCGTGCATGGCCTGGATCGGTTCCAGTACGGGTTTCGAAGTGGACTGGCCAAGAGAGTGACAAGTGGTCAAACTGGATCACAGTTTCCCAATGCTGGCCGGAATGTCCATGCACACTCTTGTTCTTTGACATAATAATATTGAACTGTTTATAGAGTTGTAAAGATTCGCCTTAGTACTCTCCATTAAAAGTTTAGTTAATTATTGTATTATAATTGATCTTATTATTCAGGGTTCATTTGCGTATCTTTAAGACAAATATGAGTGATTACTCGAGTGTAGGATGAGTATAGAAGACCTGTGTAGTCTTGTTACTGGCTGAGTTTGATTTAGCTCAGAAAGGTCCATTTATTAATAGCCCAGTAGTCAGGGCAGCTATGGGACGTACAGGTTTACTTGGATTATGAACCGCGTAATATAGGTCTGATTTTCAGCCTGATATTCAGTGGTCTTCCCTATACGACACCGAACTACCACTAAACACGGAACCCCAGTATTCTCTATAGTATCCACGTTGATAGCAACCATTGTTCGGACGCCATGTCTATATTACGAGAATAGAGTCTTATCCCCTATAATTTCCAGAACATTTTGTCCTCAAGTACTTGATTTACAACACTGCGCCAATTATATATCATTCCGAAATGGAATAATCAAAACGTGGTGAAATCATGAGTATTTTAAGGAAAACATATCAACTAAGATGTTCAAACAAAAGACGAGCTATAAAGCACTTCACAGACCAACAAGTATCAGCAACTATCACATAGGGAAGCATCAGCAACTACGTGAGATCTGATGTGTCCAGCTTCGTGTCCCAATGTCCTGGAGGGTTTGGCAACAGATCGCTGGAATACCAACTTTCTCTTTCTAATGGAATGCCACGTGACCCCGTGAGCTAAGAAGAATCCTCCGAGATGTATTCAAGGCCATCTACCGCCCTTAACATGTGCTACATCACAGAGAAGAAAAGAGACAGAGGTGGCATCCTACAGTGCTCTGAATATGTATCAAGTAGTAATTTCTCCTGTTTGCCATACGATGGCAGGGCCAGCACCTTGTTACTCCCTCCCTTATTCCTCCCAAATACTTAGTATAAACGTAGTAATTATTACAACAGAGGCATAACGATGAACATCAGTTGTAATCTAATTATAACTGCCACTTACGCATTTGCAGTGGCTATAAGAAAACGTCCACTGTTTCTTTTTTCTCTGTGTTTACATGAAACAAGCTCAGGAATAGGAGCCACATTAAGGAGTTCCTGACAATGTAAAATGTAGGGTTTCGAAGCCATTGAGAAAAAATCTTATCATACGAATTTCATATTATTATAAGATAATAAAGCAAGTAACTTACAATTTGGTTTTCTAACACACGAAAAATGGTAGAAAACTACAATTTTAAAAATGGTACCAGATGTAAATTGGTATCAGTGTAGGCAGCCGTCCAAAGATTATTTTTTAAACTATGAGAAAAATCTTAATGGTTTTAGATAATGGCAGCTTGAATTAAAATAAACTAAAGAATACTAATTGCAGGTTAATAGTTGATATTGATCGGTTTAAATTGTTTAATTCAGTGATGTCTACTTCAGTGAAACCAGCATACTACTGTTGCATGGAAATAAAGCTACAGTTTTGAAGGGGGTACCGCTCAATTTTATGATATCGGGCACTTTTTCATTTATAATTGTCATACTCTTCCACGCAGTGACTCACAAAATGTTAGGGACTCCCACACCCAATTTCCCTGGGCCTTGGCCCAGATCAGGCCGCAAAAAACCACGCCACCGAGACAAGGAAGTTATTGTTGTGCAATGCGTCGGTGGTGGGCCAGTCTGCCTTGCGTTTACTGACAAACTTGGAGCTATTAGTGCCGGTCTTATGAAAAGAACACGAGGTCTGGCCCATCTAGCAGCGTCCGTCACTTTCGTCAACAAGATATATATCTTGCGGTGGCCGTTTCCAAACAGCCGAGCCACCGCTGCGACAGCCGAATAGTAACCATGCAATCTCACTATCAGCTGGCTGAAACATGCTTTTTTATTTAAACTGTTAGATTCGTGTTTATTATCAAAACGATTTATAGTTAATATTGTACGGTCATTTAAGGTAGACCTTAAGTTGATATTATGACACTTTAAACAAAAAATCTCAAAAATGATATCACATATTTAACTACAAATATATTTTAACAAACTCAATTATTTTACAAAAAATATCTTATGATCTACTAGATTGAGTCTTCATCTACCAAACGACACTAAAACTGTTGCGATACGATCATTATTAAGGAATTTATTGTTGAAATAGAAAGCCATGTTTTGGGCGTTTTTGGAGGAGCGAGACGACCCCCCTTGAAGACACCCGGTTTCATCCAATTTAGGCTGTTCCCTATATTAAAGGCTTCATTGATGGATAGACTTTAAATCTCCCAATATTTAAACTGGATTGAAATCTAAAAATAGTAATAACTAAAATTATTCATTTAATAGACTTTTTTGACTTCATTTTACATTCTTACTAAAACGTGAGATTTCTTCAATAATTTTTCTTCGATTATTAATCTTGGATTTTACAGGTTAAACATAATCGATATAAAGGATCAGCTAGGAATGGAACTAGTCTGTTTAACCTACATAGTGTGAGTGTATTGTGTAGCAAGTAGACCTAGTGGCCCACTGGGCGCCGAACTTCCTTACATAACTGACTTTCTATATCCACACCACAGCGCGGCGGTGGCGTCGCGTCGCGCATTATGACTATAACAAGCCTTATGTCATCTGGCCCAGTGGGGACGCATCAGAGACCGCACGTAGTGGCACGCCTCACTAGCCGGCTTGAGAAATCACGTACGCATAATGGAAAATTAGTATCTACCCTTTCACAGGAATTATTGAAGTTTCAGGAATAGAGGCACGCCTTACTAGCCGGCTTGAGAAATCACGTACGCACAATGGAAAATTAGTATCTACCCTTTCACAGGAATTATTGAAGTTTCAGGAATAATCGAATACAGCGCAGGCTGAGAATATTACAAAGATCGCTACTACGTCAGATGTAGATTATCTTATTAAATAGTTGATTAATTCAAGATCTATTGACCCCCTCCCAACCGTCTATACCTTAAGGGTGTTCATCTAAACATCCAATTTAGCGCTCCAAGGAACTCAGTTCTAGATTTCAAGCAACTGTCGTAAGGTGTAGCAAAGAACCTACCTCACTAACACATATAAACACAACGTTTTCCCTCCCCTCTTTCTCGCTCACTGTCCCTACCTGCCCCATCCCGCAATTTGTACAAAAGCAAAACTCCCTCTTTTGTGGTAAGCTCTCGTTACTAGTAAAAAAGTGAAGTTTTTATACTATCAAACTACTCTTTCAGACAAAGATAGTTATACAAATTTCAACTATATTTGGTTACACAATATATTCAACTATAGAAAAATATTTTGTTACACTTTATAAAATAAATATATACAATTTTAGGATTTTCTTAACACTAGGTTGGTCAGTATTTCTTTTGTCAACGATATACTCAACATTTTCATTAAAAAAATCACACGGTTTCTTAATGAGTTCTACCTAGAAAGACCAGATTAGTCACATTAGCTAGCCATATATTCATAAAGAATATTGTTCGAAATTTTTCCTTCAGCAAATTTATTATTTATAAAAATATTAACACTTATAAAAAAAATCAACAAACGTTTTTGATCGAGCACCCAGGTTGTTGATGACCAGGTTTTGATGACACGTACGTTGGTAAGCACCCTCCCACCCACTTATACATATACTCACCCACCAATCCATACACGTACAGTGGTTATGACCATCATCCGTCAGTGATGACACGTCTAGGAATGTATCTACTTTATAAGATTGAACACGAAATTGAGAAGCCGTGCCAAATGGGATTAATGAGTTTCTACGTTAGAATAGTTTTAGAAGACAGTGTGTTTGAGGTTAAGTGGAAGAGAGGACTTGGTAGTCCTAACTGCAAACCTAATAAAGACGATTTTCATCCCATTTTATTGTTTATATGTGTCAGAGAAATTTTTATGTGACTTAAAATTCAATCTTGGAAGCTCAGTCATATACCGATCACTTATCACAACCAAGCTTCTATGATTTAATAACTTGCGTAAAGTAACCCACCCACCCACCCATCCTCTGACTAACAAAACAGTGGTCAATACTTTTACTGGCACGAATGAAGCTCGCTCGCAGATATTATTATTTAGCTTCAAGTGAAGATTTGTTATGTTGAATGAAGGCAGGAGAGGCAGAGTGACCTTGGCTGTTTAGTCTGGACGTTGGGTGGCAGCTAACACATAATATCGTCAGATGAAAGTGAACAGTAAGTCTGCCAGGTAGCGTGACGCTGATTACAGCAGTGCTGCCGGCTGTTGTCTAATATTACAATAATTGATGTTGTAATAGGTAGTTTTGATGACTGAGTGGTGGTTTCACCGTATGGAACAGTGCACTTTTTCATAACCAAGAGGATATTGTTGTCAGTTCAAACGGCTTCGTAAGGTGTTTAGCACGAGTACACGAAATGTCGAGACATTCAACAATGTTATCAGTCAGTTATTATCCACGAGACCACGGTAAATTGAAAATAAATAACCTCATTCCCAAATTTACATTGAAAAATTGTTGTGGACATACTCAGTAATTAAAAATAGAACAAATTTTTAAGTAAAAAATAAATAAAACGAATACAAATATCACACCTCTGGCGTTATATGGTAAAAAAAAACTACTCGACTTACATGTTTTATTGCGATTAAATATGAGGAGACTATCCGCTAGGGGCGGGAACGTCCCAATGACCCAGCTCGAGGTGGGATACCAACAGACGTGGGGTCCAACCGCTAGGGGTGGTGGACGGCCCAGTGACCCAGCTTGAGGTGGAACACCAACAGACGTGGGGACGATCCGCTAGGGGTGGGAACGTCCCAGAGACCCAGGTCGAGTGGGACACATACAGACGTGGGGCTGATCTCTAGGGTCGGGAACGTCCCAGTGACCCAGCTTGAGGTGGAACACCAACATACGTGGGGTCCATCCGCTAGGGTCGGGAACGTCCCAGTGACCCAGCTTGAGGTGGAACACCAACAGACGTGGGGCCCATCCGCTAGGGTCGGGAATGTCCCGGTGACCCAGCTCGAGGTGGAATACCAACAGACGCGGGGCCCATCCGCTAGGGTCGGGAACGTCCCAGTGACTCAGCTCGAGGTAGGATACCAAACAGACGTGGAGCCCATCCACTAGGGGTGGGAACTTCCCAGTGATCAAGCACAAGGTGGGACACGTAAAGACAACGGGTCATCCGCTATGGGTGGAAACGTCCCAGTGACTCAGCTTGAGGTAGGACACCAAACAGACATTGGGTCCATCCGCTTGGGGCGGGAACGTCCCAGTGGCTAAGCTTGAGGTGGGACTCCTACAGTCACCCTCGCATAGGTGAGCGGATGGGTCAAGTCCACTGTATGGGAGGGTGAGTGGGCCAACACCAACGTACGTGTAAGGAAGGGTGAGTGGGTCTATACATCTGAATAGGTGGGTGAGTCAACACCACTGTATGACAGAGTGGGTAGGTCAACACCAAGTACGTGTATGCGTGGTTGGGTGGGTCAATTTCACTGTGTATGTTTGGGTGGGTGGGTATACATATATCTACTAGGAGCGAGAACGTCCCAGTGACCTAGCTCGAAGTGGGACACCTATAGAGGGGTCCATCCGCTAGGGGCGAGAACGTCCCAGTGACCTAACTCGAGGTGGGACACCTACAGACAAGGCTCATAGCTCAGCAGTGGCCGCTGATTGATTGATAGAAAGTCCAATAGACAGATGTTGACTGTGGCTTCCGACATTGGGCAATGAGATAAAGGGAGCCGTGGTGATGGCGCAAGAGCACGACAGATCTCTGACTGGAGACTTGAAAGGTCGGGTGTGCCAGTGCCGTTTGTAATTCTGTAAGTCTCGATATGTCTAAATCCTTATATATAATACGTGAAGCCGATTTTACCATATTTTAACTTCTACATTGACCATATTTTAAAGTGTTACGTGTCAAAAAAGTTACCTATATTCGTAATTGTGTATTTTCTAATAATTTCACTCTAAAATCATAGGAAGCCCTCAAAGGAAGTTTTTCGACCATAAGAAAATCATGGAAAGAGATTTTTAGTCGAAAAGTAAAGCTGTAAAAAATATTTATGTTTTTGAAAACTTTATTTGCAATTGGAATGTTAATTTTGAAATTGTAATATTTGGAAGGTTATATATAATTTATAATGATAGAAAGTGTCAGTTTGTATTCAGTGGAAGTTTAGTATGAACGTATGTCGGTTTGTGTCTCTGTCTGTCCTTTATGCATTGCCATTCAACTGGTTGTCACGATACTTTAAGAAGTAATTTAGTTTTTCCAGGGAAACTTCTATACATTGTATTATTAGCATCCGACTTGTATTATAAACTATCAACATAGGGAATCTACTACCCTTTGACAACCGCCCTATCCCCCGGTAATATTCACACGTGTTTTTATTTTAGTGTTGTGTTTAACAACTTGATTTGAGTGCGAACTCATTTTCAGTCTAGTTATCAAAATCGTGATGCTTTTTCCTTTCATCGACCGGTCACTTACGGTTTGTTCGACAGAATTAACTACAAAAATAATGTTTCGAATGATTTTCACAAGTACTTGATAGAAAAAAAACACTAAATCCAGGATCTAATGCGAACAGTTAATTAGAATCGTATTATTTACGTCACTTAATTCTCTTGTAACACATATTTGATTTTGTAACACTAAATTCTACGAAACGCACTAATTTGGAGAAAGAGCTCACACGTTGCTTATTCTAAATGGTTTTACTTTTTCCTGAAATATTTTCTCTTGTTGGATGTGGTATAGGGATGAAATGGGGAAAGAACGGCGTACTGTTTAATGTAGGCCAAGTAATTCGGAATTAATTGTAAGGCTTCTACAAAAATACGTAGGCCTACTTGTGTTTTTAGAGAATAAATCATCAAACAACATTCATTATAAGTATTAGAATGGAAATTAGAGTTACTCCTAAACACTCTTGATAACGTGTTTACGAGTGAACCCGTAACGTTTGTGTGGATGTTGTACATTTTTACTGCTCTCACTATATTTTACAATGTAAAAATATTGAAGGACGTGTTAAAACGTAAAAATTAATTTATTTATTTACCAATTGTAGTTAAATTTTAATTTTATATTTATAAACTGAAAAAACATTGTTAATTGATGTACTGAAAATTTTACACGAAACGATTTCACTATATAATGTTCTGGTGGATAACATCTGTAAATTGGTTCTATGTTTACTATAGCTTCGTAAATATTCCACGAAATCCTGTAGGAAAACTTTACATTTACAAACTATTTTTAACACATTTTTCAGTATCTCATTTCAAAGTACACTGTGTGTTGGAATACGAGAATCTAGTCTAAAAAAAAATAGTCGAAATGTTTATCCATAATAGTTCAAAAATAGTAAAAAAACACAAAACAAAAAACCAGCTAATAGGATATAAAACATCTAAAATATATTATTGCTCAAAAAAGAGAAATTAAACCTCCATTATCACACTAGACAATCGTATTTCTCTAGTTCGTTCTAGAAAACGCACATCTCTAGTTTTTTAGTACGTTCGATGACTTAAAAAAAGTTTTTGTTCGGTAAAAAATGTCTTTGGCGTGAAACTATATCAGACGCTCCAATGGCATTTCTGAACCTTTCACCATAGAATCGGTTTCATATTGGAAAACTCTACCTTTCCCATAAATGATGTTATTTTTAACTAAAAACTACAAAAAAAGTACTAGTCATATTGTCCGAGGGCTGACTAAGATTCCAAGAAAGTAGCCATTCAATATGACCCAGTTTTCACAAGGTCGCCAAGTCTGTAACAGACGCAACTTGTTGCCAACTAGTACCCCTCGTTTATGGGGTTTCGTTGGCTCGTTGATGAGTGATGATAGATAAACGATGTCTATTACATATTGAGACATTACAGGAATGGTGTTATGTTGCTCCACACAGGAGCAACATAACATGGTTATGTTATGGTGTTATGTTATGGTGTTATTGTTATGGTGTTATGTTATGTTGCTCCACACAGGCTAAAGGATCGCTAATTAAATCTGATAAAAGGCGTTACCCTCAGACTAGTTAATATTTGATACGTTAAAAGCGATTTAAGTTGCAAAAATAAAGAGACAAAAAATGTGTATGTCTTGCAGTGGATACATTTGTGTAAAAATCTCTTTGATAAATTCGTATTAAAGTTATTAACCATCAAACGACACAGACAAATATTTTAGTTCATCAGCTGGCACACAGGGGCCTTCGGAACCCTTTTTATAAATTATCAAAAATACAAATTATGAAATGGGTTTCATTTAAATTAGGTTTATTTGTTTACTTGTACTGTTGTGCACGTTTTAATTAATATAATGAATGGCAGTGAAAATATAAAAATTTCGTAATATTTTTAGCAAAATAATACAAAGCAAAAGATGAAACGTTGTGAAAAGGCTTTAAAAGTTTAGAGAGAAAAAACTGCAAAGGATGACAATTAAATAAATGTAGAATTATAATAAAAATGTATCTTTTCCCGAACAGTTATGACCTACCGTGCCAATAATAGGTAAATGTTTACACTCATTATAAGCGTAAATTTGTAAAAATTTCAGTTATTCTACTAATTACAAAAAAAGTGCAATTCACAACCCAAATAACTAATTTTTTATAGTTAAATAACCAAGTTTTTTTTTCTTCTATATCAAACAGCACACAGTGGTTAACTGGATATAAAAATAAATTTGGATTTAATCATTCAGCTGACATTCGGTATTTGAAAAGGGCAAATGGAGGGGGGGGTGATACCAGAGCAACGGAGTAAATTTACATGGGTTCCCGAAAATTTTTGTGACGAACTTAAAGTGAGAAACATCAAAAATAAAATGTTGTGGTTCCAGTGGATCCCAGTGAGATTTTTGAAGGTTAAAATCCCACTGTTCACAAAATTATGAAAATTAAAACCCATAAACTAAACATATTGAACTTTTTAAAAGGGGGAAATCGAAAAAAGAAAGCATTTGAGAATACACAACAGATAAGAAAAGAAAATTGAACCATGTAAAAAAAATTTAAATGAAATGTAAAAAATATGTTCTTAAGAAACAAGTAAAAAAGGCAAAAACGACAGCAGAGAAAAAAATAGTCTGGGAAAAATATCATAATTGGGAAATTAACAGAATAACTACAATGAAATATAGTATAGAACAGTATAGTTAAAAATTTGGTGGTAGAAAAACTACCAAAATGAAAAAAAAAAAAATAAAAACGTTTAAAAAATACTCAAGTTTACGATTCCCACACCTTGGAGGCTGTATGTACTAGGAAGTGACGATGCACTTTCTGGTCCACTTGTCCAGGCACATTTATCTGCGTGCTAACAGCATGAACTTTGGCGAGTGTCGAGAAAGTGGTCTTCCATTACGTAAGTGGTAATTTGATCATATTTGGCGAAATTCTTCCGACACAGGTGGTGTGGCGACCGCAAACACCTTGCTTGACTCTGGACAAAACCACAAAGCCTGCTACTGGTTAAATGGGAGAAATTTGTAATTAAATTGTAAGTTGGACAGGAACTTAACACCTTTAAAATGGGCTTGTAACTCTTGAATGGGATAATTGAAATTCTTCTGTTTTGCCATTCTTAAAACACCACAGTCGTACATTTTTTTCTGAACATATTTTGAGAAATTTTTAGGACACCTAAACTAGTTTCATGTACGGGCATAAAATTGGCAAAGCTTTTACGGTGAATAAAAAAAACTTCAAAATCTAACTCTAAAAACAAGTTTGATTAGTGTTCAACTGTATTTACCTTTAAAATGTCGGCTAATTATATAATGCCCACACATAGTTCGAATTTTATTCGATTCCGTAGAATTATAAGGAATTTAAGCTTAAGGATGAACATTTCAACGTCATTTGCTATATAGTTCTCAAAATTGAATAGCATAAAAAAATGCGTAAGCAAATTAAATAAAACCTCACAGCAGAAAAGATTCTCGTGTGAAAATGTACGACAGCAATAAAAAATGTTCTGACTTGTGAATTCAAATATTTGTAAGGAAAAGTGAAACTAACAGTTTGTTTAAAGGTTCTTTTATTGTGTTATTAGGTATTAACTGACCCAAAAACTAAAAATGATCACCTGAATTTAATATTTACTTCAAAAAATTGGAAGTTGTAACAAGATATTTAAAAATATATGTCTGAATACTATAATAAAGAACAAACAATTAATATAGTTTTCGAACAAAAATCACCACAAATTATGAAAGGGAAGTGTACTCACCGGTAAACAAAAGGACCGATCTCTTCCAGCCTTGGCTTCTCCCCTTGGTTGAGGAAGCCTTCCGGGTTGGTGACGTTGAAAATGAATACTTTGGTAAGCCTGAGTACACCGGGTCTCTGCCAGTAGTGGTAGCTGAGTGAGCCGTTCCACAGCCGTAGGTTCTGTAACCAAGTGATCACTTTGAGTGAGCCGTTCCATATCCATAAGTTTTGGAAGGAACTAAACACATTGGGGAGCCGTTCAACAGCCGTAGGTTCTGTTACAAAGTAAATGCTTGTTGACTGATCAGTTCCTCAGACGTAGGTAACGTAACCAAGTAAACACTGAGTGAACCGTTCAATAGTCGAAGATAACACTCTCAGTGAGCCGTTCCACAGTGTTATGTTCTGTAATCAATTAGGACTTCACTAATCTTGAGTTTTTGTCAGGAGCGGTAACTGAGTGAACAGCTATCCTCGAAATAGTACAACTTTAATTGGATAGTTGTTAAAATTTGAAAATCTATAGAAACAATAAAAATTATCAAAGCAGTTCCTGCCTGTAGTGTGGTAGCAATTAATACTGTCCTAAGTGAGATCATAACACCAACAACGAAATAACCGAATACATTCCAGAATGTTCGACTTCTGGATGTATTCGAGACTGAAGTCAGTAATCGAAGTCTCTAAAACCATCGTCTCAGTACCCTGAGTTTTTAATTCATTTGTAACAAAGTGTTTTTTTAATTTTTGTGTTATGGAGATTCTTTAAACATTGTATTTTCTTCAGATTACCCATACGGCAAAACCACAGGTAAAATCTAAATGAATTTAACCAAAGTGGGTTGTTTCTAAAAATACGAAAAAAATTTCTGTCACGTTACGCAAGGCATAAACGACTGAAGTAATCTTTTAATTGGAATAATCTATATAACCGCTTCAAGCTACATCTCAATCAAGGTTTATACAAAGAACCGGAGTGTAGTCTATATTATCTAAAAGTAGTTCATCACGAAATCCGGCTAGAACCTATTTTTGTGATTTTTAAGCTTTTTTTTGAAAATTACTTTATAAAAAGTATTGTATAGAAGCGTTTGACAAATGCTTTGATTTTGAAAGAATTTTTCCATAATATTAAAAACGCCCTTTCACTACGATTTTATGTTACGAAAACTTACATACATTAAAAACAAAATAAGGCCCAGAAAAGATTCCCTGAGGAGGCCTGCATCATGACAGCTCTTCGTAATAGGTAATTTAGATTTGTATGCACTAGCTTATTATTTAGAACTGGGCAAGATAAAATTTCAGTTGTAAGCCACTGGTTCAATTATTTTTACCTGTATTGTAAAAAAAAAAAAAATAAGTTTAGATAAATAAATTTAAATCTCCTTTAAAATAGGGTAAATCAACGCTTGACAGTTAGAAAATATAGTCGCATTCCGTTACGACTACTGGTATTATTTAAACATCGATGGGTGGTTTCCCTTTCTATACCTTGAAGCATTGCTGGCCATAAGTTGGCTAAGCCAAGTGGCATTAGTACTGGCATCTAGTTAACTATGCTCTAACTAGCCGATGCAATGATACCAGGCACCACCTGGTGTCACAACTGGAATGAAACCGGTAGCACTGCATATTTATGCCCTCTAGATTGGCAGGTTTTGGAATGTAAATACATGCTTGAAAAAGTAATATTAGGCAATGGAAAAAATATAAAAGAAATGGAAGAAACATAAACAAGTAGAGTTTATCAAACTTGGTTTATTTAATATTTTCTAATCTACACATAAAAAACCCAAATAAAGCTGACTGACTGATCACAGTTTTTCAAAAACCATAAAGGTTTAAACCATTACAATTGGCAAAAATATTGTTTATAAATTCTATACGCCTACTAAGAAACGATTTTAAAACGTTTTCTCTCAAAGAGCTAAAATAGGGTAGATATAAATATTCCGATACCGACCTCTCAGATCCTTTGTTATCAGACCAATCGCCATACGAATTAGAGAGCTTTAGGACTGTGAAACTCTACATAAAGGGTTATTTGTTATCAATATAAACGATTTAAGATCAATAAAAATGTTTTGAAACTTTTGTAAGTGTTAAAACCTTTTGCAATTTAAAAACTTTTGTGCGTTTGAAAATGTTCATATTTTTTTACACGTTTTAGATTTTTGAAGATTTTCCATATTTTTAGACCTCATCTAACCTAATTCAATAATTCATACTACACAAATTCATAACATACTTTACACCATATTGGTGTGAATATTTAACTCTCTAAATGTTATGGTTTCATCAAAAGCCCATAGCCAAGCAGCTAACATAACTATTATTACAGACAAGGAGAACTTCCAGTCTGTAAAATCAGGCTTCTTGACAGTGAATTATTTAAGTTGGTAAAACGTATTATTCTTTATGATAATAATAGAACAAACAACTTAAGGCTAGATAGTAATTATCCTTTAAAAGTGAATAACAATAATTCACGATGTTTTAAGGTGGAAAATATTCGAGTGAGAGTAAAACAACATTCTGTAAAGTGCCATCAAAACACCAAACAGTTACCTCATCACATGTATAATGACAGAGGAGAATAACAATTCTAAAAAACAAATTTGGGAAGAACAAACATAGTTTTTATTAATATTACAACCGATGTAAATTTACACCTTACAATCTATTTAATTTTATCTTCCTGAAAAACGTATTTGCCTTTATAGTTTTGCATTGGAAACAAATCGGATAAACAATGAATATAAATGTGCTTGCAAATATAACATTTAATGGTATAAAATTATGTTAGAAGGAAATATTCAAATTTATAACATTTACATATTACAAAATTCATTTCAATTTCTTTTAAAAATAATTTATGTCTTTATTCTTTCATTTATGTTGCTAATTTGTTGTATAATTTTATTTCAAAGCAATGAATATATTTTTTGCATTAAGTTGAACTATGGTATGGTATTTTAAGGTTGGATTGTGAACGAATGTACGATAAATTGTTTTTAATAAAAAAGCGTTTAATAAATGTAAATAGATAATAAGGTAAACGTGACATTAACATTTATAAAGAGCTGTTCACAAGACATTTTTTCTTTTGTTTGAATATAATGCTTAATGTTATAATAAAAAAAACAATAACTTAGCACCCTTAAATAGTTTTTTTATTAAATTATCACCGACCGGTTTCGGCATTTATGCCATCTTCATAGGTGAATGTGTTTACAAAACAAATTAAATTTACTTAATTTAATTTGTTTTGTAAACACATTCACCTATGAAGATGGCATAAATGCCGAAACCGGTCGGTGATAATTTAATAAAAAAACTATTTAAGGGTGCTAAGTTATTGTTTTTTTTTTTTTTTTATTATAACATTATTATAAATAGCAGCCCTAGGAATTACAACTTTTCTACTAATGCTTAATGTATATTTTTAAAATTAAAAGGGCCCTATGATTATAATCACTGTACCATACGTTGATATTGGTACAATAAATCCAAAGTATATTGTTAGTAGGACATTTCTTAGATAATAGGATGCAGTAAAAATAAAAAGTCAACGTAAATGCACAAATATATTAATTACAATACTAGTACAAAATGCAAAAATATTATGGTGCCATAATACCATAATAATTGGGTTTTATGTTGTAATACATTTTGTGTTGTGTGACGTTTTATTTGTACTGTATATGTACCAACACGTATTATGCTTATTAAAAAACTATAATTGGATGATAATCTTCCGCGTACAAATTGTATGTTTAAAATATGTTTTGCATAAAACGTCGATAGTGAATCAAACTTTAGTCTACTACTACTACTTACAATACATAATTAAACACTATCTGAGTACTGTAATACTGAGCGCAGGACATTTACCCAGATACAAGGTTAGGTTGTGGGGTAAATTTTTGTTATTTCCAAGCCATGATCTAAATCCTTTTCAATTAAAGAATCCTCGACCTAAGCTTTATATGGTTATTTAACCCACCCACTCACCCCTACACGTACAGTGGTATTGACCCACCCACCCACCTCTACACGTACAGTGGTATTGACCCACCCACACACCCTTACACGGATAGTGGTATTGACCCACCCACCCACCCTTACACGGACAGTGGTATTGACCCACCCACCCACCTCTACACGTATTGTTACTGACCCACCCACCCATCTCTACACGTACAGTGGTATTGACCCACCCACACACCCTTACACGGACAGTGATATTGACCCACCCACCCACCTCTACACGTACAGTGGTATTAAGAAAGTAAATTACCTTCAGTATCAAGTAATCAAGCCAAGGGACGGAGGACAGTATGATGCCCACTGCGAGAGTGAACAGGCCGACACAGATGATGGCGAGTCTACCTGTGAACATAATACGCCAGTGAGAAGACCTTCGTTAATAGAACATGCATCAAAAACACAACAAGAGTACAATTAACAATAAAATTAGAGCAAACCAGTTTGTACTGAAAAAAGGCACACATAATTACAATATTAAAACAGTTTAAGTGAATAAACTCGTTCAGACAGTTTAATGCTCACGAGTTACATTGATTTATAATTTGTACACGTTTACAAGTCACAGTTGAAGCAATTAAAGGGAGTTTATTAGCAAATGTTAACTCATTATAGGATAAAAAAAGATTACCATAGAGTAGCAAGCAGAATTAATTTATTTTAGTGACAACACAGAGAAGAAAGAGATGTTTAGTGTGTCGAGTAGTTATTTCTCTAGTTTCCCGTGCGATGCCAGAACCAGTATCGCCTTATTCCCGCAAATCCTCAAAGATTCAGGTAGTAACTATTACAACATATGTATAAAGATGTACATAAGTTGTAATATACCTATATCTGCTATCTCTGTGGCCGTAAGAAAGAGATGTTTGCGTGTGTCGAGTAGTTATTTCTCTAGTTTCCCGTGCGATGCCAGAACCAGTATCGCCTTATTCCCGCAAATCCTCAAAGATTCAGGTAGTAACTATTACAACATATGTATAAAGATGTACATAAGTTGTAATATACCTATAACTGCTATCTCTGTGGCCGTAAGAAAGTGATGTTTGAGTGTGTCTAGTAGTTATTTCTCTAGTTTCCCATGCGATGCCAGAATCAGTATCGCCTTATTCCCGCAAATCCTCAAATATTCAGGTAGTAACTATTACAACATATGTATAAAGATGTACATAAGTTGTAATATACCTATAACTGCTATCTCTGTGGCCGTAAGAAAGAGATGTTTGCGTGTGTCGAATAGTTATTTCTCTAGTTTCCCATGCGATGCCAGAACCAGTATCGCCTTATTCCCGCAAATCCTCAAAGATTCAGGTAGCAACTATTACAACATATGTATAAAGATGTACACATAAGTTGTAATATACCTATAACTGCTATCTCTGTGCCCGTAAGAAAGAGATGTTTGCGTGTGTCGAATAGTTATTTCTCTAGTTTCCCATGCGATGCCAGAACCAGTATCGCCTTATTCCCGCAAATCCTCAAAGATTCAGGTAGTAACTATTACAACATATGTATAAAGATGTACATAAGTTGTAATATACCTATAACTGCTATCTCTGTGGCCGTAAGAAAGAGATGTTTGAGTGTGTCTAGTAGTTATTTCTCTAGTTTCCCATGCGATGCCAGAACCAGTATCGCCTTATTCCCGCAAATCCTCAAAAATTCAGGTAGTAACTATTACAACATATGTATAAAGATGTACATAAGTTGTAATATACCTATAACTGCTTTCTCTGTGGCCGTAAGAAAGTGACCTCCTCTGTTTTCCCAGGTTTTAAAACCCACTCATACATTTCTGTTTTCAAAGAAAATTAAATATTTGTCATATATTATTTTTTTTTAAGTCAACAAAATGATAAAATGTACATTCACACAACATCCCATAGTAAACCCAATTAATAAAATGTAATTAACATTAAGACTCTTTAAATGGTTAGAAGATTCTAATAATATTGTTAGTTTCTAAAATAAAATGTCATCTTAATATGTTGTTTTTTGAGATAATATTGGAAAGTTTATATTTTTTATGTAAATATTAAATAAATAATAAAACAAAATATAACAGGGTTTTCATATCAGGGCACATTCTTTATTTGTCTTTTGACTATTATATTCTTGTATAAAAAAGTAAAAAGGAATGTTCTTAAGTATAATTCTAAATTTAATTCCAGAATGGTCAATTTAAGTTGAAAAATTAATTTATTTCAATAAAAGCATCATAAAAATAAACTTTAATGGTTACGTGTGTTGTTTGTGTATTATTTAGTATTTTGTGTTATTGATTGGCTGTGCCGTTGACAGTAAACAGATATAGGATTTATAATTATATTCAAATATGAAACATTATTTTCCGAGACAAATAAACGTTATGTTTAGGTAAAAAAACTTTGATAATTAAAACAATTTTAATTGGTACATTGGCGTAAATTACGAAACTGTTCCTCGCACGAGGAAAGACAGCTAGAACATTAATTCTGGCCGTGCCTTAACAAGTTTCGTAAGATTCGACATTTCCTCATATAAATTCTTAGATTCAATTAACTCTTCGACTAATTATTGCACCATATTATTTAAATCCTGCTTCAAAATTTTATTAATTATTCCTCATTATAAGTCACAACATACGTACGTTATTAGTAATACACTGGGCCCCACCCCGGACCCGAAAGGTGCCAAAATACTGCCTCTGAATGTGTGTTACGTAACCTATTAATACATATAAAATCTAACCATATATATTATTTTGACTGTGAAATTTGAAACAAACTCTCATATATGAACCACCGATACAACTTTTTGAGTATTTTAAGGAGGATACGGTTTATCATAAGAGTGAAGGATGAGTTTGGAAGACCTGTGTAGTCTTGTTACTAACTGAATTAGACTTATGTTCAAAAAGAGCTATGTTTTATGGTCCACACAAACCTTCCCTTTTAGAAAATTATTAACTAAACATAGACATCTAAATGCCTATATTTAGCTTTTTACACTGAATTTTAAGTTAGTTTAAGCATCGTAGGCAGAAATAATTTAGACCCAAGTAAACCAAATTTTCTTTACCAAAAGAGAGTATAGTGATCAGTGGCTATTTTCTGGTGAATTCCCAACGTGACAAAAATTGGGTTACAAAAATAGCAAAACCACAAAAATCAGAAAGTGCATCCGTCGGGGCTAAAATATTGTTACACTTCGCTAGATTTTGTGATCGCTTCATTGGAAAAAAATAATTTAATCGATACTCAAGTTACGTAAGAAATGCCGAACGTTCTCATCTGTGACAAAATTCTTTCAGAATCAAACATTATGTGTGTCAAATAATAAAGCGAGTTTCTCAGCAAATAATAAAAATAAAACACAGTGTGTATGTCAAATAATAAAGTGTGTTTCTCAACAAATCAAACATAATGTGTGTCAAATAATAAAGTGTGTTTCTCAACAAATCAAACATAATGTGTGTCAAATAATAAAGTGTGTTTCTCAACAAATCAAACATAATGTGTGTCAAATAATAAAGCGAGTTTCTTAACAAAATCAATCACTATGATAAAGCGCGTTTCTGAACAAAATAAAACATAACTCAAACACAGAATCAAACACAAAATGTGTCAATATTATAGCGCACTGGCTTACAACATTGTAAGGCATTTTAATAAACCCATTAACATCTCTGGGGCTTGACTGGTATGCAAATTAACATCTTGAGGCAAGACGAGGCTAGTGTGTCGAAGTAGAAGGTGTGATCGGAAACTTGACGGATTATAAACTCCACTGGAGAAATCAGTAATAAAGTTAACTGATGTTTATAAAGAGCGAGTCTACGATTGAGGGTTTCAAAGTAGTCCTTTACTTCCACTGATTTATAGTGTAAAATTTACAGCTGGAACGCCATCATGACGGCCGCACGAGTATGCATGAGAGGGTGGACTGTGACCATCGCGCGTGTATGTTTGGGTGGGAGGATTGTGACCATCGCACGTGTATGTTTGGGTAGGAGGATTGAGATCATCGCACGTGTATGTTTGGGTGAGAGGATTGTGACCATCGCACGTGTATGTTTGGGTGGGAGGATTGTGACCATCGCACGTGTATGTTTGGATGGGAGGACTGTGACCATCGCACGTGTATGTTTGGGTGAGAGGATTGAGACCATCGCACGTGTATGTTTGGATGGGAGGACTGTGACCATCGCACATGTATGTTTGGGTAGGAGGATTGAGACCATCGCACGTGTATGTTTGGGTGAGAGGATTGTGACCACCGCACGTGTATGTTTGGGTGGGAGGATTGTGACCATCGCACGTGTATGTTTGGATGGGAGGACTGTGACCATCGCACGTGTATGTTTGGGTAGGAGGATTGAGACCATCGCACGTGTATGTCGTGTATGTTTGGGTGAGAGGATTGTGACCATCGCACGTGTATGTTTGGGTGAGAGGATTGTGACCATCGCACGTGTATGTTTGGATGGGAGGACTGTGACCATCGCACGTGTATGTTTGGGTGAGAGGATTGTGACCATCGCACGTGTATGTTTGGATGGGAGGACTGTGACCATCGCACGTGTATGTTTGGATGGGAGGACTGTGACCATCGCACGTGTATGTTTGGATGGGAGGACTGTGACCATCGCACGTGTATGTTTGGGTGAGAGGATTGTGACCATCGCACGTGTATGTTTGGATGGGAGGACTGTGACCATCGCACGTGAATGTTTGGATGGGAGGACTGTGACCATCGCACGTGTATGTTTGGGTGAGAGGATTGTGACCATCGCACATGTATGTTTGGGTAGGAGGATTGAGACCATCGCACGTGTATGTTTGGGTGAGAGGATTGTGACCATCGCACGTGTATGTTTGGGTGAGAGGATTGTGACTATCGCACGTGTATGTTTGGATGGGAGGACTGTGACCATCGCACGTGTATGTTTGGGTGAGAGGATTGTGACCATCGCACGTGTATGTTTGGATGGGAGGACTGTGACCATCGCACGTGTATGTTTGGGTGAGAGGATTGTGACCATCGCACGTGTATGTTTGGATGGGAGGACTGTGACCATCGCACGTGTATGTTTGGGTGAGAGGATTGTGACCATCGCACGTGTATGTTTGGGTGAGAGGATTGTGACCATCGCACATGTATGTTTGGGTGAGAGGATTGTGACCATTATATGTGTATAGGTGGTTGGGAGTTCTGGGATGATCACATTTGTATCGGAAGTGTATTTGGAACCATCGGTATTTATGTGTAATGGTATATGGGGGAATTGTGACCATCACATGTGTAAGGGTGGGTGGAAGGACTGTGATCATTACTTGTGTATGGTTAGGTGAGAGGACTGTGACCATCACATGTGTATGTTTGGGTGAGAGGATTGAGACCATCGCACGTGTATGTTTGGGTGAGAGGATTGTGACCATCGCACGTGTATGTTTGGATGGGAGGACTGTGACCATCGCACGTGTATGTTTGGATGGGAGGACTGTGACCATCGCACGTGTATGTTTGGGTGAGAGGATTGTGACCATCGCACGTGTATGTTTGGGTGAGAGGACTGTGACCATCGCACGTGTATGTTTGGATGGGAGGACTGTGACCATCGCACGTGTATGTTTGGATGGGAGGACTGTGACCATCGCACGTGTATGTTTGGGTGGGAGGATTGTGACCATCGCACGTGTATGTTTGGGTGAGAGGACTGTGACCATCGCACGTGTATGTTTGGGTGGGAGGATTGTGACCATCGCACGTGTATGTTTGGGTGAGAGGATTGTGACCATCGCACGTGTATGTTTGGGTGGGAGGATTGTGACCATCGCACGTGTATGTTTGGATGGGAGGACTGTGACCATCGCACGTGTATGTTTGGGTGGGAGGATTGTGACCATCGCACGTGTATGTTTGGGTGAGAGGATTGTGACCATCGCACATGTATGTTTGGATGGGAGGACTGTGACCATTATATGTGTATAGGTGGTTGGGAGTTCTGGGATGATCACATTTGTATCGGAAGTGTATTTGGAACCATCGGTATTTATGTGTAATGGTATATGGGGGAATTGTGACCATCACATGTGTAAGGGTGGGTGGAAGGACTGTGATCATTACTTGTGTATGGTTAGGTGAGAGGACTGTGACCATCACATGTGTATGTTTGGGTGAGAGGATTGAGACCATCGCACATGTATGTTTGGGTGAGAGGATTGTGACCATCGCACGTGTATGTTTGGATGGGAGGACTGTGACCATCGCACGTGTATGTTTGGGTGAGAGGATTGTGACTATCGCACGTGTATGTTTGGGTGAGAGGATTGTGACCATCGCACATGTATGTTTGGGTGAGAGGATTGTGACCATTATATGTGTATAGGTGGTTGGGAGTTCTGGGATGATCACATTTGTATCGGAAGTGTATTTGGAACCATCGGTATTTATGTGTAATGGTATATGGGGGAATTGTGACCATCACATGTGTAAGGGTGGGTGGAAGGACTGTGATCATTACTTGTGTATGGTTAGGTGAGAGGACTGTGACCATCACATGTGTAGGGGAGGGCTAGAGGATTGTGATCATCACGTGTATAGGTGGGTGGGAGGACTGTTACCATTACATGTGTATGGGTGGGTGGAAGGACTGTGACCATTACATGTGTAGGGGAGGGCTAGAGGATTGTGATCATCACGTGTATAGGTGGGTGGGAGGACTGTTACCATTACATGTGTATGGGTGGGTGGAAGGACTGTGACCATTACATGTGTAGGGGAGGGCTAGAGGATTGTGATCATCACGTGTATAGGTGGGTGGGAGGACTGTTACCATTACATGTGTATGGGTGGGTGGAAGGACTGTGATCATTACTTGTGTATGGGTAGGTGAGAGGACTGTGACCATCACATGTGTAGGGGAGGGCTAGAGGATTGTGATCATCACGTGTATAGGTGGGTGGGAGGACTGTTACCATTACATGTGTATGGGTGGGTGGAAGGACTGTGACCATTACATGTGTAGGGGAGGGCTAGAGGATTGTGATCATCACGTGTATAGGTGGGTGGGAGGACTATTACCATTACATGTGTAGGGGAGGGCTAGAGGATTGTGATCATCACGTGTATAGGTGGGTGGGAGGACTGTGATCATTACTTGTGTATGGGTGGGTGAGAGGACTGTGATCATTACTTGTGTATGGGTAGGTGAGAGGACTGTGACCATCACATGTGTAGGGGAGGGCTAGAGGATTGTGATCATCACGTGTATAGGTGGGTGGGAGGACTGTTACCATTACATGTGTATGGGTGTATAGCGTGCCAATTCACACTATGATAAAGTAAATGTTCCTTCATAAAATAAGTTATATTTCACTTCACTGTGCCAAATAAATATTTACAGAATGTGTATATGTACACGCGAATGTTTCAATATTAACTTCAATAATGTTTTAGCCACAGTTGCCGCAGTTTTAGCCACAGTTGTTTGTCTTAACAAACAAAGTTAATATTTATATGGTTGTTTCTGAGCGTATTTTCCGACTTGGTGGAATAAAACGTTCTCTGGGTGTGATATCATTTTGGGAATCCCCACAACAATATCACAATAAACGTAAATTCGCCATTTTATCGATTTACGATGGGACAGAGGAATAAACCCATAAAACCCTGTGTGCCGGGTCTGGTTTGTAAATGAGCTTCTTGCGGCAAGAGCGGGCTTGTGGGACGAAGTCGTGTTCAGAAAATCAATGGCTGAAGAAATTGTCAATTTAATGCGACTGGCAATTGAACCTATGTTGTTGATATTTTGGGAAACTCCAAATTTTTAAGAAAAAAACTAGTTAGGATAATATTTCAAATATCTAGAACATCGTCATCTGGGGAAATGTAAAAAAATGTAATTTACCTTTTCCATTCATCTATTGTATTTATAAAAATCATCCGGACTTTTTTACACCGACTAAAATAAGAAACAAAACATGCATACCGTACCACAGGACAATTCATCACTTTATAAATAAGTATATTTTATAATATAGTAAAATTATTTAGTGTACTCATAGAAGACCTGAAAGAAGAGGCAATTTTCAAAAATTTTAGAAAGATAGTTGATAAATTATTTAAGAAATAAATAATACTAAAAACTCAAGATTTTCTGGTAGATGGCTTGTTTTTGTTTTTGTTTGTAGATACTTGTTTTTGGGCTATTAATGACACTTTCTAAGGAACACACACTCTAATTGCTATTTTAATTATTTTACGAAGAAGACTATCCTAACAACAATAACTTAAGTAATACATCATTATAATTTAGTAAAAGTGCCTAAAATAACAGTTTTTAATAGTTTTTTTAATATTGACTTTCATTAAATATCCGTTGTGAAGAAATATTGTCAAAGTGTTACGCAAAATTATCTATTTTATGGAGCTATTCTATAAATGGAATAATTTCGTCGTATGTCATAATACTTTATGTAGCAGTTACATTGTACTAGTAATAGTTTCATTATACGAGTAGATAAGCATCAAGAAAAGAATAAGCGCTTTAATACTTTTGCTTCTTTGTACCCTTAAATAGATGTAAAATTTAAAAATCATTTGATATCTCGATATAAATAAAGGCATTAGAATTATTTAAACGCAAAACTATTAAGTTGTCTTTAAGTTTATTTGAATCAACACTATAAGGTGACAATTAATTGCAAATAGATAGCTGATAACGAGTGGGAATACCATTACGTGAATGAGATCTGTGCCTTTGATCTTTGTACTTACGTTGCCCATTAGTGGGAAAAGGGTATTGAAGAACTACGAAAGTTTTTGTGACATAAGTGTTGGTAAAACATGGATATTACAACTGCTTACATTTGTGGAGGTTATCATTTGTGTCAACTCTGGAGGAAACCAGGAAATACTAGAATTTTGTAAATATTTATATATAGTTTATAGTCTTTCAATGATAACGACCTCATATCCCTTCCCAAGACTGGACACGTGTTTCCGCAGTTGCCAATTAAACGGATAGAAAGATCAACTGACTTTAATTCGACGTCAATCTAACAAGGTAGAAGGTAAAATTCTAGATGTGGAGCTGAAAGTCGCAGAAATTGTGATAAATTGAAGCCTTAAGCTAGAAGGACCAGAAGTTAGTTCTTAACCAAAAAGAATTTTATATTATGCTAGCTGACAGCCCTTTCTTCGCTACGGGGTGGTTTTCTACGCTTGCTTACTCTTCTCTCCACGGTACTCTCTAAACAATCAGAATATAAAAGTGCAGCCTATATAGTCTGCTCCAGGGGGATGCAATAAAGTTAGAGTGGGTAGAAATTACCATAAACGTATTACAATGAAAACCAAATTATCCAATATATTGTCATGTTTATGCTTTCTGTATCTTCTGTTTCAAATAAATTATTAAATTAAATTAATGCCAATGTTACTCTTAAAGGAATGTCAAGGGGCTGTTTGTACCCATTAGTAATGTCAAGGGCTGTTTGTACCCATTAGGAATGTCAAGGGCTGTTTGTACCCATTAGTAATGTCAAGGGGCTGTTTGTACCCATTAGTAATGTCAAGGGGCTGTTTGTACCCATTAGTAATGTCAAGGGGCTGTTTGTACCCATTAGTAATGTCAAGGGGCTATTTGTGCCCATTAGTAATGTCAAGGGCTGTTTGTACCCATTGGTAATGTCAAGGGGCTGTTTGTACCCATTGGTAATGTCAATGGGCTGTTTGTACCCATTGGTAATGTCAAGGGGCTGTTTGTACCCATTAGTAATGTCAAGGGGCTGTTTGTACCCATTAGTAATGTCAAGGGGCTGTTTGTACCCATTAGTAATGTCAAGGGGCTGTTTGTACCCATTAGTAATGTCAAGGGGCTGTTTGTACCCATTAGTAATGTCAAGGGGCTGTTTGTACCCATTAGTAATGTCAAGGGGCTGTTTGTACCCATTAGTAATGTCAAGGGCTGTTTGTACCCATTGGTAATGTCAATGGGCTGTTTGTACCCATTAGTAATGTCAAGGGGTTGTTTGTACCCATTAGTAATGTCAAGGGCTGTTTGTACCCATTAGTAATGTCAAGGGGCTCTTTGTACCCATTAGTAATGTCAAGGGCTGTTTGTACCCATTGGTAATGTCAATGGGCTGTTTGTACCCATTAGTAATGTCAAGGGGCTGTTTGTACCCATTAGTAATGTCAAGGGCTGTTTGTACCCATTGGTAATGTCAATGGGCTGTTTGTACCCATTGGTAATGTCAATGGGCTTTTTGTACCCATTAGTAATGTCAAGGGGCTGTTTGTACCCATTAGTAATGTCAAGGGCTGTTTGTACCCATTGGTAATGTCAAGGGCTGTTTGTACCCATTGGTAATGTCAATGGGCTGTTTGTACCCATTAGTAATGTCAAGGGCTGTTTGTACCCATTAGTAATGTCAAGGGGCTGTTTGTACCCATTAGTAATGTCAAGGGGCTGTTTGTACCCATTAGTAATGTCAAGGGCTGTTTGTACCCATTAGTAATGTCAAGGGGCTGTTTGTACCCATTAGTAATATCAAGGGGCTGTTTGTACCCATTAGTAATGTCAAGGGGCTGTTTGTACCCATTAGTAATGTCAAGGGGCTGTTTGTACCCATTGGTAATGTTAAGGGGCTGTTTGTACCCATTGGTAATGTCAAGGGGCTGTTTGTACCCATTGGTAATGTCAAGGGGCTGTTTGTACCCATTGGTAATGTTAAGGGGCTGTTTGTACCCATTGGTAATGTCAAGGGGCTGTTTGTACCCATTAGTAATGTCAAGGGGCTGTTTGTACCCATTAGTAATGTCAAGGGGCTGTTTGTACCCATTGGTAATGTTAAGGGGCTGTTTGTACCCATTGGTAATGTCAAGGGGCTGTTTGTACCCATTAGTAATGTCAAGGGGCTGTTTGTACCCATTAGTAATGTCAAGGGGCTGTTTGTACCCATTAGTAATGTCAAGGGGCTGTTTGTACCCATTAGTAATGGAATTTTGAGAAATCGTTTATTAACGGGTTTCTATGTTACAAAAGCTAACTTCCCTTCAAATTTCATCAAAATCCGTTTGGTTGTTGCGGATATTTCGTGATGAGTGAGCATACTTGGAAAAGTTAATGATTTTTTTTTAACTGAATAAAGTTAAAGTTAATACTCTAAAAAAGTAACTAATTGAAGTTTAAAGTTAGAATGTGTATTGGTGGGCGGGTGGGTCAGTACCATTGTTTGTGTATGGGTGGGCGGGTGGGTCAGTACCATTGTATTGGGTGACGGAATGAATATTCTACCTTTAATTCGATAAGCAATTACGTTTATTAGATGTTTTAGAATTTGTCGTTCTGAGAGCATGTTTTATTCTTACTGAAATAAGTTAATTAAAAATTATGAAAACTATCTAAATCATTAAAAAAATACAAAACTAATTACCATTGATAATATTATTAATATTAAAGATAGTATATCATTATATTTTCTTTTCGACGGTGCCGATAAATGAAATAATGAAAACAGAACGAAACAACAATTTTTACTTGAAATATGTTCTGCAATCTTGAAGATAGTTTATTCTGTGGCGTGGTATCATATAATGGATTGATTTTACCTAGTAAGCCTAATTTAAAATAAAGTAAACGTTTGAGGAAATGTTGGTTTGATTAAACATTTAAATTGTTTTTCCCGACTACTTTTGAACAGGACAATTTAGATAAATGATCAATTAATCAAGTATTGACAGCATTAACGTCAAAATTCAACTGATTTTCCTAATTAATTATACAGATAGATGGATAAACAGGTAAAATTACAGTATTAGAGTTTATGAAAGATAAACAAGCTTAGGCCCAACACGTTGACTTAAAACAAGATAACTAAATGACTATCTCAACTTTATCCCTAAACATAAACTAGTCAAGTGAAATGATCACCCCTTGGACACAAGTCAATCCCACAACAATGGTATACTCGTTTGGTCCGCCTTTTTATTTATAAGGCAGTAAAATGTGAGTAAAGGGGAGGGGGTGCGTCTTCAAAACAGTGACCTTGCTTGTCGGAGACAATTGGGGGATGTGGAAAACAATCGGTCTTTGACCTGAGTTTTAGATACTTTCTCCCCAGTCCACATTCCTCGGACCAAATGACACCTTTTATCACATTTGAAAAACTAACTGAGTTACTTTAATCGTTAGCCAAATGTTCAACTAGTTAAAGTTAGAAGTTAAACATTAACAAAACTAACGAATAAGTTAAAAAGTTAATAGAAAAAGTAACGATTAAATTTAATCGTTAAATATTTTTAATCGTTAATCTGAAATATGTGAGTGAGTACATAGTTTTGGATGATATATGTTAAGATAAGAGTCACCCTCGCTTATTGTTATTACTACCTTGAAAAAAAAATTTACTTAATATCAAATCACAAATAACAAAAATTGGGAAAATTGTGATACATTTCCAAAAAATAAAAAAATGTTGAAAATATTTAATTTTTAGTTTTAATTTTGAAATACATATATAATTATTTAGAATAACTATTTATATAAGCTGGACGTTAATCATAAATAGGAATAGTTACTAAAAAGTATAATAAAAACAGATATTTGTACTTGCATAGGCGAAAATATTTGGTTTCATGTAATTGTGCAATGGAGGTAGATTGATTGTTGATAGATGAAAACAGTATCAATTGACATCATTCTATTAATAATATATTATTAAAAATAACTATTTCATTTTGAATTATGCAAATGTTTAAATTTTACAATAAATTTACGCTCGAACTTACAAAAATAGGCACATGTCTTAATCTAGCAGATTACATGTCTTAATCATCATAACATACATACAGACATAATAGAACAAATATCGTGTATAATCCATACAAACCTGACACATTCTCCCTATGGTGGCCAGTCCCGTGTCCTCCCCTCTGACGCAACAACAGGGACGCAGCAAGGAAGTACCTCTCCCCAAGGCTCCAAAGCTTCACGAACACACCTCTCATGCTGCATGGTCACTGACCCTACCCAGTCAGCTGATCAGGGATTAATTAACTGTCCAATTGGTAACCTGGTAACCGAATGACTGATTTGCAAGTAGCCACTTGCAAATATGACTTCCGTAAGTTAAATTTAAGGACCAATAAGTATCTAGTTTTGAAATTAAGTTTTTAAACAGTACACAGAGTCTGCAAATTCTTACTTTAAATTTGTTTTATTATATACTGTTATTATCATCATTATTATTATTAATTATTACGACACTGATCTTTGAGATATGTGGGCGAATATGAAGGGCGAACGAGTGTGAAAAGTGTAGAAGAACGAGTATAATCGTTTTTACCAAGTTCGATTGCTCCTTAGGAAATAGCCAGGGCAACTAAAGGATCATAAGTTTTACGTGGAATCTGAGCCACGTAGTATTGGTCTGGTAGTCAGCAAACTTACAAGCCTGATACTTAAGTATATTCTCTCTGGACCCTGACTACCACTCAACACGGACACCCCAGACTTCTCTAGTAGTATCCTCGATAGCAACCATTGAACTATACCGTGTCGATAATAAGACGACTGGGAACAAAACCTATTGGCTACAATCTCAGCGTCACTTTGTACCAAAGTAGTTACTTAACAGTAATGTCTTTCAAAACTAGTGTGGAATATACGAAAAACTATACAGTATATAAAAATATAGGTATAATTGTTACGCCTTATGATTCCATTCTGAAAACTCTATAAAGCTTTCTTAGGGAGGGGGGACTTCTTATGTTTCTTAACACCAAAATGTAAAAAAAACAGACTATAAGTAATAAAATCCTGTTAGGCTGGTTTGATTGTTTTTAACTTGCAAGGCCCCTCTAGAATTTTATAAAGTAGGTAATATTTTCAGAAAGTCTTCTCATAAGCAATAAAATCAACGGTTTTATGTCTTTTTGATAATTTTGGTAAGGTTCCTTTTAATGGTTTCCTAACTCGAAAGAATCCTTTTAAAGTGACTTTGACCTACTCTCTGGGGAAGCCCTTAAACATTGGCAAACGCATTAAAAACGTTCTGCGCATTAAAATGCCAAGGGTATCATAGTCATTTGAATATATTTTTCCAGAACGCTGCGGAATAAAATCATTTATTTCTAGTCTAGTTTGGTGTTTTACCGGTATTTTAAAAGAATATTTATATAAGGACGTCACATTTACAATAATAAATGCACAATTTTACGCTTGATTTTACGGTCTCACAAATTTTAGAGGACGTATTCTATACGTATATAGGATAATAGCAAGAACTGTCAGTTATCCTAAGCTTAGTTACAATATATGACAGAGCTGTCAAAAGCAAAATTCTTACATTTCTGGGTCACAACAATTCTTAGTCATCGCAAAACAATACAATACGAATTTCTACAAAGCCAGATTCTCTTCGTCCACGCTTCTGTGGTAAATGAACAATGCCACAGTAATCACCAGTTTCGTCCACGCTTCTGTGGTAAATTAACAATGCCACATTAATCACCAGTTTCGTCCACGCTTCTGTGGTAAATGAACAATGCCACATTAATCACCAGTTTCGTCCACGCTTCTGTGGTAAATGAACAATGCCACATTAATCACCAGTTTCGTCCACGCTTCTGTGGTAAATGAACAATGCCACATTAATCACCAGTTTCGTCCACGCTTCTGTGGTAAATGAACAATGCCACATTAATCACCAGTTTCGTCCACGCAAACTGACGGAAACATCGGATTAATCGCGGGTTAAAAATCGGAGCCAAGTTGGCGCAGAAAAACTGACCAAGGCCTCCATTTCGAGGTGATTCTGTCAGACGCAATGGTTCGACTCACCTTGAATGAGGTGTGCAGACTTAATGATAGTGTTCAGCAGAGCTTTAGACTAAACCATCATTTGGCATTTGCAACTCTGAACCTCTTAACTGTCTAATTATAGAATAGGTTATGTATTTCCTCTACTTAATGTGAGCATTTCCGGTATTTTGAACCGACGACCTTTTCTGCATCATACATGTGAAAGTTAAAAAAAGTTAAAAGTTAAAGTTTGTCTTATTTTACCAGGCGAAGTTAGGGCTAAGGAGCCCTCTCTAACACTTAACCTGGGGACCAACGGCTTTACGTGACTTCCAAACCACGGGAGCGGCAGGGCAAAATCTATTAGTGGTCACATCGGGAATCGAACCCGGACCGGCAGCGTGGCAAGCCAGCGCCTTAGCCCCTTATCTACGGCCGCTCCCCTTATCTACGGCCGCATGAAAGTGTCATGGACCTAAAGAGAAACACAAGATAAAGGGATTTTTCTCAAAATAATGGATTTTTTAGAAGAGGTGATTTACATTTAAATCTTACCGCATGGATCTTATATTGTTTCTCCTCCTTCTTCAGAACTGTAAATTACTTTTATTTATGTTTGGAGTTTAGTTCTTTAAATTTATCTTAAGATAATTTGCATCCTTTATTTTTTTTCATTTACAACAAAATCTTCAAAAACGTCTTTCAATAGTCTTTCTCTGAGTTCAGCGATGATGCAAAATGTTTTCAAGCGAAATTTAAATAAATCTAAATATCCCTAAATGTTGCTTCATCAAAAAAATCAAACCTCGAACGAAATTTCAATTTGTTCAAGTCAAGGCATTTTCCAATTTGCTAACCCAGTAAGACGTATCAACTTTAGATTCAAACAGCAATGCTAACGCCGTTCTAGGTTAGGTCAAGAAATCGTAGATTAAAACAAATTAAATCTCTGCACATCTTTTTGATCCAATGATGTGGAAAATTCGACCATATTTTGCCATTCCAATCAAAGAAATTAATATGGATTATATACGTAACTTGACATTAATGAAATGAAATATCCTTTGCTGGAGTCAAAGACTTTTAAGTGTATTTATTACCCGCTAATTCCATTCCCGCCGACTCGGTGAGTCAACGTGCGTTAACAGATTACACTGTTTGTGTTTAAACATCACTTTCTACTCATTCCCTTCCTTATAGAATGGCTATTTGTTCTGCTGCCAACAAAGAAAAACTGAGCTAGAACTGAACTTCACAGGACACAACATTTAGGGAAACCGAGACAGATGTTTTAAAAATACCGACTTAATTACAGGAAAAATCATTTTCTACGCTTAATAATTTTTTATTTTTAGATATGAGACGCCAATAAACCTTTGTGCGTATATATTTTAAGGTGAATATGAATGATTTTAAGAGTTAAGGATGTACTTCTGTAGTGTGTTTACTAACTGAGTTCGACTGATCCTCATAAAGCTTTTGATTTATTAATAGCCCAATATCCAGGCCAAATAAGGGACCTACATATTTACTTGGAATCCGAACCACGTAGAATTGGTCTGATTTTCAGCTAATGACAGGGCTGATACTCAGTTATCTTCCCTCTAGAACACTCGGACTGCCCACCACCCAACATGGACACTCTGGATTTCTCAAGTAGTGTTCACTTTAGGTAGCAACCGTTGTGCGGACACCATTTCGTTATTAAGAGAACTGAGCATAGAGCTTGCCAACAATCTCCAGACCACTTTGTCCCCAAGTAGCTGGGTTACAGTACTGCGCCATCAGTGCCGACACTAAATATTTATTAATATTCCTACAATATTACAAACGCTGTAACTATTAGTCAATATGTGTTTAGACCATCATTTCTGACTATTACATGGAGCTTATTGGAAGAATAGACATTGGATAAAAAATTTTAAAAATGTGGATGGAAGTAGATCCGTATCCAGTCAGTACATAATTGCATTGCCCATTTAACCGTAGTTGGTTCCATTAAGCAGTGATCGTGCCTGGAGGAAGGAAGATGAGAGAGAAATAAAAATTATAATGAGTTTTTAACGTATGGTTTAGAGTTTATTTCTTTTTTAAATCCTATATGTTTCTTGCTAAATTATAACTTTATATATTGTGTAAAAACGGAAATAAAAATGATGAAACAAACTATCGTCCTCTATATATGTTGACGTCTGTTTGAAAAATGTTCGAGCTAGTCATACTTTTACTACTAGTAAGTTTTTTGTAAAACAACTTAATTAATATAGACCAACCTAGCTTTAGAACTTGTAAACCAGTTATCATGGCTAAAGTTGATTTTGTAGATTCCTTGATGGATGTTTTTGATAATAATGGCAATGCTACAAGTATTTATGTAGTCTGTTCAAAAACCTTTCATATACATCCCATGAATGATAACCACATTACTTTAATTAACTAATTAATGCATTATTTGATTTACAAAAATAAGTAAGAAAACGAGTATTTTTAAAAAGTAAAAAAAAAAAAAAAAAAATAAAAAAATAAATAAATTAAAAAATTGTATTTTATATATTTGTTGGTTATGAAATTATTATACAGCTTTTATTGCCCTCAGAGCATAAAGAAATGCAGATAATAGATGATAAGGGTTGTGGTTTGACTATTCTAAAGGTATGGAACATGTAAGAAAAAAAAGGATGGTATTATATGTACGATCTTTACAGTAGTTAACTATTGAAAACAGCAATGAAGAACATAACAATAATAATGAATAATGTGCAAAAATAATGTTTGAACCTAAATATGACATAAACAAATTTACATTTTGATGAAGAAAACTCTTCCATAACAGTTTATTTTAATTCATGCTGTTACCATTACATAACTCCAGATCGTAACAGTTAGTTCCGTTACAAACACTGTAAAAGTAAATTAATATTAACAAATTGTATTGCATCTTTATTTACATTTTATTGTAACTAGTGCCGATACTTCGAATCATTATAGTGTTTTGAATTATTTATGAAACACCTGGAAATAGTTAATGTATTTTACTAGCTTTCCATGGCTATCTTCCTAGAAGATGGATTAGTTCACTAGTATTCAACCTTCACAATCAGCTGACGTTGACACTGCGTTTGCCCTGGGACCCAGTTTTAAGTGGTGTTTCTATTTCCATGCGATAATCTAGAACCAAATTAATAGTTTAACCTTTCAAACAACCGGAAATTTTGGTGGTCTGTGCCAGTAGCAGTTATTTCAAGTTTTCAAAGTCAAAGCCGTATTTGAAAAAAAAAAAAAAAAAATGAACATGTAAAGACGTTGTAAACCCAGCCACTCGCTAGCTACCTCACTAGTCAACTTTTTTTGCTATTTTCTCCACATTATACGCTTAAATAGTAATATCAACAATTACTTACCCCTTACGCTTACCGTCCTGAGCTCTCTGAATGTGTGGTGAATATTAACAAAATATTTGATTGTCCGTATAGGGATATCCATTATCCACTTTATTTTAGCTCTTTGAGAGAAGAAAATATTTTGAAATCATCTTTTTTGGTACGCATCTAGAGTATATAAAGAATACTTGTAGATTCAAGGTCCAAATCATGTAAAGATATTTAAATCTCGATTGTAAGATGTGCAATTGTAAATGGTGAACGGTGTCTGAATTAGCTATTAAAACCGTAAAAGCTTAAGCGATTTGAAGTAGGGTATTTGTGAAAAGCTTAAACAAAGTCTCTACCAAAACGTTTGTTATCTTATGACTGTCCGTTCGAAGTGGCTTTATGTTACACTTTGAGAATCTTAAATAAATATATGAAAATCCTGCACAGAAATTATTTACAGGGTAGAATAATCGATTGTGACTTAAGTATGAGATTGTGCTTAGGAACCAAGTAGGAGTGGGTTTCCACCATATAGTCTGGTTGAAAACATTGCAAGTAAATCCATCTAATATATATATAAAAAGAGAAGAAAATTTAACACAGTTGTCACACTTCATGACAGATAAATCCTAATCTATAAATATAAAAGCCAAATAGTTTTTGAGGACTGGCCGATCACAGGTCCTCAAAAACTAAAATGCTTTGGACCGTAAAACTTGGAACAAATGTTCTTTATATGCTTTAGATCCGAACTAGAAAAGGATTTAAAAACTGCTATTTCAAATAAAATAAGGTAGATAATAAATATTTTAATATCCGTCAATCAGAGCCGAGGGTACTATCCACCCTGAGACTAAGGGAGCTTTAGAAAGGAGCAACTTAGCACGAAAGGCTATTTTTAAACAGTGTAAGCGTACGATGTGAAGTCAAATAACAAATTTACACTCGTGATGAGTTGGCGCACGAAGCGTGCAGGGATGTATGTCTCTTGGTTAAACATGAACGCAGTTCTCACCGTCCTTCGTCATCTGCAACCATTCTCATATTTATATGACAGGTGCTTTTTTTGTGTTTTTCAAGCCTCTTATAATCAACGCACTGTAAGGTTTACTGGTGCCTATAATTGGCTTTCTGAGTCAGTAGGAACATGATTCATACCAAAACAAGAAGTCGTGTCTGTCACCTGTGCAATGTATTCGTCCTTCTGACAGTCAGTCTTTTAATTATCATCCACGAGCTAAAAATTTTCATGGTTCGTGTTCCTAGTCCGTGTCTAAAGTCCGGGAACAGTAGCTCAGACGTCTTAGAACTGCTTCTGATTTCATGGTGAGATAATTTTGTGGAATGAAGAATACGTTATTTGTACCTATATAATTAACTGCTAGAATAAACCCTCTAACGTTAGCTAAAACTAAGAATACTGTTGTTCAAAAAACATCGAAGAAATGTTCAACTCCCAACGAGGATATTAGCTATTACATACCTACTTTATGCAAAAGAAAAAAAAAGAGGAAGAAGAAGTAGAAGAAGAAGAAAAATAAAAAGAAGAAGAAGGAGTACGAGAAGAAGAAAGGTTTTTGTGGAGTACAGTATAGTTAATGATTTCAAAGTCAATGATGTTTATTGTTTTCATGAAAATTTACATACAATTATCCTAATATATTTAATCGTCACGAATCTACGAAACCACGGAAATGATTTTGATGCCATTTGGAGGAAAGTTGGATTCCTAGAAATTCCATTGCAAAAGGGTACAAACCCTTCCTTTTTCGAAGGAAGGGATGTCAAATAGTTATTATATATAATCGATTGTTAATACACGAACGTAAAGAATTAGTTACATTTATTTTATACGCGTGAAAATCTATTCTGAATTTACTGAAGAAGATTTTCTCACCACTCTTTTCATATTAGAATAAAAAGCCGAGGATAACATCCTTTAAAATTCCATGGTCATTTGATGGTTGCAGAAAGTGTTAGTCCTGAAAATGCTGGACCCTTTAAAATGGCCGGAAATTTTACTGGATTTTGAAAATCTATCTAAGAAATCCGTGAATATACTTATCATTACATATTGAGAAATTTACTTCACTTATTATGTTAGTAAAATATTATGATAGTATAAATATATATAAAGTTGAACCTAGGGGTAGTTTCGTTATTTATCATATGGTATGGTACCCATGGCCTTATGGGTACCTTAAATACTTGTTAATAAATAATTACTGCATGGGAAGAACATAAAAGTCTAGATGTGGAAGTTGTCTGATTTAAGCGCTTTCAACGTAAATTTAATAGCTATTTACATTAAATGCATGTCATACCTACAAATCAGTTACTCGCATCACATGTGCAGGTAAAAGGTCGAAGATAACACTCTATCTATACATTGTTCACATTCTTTCGAAATAACTTTTAAAAAAACTTTAAAATAACAGTTATATGGTTTTTAGAAGGGACAAGAACTAATTAAGTCAAACTCTAAATTGTTTGATAATTTTTCTTATGATGGGCTCAATAAACTTTAAAATATATGCAGCCCATTTATATTTTGTTTCCTCTTTAAAAACTTGTTTAGATAGAAAAAAGATATTAGGAATTACTACCTATCTAGTTTTTCCAAATGTCCTTTAGGTAAGACCACTTTACGTAACACTATAATATGTTTACACTCTTCCTGTAAAGGGCTATAGCTGGTTATACTAATATCAGAAAATTTATGATAGTGGAAACTCGTTTTTGAATTTAAGAACATCAAAAACCGTTGGAGTCAGTGCATTTAGGTTTATTTATGGACAAATAAGAAAAATAATGATTTAGGAACCAGAAAATCAAAAAGATAATATGATATGAAAAATCCCAGAACGTGTTTACTAATTTAATATTCGCTAACTGTGAATGAAATAGTAATATATTTTACTGTACTAGAATATCAAACCGATCGACAGGCTCCGTAATACACTAAAAACTTATGAGGATACTACTAGAGAAGTCAGGGGTGTCCGTGTTGGGTGGTAGTCAAGGTCCGGATGTTGTGTAGGGAAAAAATCTGAGTGTCAGGCTTGTCAACTGATTTTCAGCTAACTAATCATACAAATACAACGTGGTTTGGATTCCAAACAAAACTGTCCCTAAGTTGCCCTGGCTATTATGCTATTAATAAATGGCTCTATATAAGAACCAGTTGATATTAGTTCGTAACAATGACTACACTCGTTCATCCACTCATTCACCCGTCATCATATTCGGCCATATCTTGACGCTCGGCGTCTTAATAATGACTAATGAATAACAGTGAACAATTAACAGGATTGTTGACAGGCATAATTGATGGTCATGAACAGAGCAACAATGTTATGTAAGGATGACAAAGTATTCTCTGTTGCAACTCAACCATTCTTAAAGGCACCTTCTTTGTGGAAAAACACATTAAATATATTACCGATACTAACACCAACATTGCATAACGAATTGGTGGGGTAGGTACTATATAGATAAAGAGTCTTATGACTTTAATGAGTTTCTTAGTTCCAATTCTTAATTAAATGGTGAAATTAAAATAAATGCCTTACTGTACAAACATTTTGTAAATTCATGGTTACAAACGAATTACAATAATAATTTATACGACAGAAATATATTTTTTTTGTGAAAACTAAGCACATCTGACTACAGTCTATCTTTACAAAAACTGTATAAAATTAGCCTGTCTGTCCATACCATTGCACGTGTATGGGTGGGCGGGTGGTTCATTACCACTGCACGTGTATGGGTGGGCAGGTGGTTCATTACCACTGCACGTGTATGGGTGGGCGGGTGGGTCATTACCACTGCACTTGTATGGGTAGTTGGAGGGTCCAGTACCACTGTAATGCCATTACCACTGTACGTGTATGGGTGGGTGGGAGGGCCATCATCCCTGTTGGTGTATGAGTGCGTGGGAGAGCAATCACCACTGTCAGAATATGGGTAGGTGGGAGGACCATTAGCACTGTTGGTGTATGAGTGGGTAGGAGGGTTATCATCACTGTCAAAAACTGTATAAAATTAAAACTGCTTTTTAGATTGAAAATATCAAGTTAATTTTAGCATAGAGAATGTTATTACACATTCAAAATTTAAAATACTGTTTTCGTTTTGTTACAAATACTAGGCCTACCAAAAACGTTATATACATGCTGCAAGTATCTCCGATGGATTTCCGTTTTTCTGCGATGTATGGAACAACCGATTTTGTGATTTTAGAACGAGAAATTAAATATATGCAAATATTGTTAATTTACAGAAATAATAACATTTGGTAGTGATTAAACTATCATACTTGCTTATGATACTCACACAACTCACTGGAAGAGATGGTATTTTTAACCGCAAATTAAACTAGCAACATTAGTGGCAGTGTAAAGTTAAACTAGCAACATTAGTGGCATGTGTAAAGTTAAACTAGCAACATTAGTGGCAGTGTAAAGTTAAACTAGCAACATTAGTGGCAGTGTAAAGTTAAACTAGCAACATTAGTGGCAGTGTAAAGTTAAACTAGCAACATTAGTGGCAGTGTAAGTTAAACTAGCAACATTAGTGGCAGTGTAAGTTAAACTAGCAACATTAGTGGCAGTGTAGTAAACTAGCAACATTAGTGGCAGTGTAAAGTTAAACTAGCAACATTAGTGGCAGTGTTAAACTAGCAACATTAGTGGCAGTGTAAAGTTAAACTAGCAACATTAGTGGCAGTGTTAAACTAGCAACATTAGTGGCAGTGTTAAACTAGCAACATTAGTGGCAGTGTAAAGTTAAACTAGCAACATTAGTGGCAGTGTTAAACTAGCAACATTAGTGGCAGTGTTAAACTAGCAACATTAGTGGCAGTGTAAAGTTAAACTAGCAACATTAGTGGCAGTGTAAAGTTAAACTAGCAACATTAGTGGCAGTGTAAAGTTAAACTAGCAACATTAGTGGCAGTGTAAAGTTAAACTAGCAACATTAGTGGCACTGTTAAACTAGCAACATTAGTGGCAGTGTAAATTTAAACTAGCAACATTAGTGGCAGTGTAAAGTTAAACTAGCAACATTAGTGGCACTGTTAAACTAGCAACATTAGTGGCAGTGTAAAGTTAAACTAGCAACATTAGTGGCAGTGTAAAGTTAAACTAGCAACATTAGTGGCAGTGTAAAGTTAAACTAGCAACATTAGTGGCAGTGTTAAACTAGCAACATTAGTGGCAGTGTAAAGTTAAACTAGCAACATTAGTGGCAGTGTAAAGTTAAACTAGCAACATTAGTGGCAGTGTAAAGTTAAACTAGCAACATTAGTGGCAGTGTAAAGTTAAACTAGCAACATTAGTGGCAGTGTTAAACTAGCAACATTAGTGGCAGTGTTAAACTAGCAACATTAGTGGCAGTGTTAAACTAGCAACATTAGTGGCAGTGTTAAACTAGCAACATTAGTGGCAGTGTAAAGTTAAACTAGCAACATTAGTGGCAGTGTTAAACTAGCAACATTAGTGGCAGTGTTAAACTAGCAACATTAGTGGCAGTGTAAAGTTAAACTAGCAACATTAGTGGCAGTGTAAAGTTAAACTAGCAACATTAGTGGCAGTGTAAAGTTAAACTAGCAACATTAGTGGCAGTGTAAAGTTAAACTAGCAACATTAGTGGCAGTGTAAAGTTAAACTAGCAACATTAGTGGCAGTGTAAAGTTAAACTAGCAACATTAGTGGCAGTGTAAAGTTAAACTAGCAACATTAGTGGCAGTGTAAAGTTAAACTAGCAACATTAGTGGCAGTGTGAAGTTAAACTAGCAACATTAGTGGCAGTGTAAAGTTAAACTAGCAACATTAGTGGCAGTGTAAAGTTAAACTAGCAACATTAGTGGCAGTGTAGTTAAACTAGCAACATTAGTGGCAGTGTAGTAAACTAGCAACATTAGTGGCAGTGTTAAACTAGCAACATTAGTGGCAGTGTTAAACTAGCAACATTAGTGGCAGTGTAAAGTTAAACTAGCAACATTAGTGGCAGTGTTAAACTAGCAACATTAGTGGCAGTGTTAAACTAGCAACATTAGTGGCAGTGTAAAGTTAAACTAGCAACATTAGTGGCAGTGTTAAACTAGCAACATTAGTGGCAGTGTAAAGTTAAACTAGCAACATTAGTGGCAGTGTTAAACTAGCAACATTAGTGGCAGTGTAAAGTTAAACTAGCAACATTAGTGGCAGTGTAAAGTTAAACTAGCAACATTAGTGGCAGTGTGAAGATAAACTAGCAACATTAGTGGCAGTGTAAAGTTAAACTAGCAACATTAGTGGCAGTGTAAAGTTAAACTAGCAACATTAGTGGCAGTGTAAAGTTAAACTAGCAACATTAGTGGCAGTGTAAAGTTAAACTAGCAACATTAGTGGCAGTGTAAAGTTAAACTAGCAACATTAGTGGCAGTGTTAAACTAGCAACATTAGTGGCAGTGTTAAACTAGCAACATTAGTGGCAGTGTTAAACTAGCAACATTAGTGGCAGTGTTAAACTAGCAACATTAGTGGCAGTGTAAAGTTAAACTAGCAACATTAGTGGCAGTGTTAAACTAGCAACATTAGTGGCAGTGTTAAACTAGCAACATTAGTGGCAGTGTAAAGTTAAACTAGCAACATTAGTGGCAGTGTAAAGTTAAACTAGCAACATTAGTGGCAGTGTAAAGTTAAACTAGCAACATTAGTGGCAGTGTAAAGTTAAACTAGCAACATTAGTGGCAGTGTAAAGTTAAACTAGCAACATTAGTGGCAGTGTAAAGTTAAACTAGCAACATTAGTGGCAGTGTAAGTTAAACTAGCAACATTAGTGGCAGTAGTTAAACTAGCAACATTAGTGGCAGTGTAAAGTTAAACTAGCAACATTAGTGGCAGTGTAAAGTTAAACTAGCAACATTAGTGGCAGTGTAAAGTTAAACTAGCAACATTAGTGGCAGTGTAAAGTTAAACTAGCAACATTAGTGGCAGTGTAAAGTTAAACTAGCAACATTAGTGGCAGTGTAAGTTAAACTAGCAACATTAGTGGCAGTGTTAAACTAGCAACATTAGTGGCAGTGTTAAACTAGCAACATTAGTGGCAGTGTAGTTAAACTAGCAACATTAGTGGCAGTGTTAAACTAGCAACATTAGTGGCAGTGTAAAGTTAAACTAGCAACATTAGTGGCAGTGTAAAGTTAAACTAGCAACATTAGTGGCAGTGTAAAGTTAAACTAGCAACATTAGTGGCAGTGTAAAGTTAAACTAGCAACATTAGTGGCAGTGTAAAGTTAAACTAGCAACATTAGTGGCAGTGTAAAGTTAAACTAGCAACATTAGTGGCAGTGTAAAGTTAAACTAGCAACATTAGTGGCAGTGTAAAGTTAAACTAGCAACATTAGTGGCAGTGTAAAGTTAAACTAGCAACATTAGTGGCAGTGTAAAGTTAAACTAGCAACATTAGTGGCAGTGTAGTTAAACTAGCAACATTAGTGGCAGTGTAAAGTTAAACTAGCAACATTAGTGGCAGTGTAAAGTTAAACTAGCAACATTAGTGGCAGTGTAAAGTTAAACTAGCAACATTAGTGGCAGTGTAAAGTTAAACTAGCAACATTAGTGGCAGTGTAGTTAAACTAGCAACATTAGTGGCAGTGTTAAACTAGCAACATTAGTGGCAGTGTTAAACTAGCAACATTAGTGGCAGTGTTAAACTAGCAACATTAGTGGCAGTGTTAAACTAGCAACATTAGTGGCAGTGTAAAGTTAAACTAGCAACATTAGTGGCAGTGTAAAGTTAAACTAGCCACATTAGTGGCAGTGTAAAGTTAAACTAGCAACATTAGTGGCAGTGTAAAGTTAAACTAGCAACATTAGTGGCAGTGTAAAGTTAAACTAGCAACATTAGTGGCAGTGTAAAGTTAAACTAGCAACATTAGTGGCAGTGTAAAGTTAAACTAGCAACATTAGTGGCAGTGTAAAGTTAAACTAGCAACATTAGTGGCAGTGTAAAGTTAAACTAGCAACATTAGTGGCAGTGTAAAGTTAAACTAGCAACATTAGTGGCAGTGTAAAGTTAAACTAGCAACATTAGTGGCAGTGTAAAGTTAAACTAGCAACATTAGTGGCAGTGTTAAACTAGCAACATTAGTGGCAGTGTAAGTTAAACTAGCAACATTAGTGGCAGTGTAGTTAAACTAGCAACATTAGTGGCAGTGTTAAACTAGCAACATTAGTGGCAGTGTAAAGTTAAACTAGCAACATTAGTGGCAGTGTTAAACTAGCAACATTAGTGGCAGTGTTAAACTAGCAACATTAGTGGCAGTGTAAAGTTAAACTAGCAACATTAGTGGCAGTGTAAAGTTAAACTAGCAACATTAGTGGCAGTGTAAAGTTAAACTAGCAACATTAGTGGCAGTGTTAAACTAGCAACATTAGTGGCAGTGTTAAACTAGCAACATTAGTGGCAGTGTAAAGTTAAACTAGCCACATTAGTGGCAGTGTAAATTAAACTAGCAACATTAGTGGCAGTGTAAAGTTAAACTAGCAACATTAGTGGCAGTGTAAAGTTAAACTAGCAACATTAGTGGCAGTGTAAAGTTAAACTAGCAACATTAGTGGCAGTGTAAAGTTAAACTAGCAACATTAGTGGCAGTGTAAAGTTAAACTAGCAACATTAGTGGCAGTGTAAAGTTAAACTAGCAACATTAGTGGCAGTGTAAAGTTAAACTAGCAACATTAGTGGCAGTGTAAAGTTAAACTAGCAACATTAGTGGCAGTGTAAAGTTAAACTAGCAACATTAGTGGCAGTGTAAAGTTAAACTAGCAACATTAGTGGCAGTGTAAAGTTAACTAGCAACATTAGTGGCAGTGTAAAGTTAAACTAGCAACATTAGTGGCAGTGTAAAGTTAACTAGCAACATTAGTGGCAGTGTAAAGTTAAACTAGCAACATTAGTGGCAGTGTAAAGTTAAACTAGCAACATTAGTGGCAGTGTAAAGTTAAACTAGCAACATTAGTGGCAGTGTAAAGTTAAACTAGCAACATTAGTGGCAGTGTAAAGTTAAACTAGCAACATTAGTGGCAGTGTAAAGTTAAACTAGCAACATTAGTGGCAGTGTAAAGTTAAACTAGCAACATTAGTGGCAGTGTAAAGTTAAACTAGCAACATTAGTGGCAGTGTAAAGTTAAACTAGCAACATTAGTGGCAGTGTGAAGATAAACTAGCAACATTAGTGGCAGTGTAAAGTTAAACTAGCAACATTAGTGGCAGTGTAAAGTTAAACTAGCAACATTAGTGGCAGTGTTAAACTAGCAACATTAGTGGCAGTGTTAAACTAGCAACATTAGTGGCAGTGTTAAACTAGCAACATTAGTGGCAGTGTTAAACTAGCAACATTAGTGGCAGTGTAAAGTTAAACTAGCAACATTAGTGGCAGTGTAAAGTTAAACTAGCAACATTAGTGGCAGTGTAAAGTTAAACTAGCAACATTAGTGGCAGTGTAAAGTTAAACTAGCAACATTAGTGGCAGTGTAAAGTTAAACTAGCAACATTAGTGGCAGTGTAAAGTTAAACTAGCAACATTAGTGGCAGTGTAAAGTTAAACTAGCAACATTAGTGGCAGTGTTAAACTAGCAACATTAGTGGCAGTGTAAAGTTAAACTAGCAACATTAGTGGCAGTGTAAAGATAAACTAGCAACATTAGTGGCAGTGTAAAGTTAAACTAGCAACATTAGTGGCAGTGTAAAGTTAAACTAGCAACATTAGTGGCAGTGTAAAGTTAAACTAGCAACATTAGTGGCAGTGTAAAGTTAAACTAGCAACATTAGTGGCAGTGTAAAGTTAAACTAGCAACATTAGTGGCAGTGTAAAGTTAAACTAGCAACATTAGTGGCAGTGTAAAGTTAAACTAGCAACATTAGTGGCAGTGTAAAGTTAAACTAGCAACATTAGTGGCAGTGTAAAGTTAAACTAGCAACATTAGTGGCAGTGTAAAGTTAACTTTAAAACCTTACGATTTTCTCAACTTCTTAATTTGATAGAATTAAGAACATATTCTGTGACGATAGTCAGTACAGTACCTTTTTTTTATAAAAAAAAAAAAAAATAGTTTAAAACTGAAATACTCGTATACTGATCAGTGTAATATTTCTGTGTGTATTAGTCCAAAGTGAAAGGTTTAAGTTTAAAAGGTATAATTATTAAAATGGCAGGGGAGGAGGGTTTAAGTATGTTGTTACTGGCTTCTCGTACTGAATTTTTGGATGGTGTTATTTCTAAATATGAAGTTCATTTTCTTGTGTGGGAGTTGACAATTCTATAGAGTCCTCTATGAATGTTGGGACTTTTATTTTGATAAAATCCTGCAACTAACATTTATAATTCAGCAAAAACATCTCTAAAGAGAGATGTCTAAAAAATACTCACTCCAAAGAGTAAATTTTAAAAATATAAGAGTTAGTTATTCAAGGAGAGCAGCACAACTGATGCCAGCAACTACCGACCAATATCGCTAATATCAACAATTTATAAAATGTTTGAAAAAGTGGTATTGTTCGCCTTATTAACCACCTATTGGAAACTAATTTACTTGACAGCCAGCAGCATGGATTCTTAAGCGTCGTTCTAAAACAACCGTATCTACATTAAATCGTATTCTAAATTATCTGATCCCATAATTTACAATTAAACCATCGGATGTATCAACAAACTTACATTTCGACCGAAGCAACAGCTAAGCAAGTAAAAATTAACCACACTTACGTATCTATTCACAAAATAAAACACTGCACATTTGATATACTAAAGACAACACAAAGCACCCCCAAGTCGCCTACCTCCGGACAGGCTGGTGAGGTCGGCGGTCTTGATGTACATCAGGGTGAAGGTGATAACTATTCTGCGAGCGGACAACTGACATCGGCACCTAGGAAGTGGCGGTGGTGGCTTTCTCAGAGTTCGACCAAAAACCATCAAGGCGCCGTGAGTGGGCCAAGGTTTTGAAGTAATTATTAATCAGAGACCTGGATTATCCGGTGGCGTGGTTTGACGACTGTGTAGCGAGGTGAGCGAGTCATAGCTGGTTACCTGTTACATCGGCGAACGATCGAACCTCACTGGACCTATTGTTGTTACACTGGACACTGTTGTTGACTTTCACCCTGTAACGATACCACCCTCTTGGCTCGGGGCGGTCCTCGCCAGACCAATTAGGAAGGACTGTTGATTGGCGTGGGAATCCTGGGTAAATATCGGCCTCGAGCGATTTTATCCATTTGTTTAATGGATAGTTACTTTATGAGTATACGAAGATGTATTTGGTATAAACACAGCTGATAGTCACTCTTTTGATCCACAACGTTAGTCAACTTAGCAACTTCTTTTACGTAGGATTATGATAGTATTAAGAGCACTCATTCGCTTGCACAAATTATTGACAAGCTGGAAAAGTTCAAACGTAGTTTGCGCTTAGATTTTAAGAATTTTTTTTTTGAGGGAACATGGGTTTACGTAATTGAAAGTACAAGATTAAACGATAAAATCAAGCACTCGGTACTACATCACAAATTTGTAGTTTATATTTATATTGGGCTTTGGAAATAAAAAAAATATGTAGCTGAGGCAAAAAATTAGTTTTAAACGACTGTTAGGAGTCAAAAATGTGTTTTTCTTTCTCCAGATCTACAAGAGTTAATCGCATGAAACTTGTCAAATGTAAAGTCATCAGAGATGCTCATTCAGTGATTATTACTTATCGATTTTGAAACTGACTCCTTTTATGCATCAGCTGAAATAAACTAAAATGTTTTAAAATAAGACAATAATGAATTTTTATATATTTTTCTAATCTTCAGACGACGATCGTCAAGATATGACCGAATAAGGATTTCGGATGTTTTTTTTAATCTGACAACACTTTTAGGTAGGGTAACACAATGTAAATGCCTACTCAACTACTACGGTACTCTTGACGGTCCATGCAACTCTCCATCATATAGGAATCTTGGTGGCCAACCCAACCTTCCATCATAATACCCGATATTAAACATTTGCTTGATGGGTTTGGACTGTTGTCCCATAATTGGTCGGTAGCGTAGTTGGTTCAATCCCAGCTTCATGTGCTAAAGGTTCTCAGTTCGATCCCAATCAGAGTCATAATACATTTTGAGAAGGATCAGCTGATAATCACCGGCTGTTCATTTGTCATTGGGCTATTAATTAATGACACTTTCTAAGGAATAGTCGGCCTTAGATTGTAACAATGACTACATTCGCTCATTTACACTCATCACACTCATTCGAAATCCATATTCGCCCATATCTTGACGATCGGCGTCTTATGAATAAATAAATAAATAAACGTTTGCGGAATAAGTTAAAATTGATACTGGCGTAAATAGACCGAAATAAACTCTGAACTGTTGACTCAACTTGCCGTCAAATAATATTCTCGAAGATCGTTTTACAAACCGCACTTGGCTGGTTATATGAACATTCAACCTATATTGGAAAAATTTTTATTTTAGAGAATACTATCTACTTGATAAATATATATGCTACTGTAATTTAAATCACCATTTTCCTGAAACTAAGATGGCCACTGTATCATTTTTGATAAACAGCGATCTTCAGCAGTCAAAGAATTCTGACTGCCAGAACTCCGAAATTATATAGACCTAACTTACGACAGATGGATCAACTCTGTAAGGTAATACCTCCACAACTCCTTTAAGGAATGATACATATTCCTTACATACATAACAATAGCAGTAAGGTATTTTATACTGAGTTCAAGTACTTTAGAAAACGTTATCCACATTATGAGGTTACGTTTTGAGGACAACAATCAAATTTAATACATCATACGAGCTAAGAGGAGAATTTAGTCCCAGAATGTGTTGTTGAACTTCTGATCACTAAGCTCCACACATCAGTAAGTGTACAAGATTTATCTCTAAGAACTAAGGAAAATTATGAAAATGATTAAATATATAATAATGTCTTTCAATATAAAACCATTTAACTTTGGAACTGTGAGAGTAATTATTTAAATAACTGCTTTTTCAGTTCTAAAATTAACTGCTTAATATCGACTTTTTGTCGATACTGCCAAATATAGTAAATAACTAGAATTTCTAGAAACTGGCTCTTGGGTTATATTAATCGAATACTATTAGTCAAGGGTCGGCTTAAGATGAGACAGATTATCTTCCAAACAATCAGTTGATGATTATTATGTGTTCAGACATCTTGGTGAGGAAACCTTCAGGGACGACCACGAAGATCTATAAGCCTATTATCAAGTCCCAAATACAAGAGAAGTCACTTCGGATTCTTCCATGACGTGATGTCCCTTCCGGTTTAAGCACGTGCACAAAATCACGCAATAATTAGCCACTCTAATCTTTTTGTTGCGAAATTACCAAAATATTGTGTATAATAAGGAAATATTTTAAAAATTGTGCAGTTTTGATCATTAATGTTTAACGTAGATAGTATCAGAGTCATGGTTAAAGATTTTGGTTTGGGAAAAACATTTGATATCAAGTAGTTAGTATTACCACAGAGAAAAAACAGAGGTCGCTTTCTTGTGGCCGCAGTGAACCTTTCAATGGTAGTTAGAAATATATTAACTATATATATTATACATATTTGTAAACCTGTAGTAATAATTACGACCTTTATCCTTGAGGATTGGGGAGGAAGGATTAACAACGGTGCTGTCACTGCCATCTGCACGGTGAATTGGGAAACTAACAACTCGACATCCATTCAGCGCACTAATGGATGCAACCTTCTTTCTTCCCTGTGTCATCACTTATAACGGTATAAGGATATCTTCAAAGTACACTGGTAAAGTTCGCTTATATTAAGTATATGTAATGAAATAAAGACATTTAGAATGTTTAAACGCAACTAATATTTTTTTTAACTCCCACTGATTATGTCAAATATTTTATTCATATTATACACTATCACAAAAGCATTATATTTGCTGAATAAAGTAAACATTTTTAATATAGTTGATTCACCATGTTTTGCAAACGTTTTATCTAGAAAACATTTACAGGTACATAGACAGTACGCGAAGACTTTCTCCCAATCAAAAATAGAACAAAATTGATGGATTTTGTAGGTAGAAACCTAAATGTGTGTAACCTGCTTTATCTGGAAAATCACTGAAATAAATAACGAGTAAATATATATTTTACAGATACATTTTTAATAATCTCCATTACGTGGACTATAATTTCAGTGTTCTACTAAAAATTTTACATACAGTCGGATGTTTGAAAATTGATTGTTGGTAATGGATTGTTAATGATTGTTTGAAGATATCCAATGTTTCTAATATTCAAACAACGCTTTACTCCTGTCCTTAAGTTGTACTGACACCTGTGCATATTTTTTACACGTATTAAAACGTAGTTGGAAATCTCACCAAAATTTAATCATATACAGGCTATAAAACACACTTATTAAATATTTTCTCACTGGACGAGAGAAATGACCACAGAAATTATTAACTCTAGGATAGTCTCCATCATTAATGTCATTATCAACCATAATGTATTGATCTCACCCCAAGAATGTTCTAGTCTCAGAGCTGCTGGATTGGCAGTTGTGCGACTGAGAAATTTCGTTGATCAATTACCTTTTTAAACCTCTATGCTAGGTTTAGCGTATTACAGCTGTTCACACGTACTTCGTCTTTGTCAACGTTAGTAACATGGACATCTTAAAAGTTATTCTATATCACCACATTGTATTCTACATTGCTGAAATTCTGTATTTTTTACTTTTTAAAACCAATTTTACAGTAATTCTAAAGTACGAAAATGTCTAATAGTAGTTTATAGTAAACTTAGATTCAAAATTTGGTTATATATCCTCATTAAAGTCATCGCAGCTAAGAAAACATGGTAAGTAACATATTAGTTACGAGAGTGCTATAAAGGAGATGAAAAAACAAAAATAAGGTCTGTAATTACATACAGTATGTAGGTCAGTACAAAAACCGGAGACCGGTGATGCGCGTAGGCTGACATTCAACTCTTGTGGGTCAGTGGGATTACGTGGTCAGTAAAAGTTCGTTTACGTACGGAATGAAGGAAGGAGCTCTTCCTCGTTGGATAAGTCTCATCCTGTGAGTTACATATTCGTCAAGGAAACAAAGTAGACGTCTGTCAGTCATGTTGGTATGTGATCTAACGTAACCTTACATAAAATAACCTAAAATAATCGAACCTAACTTAAACTAACCTAACTTAAAACTGACTCTGATATAATCTAACCTAACCTAGTATAGCCGAAACTAACAATCTAATTTAACTTAACGTAATTTAATCTAACCTAACCTAACCTAAACCAACCCAACACAACCTAACCTTACCTAACCTAACCCATCCTTATCTAACCTAACGTAAACTAACCCAACTTAAAACTGACTCTGATATAATCTAACCTAACCTAGTATAGCCGAAACTAACAATCTAATTTAACTTAACGTAATTTAATCTAACCTAACCTAACCTAAACCAACCCAACACAACCTAACCTTACCTAACCTAACCCATCCTTATCTAACCTAACGTAAACTAACCCAACTCAACCTAACCTAACTTCTATCCTAACCCTAACCTAACCTAAACTAACACAACCTAACCTTACCTAACCTAACCCATCCTTATCTAACCTAACGTAAACTAACCCAACCCAACACAACCTAACCTTACCTAACCTAACCTAACCCAACCCATCCTTATATAACCTAACGTAAACTAACCCAACTCAACCTAACCTAACTTCTATCCTAACCCTAACCTAACCTAAACTAACCCAACTCAAACCCAACCTAGGTCATGCTCGTTAATTGTGTCTGTTAATTTACTCGGCGTTATTAACGGAGGTAACACGTCCATTGACAGGTCTCTGAGACTGACTAGCTATCATACGTTACTGAGGGAAGGGCTTTCTGTAATAGAGAAATGGTTCATGGCAAACAACATGTTACTAACGCTAACAAAACAACTCATTTAACTTTGTAACACCAATCACCTGATGTCGGCCAATTAAATAATATCTGCAGTATTATAGTCAATTTAAAACAATTATTATTCAATATATTATAGCCAGTGATGGAAGATTCATATGGTAGAGAAGGGGGTGGTGGATACGTCGTAAGCGATTTGGTTAAGTTTAGTTAGGATTATGTTAAGTTGGATTTCGTTAGGTTGAATTAGGTTATTCAATTCATAGATTATTTTGACTCCAAAAAGGGTAATTATGCACTTTCTTGCCACCAAACAAATTTGGAACATTTTGCTTGAAATGGGTCTAGAATTGGCTGTATTTTCACGAGATATGCTTTTTATTCCGCGGAAATAACGTATTTTACTGAAAAATTCGAAAAAACCAATGTCACAACTTTTAGTATTTTTGTCATATTTCCGTTAATTTAAATGGTATTTTAATCATCTTTTTTTATTTTGATGTGTTTTTTTGCGCTGAATACAAATTTGAAAACTATTTTGGTCTATTACAAATATTTCTCGAGAAATAACGGAAAAACTACTGTCGCGGCGGATCGCGATTAGCGGCCATTACGCGATCATTATATACAACAACTATTTATCACAAAAACCGAATTCTCATATATTCCCGCCGGAGTGACGGCCGGCAGGCCGTCACGGAGGCCAAACGCCCGAATTTAACGCAAATTACGAATTTTTGTTGAGAAAATAAGACAATTAGGATAAGTTAGGTTATGTTTGGTTATGTCAACAAAAATGCATTTTTCGAGCTGAAAAAATAATTTTACTACAAAACCAGTTATATATTTGTGTTCAGCATAAAAAAACACGAGAAATGAAAAAAAAAAATTGTCGAAAAATAACGATTTTTAAAAAAGTTGGTTTTTTCATTATTAGATAAAAATCTAGTTTTTCGATTTTTCGGTAAAAAACGAGTTTTCCGCGGATGAAAACAAACTCCTCAAGAGATATAAACTCATTTTTCACCACTTTATTAACATGAAATCGTATTTTCAGAGGTGGCAAGAAAGTGCATAATTACCCCAAAAAGTTCAAAATAGTTTACTTTGCCTACGTTTTTCGTAGTTGTATTTTAGGGAACCTGGAGGAGAATGTATATTGGTTTAGAACAAGAAGAATGATATTCTAACAATTCAAATACATTTTGTTTGAACCTTGAAAATCAGTTTATATTAGATTGATGTTTTTGTTGTTGTTGTATACTGTTTCCATTTTTTTTTTTTTTTTTTTTGCGTCTGCACGTAACAATTAATAGCGGATTGCTTTATTACCTGTTGAACGATTGTGTAAGCGTGCTATATCGTTGATTCTTCACAAATACAAAACTAGAATATCGAATTACGATAAATCTTTAACTAATTCAAAGGAGTTCTTCAAATAGCTGTAGCACAGAAGTTCAACAAGTCTAAGAACCATTAGGCATGACAAATCTGTGTGGATTTAAGAGTTAATTGCTGAGTGAACTTCTAATTTGAATCCTCCCCATTCTCCCTACTTTCTGTCCCTATTTATGCCTATATGACAGTTAGTGGAGATCCTACTTTTCTTATATGCTTATTTGTTATTCAAGCACACCCTCCTCCATTCATTTATCTCCTCATCTTCCTTTTTAAACTTTGTCTGCCCATTCGCCATACACTATCGATTTGTGGGGAAGGTGGGGGGGCTTATGGAGTAACGAGGACAACTAACACGGAACGAGGTGAATATTACTGATAAAAACTTCCAGTAAAAACCGGGATTCGAACCTGCGCTATGTCTTGACTCTAGACCACTTGGCCACCGGCTATAGGTCTATTGTGTCAGCGTTTAGGTTTTCATTTTTCTTTTTTCACTTATAATATCCCTATAAACAACTACAAGTGCGGATTTTTTGGTACTCACTATAGTATAAAACACAATGGTTATAAGTGAAAAAAGACAAATGAAAACCTAAACGCTGACACAATATTCAGACTGGGAAAAAGGAAAGTAATAATGGTGGGTGAGAGGTCATTCTACACGTGCTTCTGTAGGTTTCCAGCTCGTCTCCAGGTCAAGTGTTACCTCACAGCTGATTCGCACCTCTTATTCTGAACCTATTGCAACCAACTTCGACACACCTACTGGAACTTATCTAACGCCATTCAAATATTTTAGTGACTAAAGATTTATATTTGACGAGTCATCTGGAATGTCCCTCGTACCTAAGTAACCATTTATTTAAGAGAAGCAAACCTGCAATTAAGTTCTTGCTTAGTAGGTAAGTGTGTAACCAAAATAGTTTATATCTGATTTATTTGTTCTATTGACATTTCGGTGCAAAGTAATGTCAAAAGCACGGTACGTAAAAAAATGAATAGTCGAAAATGGGCAATTTCTTTATTTAATAGAGGATTTTAATGTCCATTTTTATAATACTGTCTCCTATAATATATAGTTAATTATAGTAGATACATTTTTTACTCAAAGGCTTACTGAATCTCCTACTAAGGAGTTTTACAGCTTCCTGAGCCTCCTACTAGAGGGTTTTATGACGTACTGAACGTCCTACTAAAGGGTTTTACGGCTTACTGAGCCTCCTACTAGAGGGTTTTATGCCTTACTGAACGTCCTACTAAAGGGTTTTACGGCTTACTGAGCCTCCTACTAGAGGGTTTTATTACTTACTAGCCACCTACTAGAGGGTTTTGTGACTTACTGAGCCTCCTACTAGAGGGTTTTATGACTTACTAGCCTCCTACTAAAGGGTTTTGTGACTTACTGAGCCTCCTACTAGAGGGTTTTATGACTTACTGAACGTCCTACTAAAGGGTTTTACGGCTTACTGAGCCTCCTACTAGAGAGTTTTATGACTTACTAGCCTCCTACTAAAGGGTTTTGTGACTTACTGAGCCTCCTACTAAAGGGTTTTACGGCTTACTGAGCCTCCTACTAGAGGGTTTTGTGACTTACTGAGCCTCCTACTAGAGGGTTTTATGACGTACTGAACGTCCTACTAAAGGGTTTTACGGCTTACTGAGCCTCCTACTAGAGGGTTTTGTGACTTACTGAGCCTCCTACTAGAGGGTTTTATGACGTACTGAACGTCCTACTAAAGGGTTTTACGGCTTACTGAGCCTCCTACTAGAGGGTTTTATGACTTACTGAACGTCCTACTAAAGGGTTTTACGGCTTACTGAGCCTCCTACTAGAGGGTTTTATGACTTACTAGCCTCCTACTAGAGGGTTTTGTGACTTACTGAGCCTCCTACTAGAGGGTTTTATGACTTACTAGCCTCCTACTAAAGGGTTTTGTGACTTACTGAGCCTCCTACTAGAGGGTTTTATGACTTACTGAACGTCCTACTAAAGGGTTTTACGGCTTACTGAGCCTCCTACTAGAGGGTTTTATGACTTACTATCCTCCTACTAAAGGGTTTTGTGACTTACTGAGCCTCCTACTAAAGGGTTTTACGGCTTACTGAGCCTCCTACTAGAGGGTTTTATGACTTACTAGCCTCCTACTAGAGGGTTTTATGCCTTACTGAAGGTCTACTAGAGGGTTTTAAGGCTTACTGAACCTCCTAATAGAGGGTTTTACGGCTTACTCAGCCTCCTACTAGAGGGTTTTATGCCTTACTGAAGGTCTACTAGAGGGTTTTATGACTTACTGAGCCTCCTACTAGAGGGTTTTACGACTTGCTCAGCCTCCTACTAGAGGGTTTTATGCCTTACTGAAGGTCTACTAGAGGGTTTTATGACTTACTGAGCCTCCTACTAGAGGGTTTTACGGCTTACTCAGCCTCCTACTAGAGGGTTTTATGCCTTACTGAAGGTCTACTAGAGGGATTTATGACTTACTGAGCCTCCTACTAGAGGGTTTTACGGCTTACTCAGCCTCCTACTAAAGGGTTTTACGTTACTGAACCTCCTAATAAAGGGTTTTATGACTTACTGAGCCTCCTAATAGAGGGTTTTAAGGCTTACTGAACCTCCTAATAGAGGGTTTTACGGCTTACTGAGCCTCCTAATAGAGGGTTTTACGGCTTACTGAGCCTCCTAATAGAGGGTTTTACAGCTTACTGAGCCTCCTAATAAAGGGTTTTACGGCTTACTGAGCCTCCTACTAGAGGGTTTTAAGGCTTACTGAGCCTCCTACTAGAGGGTTTTACAGCTTACTGAGCCTCCTAATAGAGGGTTTTACGGCTTACTGAGCCTCCTACTAGAGGGTTTTACGGCTTACTGAGCCTCCTACTAGAGGGTTTTACGGCTTACTGAGCCTCCTAATAGAGGGTTTTACGGCTTACTGAGCCTCCTACTAGAGGGTTTTACAGCTTACTGAGCCTCCTACTAGAGGGTTTTACGGCTTACTGAGCCTCCTACTAGAGGGTTTTAAGGCTTACTGAGCCTCCTAATAGAGGGTTTTACGGCTTACTGAGCCTCCTACTAGAGGGTTTATGGCTTACTGAGCCTCCTACTAGAGGGTTTTACGGCTTACTGAGCCTCCTACTAGAGGGTTTGATGACTTACTGAGCCTCTTACTAGAGGGTTTTACGGCTTACTGAGCCTCCTACTAGAGGGTTTTACGACTTACTGAGCCTCCTTCTAGAGGGTTTTATGGTTAACCTAGAATCGTACAAGAGGGTTTTTGATGTTACCTCTCCTTCGTACGAGCGAACCATTATCAAATATTATCTAAAGTTAATTAAATGCTACTTCAGTCTTGGATACTTGTTGATCATACTGATATAATACATCTCCAACAACAAAGTTGTTGTTGTGTTAAACGAAGAAAACTCTAGGATAACCACGAAAAGTGGCCCGTTTGATGTATGCATATATGTGTAAAACTGTTAGAGCAATCTTATGTTTAGAATTAGAACACGAGTTATAAGTAAGTACAACCATCAACAGTCTTATAGATAGTAGTGGTAATGGTTGTGAGAGAGTAATGTGCCACTCACGAGTCGTTCATTCTTCGGCCGCGGGTCAAGGTGAGAGGTGTTAAAACATGGTATTTCGACTGAACTTGACTCCTGTTGTCAGGGATTTTCATGTTATATAACTACTCTTTTGGCTATCTACTGGCCGGCGTCATGAAGGCGTTGTTATGATTCTCGGCAACTTGTGGAAGATGAACAATTCACAGAACTATTAATCTGTGAACCTAAACACATTTCCATCCTTAGGGCGTATTTTGCTGTGGAATAAAACTCACCACGAGGAGAAAAATAACTATAAGTTTATCAATTAACGAGAGGAAAATACGATTTCGAAATCAAATCCGTCAATAATTATTTTTGGGTAACTGGTCTCTAATAACGATGTGAAACAATTAGGAAATTTATGAACATTTTAGTTCGTTAAAATAAATGAGTAACAGTTAGAAAAAAACTAGTGACAGAATGATTTATTATTACCACTGTACGTATATGGGTGCTTAGAGGGGCAGAAAGATGAGAGAAATTACCTTCGTTATGTATTAAAATTAAATAAAACAAACTGTTTGGATAATTGAGTTAAGAACCATCATTTAATTTCTCATATATTTCGAGCTATTCATTTATTCGTCAATAAGACACCGATCGTAGAGATATGGGTGAATATGAGGAGGGAATCAGTGTGATAAGTGTAGACGTACTAGTGTAGTCATTGTTACTAACTGACGTTAACTGTTACTTAGAAAGAGTAATTTTTTAATAGCCCAATAGCCAGGGCATCCAAAGGACCTACAGCTGGAATACGAACCACATAGTATAGGTCTGATTTTCAGCTAAATGACGAGCCTGATGCTCAGTTCTTCCCCCTACAAAACATCCGATGCCTGACTACCATCCATCATGGATACCCCAGATCTCTCAAGTAGTGTCCACGTCGATGACAGCCATTGAGCAGACGTTTTGTGTCAGTATTAAGAGGACCCAGTATAGAACCTATAGCTTAACAATCTCCCCATTACTTTTGTCACAAAGTAGCTGGGTTACAGCTCTGCTAGAATAGGTTATTATAGATGTAAAACCATGTTAAATGTCGCTGTGTTATGCAGATATTACACATGTTTGTACATATTATTATGTCTGCACAGCCAATTCTGTTTTGAGCGTTGTTTTTAGCTCGCACAGATCCTGATTCCTTCCTCAAAATATCTTCAAATTTTAAACTTATTTTTGTTTTATCAGAAACTTAAATATTTCTTAGTAATAAGTTCGCTCAAATTGTGGATATTGAAGTGACCTTGACACACTTAAAAAGCCCCGTCCTACAGAAATGTCGTGTTCAGCAACACAACCTTAGTGCCTTAGTGTGCGGGGTTTATGGAAGTTTACTAATTAAGGACACAACTTGGTGTAATATATAGCTTTTAAGAGGAACATAACAATAATTCTTTCAGATTGTTCTAGATAAAAGCGATTGTTATATTCCCAAGTCCTTGCGAAGAATTACATTCTTCTGGGTAAAGCAATAAAACCCGTACCAAATAAGGTACACGGACTGTTGCTAGCCTTGCACGTGAGTACTACATCCTGTATTGTAATTACCTATTAAATCCAGACAGGCGTATCCCTTTTGTAAGGTTGACACATTTGTGTAGCGCTCCCAAACAAGTAATTTTAATTATTGTAAAAATGACTGTTTTAATGATAACTTGTCTATGCAATATGCCTGGTTGATCCAACTATCAATTAATTATTACAACAGAAAAAGATTCTAATGTGGAAATCTTAACACCCATATAATATAAAAACTTATGTGTGTTGAGTGCACCAGTGAATGTGAGCTTGAGTTTCCATTTGAATCCTACACGGAAAAACAAGCTGTTACACTACTATAGTGTAGGAAATAGTTTAAACGTCTTGCCGGTATTCTCCTGTACTTCCTAAATACAAACCTAATGTATTATCTTTAAAAAGAGTATTGAAAAAAAATTGGGTGTGCGTTGGACCACACGGTGGAAGTTATACTTCTTTGGCCATTCTCATACACCCACTCACGCACACAAACAGACAGGATATATAAATGAAATATAAGACATTTTTCAATATTATTCAATATATTTATCTTCAATATATTATACGTGACTTCATTATTATATTATACACCTATATTATCATTATCAGTAATTTCTTCGATTAACAATCGATTAATCGATAGTTCTTAAAAATTTGTTCTTACTTTTCAGCGTGACGCGGTTTCTCGACCAACATCCCATCCCAAAGTGTCTAACGGGCGCAAAGAAGTATAACTTCAAAATACAATTTCTCGTAAATAAATCATCGTACCAGTGAACGATTGTCTGTTAAGTTAATTATTGTTGGTTAGGATTTCAATCTTAAAATAAATAGAATCTTAGGCCTTAACATGTTAATCATAATATATTGCTGTTTTAATCAATACAAAGAAAAATGAAAAATACAGCTGGCCTTGTTTGTAAATACGCTATAGTGGGGAAGCGAAAGATGAACCGGGTGGAAAACTTATTTCTGTTTGTGTTATAAACAGTCGTTTGACACTTTCTTTTTAAACCAGTGATAGGAAGGATTCAAATCAAGCTCCAAAGTTACTTTTAAGACGGTTTGTGATAGACTGGGCAACAAGAAAAACTTAGTACAGTATGATGTTATTTATACGAAACGGTCATTCTCTGGTGCACTCGCCCTACTCACTAGTCACGAAATCTCCGGAACAAATGAACTGATTTTGATGACATTTGGAGGGAAGTTAGCTTTTGTACCATAAATACCCACTAAGAAAGGCTTTTCGAAATTCCATTCTTAATGGGTTGAAACAGCCCATCAACGTTTCATTTTTCGATAAGAGTAATATTGGTAATAATTTAATTTACTAATTTATATCAAACAACTGATACAAAACACATAAAAATGACACTTTGAGTCTTGTTTAATTTGGGTTTCATTGCGAAATGTTTAAGATTTCTACCAACTCTGACATGATTGCACTACATTATATCCCCTTAAGTTGACTTATATAGTTTTCTAGACTATGAAACTATGTTATCTAAAACGAAAGTAGGTTGAGTTTTTCTTTTTCGTATTTATATAATCGTTTAGAGAGAATCCCGGAGAGAAGATTAAGCTTGCGTAGAGAACCGCCCTGTAGCGAAGCAAGATCTGCAGCTAGTATAATATAAATGTATTAAAATACTTCCAGTGATGATAGTGCGTACTTATATTGTAGTATTCAACACTTAAATTTGTTTAAATGGCGTTCAACTCGTATTCTAGAAGTTTAGGAATCAGTAACCTATCTTAAAGCGTGCATTTAGGTTTATTGTTAATTTTTAAATAGTATTTATATTGAAACGTGCAACTCAGATTCATACATTTCGAAACACTTGAAACATTTAGTGAATTGTAATTAAGGACAATCTAACGATCAGTAGTAGCCTATTTATAAATCATTTCAATAAATTATTATATCTCATCGATTTGGCTACATCATTTATAACACGTATGCATTTCATCAAGGTAAATATTTAGGTAGAATTTCAATCAAACATTTGACTAAATCCTAGATAAACACGCCTATATCTAAAGAAAGTATTTTGGCAGAATTTCAATTAAAGATTTTATGTCATAAATTTAGTACAGTATATCCTAAATTATCATACATATATTTCAAGGTCAGTATTAAGAAAGAATTTCAATCAAACATCTGTCTCATCAATTTGGCTGTATTTCTTATAAATACGTCTACATTTCAGGTAGGTAATTAGTCAGAATTTCAATCAAAGATTTTTTCTCATGAATATAGTTATATGCTTGATTAGCATGCTTATATTTCGAGGTTATTATTTGGGAAGCATTTCTATCAATCGTTTGGTTTCATCAATTTGGCTATTGGTTATCTTAGTTCAATACGCTTACATTTGAAGGTTGGTATTTATGAAGATTGCAATGAAATGTGTCATCAATTTGGTTATTTATCATTATTGATCATCATAATGTCTTTCAAGACCAGTAGCTTGTGTAGGGAGAAATTCAGGAAAACATTCATCACACCCAATTTGCTATATCCTTGTTCAGCACGCAGATATATCAGTTTACAAGCGATACATTCCATATTCACAATTATATCGTATTCAGACAGGAAATCGCCAGCGAATTCCCACACAACTCCCCCAGACGTAGTGGTGACCTTGGGAATTCTCTTGAATGGGAGTTGTACTACGGATCGCCAATCACAGGTCAGGTCCCGTTGTGGCCAGTTTTTGCTCGCCCAAGGTCGTCTCGATTGTTGCACTGGATCCCAGACACAATGTCCTGTCACTAGCGTAGGTCAATCACTCCAGGAAAGTGAATGTTATTTTTACTTTTATAGCTGTTTAATATAAGGGATTTTTTTTTCTTTGAAGCCGTCCAAGAATGAGATTACAAAACAAGGCAATTCACATGGCATTACGTATCCGTGTGTCTAATTTTTTGGAGTTTATGATTTTTTTTTCTCGAAATCAGACGGTTCAGCCTATATTTTCGTGAAGGCTAAACTGGGACACTTCCAAACGTCTTCAGTTGTTCTATGACTCAACTGGTCCCATATATTTTGTAGGCCCCTTCAAACTAGAACAACAATTTTTGAAGCTAAGCCAAGAAATAAAAGTGACAATGAGGTGATTTAATGATATCGGTTGAAAGTCGTGTGCTCTAGGGTTAAGCGGGAGTGGGTATGGCAAATATTTTTAACATATCGATATTCGCAAACAAAATATAGATCTAACGATAATATCGAAAGATAAATATCGATGTATCGGTTACCCGATATAATCTATTTGTACATGATTAATCTGTTTAAAATTATGCACTAACTCTTATGTCATGACCAAAAATACACTCATGTTTTGATGTCACTATTTAGAATAGCCTACTGAATTAAAAAATTAAATACATTTATCTGTGGGGTTGAATGAAAAAACATTCAAAATAAGAATAATTATACGTTTCATTATTATGATAATTATGAAAGAATAATGTAATAGCAATTTGCGCATAGGAGGCTATTTGTGCGTTTTTTCGGATTGTGATAATTTTTATGAAAAAGAATAACGTTAATATTTAGTCATATGATATATCGGGCCAAAATATCGATATGGCCGATATTATCGAAAGCAAATATCGATACTAATCTATCGATATATCGAAACATTTTAATCGACATTTCCGATTAATAGATACATCGTTGCCATCCCTACGCGGGAGGGTATGAACAGTACATGGGAGTTTATGATGAAATTGGTCTGTACGTAGGACAGTTAAGACCAATGAATACAGATCTATAGATGTGCATTCATCGTTAAGACACGTGTACGCAAGGTACTTTAAGGCTCGTGTGACCGAAGGATGGGTGAGGGGGTGCGCTGCAACTTGTATCTATGAAGGGTAGTTAAGGCTCGTGTGACCGAAGGATGGGTGAGGGGGTGCGCTGCAACTTGTATGTACGAAGGGTAGTTAAGGCTCGTGTGACCGAAGGATGGGTGAAGGGGTGCGCTGCAACTTGTATGTACGACGGGTAGTTAAAGCTCGTGTGACCGAAGGATGGGTGAGGGGTTGCGCTGCAACTTGTATGTACGAAAGGTAGTTAAGGCTAGTGTGACCGAAGGATGCGTGAGGGGGTGCGCTGCAACTTGTATGTACGAAGGGTAGTTAAGGCTCGTGTGACCGAAGTATGGGTAAGGGGGTGCGCTGTAACTTGTATGAACGAAGGGTAGTTAAGGCTCGTGTGACCGAAGGATGGGTGAGGAGGTGCGCTGCAACTTGTGTGTACGAAGGGTAGTTAAGGCTAGTGTGACCGAAGGATGCGTGAGGGGGTGCGCTGCAACTTGTATGTACGAAGGGTAGTTAAGGCTCGTGTGACCGAGGGATGGGTGAGAGGGTGCACTGCAACTTGTATGTACGAAGGGTAGTTAAGGCTAGTGTGACCGAGGGACGGGTGAGAGGGTGCGCTGCAACTTGTATGTATGAAGGGTAGTTAAGGCACATGTGACCGAAGAACGGGTGAGGGGGTGCGCTGCAACATGTATGTACGAAGGGTAGTTATGGCTAATGTGACCGAGGGACGGGTGAGAGGGTGCGCTGCAACTTGTATGTACGAAGGTTAGTTAAGGTTCGTGTGACCGAAGAACGGGTAAGAGGGTGCGCTGCAACTTGTATGTACGAAGGTTAGTTAAGGTTCGTGTGACCGAAGAACGGGTGAGGGGGTGCGCTGCAACTTGTATGTACGAAGGGTAGTTATGGCTAATGTGACCGAGGGACGGGTGAGAGGGTGCGCTGCAACTTGTATGTACGAAGGTTAGTTAAGGTTCGTGTGACCGAAGAACGGGTGAGGGGGTGCGCTGCAACTTGTATGTACGAAGGGTAGTTATGGCTAATGTGACCGAGGGACGGGTGAGAGGGTGCGCTGCAACTTGTATGTACGAAGGGTAGTTAAGGCACATGTGACCGAAGAACGGGTGAGGGGGTGCGCTGCAACTTGTATGTACGAAGGGTAGTTATGGCTAATGTGACCGAGGGACGGGTGAGAGGGTGCGCTGCAACTTGTATGTACGAAGGGTAGTTAAGGCACATGTGACCGAAGAACGGGTGAGGGGGTGCGCTGCAACTTGTATGTACGAAGGGTAGTTATGGCACATGTGACCGAAGAACGGGTGAGGGGGTGCGCTGCAACTTGTATGTACGAAGGGTAGTTAAGGCTCGTGTGACCGAAGGATGGGTGAGGGGGTGCGCTGCAACTTGTATGTACGAAGGTTAGTTAAGGTTCGTGTGACCGAAGAACGGGTGAGGGGGTGCGCTGCAACTTGTATGTACGAAGGGTAGTTAAGGTTCGTGTGACCGAAGAACGGGTGAGGGGGTGCGCTGCAACTTGTATGTACGAAGGGTAGTTATGGCTAATGTGACCGAGGGACGGGTGAGAGGGTGCGCTGCAACTTGTATGTACGAAGGTTAGTTAAGGCACATGTGACCGAAGAACGGGTGAGGGGGTGCGCTGCAACTTGTATGTACGAAGGTTAGTTAAGGTTCGTGTGACCGAAGAACGGGTGAGGGGGTGCGCTGCAACTTGTATGTACGAAGGGTAGTTATGGCTAATGTGACCGAGGGACGGGTGAGAGGGTGCGCTGCAACTTGTATGTACGAAGGTTAGTTAAGGCACATGTGACCGAAGAACGGGCGAGGGGGTGCGCTGCAACTTGTATGTACGAAGGGTAGTTAAGGCTAGTGTGACCGAGGGACGGGTGAGAGGGTGCGCTGCAACTTGTATGTACGAAGGTTAGTTAAGGTTCGTGTGACCGAAGAACGGGTGAGGGGGTGCGCTGCAACTTGTATGTACGAAGGGTAGTTATGGCTAATGTGACCGAGGGACGGGTGAGAGGGTGCGCTGCAACTTGTATGTACGAAGGTTAGTTAAGGCACATGTGACCGAAGAACGGGTGAGGGGGTGCGCTGCAACTTGTATGTACGAAGGTTAGTTATGGCTAATGTGACTGAGGGACGGGTGAGAGGGTGCGCTGCAACTTGTATGTACGAAGGTTAGTTAAGGTTCGTGTGACCGAAGAACGGGTGAGGGGGTGCGCTGCAACTTGTATGTACGAAGGTTAGTTATGGCTAATGTGACCGAGGGACGGGTGAGAGGGTGCGCTGCAACTTGTATGTACGAAGGTTAGTTAAGGCACATGTGACCGAAGAACGGGTGAGGGGGTGCGCTGCAACTTGTATGTACGAAGGTTAGTTATGGCTAATGTGACCGAGGGACGGGTGAGAGGGTGCGCTGCAACTTGTATGTACGAAGGTTAGTTAAGGCACATGTGACCGAAGAACGGGTGAGGGGGTGCACTGCAACTTGTATGTACGAAGGTTAGTTATGGCTAATGTGACCGAGGGACGGGTGAGAGGGTGCGCTGCAACTTGTATGTACGAAGGTTAGTTAAGGCACATGTGACCGAAGAACGGGTGAGGGGGTGCGCTGCAACTTGTATGTACGAAGGGTAGTTATGGCTAATGTGACCGAGGGACGGGTGAGAGGGTGCGCTGCAACTTGTATGTACGAAGGTTAGTTAAGGTTCGTGTGACCGAAGAACGGGTGAGGGGGTGCGCTGCAACTTGTATGTACGAAGGGTAGTTATGGCTAATGTGACCGAGGGACGGGTGAGAGGGTGCGCTGCAACTTGTATGTACGAAGGTTAGTTAAGGCACATGTGACCGAAGACTGGGTGAGGGGGTGCGCTGCAACTTGTATGTACGAAGGGTAGTTAAGGCTAGTGTGACCGAGGGACGGGTGAGAGGGTGCGCTGCAACTTGTATGTACGAAGGTTAGTTAAGGCACATGTGACCGAAGAACGGGTGAGGGGGTGCGCTGCAACTTGTATGTACGAAGGGTAGTTATGGCTAATGTGACCGAGGGATGGGTGAGAGGGTGCGCTGCAACTTGTATGTACGAAGGTTAGTTAAGGCACATGTGACCGAAGAACGGGTGAGAGGGTACGCTGCAACTTGTACGTACGAAGGGTAGTTAAGGCTAGTGTGACCGAGGGACGGGTGAGAGGGTGCGCTGCAACTTGTATGTACGAAGGTTAGTTAAGGCACAATTGACCGAAGAACGGGTGAGGGTGTGCGCTGCAACTTGTATGTACGAAGGGTAGTTATGGCTAATGTGACCGAGGGACGGGTGAGAGGGTGCGCTGCAACTTGTATGTACGAAGGTTAGTTAAGGCACATGTGACCGAAGAACGGGTGAGGGGGTGCGCTGCAACTTGTATGTACGAAGGGTAGTTATGGCTAATGTGACCGAGGGATGGGTGAGAGGGTGCGCTGCAACTTGTATGTACGAAGGTTAGTTAAGGCACATGTGACCGAAGAACGGGTGAGAGGGTACGCTGCAACTTGTACGTACGAAGGGTAGTTAAGGCTAGTGTGACCGAGGGACGGGTGAGAGGGTGCGCTGCAACTTGTATGTACGAAGGTTAGTTAAGGCACAATTGACCGAAGAACGGGTGAGGGGGTGCGCTGCAACTTGTATGTACGAAGGGTAGTTATGGCTAATGTGACCGAGGGATGGGTGAGAGGGTGCGCTGCAACTTGTATGTACGAAGGGTAGTTAAGGCTCTTATGTACCAAGTGTGCGTGGGACGGTACGCTTTGACTCATCAGTACGACGGCTACATATGAGTATACATTGAAGCTGTTATGTACGAAGGTTACTGTTGAAAGGTATTTCATACTCTAGTTCTAGGACTCTTCGCAGGTTACGTTAGGGGGATAGGGCGTCATAGGGAGACTCGTGTGTATAAAAGGTATGTTCGTAGTTTCGTTGATACTTCTTTTGTCCATATATTATTTAAAAAAAATTGATTGCGGTGGTGCTGCCACATGTTCAACCCTTACAAAACTGTATGCTTGGTGACCCCAAACCCATTTATAATTTCTTGAACTCTATAAAATGATACAACTCAAAACCCTTTTACATTGTCAAAATTGAACCAACTTCTCAACGTATTCAATTTCTCAACTGAACCCAAAGGAAGAACAGCTGGTCGTGGTATTTAGTTACGTCAAGGAATGACTGCTACGGGTATTTAGCTGACCACTGTCGAAGTCCACGTAGGGGCCAGAATGCTGCTCCAAGGCCAGCAACCACTTTCTAGATCTGCTTTGGCCGGCCTCGAACTGCACCACCACACACGAGCTTTAAATCATGCAAGGCAAAAATTTGGTTAAGAAACAAATAAAACACAATATGAACGTAAAAATAATACTTAGATCGTCATATATAAAACCTAATGCAGATCCTCCCTTAAAATTTGTAGAGCTATTGCTACAAACAACAGACGCCTAAAATCTCGTAGCCGCCGCATGGTTTTGTGATTGTTATACACAGTGTTTTGGAGGCTATTATTTAGGGCTTTCATTAGGGCTCGTACTAATTTGGTCTGTGTCTTCTCAATGTCTGCATCTTAAATGCAAATTTATTGTAAGGACTAGGGGACACCCCTGCACGCTTCGCGTGCCAACCCCGTTGTCACTCGCTACGTTCGTGAGTTAAGAGGGCTCCGGAGTCAGATTGAAAATCGCATTTTAGTTTGGCGAACGGCCACAGGAAGCGGTGTTTAGTGCAGTACGTTGTCTGTGTTGGTAGTTGGCTCGGCCTGCGGCTCGCCTGTGAACTCTCTACCTTTGACCCTTTGTGGAACTCGGCCTGCGGCCTCGTGGTGGAGCTCGGCCTTCAAAACAAAGAATACACCTGTTTGTACTCAAATGTTCGTGTGTATAGTTTTTGCCATATTTAAATGCACAGGGTCTAAGTAGGCCAAGAAGGCCTTATCATTGATTATATAGGGAAGCTTCTCCCCTACTAGAGAAGCCTGTGGTTTCCAAGTTGGGAGGTAGTCGGTGTCCGGATGTTATATACGGGAGAGAACTCAATATCAGGCTTGTCAATCTAATTGAATTCAGGCCAAAACCACTTGGTTCGGATTCCAAGTAACTCTGTAGGTCCCTTATTAGCAATGGCTATTGGACATTTAATAAACGACCCTTTAAGAGTATAATTTGAACTCAGTAACATGTCTACACTCCACATCCACACTCATATAATCATTCATATTTGTCTTAAAATACGCACCACCTGTGTCGGCTTCTTAAACGTGAATAGTAATAAAATGTATACAAATGAATGAATAAATAAATAATCTAAACGAACAACCAAATATATTTCACTCGATACCGGTTTATTACAGCCATACAAGAAGTTAATTGTATTACGACCATTGGTCTTGGTTAAAATCATCCAAACATTTTTAGAAATGAAGGAACCACAAAGCAATGATTCTAAGGTAATTTCTGTGTTAATTATTCTTAATTAAAAATTATAAGCTTGGCTTACCGAAACTATTCATCCTAAAACAGTTAACTTCTTGAATGATTTATAAAATACTATTTTATTACAATTCACTCTTGGAAGAAAGAAACACGTATAATGTATAGTAATATATTTCAAGATCTTGTCTATATCTTTAAAGATCAGTCGGCAATAATTACTGCATGAGGTTCAGTGTTATTGTATTGTCTGTTGTATCTGTGTGATATTAAACATTGGTCAATGTCGTAGCCTTGATCCAAAGGCACAGATAATACGGCTCGTAAAACAATATTACATTTAATGTTATATTTCTCATAATATTATTCTCCGTTCGCGGATTTATAGTGCGCATTACTTATTTTATGCAGCTCTAGATTACGTTCCGAACTAGTAGATATAAAATTCTCCAAGGGTTGTATTTTAGAAATTAGCATTAAACAAAATTATAAGTAACTCTGGAAAATCGTTGCAAACTCATTTTTGAAATTTGTACTAACATTGTACAAAGTTTGGCCTTAATTGACTTTAGAATGTCTGGTAGATACGAGGTTACATAAGAAGTAGTACATGCACTCTAAATCCAAATTACAATCACTCTCTTACCATGCCACTAAAAACAAAAACAAGATATAACTCATAGTGACACTACGATCATGAACAAGGTCAAAAACGCAGGACTCGTAGTGGGTCGCACAAGGAGTAAAATGACTCATTCTAGTCCTTACTTACAAACATGTTTCCGGAAAAAGTGTTTGAAAACTGTTTCTCAACTATTTCCAGTGTTTTTGTGATGTTTTGTTATGTTTCCCAAATGTGTCTGGGACCGAGAAACAGTGTTTTCTGTTTTCAAGACCACATGGAAAACAAGCAAACATGTTTCCGTCTAGAAGACAAAATTATAACGAAAGAGGGAGCTCGAATGAGTCATCGGGCGTCAGCGGTGCTTTCAGGCGACTTGCAAGTGTGCAGTACCGGTCGTAAAAGTCTAGTCCCCACTTGAAAACAATGTTTGTAAACAGTTTGAAAACTGTTTATCAACTGTTTCGAAGCAACAGAGAAACATAGAGTTCGTCATTAATTTGTGCCTACACTAGTAGGACAGTGTTTCCTAAGATTTGGACTGAAGAAGACGTTCTTTGGGCGAACTACCACTTTTTCTCACACAATGCCTTGTGTTCGTGACTCAATTGTACTTTTAAAACTTTAATATTTTTTGTCTATTTTCGCCAATGCTCACATCAAAAATAAGCGCGATTTCCTTTAGGGCGTCACGTTTTTTGTATCCCTGTTCTTATACTTGTACAAGTCATGTCCCACAAAACTCTACGGGAATGAAGCAACCTACTAAATTTGAACCCATCTTGAACACTTGAACAGTTAAAGATAACGACCGGTACTGCACACTTGCTTGCTAGATGACTGGAAGCACCGCTGGCGCCCGATGACTCATTCAAGCTTCCTCTTAGATTCTAATTTTGTTCTCTAGACAGTTGGTTTGCAAACAGTTTGCAACTGTTTGCAAACAGTTGGGAAACATTCCGGAAACATCATAGAACCAACACAAAAACACAGGAAATAGTTGAGAAACAGTTTGCAAACACTGTTTCCGGCAACGTGTGTAAGTGGGGACTAGGCCTAACCGTTGAAGATATGTACTACAGCGTGGAACAAGGCTAAGATTTCAAATTTAATCGAAGAGTTTCATTCCCTAGAGTTTTGTAGGAGATAACCTCTTCAGGTGATAAGAACAGGTATAAGAAAGGTGACGCCTTAAAGGAAATCACGCTAGTTTTTGACTTGAGCACCAATGACATGGACAAATAATAAATAAATAAGAGTTTTGAAAATGCAATTTCTACGTGAACACAAGTCATTTTATGAGAAAGAAAGAGGCAGTTCACCCAAGGAAGTGAATTGGTTTTTACTTCACTGATAGATTCGGATACGAACCAAGAACATCTTCAGTCCACATCTCGGACAACACCGTCCTGCTAGTGTGGATATAAATGAATGACTAACATTTATGTTTCTCTGTTGTTTCAAAACAGTTTGGAAACAGTTGACAAACAGATTGCAAACTGTTTACATACACTGAAGGAAAAAAAAGAAAAAAGACTGTTTGCAAACATTGTTTCCAAGAGGGGACTCTTACATCTTGAACAATACCAAAAACGCAAGATTCACAGTGGTTTTCACAACCATAATGAACATATGACTCGAGATCATCCCTCCACTACTAACAAACAAATTCGAATCGTACCCTCTTCCCCTCCCCTCCCCCTCCCATTTCCCCTCCCCATCCCCCAACCTAGAGAAAATACGTAGGACATGGCTCATTTGTAATGATCGACATTAACTACTCAGTAAAATAAATAGATAAAAAAACGTGAATTACAATTGAACATAACCGTCATTTTGAGACGTTAGTTGGTATTTTCTGTAGTACTTTTCCATAATAGGGATGAAATGATTTGGCTTGTTAACCATACGGAATCGTGCAATGACAGATCGTGTTTTGAATACATCTATTGTTCGGAAGCAAGTAAGTGTGCGTAAGTTTTTAAGCGTCCGTATTTTCGACTAAATTGTAGAAACTTACTTACAAACTATGTGAACAATCTAATTCTCGTTACGCGTTTACAATAAGGATGGAACGGAAGTTCGACAGTCACAAATCGTCCTTAAATTGCAGATGATACACTGTGTGACATTGAAAAGAACCTTCAATTGGGATGATTTCACTGCAAGTGTCCATGTCCTGTTGTGTTGACGATTGTGACTCACGCCACGGAGAACCCCAAGGTACTTCAGCCAAGTTTTAATTTCTTAAAACTCTTTGGAGGACAAACAGTTGACTAAATGTTGGTACACAGTTGGTTTAGTCATAGGACTTTATTGACAAATAGTTTATAAATATTTTTGTTTTGCAGTTCACGTTTTACAGAGGCAAGACATTGAAAATATCCTTAAAGCCATTTGAAAAAGCGAGAGGAAATATAATAGGCCTACAATTGATTGACAATGTTCGTCTAGCATTTTACGACAACTGTAAAAGTGATCTAATGTTCACTAAACTATTTATAGAATGGTGGAAACATCATGGGCATCTTTATTCGATTAAGTATTCTTTAATAATAAAAGAGACGTATTCCTATTTTAAATTTTACAGTAATAGGACTAGCCGACAGACCTTGCTTCGCTACAAGGTGATTTTCTTAGCTTGCTTACCCTTCCGTTCGTGGTTCTCTATAAACCATCTCATCAATACAAAACCTCAGCCTGATGCCTAGGTAACGAGGTTTTGTAGGCTAGAAACCCTTATAAGTAGACTTTAGAGGAATGCAAAGCAGTGCATGAAATTACCTTTCGCAATGAAAACTAATTCTGCCAAGCTTTTGTGTCAGCTGTTTGAAAAATGACAATTCGAGGGGATGTTTATTCTACTTAGGAATGAAATTTCGAGAAATCCTTTCTTAGTGGGCCCCTATGATACAAAAGTTAACTTCCCTAAAAATTTTATCAGCATCTGAACTGTGGTTCCGGAGATTTCATAATGAGTAATTACATCGTTTTAGGATTTTAAATATTAAGATTTCCTCTAACCTTTAAATATAAGGAAAAACCTCAATCTACAATCCCTGAAGTCGTTATTTCACGTGTCTCATAATCGTTAACTGAAATTATCCTAAAGCCATTTCGTGTATAATCGCACTCTTCCCACAAAACCACAGTTGTTAGAAAAAAAACTTCATAGAGGAATAATTGTTTTCGGTAAAGTTTCTAAAACCACACAACTCGTGAGCGCATAACACGGTAAACACCTGAAGCAAAGTTTACAACACACTTGTTTTACCGCCTTCAGACACACGAGAGCTATATTTGTATCTGTTGAAAATGCATCTCTAGTTGTTTATCGACCTTGGTTAAATAGCTGAGGGATTACCGATGTCATAATGATGGTTCACTAATGAACGATTAGATAGAGGATGATTTGCCGGTGCATGACGGAGTGTGTTGGTGACAAGGTTGGCAAACATGGCCTCGTGCAGTCAGCTGTGTGGTCAATACTGCTGAGTGTTGGGCGCACATAACCTATAAGTGGACATGCGATCACGTAACAAAATGTAGACTAGTTCATACAAGGTTGGCAAACATGGCCTCGTGCAGTCAGCTGTGTGGTCAATACGTCTGAGTGTTGGGCGCACATAACCTATAAGTTGACATGGGATCATGTAACAAAATGTAGACTAGTTCATACACGAACTAGAGTATAATAAGTTTGAACAGTGACAGCATAGTGGTGCAAGGTTGGCAAACATGGCTTTCGAGTTCGAAAAGTCAGCTGTGTGGTCAATACAGCTGAGTCGGCTCATATAACCTACAAGTGGACATCGGATCACCTAACTAAAAATATGTAAAGTAGTTAATACATTGTTCTAACTCTGCCACATAAATGAAGGGTTTTTAATCTCATTTCAACTAAAATGTAATTAATTAAACTGAAAACAAAATGATCATACTACAAAAGTATATCTCATAAAGGCTGAAGTATATATTTATGTAACTTTTAAGAACCGAAGAAGATAGTTCATCTTAGAGTTTACAACTCAAAATCTATGTTTGATTTACAAGTTTGCGAGAGTATTTGGTATTAATTTGCTTTAATTCACGTTTAAAAAATGAAAATCTGAAATATGATTTGCATTGGAGATTTATGCTGAAGTGAACGTTTCTTTTAGTTGTTTTGTCACTGACGTCGAATAATATTAATGTAAATTAATCAACTACTATCCATAAACAATCAATCAATCATATTATCAGTCAGTTTATATGCTAAACTATGACTTGATTTAAGCCTAAACGACTGTCAAATTATTTCCCATTAGCTTTAATTACAACTCCTATAATATATATGAGGTATATCTACTCTCACTAGTATTCTCTTCTTGAACATCTAAAAATAAAACTCAGAATATTCTTGATACAATGTCAAAATCCTAATTGTATCTATAAAAGTTAAAAGAGGTCTTATTTTACTAAGTGAAGTTAGTAGTGAAGGGCTAAGAAGCCTTTAAGAATCAACCTGGCGAACAACGATTTAAAAGTGACTTCTAAACCACGACTGCCAACTTATGACCCCGGCAAGGGACCGGCGTGCAAGGACGCGAGACCTCAACGGTCACCCATCCAAGGAACAGTCATACTCGATGACGCCGTCATCTCACGTAATACCCTCCGGTCAAGATCACTGACATTTATAATCTTTAATAGTCAGCCAATCAATTTATGACCCTCACATATGCCCCCCACATACGACTATCACATTCGGCCCTCAATTACGACCCTTAAATACGGTTCTCACATACGACCACAACACACGCACCTCACATACAGCCATCACAAACTACCCCCACATACGACCATCACGAAACGACCATCAAATACGACAATCGTATCATGTACGACCACCAAACACACCCCTCACGTACGACGTTTATAAACGACTAACACATGACCCTAACATACGGTTATCACAAACGACCACCACACACGCCCCTCACATACAGCCCTCATTCAAGATCTCTCTCACGTCCCTCACTCACGACCCTCTCTCACAACCCTCAAATACAGCCCTCATTCAAGACCTCTCTCACGACCCTCTCTTACAATCCTCAAATACAGCCCTCATTCAAGCCCTCTCTCCCGTCCCTCACTCACGACCCTCTCTCACAACCCTCAATTACAGCCCTCATTCAAGACCTCCCTGACGTCCCTCATACACGACCCACTCTCACAACCCACAAATACAGCCCTCATTCAAGACCTCTCTCACGACCCTCTCTTACAATCCCCAAATACAGCCCTCATTCAAGCCCTCTCTCACGTCCCTCACTCATGATCCTCTCTCACAACCCTCAATTACAGCCCTCATTCAAGACCTCTCTCATGTCCCTCACTCATGACCCTCTCTCACAACCCTCAATTACAGCCCTCATTCAAGATCTCTCTCACGTCCCTCACTCATGACCCACTCTCACAACCCTCAAATACAGCTCTCATTCAAGACCTCTCTCACGACCCTCTCTTACAATCCTCAAATACAGCCCTCATTCAAGCCCTCTCTCACGTCCCTCACTCACGACCCTCTCTCACAACCCTCAATTACAGCCCTCATTTAAGACCTCTCTGACGTCCCTCACTCACGACCCACTCTCACAACCCTCAAATACAGCCCTCATTCAAGACCTCTCTCACGACCCTCTTTTACAATCCTCAATTACAGCCCTCATTCAAGCCTTCTCTCACGTCCCTCACTCACGACCCACTCTCACAACCCTCAATTACAGCCCTCATTCAAGACCTCTCTTATGTCCCTCACTCATGACCCTCTCTCACAACCCTCAATTACAGCCCTCATTCAAGATCTCTCTCACGTCCCTCACTCACGACCCACTCTCACAACCCTCAAATACAGCTCTCATTCAAGACCTCTCTCACGACCCTCTCTTACAATCCTCAAATACAGCCCTCATTCAAGTCCTCTCTCACGTCCCTCACTCATGACCCTCTCTCACAACCCTTAATTACAGCCCTCATTCAAGACCTCTCTGACGTCCCTCACTCACGACCCTCTCTCACAACCCTCAAATACAGCCTTCATTCAAGACCTCTCTCACGACCCTCTCTTACAATCCTCAAATACAGCCCTCATTCAAGCCCTCTCTCACGTCTCTCACTCATGACCCTCTCTCACAACCCTCAATTACAGCCCTCATTCAAGACCTCTCTCACGTCCCTCACTCATGACGCTCTCTCACAACCCTCAATTACAGCCCTCATTCAAGACCTCTCTCACGTCCCTCACTCACGACCCACTCTCACAACCCTCAAATTCAGCCCTCATTCAAGATCTCTTTTACGAGACTCTCTCTTACGACTTTCACTCTCATACATAAATAAACATCGAGTGATGGGCTCACACACACGTCTAAAAGCGAGTCATGAATATAGTGTCATATATTCATGACATGGTAGGCTGATTAAGAAATGTATCCTACCACTTTGTGGGCCTCGCTGACCTCCCCTTGGCCCCGCGGTAGTCATCACACACGACCACGACCATCCCAAAGGATGTCAATGTTGTGCATTTCGACCTTTCTTTAGTCGATCGATTATAAATCTGTTGGGAGGACAAATTGTCAAGCTACCATATATATGAGTATTAATAGTTCTCGTTGCGGTTCAAGCTGTTAGGTATTGGAATTGTTGCACAGTCATAAAAAAATAATCTTACTTTGCTATATGATTTTAAAATATAAAATCATGGATACGTGCCATGGTTAGTGATAGTTCATTCCACTTATATACTAAGAAATCGATTTGATTGGTCACACCGATCAGTATGCTTGCTCCCAGGTAATTGACGAGTCAATTAAGTAAATTTTTATGATACTAAACGACCTAATCCCAAGCTTATTTCGTAAAAAGGCCTGTGAGATTACCTTATTTGTAAAAATGTATAAACCTTATTTCAATGTTTCTATTGGTTAACTTGAATTACTTCCAGAGTTATAAAAACGAGATCTCAGAACTTGTTAGTGAATGATGATAGTAAAGTTGTTAAACAATATACCTATGTAAAAGGATTCTTATTGCAATTAACTATTAATAGTTTAAAAAAAGAGAGAATGAAACATAATAATTTAAGTTTTATATGAAAAATAAAAGTAATCCAAACAAGCTTTCTGGCGGTGTAGTGTTGTAAACTGAAAACCCATCAGCAACATTTTAGCTAACTTAGTCATTGAACTTTTGACTTCAAAACAATAATATTCTAGTTAATACTTTTAGCATTATTATGTAGTAACTTTTAATAGGTAAACGTAGGATGAGTAAATAAAGACTTAAGACTTTATTGGGCCTCTTCTTGAACGAGGGTTTTGGATTTAAATCTCCATAAAATATGACAAAAAATGTAAAGCGTGATTTGCATTCATTGTGAAGGATAGTAAATAAATAGCTGGTCTTTAATAAGGTCCATTCAATAAACCTTAGTTACTCGACTCTACAGACAATGTCTTTGGAATATTTAATACGACTCTACAAACAATGTCTTTGGAATGTTTAATACGACTCTACAGACAATTTCTTTGGAATGTTTAATACGACTCTACAAACAATGTCTTTGGAATGTTTAATACAACTCTACAGAGAATGTATTTGGAATGTTTAATACGACTCTACAAACAATGTCTTTGGAATGTTTAATACGACTCTAAAGACAATGTCTTTGGAATGTTTAGTATTTACTTTATTTTAAATCTACCCTATATTTTAAGATACCTATAGTACTCACGCTTTTCAATGAGATCTCCCTCCCTACTAAAGTGCAGCGGTTCTCTATGGCTAATCATCACAGACTAACGTGGGTCAAACGATAATTGACTCTTGAGTGCCCTGACCACAGACAGATGTTTGTGAAGCACTCGAGGTGAGATAATACGGGTACGAGTTGTACCAGGACTGGAGTGTAAACGACGATTGGTTTTTGTATCATCATACCATTCAGGTTGTCACAAAGAAAGTTCCCTAACTGTGGATTTTCGGATTACAATGTTAATTTAGACAAAAAACTGTATATTTTTTAATTTCGCTCTATTTACTGCTTGTATGTCTTTTTTATCCAAAAAAGACTTGAAATTTAGCACATTTTTTAAATCATCATTAAAAAACTGAAAAAATAGCTATTTAGTTAACCTTTTCCCATTATAGAATCGTTGTCATAGTTTTTGACTTTAAACATCTTATAAAAAAAATCTGTTTAAAATTTTAAATTTCCACCACTTTGAAATGAGTGAGGATAATGGTAGCTTTTGGCTGTTTGATCATTTTAATGAAAATAAGTGTGCGACATTTTTAGCCAGCCAGTCGAGTTGTTCCTGACCTATTAATGTTTCTGTAAAAAGCATAAAAAGGCAGATAGACACTAAACGTGTGAAATAAATAAATGAAAAATAACCACAAGCTAACGTTACATTGAGGTTAATGGCTTCAGCTCTTTATATAATTACGGACAATTAATTAACTGTACAGTTTAACAAGTAGATAGTTTGCATATTACAACTACATAACATTATTTTTTTTATTTTAAACGAATAAAACAATTAACATATTTGAAATCAACAGAGATCAATTTTCTATTTGAACTATGAATCTCGATCCTGTCATTTAATCGAAACTCTAATTAGTTTGGTTTTGAAATATTTAAATTCCTTCCAAGTATTTTATAAAGACAGGCGTCAATCATAATTGTTGTAAAATCTATTAAACAAACTGTAAAATAGCTTTTTTAACGTAAATAATCAATCACATGTGTTGTTATTTGCGTGAAAAGTGTTTATTGAAAGACAGAATACTAATACAATACTAATACAATACTAATACAATACTAATACAATACTAATACAATACTAATACAATACTAATACAATACTAATACAATACTAATACAATACTAATACAATACTAATACTAATAAACAATGCTTATCGAGACACATCAATCACTACACAATTTCTTTATGAGGAAAAAGGGAGTTTTGGACAATTTGTAAAAGATATGATAACTAGCAAAAACCTAACGTCCATCAAGAGTTAATTTAAAAGAAACATTTATTGCTGCTTTCTTGTTCCCCTTTAAGTAGGTGTTAATTAATATTTAAAAAATGCCTTATGAATGAAGTATTGATAATGATCAATGGGCTCAGTTGGAGTTTCGAACCTTGGAATTTTTTACTGCAGTCCGAAGCTTTATTTATTTAATTGTTTTTAAAACGCCGTTCTTCGAGATATTGACTAATATCGATTTCGAATGAATCTGATGAGTGTAGATGAGCGAATGTAGTCATAGGCCGACAATTCCTTAGGAAGTGTCATTAATTAATAGCCTTATGACAAATGAACAGCCGGTGGTTATCAACTGATAAATTTCAAAATTTTGTATGACTCTGATTGGGATCGAACTGAGAAAGTTTAGCTTAAGAAGCTGGGATTTAGCCAACTGCGGTAACGGCTTATTTAGTTTTAAAAATTTGGTTGAAATTTACCCTCGAGCCACCCCGTCGGCATATCTTCATCATAGAGAAAAAAAGAAATTGACGTAACTTAATCATGGCCGCAGTGAACGCCGCAGTGGCAGTTATACAGAGATTACAACTAATGTACATCTTTATACATCTGTAGTAATAATTGTAGAAATACGTCAATCCTTCAGGATTTGGGAGGAATAAGGGGGGGAGTAACAAGGTGCTGGCCCTGCCATCGTATGGCAAACAGGAGAAATTACTACTTGACACATATTCAGCACATAATTGAATGTGATATCTGTTTCTTTCTCCTCTGTGGTTTCATTCACCTGGTATGAAGGGTTTGGGAGTGTTCGTCAGTTCCCATAAACATCGTGCAAGAATTTTATCGTGCAATGCATGTGTTCCCTAATATCAGATATATAGTGCCTACAGCGTCGAATAGTGCTAAAAAACATATTTGTTGAGAACGGAATAGGAATATTATTTAAGCAATAACTTTTTATCTCGTGAACGAACAGATTTTCTAAAATTTCGTCGGACTGTTTATGGCGGTAGTATATAAGCACAGAGCCATGTATATGTATGTAAATAATGCATATATAGCATGTAATTATGTGTGTGTGTTTTGTATAACGTTGACATAGTTAACTAAAGGAGTTACAGTTCTTGAATACTAACCACGCTTTGTAGTACAATTCAAGAATACTAACCTCAGGCTCATGTCTTATTTAACCAATCATGTTGTTACAAATTCTACACGATTATCAATGTGACTTGGTGTAAAATGCACGATTTAAAAGGAGGAGGATAACACACAATCATCGTGCAATTCATCTGATTTAATAATTCTAATGACACGATTATGTTCGCACTGCCGTGTGGATCGTAATTTTATAAATCGCAAAGCAAGTATAATTAGAGTACACTAATTGGGTTCATGAACAGGTAATTACATGGTGGACTAATTATGCAAATACTTGCCGTTACTGTACGTAAACAATTCGGCAATGGTGGCGATGAAATTATCGTTACTTTGCGATTTGCGATAAGAAAAGTACTTGGCAAAAAAAGAAGATAGTGTAGGCTAAACGACAGGAATGTCTGACCAGGTTATAACATAGAAGTAAAAATAACTTTGCTCAGGAATTACCTATGAGGACCCCCCCTCATACACGCACTTCTCTCTCTCTCTCTCTCTCTCTCTCTCTCTCTCTCTCTCTCTCTCTCTCTCTCTCTCTCTCTCTCTCTCTCTCTCTCTCTCTCTCTCTCTCTCTCTCTCTCTCTCTCTCTCTCTCTCTCTCTCTCTCTCTCTCTCTCTCTCTCTCTCTCTCTCTCTCTCTCTCTCTCTCTCTCTCTCTCTCTCTCTCTCTCTCTCTCTCTCTCTCTCTCTCTCTTCTCTCTCTCTCTCTCTCTCTCTCTCTCTCTCTCTCTCTCTCTCTCTCTCTCTCTCTCTCTCTCTCTCTCTCTCTCTCTCTCTCTCTCTCTCTCTCTCTCTCTCTCTCTCTCTCTCTCTCTCTCTCTCTCTCTCTCTCTCTCTCTCTCTCTCTCTCTCTCTCTCTCTCTCTCTCTCTCTCTCTCTCTCTCTCTCTCTCTCTCTCTCTCTCTCTCTCTCTCTCTCTCTCTCTCTCTCTCTCTCTCTCTCTCTCTCTCTCTCTCTCTCTCTCTCTCTCTCTCTCTCTCTCTCTCTCTCTCTCTCTCTCTCTCTCTCTCTCTCTCTCTCTCTCTCTCTCTCCCCCTCTCTCCCCCTCTCTCTCCCACTCTCTCTCCCCCCTCCCCCTTCTCTCTCTCCCTCCCTCCCTCTCTCTCCCCCCCTCTCTCTCTCCATCCCCCCTCTATCTCTCTCCCTCTCTCACTCTCTCCCCCTCTCCCTCTCCCTCCCTCTCTCCCTCCCTCTCTCCCTATCTCTATCCCTCTCTCCTCCTCCCACCTCCCCCCTATCCCTCTCCCCTCTCTCTCCCTCTCCCCCCTCTCTCTCTCTCTCTCAGTTCTTCATAGTGTTATTTAACTAAATTCAAAAACATTATTTTTATGTTTGTGATAATGTAAGCAAGGTGATAATGTTTTTTTATTACTTATTAGTAGCATTATTTACGATCTTACAGCCGGCATCATGCCCCCTCCACACACCTCTCCTTGCATGAGCAAGGAGTTATACGTGAAACATAACTCATGTTAACCATTCAATAAATACGTATACAACAAAGTTATCTTTCACTCACATAACCTTTATGTCTAGTTCACATTGTTAATCACGTATGCCAACCCGTTTCCAGCACGACCCCTTTTGAATAATGATTCGTACTTGTTTGTACAGAATATACACTTAAAATTCGAAACGTGATCTCCCACCATACTTCGGGGATACGTCTCACCTATATCACAGAGAAGGAAGAAACGGAGGTCGTATCTAATAGAACACTGAATGTGTGTCGAGTGGTTATTTCTCCATTACCACTTGGGAATAGTTGGGACAGCAAACTGTCGGTTCTTTTTATTACCCCCAAATCCTTTAGGATAAATGTAGTAATTATTACTAAATATGTATAAAGCTGTTCATTAATTAGTTCTAATTAACTATGACTGCCACTGTAGTGCTCGCTACGGTCATAAGAAAGCGACTTCTGTTTCTTTTTTATCTGGTCCTATATCGAGCTAAACTACACACCCTTGCAGCTCTTGGCGGCTGACTTGTCCTAATAACGGAGCTAGCTCTAATATACTATTGTGATGCCTAGGGATGGCAAATATTTTCAACATATCGATCTAACGATAATATCGAAAGAAAAACATCGATATATCAGGTAACCGATATATCGAATTGTTTTATCTGATAAAAATGGTACACTAACTCTTACGCCATCACAAAAAATACACTTGTTTTGTTGTTACTATTTAAAATAGCATGATGAAAGTAAAAATTAAATCCATTTATCTACATGAAACCAGTTGTGGTCTGTGGGGTTGAAAGAAAAAAAAATTCAAAATAAGAATAATGATTATAACTTTAATTATTATGTTTAACTTTAATTATAAAAGAATAATGTAATAATGATTTGTAAGGCGACAGGCTAGGCATCTTAGAGTCATTGTAGCCAACTCGCACACAACTTCACTTACCTGTTCACCCACTGTTCTACAATAAACTACATTTTATAGTGCGTTACCTCCCGTAAACAAACTAAATAATGTCACTTTATTATATCAATGCATGTTTTGAATGCATAAGAGGTAATTTAAATATGTTTTTTCGAATCATAATGATTTTGGGTAGAGAGAATAACGCCAATGTTTAGTGATACGATATATCGGACAAAAATATCGATATGTCTCATATTATCGAAAGAAAATATCGATACTAATATATCGATATATCGAAACGTATTTATCGATGTTTCCGATATATTGATATATCGTTGCCATCCCTGGTGATGCCACTTCACACTTGAATATTACTACTAAGTTTACGGGCTCGTAGCACAATATTGGAACTCCTTATGAAACAGAGCTTATGAAACAAGGAGTGCCAAAAAGTGATTTTTTAACGACCTACTCTTTTTTTTCTGAAAATCAACCATCCTATCATTATATATCAACTTTTAAAATTTAGTCAAAGATTAATTTACTAGGTAAAATGATAGAAAATGTCTTCTCCACAAAGAATACGGCAGGAACAACGCATTTTTCGAAAGTTAAATACAATTTTGAATAACTACTTAACCGGGTATTGGAGCAGTTTACTAAGGCTCTCTGACTCATTACATCACTGATTTGATTGAATAAGTCTACAAGAAAGGAAATTTAGCAGTGGATCAACCAACAATCTACAATAAACAATCTGTGTTAATTTCGATAAGTTTTTTTAATTGACACATCATAAACTTCACTTGGAAATAAAATGAATATAAAATAAGTAAATAAAAGGGGATTAGTTAAATAAAAAAAAAAAAAAAAAAAAAAAAAAAAAAAAAAAAAAACTAAACATTATTTTCCCACATTGTGAAGGGGTAGCTAAAAATCTATTATAATATAAAACTACAGCTTTAAATGTTGATGTATTAGTACAATTTCTCATAAGAGAAAACTGAATTTTGCAGCATGAGAAGATGTTAACATTTCTCAAGATAAAATATAAAAAGTGAAAATGCTGTAACGGAAACGAAGAGATTATGGCAATGACATTATATCCATGCCAAGTAGGTTACAATACACAGCGTCTCTAGTAGTGTGACTTTAATGAACTTAACGATAACCCGACATTGGCATTGTGTAACAAGGGATTATACAATCATAAGTCTTACTCAGAGGACGGGTGGGCTGGCATTGTATGGGTGGGGACAGAGCCGTCTGTAGCATACATTGTGTAACAAGGGATTATACAATCATAAGTCTTACTCAGAGGACGGGTGGGCTGTCATTGTATGGGTGGGGACAGAGCCGTCTGTAACATACATTGTGTAACAAGGGATTATACAATCGTAAGTCTTACTCAGAGGACGGGTGGGCTGTCATTGTATGGGTGGGGACAGAGCCGTCTGTAGCATACATTGTGTAACAAGGGATTATACAATCATAAGTCTTACACAGAGGACGGGTGGGCTGGCATTGTATGGGTGGGGACAGAGCCGTCTGTAGCATACATTGTGGGTGGGTTGGAAGGCTGTCAACTCTGTACGTGAAGTGATGGGTGGCAGAGCCGTCAGAGTCATCTGGAGAAGATAGGCAGAGAATAAAGAAACAGAGGTCGCATTCAATAGTGAGCTGAATGTGTGTCGAGTAGTTATCCCTCCAGTTTGCCTTGAGGATGACAGGGCCAGCACCTTGTCAGTCCCTTCCTTTACTGCCCCTAAATCCTCAAGGATAAAACTAGAAATTATTCGCTGCGGCTTCAGAAATAAAAATCGACCTCTATTCATTTCTTTTCTAAGGTGTACATGTGTCGGTGGTGAGGTGGGGGATTTATAACGCGTTTCGAAACAAGAGAGATGATAGTTTTGCATACCTGTTTGTCTTGTTTACGGAAACAAGTTTGTTCTGTTTACCCTATTTGAGTCATGTATGTTAAATTAGAAGGATGGCTCCGTATCCCATGAGTAATGTAGGTAGATTGGGAGATATAAACTACGTAGCATATGTTTCATTTGGTAGCCTTTTCCATTAACTTCGTAAATTACCAGCTTTTTTGAATAAAATACGGATTTTTTACAATGCGCCTAACACAATATGGCACGTTTTATTTTTCAATCTCTAGTTTTCGCCGTAGATTGAAAAATATTCTTAGTAGATTATCTCTAAATAAATAATTGAATTATAACTCGCCTAAACAAGACGTGAACACACTTTATCACCATACCACGAAGTGAGATATAAACTAGTGAAGTGCTTTGACTGTTATTCCATACATTTTTGTAGTAGTATGCCTTACACTGCTTGAGTTTTTCTTTCGAAGAACCAGGTTAAGAAAGAAATAGGTATGTACTCACTATGGCTAATCTTCGCCTGGTCAGAGACGAGCATCTGGATCGGCCTGTCTTGTTGAGTTCGCCTGTTGGAAGGGCCGATGCCGAACAATCTGTTTTTGGCATTCTGGCCCACCACCTTGTAGTATTGCTTGTTAAGTCCCATAGTAGAGGATCCACTAGCACTGTTGACATGACTGGGACATGATGGTGGAGAAGAGTCTGGAACAAAGAAATATACCTAAGTCAACAAAAAAGGTAACGGGGCAATTTATAGAAAGACTTGAGAAGAATCTGAAATTATTGTTCAGATTTGAGACACCGACACGGCTTGTGCATATTTCAAGGCAACTACGAATGATTAATTGAGTGTAGGAAGAGAGGGGCTGACCTGTTTAGCTTTGTTAGTAACTGAGTTTGATTTTGCTTAGAAAGGACCATTTATTAATAGTCCTATACCCAGAGTACCTAAAGGACAAATAACTTTACGTATAATCCGAACCACGCGGTACTTTTCTGATTTTTAGCTAATTGACAACCCTGACGCCCAGTTCTCTTCCCTACACAACATACGGACCTTGACTACCACCCAACATGGTCTCTCCAGTAGTGTCCATGTCGATGGCAACCACTGAGGGGACGCCATCATATTAAGGGGAGCAGTCATAGAACCTACCGCCTACAATCTCCACAAGACTTTATCACCAAGTAGATGGGTTACAGCACTGCACCACTAGCACCGATAAATGTGATGGTGTTGGAGAAGGCCTATTTGGATAGAGTTGGCCAGCATTGCCAGATAGTTCCCAGCATTTCACGAAGAAACTTTACGACGTTTCGACTTGATTCAAGACTTTTTCACGTATTACACTACATCTAAATTAAAATTTTATATTAATAGTAACTTATAATAAAATCATAAATTAAAGCCTACATATACACCTGAAAACCGAAAAATTGCACAACCACTAAAAAATATTTATGTTGTTGGTTATTCCATTCAATACATTGGTGTTTTGTATTTTTTGGGTTTTCAAGTTTTTTTAAAGTTGTCTTTTTAACTGCACTTGCTTGTACTTGATCTTTTTTAACTATAAGATCAATTGGGGATTCGAACTTTGGACCTTGCCCTTCATAGCTTGAAGCCTGAGCCATTGAGCCACCATAGTCAATGTTAAGATGTTAGCTATAATTGAAGAGCATTTTTTTAGTATAAGTCCGACTATTTATATCATTGACTAAGTTATATATAATTTTGATATAATACTTGAAAATCACTTGGGTTCTACAAAGTCTAAGTTTTGAGCAGGCTTTCTTCACGAAATGATAGAAGTTGTCTAACAACCATTCTAGAAAGCACTTTAGAATAATATTTTGTAATTGATAATTTCATTTCACAGAAGAAGTAAAAATTAAGTCAAAAGAATGTTTTTTTGAAAAAGGTTACCGGTATCCTATTGAATAATTAACTGAGCTCCGTATAAAGTCAAGGGGATAAGACGTAAAAGTATTCTTAAGCTAGACAAGATTCTTGTAACCAATAGTCCTACACGTTGATTGGTCGGATCGATTCTTTCCTTGGTTAAGGCCAGGAAGCTGTGGTCGGAATGTGCTTGTAGAAGGAAGTGGTAGGTACAATTAAGGCTGGTAACCTTCCCGAGTTATCAGCAGGACACGTAAGACAATAGGCAGTCGCAGTTCCTGGGTCAAGGCCAGGCAGGACGGAGTCATTGGCTCCGTATTGTTTAGTGAACCGTTTATAAATGCACTGATAACGCAAGACTCATGCTGAGACTCATGCTGGTGTAGGGGTAATGCACTTGATGCCTCGGTCAAAGATTTAATCAGGCTTCGCTTTCTTTTTGCCTATTGTTTCCCATCCTGTTAATGTTCAACTTTCCTGTCACCACTGACTCAGTAATCAGTGTAGAACTGTTTAAACAATCATTATCAGTCGGTAGCAAAGATAGTTAAGATCAGCTTCATACGTCAAAGGTTCTCAGTTTGATTCCAATCAGAGTCATAACACATTTTGTAAGGGATCAGCTGATAACTACCAGCTGTTCATTTGTCATTGGGATATTTATTAAAAACTCCTCCTATAATTTAGTTGACTTTAGTTTGTAACAATGACTACATTCGCTTATCATACTTATCATACTCATTTGAAATCCATTATCGCCCATATCTTGACGATCGGCGTATTTATAAAAAAAGTCTAACACATATTAGAAATGAATAACCTTCTTTTTATGTGTATTTAGAAGAAATATATATATATATATATATTATTGTATATTTGCATGTCGTGATAGATTTTCTGACCAAATCCATACTAGTTTAAAGTTGGAGTACGTAACATTTCTGCTGGCACAATGTTAAAAGTAAGAAACTTTTTATTTTCTTATTTAATACGAAACGAAAGCCTGGGGACAACATCAATCCACTATTTTTTGTAGTTGTCTATAGGCCTAGTGTTTGCATAAAATAGCTAATTATTAAAATTTAGACCACTAACAGTATTTACGTAGACGAGAACATAAAATTTCTTCTACATTATAAACCGAACACATAATCGAATAACAGTCATCGAATTGAAGCACAGCACGTAGTCGATTAAGCTATTTATTTCAGATTAGCCCAACATCTCGATATATACTTGTTTGTAACCCGTTTGAGTCACGTAGTCGTGGAGTGGGTTGACTTGGATTTCGTGGTCATCAGCTGATATACATGGTTCATTTCATTCCATGATGCCCAGTTCTAAAGCATTCCAACGCATTCCTCTCTCCGCTTCAGTGCATTTCGTTGTCAGCCGATAAATTCGATTAAACATAACCAACAACATTTTAGTAAAACGTCTCGATGTTGAGGATGCTATTCCAGTAACAATATGCGAAATCACTAGAAAACAGTTTGCAATGCACGTAGATGGAAACGTTAAACATAACCTAGACAAAGAAGTGTATACTTTTCGTGGAAACTGTGTGTGCACTTTCATCTCATTAACAGGGATTAACAGAGTCGTGGTGTCAGTATAATAGACACAATCTCTCTTTCGCATAATCAATTAATTGTTGAAAAATAATTTGTTACAGCTCCAGTACCACTGTATGTGTATGGGTGGGTGGATGGATCACTACTACTGTACGTACATGGGTGCGTGGATGGATCACTACTACTGTACGTACATGGGTGCGTGGGTGGGCCAATACTACTGTACTTGAATTCCAGTAACACTGTATATGTATGGGTGGGTAGGTGGGTCAGTACCACTATTTGTGTGTGGCTGGGTGAGATTTATTTCTTACAATTCCTAAAGCTAGAAATGTTAACGCATACTTTATAATATAGGCCTACGGGTGAAATAATAGGTAAGTGAAGACTTAAAGGACTAGTTTTTATTTGGTATTTCAAATTAAACAGTATTGCCAACTGCAGAGATACTAAATTCTATATGTAGTATTGGGTGAAATTCCTTTAGCTGCCCGCAAAACCCAAACTTGTTCTATTGCCGAATATCCATAAAGGAGATATGAAAGATGTTACAGGACGTATTAAAATACACTCATTATACAATATGTTCTAGGCACTTTCTCCACATAAACTCACAAAGATTTTGTGTAGGTTAGGTTAGGTCAGGTTAAGTTAGGTTAGATTATTTCAGGTTAGGTTAGATTACAGGCAAGTCCTTTCATTACAAATGAAGCTAATAACAACATGTTCTTGTGAATATATAAGTAATTTAGGTAGTTATTGGCATAGAACAAGCTTGGGTTTGGCGGGCAGCTAAAGGAATTTGACCGTAGTGTTGTTTAGTAGCAATAAATAAACTACGAGTTTATTTAAAGTATGAAGTTGCAAAAACTAGGTAAAAAAAAGTCTACGTTTTAACATTTTTAAAACAATTTTAGGGTTAGCGATTAACACAAATTTAATCAAGATACAAATTTTACTATCTTTGATGTAACAATTGAGATTTGCAATTCCGTGCAAACACTTACAAAGAAGTGAATATCATTTTATATTGCTTGTTATTTCATCAGAATAGTAAAATATTATGAGATAATTTTTATGGATCCTATTATTTATTCTATGTATGAGCGCATGATAACTGAATGATGCATACATAGTATATTGTGCATTATCAGTAAACGGTTAAATGTTCAAGTAGCTCTTATTTTATCAGGTGAAGTTACCCCCTAAGAAGCCCTCTCTCTAACTCTTAACCTGAGAACCAACGGCTTAAAGTGACTTCCAAACCACGGGAGCGGCGGGGTTAACACTGTTATGGTCACATCGGAAATTTAACCCGGCTGTAATGATCACATCGGACCGGTTGTGTGGGGAGCCACCGGCTAAGCCCCTTAGCTACGGCCGCTCCAAAGGCTGCATGAGTAGTCAACAGTAGAGTGCAGAAAATACTGCATTAACAGTAAAGGGAAGATTAACATTAAGGGGTAAATTAATTCATAGAACTAATGTTCCAAAAATTGCAATTGCTTGAAGCCACAAAGATTAAGAGTAAATTATTAGTTTATTATTAGTAAAAATTAGTTTAACCTACATCCTATATCTTACAGCACGCGGTAAATGGACATAGTACTGATCTTTGACTGTCATTTCTGGACGTGTAAAATATAGTTGATTTAAAAGATATACCAAAAACGGAGCTTTTATTGGAAACAGAATACCTGTTACGATTTAATAATGTACTCTATGACGATATCCAACGACTTTCTCCAACTCCCTTAAACTTTTCTGGATATCACAGTATTGAGTATTATAGACCGATTTCCATGAGCACCGGTTATTAGAAAAATACAAAAATCTCTATGACAACCAATCTACTAACATCCAAGTAACCACACCATGTGGGCTTACAGTTACGTTCACCGTGGGTGGTGACACATGTACCACAGTGCTCTTTAAGATAATCATGTTGGCCTCCAGGGGTTTTTTCTTCCTGTTACGTGAGGCGTGTGTCGTGACCCTTTCACCGGCGTAAGTCTACAATGTAAAGTAGAAAGTCCAATTCACGCCGCACGTTTCCAAGAACAGATCGGGAGTAAGTGGCCACTACATCAGGGAGCTACTGTCCGTAATTATACTGGTCCATTTTTGTTTGTTTTACTGCAAGATTTCGTTTTCTCTTCAAAATGATAAATAATTCAAATTATGGGTAACGTAAACAGGTTGTTTAGCCATTAACCGCTTACACTGATAATGTTTTTGTAGTTATAATTTTTAAGAAGTGCTCATTAAGAGAAAGCAAAGAAATGAAAAGTGAGGAAAAATATAATTTTGTTACAAATCTAAGCAGAACTTTCTTTTTATAGTCCTTATTGCTTAAGAAAACTTAAATGAGTCGTTTTCCTCCTCGAAAGCAATAGGTAAAGTTCTATTCTAGTTTACCATAAGTGATTTTTGTAAATATAGAGCATTTTAATATTTTGTTCACACTTAAATATGTAAAACTTTAAATGTTAATCTTGACAAGTCAACATTGAAAAACTCAAAATACAAACTTACGGTTAACTAGGATGGACTTTTAATAATCATACACCAATACATGTAACTCATGTAATAAAAATCATGAACCATACAGTTGAAATAGGAAAGCATGTATTGGTTCGCTGACAGTAAAATTGTATGCTACTATAGGACTGTATGGATCTGTCGACTTTCCAGTGCTGGTTAAGCAGTTTGAGGAACGGCCGCCTTTAGACAAATTTGGTAATTTTTACAGTTTAACACTTAATAATGAACAATTATATGTTTTATAAATAAAATAAGCTGACTTGTAAACATAATATCCAACAATACATAGAAGCAACATAAAAACATCAGCTAAATAGAATAGTTTATTGGCCACAAAATATTTCAAACAAATACATAGGCAATAATCATTTAATTTAATTACCTTTAAGAAACGAAATTAAATTTCAATTTTAGTTGGAAAGAAATTTTGCTCACTTATGCTCATTATTGCCTGCACACATCTTCATGTCAGACATGTGCACATTTATATGGTTAAATATGAATTTAAAGCGAATTTACATTACATTCATATTTAAAATCAGGTACATAATGAACTCGCAAATCTCGGGTCACTACGTCGCAAATATTATTTATTATTCACATTGAATTAATGTGTATTTTAAGGCGATGAATGATTGTAACATTAGTATGGATTAACGGTGTAGTCAGGTTACTAACTGAGTTCGACTTATCAGAAAGGGCCAATTATTAATGCCCAATAGTCAGATTGACTAAGGAAACATATAGCTTTAGGTGGAAACCGAACCACTTAGTATTGGTCTAATTTTAAGCTATTAACAAGCTTGATATTTAGTTTCTTCCCCGTGGAACATTCAGACACTGACTACCACCCAAAACGGACACTCCTAACTTCTCTAGTAGCGTCCACGTCGATGGCAACCATTGAGCAGAATGTATAGTGTTAAGTCGAGACTAATAAGAAAACTAAACAAACTAGATACTAATCCATTCATGCAAGATACCATGTTGTAGAAAAATGTTTGTAAACATTACTATCCCTAAAAAAAACTATTCAAAGATTTTCAAATTTAATGAATAAACAGCTATACATTTTTTCTACTCTAATATTTGAATACTTTGTTGGTAAGAAATGGGGGATGTATTGGTACTGACATTAATTCTAAACTGCGTGGGATGAATTTTATGCTCCTTTTTAGATGAAAAATATAAAATTATCATTTTTTATCCCCACAAATCAGAAAATCAGAATGACTCATTCTATAAGATTTATTCAGATGTAAGTTTAGATTAATTTTCTTTTGGAGGTTTTCAATCAAATAGAAACGCAGAGAATATTTTCTTCACAAAACGTTCAATTAACGACTTGTAAGTTTTATTTTGAACGTAATCTGTTTTAAATCTATATATAGCAGTAGTCCCCAATGACTGGGCCTGACAATGGCAGTTGCTGACAATGGCAGACGTTTACAATGAACCTTTCGGCTGTCCCGTTAGCGGCGCGGCGGGTGATGTCAGCACTGCTGAGTTAGCGAGGATGCTACGCCAGTAATTTGCTGAGTGCTTGCCGGCCCAGGTCAACGTCTGGCGAGCTTTTTGGGTCATCGGAACAGCTTCGAGTGTCTTTTCATTTAACTCGATCATAATATATACCTAACAAACAACTCAGTAATATTAGGGTTAACAATTAAACTTTTTATTGTATTGGAAGCTTATTATAATTGTAAATACAGTATTTTTTACGTAATTTAGTTTTTTACTTTCTCCCATATGCGTTAGCATAGATATAATGGTCATAAAAAAATTGTTTTTACAAGTTGGTCTAAAAATCCATTTTAGGGTCCCCTGAAAAAAAGGTTTGGTGTCTGTGTGTATGTGCAGTTTACTGGAGAACAAACGTACGGATCAATTTTTATGATATTTGGTATGTAGGTGTATTTAGCCAATATATCCAGATAGATCATTTTGTCACTTTTTTGAAATTTTAGTTTTTTGTTTAATTTTTATGGGCAAAAAATATTAAAAAATAGAGTTTTCTCAAAAACGATTTTGATTAAATTTTCAGGAAAGTTTAAAATATCTTAGTAAAAACCACATGTCTCTAACTTTACTACGTTTTGAGTTATGGCAAAGAAACATATTTAGGAATCAAATTGGTACTTTTAAAAGTATAGTTATTTAGTGTTTAATATGGGGTAAAGTTTTTGCCAATTCTTTGGAACCATTTATTTTTTGTAGTTTAATGAAATTTTATTTTAAACTTTGATTTTACTATAGAACACATAACGTTGACAATCCCAAATATTTGAGACTGAGTTAGCGGGCATTGTGACGTGGTGCTGTAACCTATCTAACTGAGGGTTAGAGAGGATTAAGAGGGAGATCGGCATCTCCTTAAAACAAGAACTCAAAGGAAATTTTACTTTCAACTCATGGTCAATTGGGAAGAGGTATCTGATCTCACAGGTCTGGGATGAAGGCCAGAAGGTATGGGCCTTGAAGTAATAATAAAATCACTTGGAAACTTACCAGCAACGAGACCACACTTGTTATTTATTATTATTTCATATTTACCTTCCACAATATAATAAGTCGGATTTTTAATCCTAGTTCTGAAACGTTCAGGTACATACCTGATTTAGTTTCAACATGACATTAAAAGAAATTGACATCATATCCACATTCTAACATAATTTGCACATGTTTTGAATTGTAGATGTAAGGATTTATAAATACCGGCAACACAGTTACTTATGTTACTACTGAGACATGGGATTTTCTGTTCATTAGGTTTCTTGTAAGTAACGTCATTATCTTGTTAATAAACACTAAGATAAATCTGTCAAAGTGGCTAAAGGCGTTAACTATATGTATATCTTATTCCAACAGTAATGTTTTATGTCAATTCATTATTTTATTACAAGGAAGTGGTTTTTGCAAATTAATGTACGCAATGTTACAAGAGTAATTTAATGTCTTTGATGTTGTATTCAAGATACTTCAAGGCAAAAACATTTCTGTGCCAGCTTTCACAAATATCCTACGACTGTAGTAGCTTTTGTAAACTCCACCTCTCACGTATTTTATACAGTAATACATTTCATCCATACATAAGATATACTGTAATATGAACAAATAATTACCGAATTAAACGAAAACATATTAAATTATATACGTCTATCTAATTTTGAGGATGTAAATTGAATGAGATTGATTTTACGAATGAGTCCCAAAATCAAGTAAATTTGAGACCAAGAGGAAGAGCGGTCAACGATAGATTGAGTGTCAAATAATGTACACGTCATTCCAAATGAAATTACTGTTATAATATTGAGTTTTGTAATCAAAAAATATATAAACCAAAGAGCTATGCATAACTACTTTCCCGTAGTCCTGAAGTAATTACACATGAGTACAAGTAACGACTACTTGGGAACACTAGAGTACCTCTATCAGAAGTACTGAGCGTGAAGGATCCAGGAATCATAAGACACTTTAAATAGTTATTATTAGAATGTGAAGAAGCTCATTTTCCGGTAAAAAAAGTGGACAAAAACCAAACTTTCTTCACCCCCCTCACCCGGTTATATTTTGTCCCGTTCACAGTCTATAATTGCAACCGTGATTTTTTTTGTTCAACGACAAGTAAATCACCCGAAATTATTTAACTGTTTTACATTCTACTTAACTGATAGTAAACTAATAGTTCTCATATTTGAAACATTCATTATAACAGGACAACTATCTTCCTGGTTAATATTTTCCTTAAATAAAAAAAATCCAACCAAACCGGTAGTGAGGCAAGACAAAATTAAAAGGTTTTATTTAAAAACTCGTGGAATGAGGAAATTGGCTGATTCTGATTGGGTCGTTGCTCTGATCAGAAAAAAAGAATTGCTCTGACTTTCAAAATGAAAAAAAGCTAACATGTGATCAATCATTTTATAGAAGGTGATCATTATTAAGAATCCCCTCAAGATGAGCTTTTTACTCGTTTTTCGTTAGCTTAATTTGCAATACAATTCAGGGTCACACGTGATTAACTATTTACTTTGGGAAATGTGGTCTCTGTTGATTATTCGATGTTATCCAACGGTACATTGGTGTTTTCCGGATTGATAGTAACCGGACACACTATACAGTCTTTTATGAAAGATTTCATACTATATAGATCTATATGAATTATAGAAGAGACATTGCCAGCCAAAGAGAACGTTGATTTGTAAAGAACTAAAACTCACTAAACTTTAACTTATTCCATGTTCAGATCAATACGATGAACTAAAACGCATCTATATGTAAACGATTAGTTTAGGAAGTTAGCTTTAGTATCGAAGGGACCTCTAAGAACAGATTTTTCGAAATTACACTCCAACGGGGTACAAACAGCTACTGAAAATTTAATTTTTCCATAAGAATAACATCGGGTTGATTTTAGTAAATTAATAACAATTGTTTTGTAAATAAATAAAAATGTTTATTTTGTACGTTTATCATTATCCTATTGATGCATTAAGAGTTTAATTTTCATCTGTTAAGCGAAAGCAAATGAAATAGACACGTTTGAAATAGGCTAAGTAATAACAATGGGTTATTACGAAGCGTGGGGGGTTACCCCTAGTCTATAGTCCGAATAAAATAACTTTGGCACTGACGTAACGGCCTCACCCACCCGCCTACCCACACACGTACGTGTGTGTGTGTTTGGTAGTAAAGGTATTTAATCCACTAGCGGCCATACCGGAAGGAACGGCCTGCAGTCCAAGATTTAGTCGGTGTCTCCTACGTTGTAAGATTTATGTGTGGAATAACGGCGGTAACTGGGAGGATTTAGATGAAACAAATCCTTAGCCAGCTTTTACGGGGAAAAGCTGTCTATGTACACATCAATCGTGATGAACTAAAAATCAACTCTGAGCGACCCTATGCAGACATAAATCTTGATCAACCTTAAAACATCCATTTTAAAAATGAATAGCTTTCCTTTTTTTCCTAGCACTAATATTTTTTGGGCTGTAAGTTTTCAAGACTGTAAGTCAAATGTTGATGATTGACTGATTTGAATGATAAAATCGAGCTCAAACTAATTTAACGGTTGCCAATTTTTTTATGTATATTGTTCACTCAATCGAAACTATGCTTAAAAAACACTGATCTTAGAGTTAGAGAAAGCATTCCGTTTATTTGTTATTGATGAGTATCGTTAAATATAAATAAATGGAATGCTTTCTCCAACTCTACGATCAGTGTTTACACATCGTAGGGTTAGACCCTTCTCTAACTCACTTAGGGTTACAGCATCGATTTGTTAACCTCGATAACGACTAATCGAATTCGAATGTTCACATGTGTGGAGAACTATTTATCTGTTTATAATAATTTTACTAACCTGCTGACAGTTTCGATGCAAAAATTACGGCAATTTTCCAGTAAGGCACCACATCACGAAACCACTTCACTAACTCAGGGTTGCGCTGAACATGACGCATGATTGAAACAAACATTAACCGGTGAGAATCGAACACCGACTGAGGATAAGACGCAAGGATTAGTCTGTAAAACACTTCCCGTTCCACTTTGGGGGTAAACAGATTAACGTCAGCCAATTAAAGGTTTACAGTCTCAACCACTGGACAACCTTCGTCAAGTGATCTGGCGCTTGGATACACTTTTTGGGTGTCAAAATAGAAAGTGTCCCATGTTTAAGGGATTCTGCCCGATGGTACACAATTTCAAAACCATTAAATTAATATTATTACAAATTTAGCCCGCAGGAAGACAATACTTCCTGAGAACCTTGGCATTCATAGCGCTCTCGAAATTGTCAATGACATCAAGGTGTTTTTTGGGGAAACTGACCAATCCGAGAACGTATAAAAGAAGTTTATTGGAAACTGCGCGCTTTATCAGAAACTCCTTTGTCTTCACGGTTTTTTCATAAGAAATACAAATAATTTTATTTATAAAGTATGTGTGAAAATATACATTAAATTAGAATTTTAAAACTCAAGGAAACGCCGGTATTTTTGACTTATCGAGATTTTCGTGGACTAAGTACAATTAGTCTTCGTAACCTTTTATCTGTCATTTACACTATCCTCATATCTGCATACAAAACATTATATACAGTCGTTGGATATTGGAATTTATTGAGAAATAATATCAGTCAATATTTCTGTGTATGTCCCCTTGCGCTACTGGACTTTTCATGTTGTTATATATTATGCATTTAGCTTTATATTGTAAAGCTAAATGCATAATGAGATATTATTTTGCTTACTATACTACTCAGTAAAAAATAGTATAAAATTACTTGTATTTCTAGTTTGAAACTTAAAATCTTAGTAAAAACGCCAAAAATTATCAGTTTGCAAACATACACAATTTACATATTCCCAAATAAAGAAACTTTGAATTTTAATAGAATTTGTTATTCATTCTGGTCATACATACTCATTCTTCACTCAAGTAATCATTCATACTGCTGGATAACCTTGCACGGTTCACGTTCCAACCCTGTGACTCGCTGCGCTCGGTCTTTGAGATTTACCTACAAATATTAGTAGATACACTTTATAAGTAAAGCCATATGTACATTTATTAGATGCACTTTCGTTGCTACCTGTTTATTAATGTAAACACCCAATGCCATTTACTTTTCAAACATTGTCATTTAATTTGTTTCTCTTACATTCCAACAGCTTTGAAAATGTTAAGAAGATCATTATTTACATTTGATCAGCTGTTACTTTTCCATTATTGTAAACCTATCGTCATTTAGTTCTTATAGGTAAAAATGTAGAGGCGAACGTTTGACACCCTAATCGTTAAAAATGATCCAAAATTGTGGGATGTGTTACATAAAAAAAATCACCTTTACGTATTATAATATAATATGAGGGTTTACTTGAAAATAACTTAAGCTGCTTGTGTCGGCGTCTCTTATCTGAATAATAATGAATCTTACTTTTCGCTTCAACATGAGTTGTCCTCGACTATATATGAGAAATCGATATAGTACTTCACTTCCAGCACTTCTGACTTATGATTCAAAGAGCAAGCTGTTCGAACACCGGTTTCCTTGACTCAAGTCAATCTGAGCAATCAATCGATATATATGTAATACAGAAATACTCTCGAGTTTTCCCTGACATGGTTCAATCAGAACTTTTACCTCAATACCGGCTGTCCTCCACAGTATGGAAATAAAGCAATACTCCAAGAATCTCCCCTTTTACGTTTTCAGCAATTTTGTTCTAAACAACTAGGTATGAATAAAATATTTTGTTTTCATAGCTTTGATATAGTTATACCAGAGGTATCCCTCATTATAAGTGAAATTAATCTCAATTTATGTTGTTCAGGACTTAATGATGCCAAACGTCTTCCTCCGGAGTTTGATTAAGTTGACATATTACGAACAGACTCTTCTTTCATGAACCATTTCTCTATTGGTTGTGAAAGGGTCTTTGTTATTAGAGTCTTCTGAATATCTTATATTTCACGATTATGAGTTTTTATCGGAATAAAATAGGCTTCCCCAATGCACATGGTCTTCTCTCTATGATTATCGTTTTATCATTAACAGAGAGGGATTTTTTATGACGATAACCTATGCTCGGTTCTTTTAATAGCGAAACGGCGTTCGCTCAATGGTTACCGTTGACATGGATACTACAAGAGAAGTCTGGGGTGTCCATGTTGAGTGGTAGTCAGTGTCCAGATTGTACAGGCGAGAGAACTGAGTATTAGGCTTATCAATTATCTGAAAATCAAACAAAATTTACGTGGTTCAGATTCTACGTAAAGCTGTCGGTCCCTTTGCTGTCTTGGTTATTGGGCTATTAATAAATATTATTAATATTAATAAAAAACAGCCAAAATCAGTTAGTAAAAAAACTACACTCATTATACACTCAACCTACACACATCCTACACTCATCCTATACTCATCTTACACTCATCCTACACTCATTATACACTCATACTACACTCATCCTACACACATCCTACACACATCCTACACTCATCTTACACCCATCCTACACTCATCCTAAACTCATTATACACTCATCCTAAACTCATTATACACTCATTCTACACTCATGTAATCGTTCATGTTCGTCTTGCAATACGCATAAAATTGCGTTGTGTTATTCATAACTCAGAATAAGTATTATTCAATACTGTCGAAAAATGATGACAGTCAAATGAAACTGACTTAATTTTGCTTGTTTTAAAATAACCTTAAAACTTTGCCAGTTTATCAGCTCAATGATTTAAGGCTACGAACTGCAAAGTTCGTTTTTTAAGGCTTCAATCCCCTACTGAGCTAGCAGTCGGTTCTTCACTCATGGAATAAAGTACAAGCATAGGTCTGCAGGCACATATTAACTGGCGAGTGAAGTTAATTATAGCATTTTATTTTACATTCATGATTAAGTAGCACAAGTGAACAAAGTGTCTAAAATGTATATTTATTATTTATTTCTGAAAGAGGTTGACATACATAGTCTCCGCTCTAGATACTCCCTAAAAATATAACAAGTCAAACAATTTAATTCAAGTGCGTTTTACTGCGGTATGTTTCTTTCCCTTAGAAATCAATTTTATATAATTGACTAAGTTGGTTGGCCTCTTCAAAAGAGACATCTTATACATTATTCAAATACGTAGTTTTTAATATATAGTAAGTATGAGTGATATATTACGGATATATTAGCCGTAAAAAGGGAATAAAAGTAAGTAATCGCTTTGGAAAAACGATATTTATTCAAAATAGAAGTGTAATTATATGACGCGGAAACATGGACCCTCAGGAAAGTAGACGAGAAGAAATTGGAAGCAATGGAGATGTTGATTTGGATAAAGATGGAGAGAATAAGATGCGAAGATACAGCGGGAAATGAAGAAGAACTGAGGAAATCGGGTGAAAAGAAGGAAATATTAAAAACCACAAAGAGAAGATAAATGAATTGGTCAGAAGAAAGAGGAGAAAAATGAAAGAAGAAAACAAAAGTGGATAGAGTAAGGATCGTAGTGAAGATTGAAACTACTTGCTTAAATCAGAGATGTTTGACAAAAGGCTGCAACCTGGCCTGTCTGAGGGCAGAACAGTTCATGATGATGTGCCTCAAAAGATCAAGAATTTTCCCTTATTCATGGACCATATAGTATTGCTGTCTTAATCGACTGTCTTCGACTATACGAGGAATGAAATGAGTTCCCTGTACTATAGGTAGGTGAAAAATTTATTTTCATTAATTTTAATTTAAGATTGACAATAGTTGATTTGGAAAACAGTTGTTCAAACTGAAATACGCTTGCACAATAAAGGCATTTTTATTTATTTATTAAAAACCCTACGTCACGAGTTTCCTTGACTTATGAGTCAAATGTAACAGCCTCGACACATTTTGCCCTTGTTTATAGGTACCTTTACGCCATTACGACATCAGAGTTCCCTCACGTACATGGAACAGAAGTAGTTTTAAGTCAAGTTGGCCTCGTATATATTATGAGCACCACAACAGCTCCTTGTAGAAACCCAAAGTTCACTCACTGTTTAGCGCACGTTACGGAGGACCTTGGCCTATTCCGGTATTTACCTGACCACTTGCTCTAACATTACCTCAGGTAAAAATAAATAGGCATTACTGTTGGTACAAGTGTAAACCAGCTACTAGGGGACAAAATTTTGTGGAGGTTGTAGGTAATAAATTCTTTGCTAGGCCCTTTTAATACCAACACGGCGCCGGTTCAATGGTTGCCATCGACGTGGGCAGTAATAGAGAAGTTTGGGATGACCATGTAGGATGGTAGTCAGGGTCCGGATGTTGTGTGGAGAACAGAACTGAGTATGAGGATTGTCAGTTAACTGAAAATCAGACCTATACAACGTGGTTGGAAGTCCACGTAAAGCTGTAAGTCCTTTGTTTACCCTGGCTACTAAGCTTTTAATAAATAGCCCTTTCTAAAGAACGATTGATCCAACAGTCATATAGACAACAGTGAACCAATAATATCAACATATAAAACTTGAATCGGTTTTGAATTAGAAATGTGTTTATGACTTTTCAACTTCTCAATATGAATATTTTCCATACGTTCTCGAGTACTTTTAAGCAGTATCATAGAATTGCCGCCACATGATATTAAGTTGTCCGTTTCCCTAAGTCACAACCCTATAGTAGACTTCCATCTTACCGTCAGCGGGCCAGAACATGTTGTTATATTTCAACTGAACGGTTCGTGTTTATTATTATAATGATATACAGTGTCCTTTTTTAAATGGGCCACCATTGTGATCTTGGAAACCATAAGTCTGACAAAAAACTTTAAATGGGGAACATTACCTTGTATTTGAATACAATTAAAAATACACGTTTCAAATTTTGAAAAATGGCCACCATTTTCCAATATGGCGGTCAACTTTGTTTTTTCTTAAGGAACACCCTATATTTTATGATAGTTTTAGATGGAAATTTTAATTTAAAGACCTTTATGTTATTGGTAGTTTTTCGATATTTTTCTTAACGTAGATATGAGAGCTCAAAATATTTAGATTCCTTATGAAGCTTAGCATTGAAATAAAAAAAATGTTTAATATAAATTTAAAAAAAGATTTAATTTGCAAACATTACAACAAACACTTGAAAAATGTATGCCTAGCTATTATTTTTTATGATTTGACTTATTAATGTATTAAATCATAATATACATACATTTTAAGATATATGTTACTATTTTTGTGGAATATAAGTTGATGTTGGCAGCACTGTTACCATTATAAGCTGTTTAACAAGACTTCTAACAAAGATGTCAATCTGTATTGGATCTTGCCTTAAACAGCTGATAATGGTAACAGTGCTGCCAACATCAACTTATCTTTGACAAAATAGTAACATATTTCTTTAAATGTCTGTGTATTATAATTTAATATTTTAATGGTAAGCTCTATAAGGAATCTAAACATTTTGAGCTCTCATATCTACGTTATTAAGCAAAATATCGAAAACTACCAAGAATAAAAAAGTCTTAAAATTACAATATCTATCTAAAACTATCATAAAATAATATCTATCTAAAACTATCATAAAATATAGGGTAAAGAAAAATAAATTTGACCACCATATTGGAAAATAGCAGCTATTTTTCAAAATTTGAAATGTGTATTTTTAATTGTTTTCTAAAATCAAGTAAGGTTCCCCATTTAAAGTTGTTTGTTATTTTTATGGTTTCCAAGATCACAATGGTGGACCATTTAAAAAAAGACAGTGTGTATAGTGAACAATATACAACTTTCAAAGGTTCAATCTAAGTTAATATAATGAGTCTTTCAATTTAAAATTGTCAAGGATATCTTTTAAATGTTCATATATTCAACTGAAAAAAAATATAAAAATTCTGAATCTTTTATTAAAATGAATTTATGGTCCACTACATGCATTACGTAACTACCAAATAACACTTTAAGTGATATCATTATTACGGACAACATCCTTGAAATAGAAACGCACGTTTTTGGCGTTTTTCGTGAAAACGAAACGGCCAACTTAAATGAGCCCCTCTACCCATTCCACACTGACGAGTTATACCAGGCTGACATATCTACTGCAAAAATCTGTTTTATTCGGACTTCCCAACGAAAATAGTTCTCAGTAAAGGAGACCCTCCCACTTCCCCTACTTTCAATGACATTACACACTCATACCAACTACTATCTGCAAACATGATGTTTTTTTTTGCGATGGGAAAATGTACTATGCACCTAAAGGCATCCGGCGTGTGGGACTCGCACTTACTAAAAACCCATCGGTCCAGGCAGAATTCCCCCTCGGAACCGCATGCCTCCGTTACTGCAAGAGGGTGCCTTTATGCACATGCAGACATGATGTTAGGTATACTACATACTGTATACGTACATTTACATCATGTTATGTAGATAATTCTGTCAACTTTACGTACTTATTACATTGTCACATCTCTTGAACGCAAATTAATTATAAAGCATCGCCCTTGAGAGAAAACGAGAAGTTTCTTGAACTGTCCTTCCTATTGAGGACTTCATTTTGAACTTAATCAGTATAACACATTTTAGTAGGTTGTATATATTATTTATATGTTTTGATGTCATTGAAACTCCCACAATTAACACACTATTCATAATTACGGTTTGGGTTTAGTTAATAAAGCTTCATGGACATCCGTTTTTTCCCATCTGACAAAAAAATCTACTGAAACAATGCTTTGTGTTCTAACTCATTTTAGTTAATATTATTAGATAAATAGATAAACTCAGATAGTATCTTTTGAATTGTATTGTTTGAAGAATCAGATAAAAATTTTCATGATAATATTTTTAAATCAGAGAACTCTCACCAATAATTACGATTTCTAATTACCATTAAATTGTTCTTCTGTTACTTATAAAATAATACATCCCCATAAGAATGAAACTAATGAATGAAAACAATTTTTTACTAAACCAGTACAGTATTTACACAATTTTCCCACTACTATTGGACAAAAACCACACACAGAAATTTTAAAAGTATTTTTGACCAATTATCATTAATTTGTTATTACAATATGAAATCCTACTACATACAACCTCAACAGAGAACAGAACTGAGTGTCAGGTTTGTCAGTCAGCTGAAAATCAGACCATCAATTCGTGGTTCGGTTTCCACGTAAATCTGTGGGTCGCTTAGATGTCCTGGCTATATTGGAATGTGTATAAATGGTTCTTTCTGAGTACAGTTGACCTTAGTAACAATGACTACACTTGTTTATCTACACTCCCCACTCATTCGCCCCTCGTATTTACCCATATCTCTATGACCGGCGTCTTAATAATACATAACAATAAAATAAATAATAATAGTACAAAAAATAATAATATCCGTTTTGTTGTTGTTAAAATATAACAACTTTCAAAAGTTTTCAAAGATAAAGCAAGTAACTGTTGACAAATACAAAGCTTTATATTAATTATATAGTTTGTGTTTATTGTAAACTTTGGTAACAGTTCTTGTGCAGACATTTACGATTATATTGAATCTTCGCCAAAGTGCATCGTTCTATAAGTTATGCCTACTGGGAACGAAAAAAAATGCTATTGATAACGGTAGTATCTACAAACATTTTCAAATCTGTTTATTTTAACAACGGTTGTTGGAGGTAAGTTATAGCTGGAATAGTGCATTTATTGTAAAAGAAGAAATTTACTCAGTTGAATAACTGAGATTAGTGATGTTAAGAATCATTGTAGTTCCAAAAAAATGAAACATTATCTCAACCCGTACAACCTTTTTAAGAAAGGAAATTCCCTACTGATGCCTTGATAATCTGACAGTTACACAACTAAGCAATACGAAAGTAACAGTTGTAATTTGTAACAGTTACGCAAAAAAAACTGCAAGCGGAAAAACGTTATTTTTTTAACTAAGTTACCTGTAAAAGGTTATTAAATAGAACAAAAATATAGAGCATATGGAAATATTAGGAGTTAGAAACACGCAGGAGTGCCTGTATGGTGGAAGATAATCGCTTTGAAATGTTATTTTAACATATAAATTAATAGTTTTCAGATTTAATGAACTATGAATTTGAACGTTCAAATGTATTACTCGTATTACTTATTTTGTGCAAATTATTTCAAGGTGTATTTTTATATACAGTTAAGTACTAGCATAGTTTCTTCCGAAATTTGGTTTCAATTATTTATTCAACTATTTTCTTTTGTGTTAATCTAAATTATGACTGATGCACACCTGAGCCTACGCACATGTTTTAATGCTCATTTAGGCTTATTTTCTAGCATAATATTTCTTTATAATTGTTTTATTTATTATTTGGTGGACTATATTGGTATATTGTTGTGGTCTATCAAATCAAAAGTAAAATTTTCATTCAAAAAGTTTTATTTGATTGTGTTTTGTTTTGTTTGACAGTTGAAAGATTTGTTTATTTACTTCTTTCTTTCTCACTGTACCATTGTTATTGCTGATTCAAAGTGGTAAATCACGAATATTTATTAGTTTATAGGTACTAAAATAAAAACCAGAAAATAACATTTTCCTAACGATAACGAGTGTTTGAAATGTTCTAAATTGTTTTACTAGGCACTGTAAAACCGCTGTGTGTACTTAATGTTTGGCCCTGAATTTCGCTATCAACAACAAACACAAGTCGGAAAAAATAAATATTGAACTTGATTGAACGAAGACGTTCAAACAGATTGAGGACGATTTGTCATTTTATTGAACTATTAATGAACTTGACTTTTTGTTTGTCCTGTTAAACAAACACAATCTTCCTTACAACATAAAATTACAAGGTCAGTTATATATCGACTTCTATATCGAAAATAGAACTATTGTAGTTACATTTTGAACTGTTTTATTAATACTTTATCGATACATTATATACTTTAGTACATGCTGAATTTAATTTAATTCCGACCAAACATAACCTCCCTGGAATAATAAAAAAATATATATATATATAAATATTGTTTTTTATATTTAATTTCAAAAACCAATGTTAGCCTATTTCATGAAATCATAGCACCATTTCGCTTTGATTAAAGAGATATATACTTATACAAAATATAATTTCTCAAACAAACATTTATTTGTAAGTTACAAAAACAAACATTTTGCAAATTGTCACCCAACCCAGTTCTTACTTATCGACCAATGAGTATTTACTTACGCGAAAAAAATTATCAGACGAAACGTTAGTAATATATACTATACTTTCTTTTTACATAGTTAATAAATGAAAGCTTGTTTTAAATATATATTTAAATAGGTAACAGCCTTTGCTTCGCTACGAGTTGGATCTTTTTCCTTGTATACCCTTCCCTCCGTGGTTCTCTCTTAACTATCACCGTCAATATAAAAGTGCAGCCTGCTGATTTTTCCTTAGATAACAAAGTTTTATATTAAAAAAAACTCTAAAAGTCTACTTTATTGGGATGTAATGTAATTCAATCAGAGTTATTAGAAACTACTCACAATGAAAACCAAGAAAGCCAAGCTTTTGTGTCATGTTTATGTTTTTTGCACCAGTCGTTTGAAATAAATAATTAAATTAAATTTTTGCCAATTTTACTCTTATGGAAACAATGAAATATTTAGGGGTTGTTTGAACCACTTTACGTTGAAATTTCGGGGCATCCTTTCTTAATGGGTCTCTATGATACAAAAGCTAACTTTCCTCCAAATTTCATCAAAATCTATTCAGTGGTTCTAGATACTTCGTGATGAGAGAGTACCTCGTGTTTGGATTGTATATATGTTTAATAGGTGTTTTTAATACACGTTTTGTTAGTTAAAAATACAAATTTACTATTTTTTGCTTATTTGGCCATAAGACCCATTTACCTAATGGCATGTCACAGCAATTAATAGTACGAGTAGTTAATGTGTGCAGAATTGGAGCTGAATGTGTTGGCCAGTAGTTTTGAATTCTTTTGCTAGATTTGATCTACATATTTTTCTCACATGTACACACTAAATGAAAAAGTTAAAAAAATATTAAAGATCAAAGAAAAAAGACTGCAAAATAATAATTTTAGGATGCTTTTAATCAGGGATGAACAGGGCCGTTACTAACACCACTCGTATGTCCTAGACAATCTCGTGGACTAAAATTGTGGAGCAATTCCAAACAAGCTAAATACGTGTAATGTTGAATGTAGAAAGAAAACTCGTATGCTTGAACAAACAAATAATTCAAACATTGCTCACTTTTAGTTAAAATAACTGTTTGGTCTCAAAATCCAGGGTTGATACTCCTACCTGAAAAAAAAAAATAAATAAATAAATAAAAAAAAATTAAAAATAAGTAAATAAATAAAAATGTAAATTTACAACTACTTGACACTTTAAGCAAACGTTACAAACGCATGTGTGTAATTTTCACCTTTGAAGATGAAATATTTTACAAATATAAACTAAAAAAGTGTTAAACATATTAAAATGTTACTAAAGTAAGAAACTCATTAGAGTGTTAAATGTAACATATTTTCATCCAAAATCCTAAAATACCTTATGAATTTGGAGAAGTCTTGGCATATTATACGGCCAAATCATTCCGTTATAGAATTAAACTTAAAACACATTGAATTATTACATCAAATTAAATATTTAGTAGCCCAGAATATGAAAATAAAGAGAAAAATAAAAATAAAAATTTAAATATATGAACCTCAATTCCTGTTTTTGATGTATGGGGAGATTACGTTGGTAGATTCACAAAAAAACAATAATAAATAAAATAAAATAACTATAAATAAAATAAAATAAAGAAAACTAAATGTTGTGGGGCAACAATTCTAAATTGGAAAAAACTGTACTTTTTATATTATAGAAAATATAACCTAAAATATTATAAATTTACTCGGGAAAAATACAAAAGGTTAGACTGAAACAAAACATAAGCTCACTTTTCGATGGACTCACCGTGTTCTTTGGGGTCGGTGTGGGTAAGCCGTGGTGGTTGTTTTATATGGTAGGGTGTTCTAACACACACTCACAGGCTTCACACACGCACAATGCGAGCACGCGCGCACAAGTACTGACGAAGGTGTATGGCGGCGTACTGACGGGTTAGCGGCAGCGGGCCCGGCCTCAGCTTTCTACTCCAAGGACGTTATCTGCTATCAGCTTATCACTATCATGCAGTGGGTCTTGAGAAGGAGTTTTGCTCTTGTTAGTTCTGGTAATGTCCATCTGGGGGCGCGCCGATAACAGCTGTAAAATCATTGATAGCAAGTCGAATTGTCCTTTTGTGGCATTCAGTTCCTTATCACTCAGTGCTTTCAAAATGGGGGTTGGAACCGTGTATAAAAATTATTTCAGAACACTCTAAATTTGTCTGGAAATTATTGTGTACATTATGAAACAACAAGATATTTGGATTTCATTTGGGTCCAATTTGAAAACACGTGTGTTTAAATCTGACTGAATGTATTGAAAAACCAAATTTTACTACCTTAGCTTAGTGATGAAATAAAAAACGAATATTTTTTGTCTGTTATCGTACGTAATAAAAAGAAGCAACACAAAAAATTAAAAAAAATGTGCATCTTATTACTAACTTGACGGTAATGGCCATTAACTTATGCTAAACTAAAACATAAAACACCACAGTATTTGTTCACCCTTCTGTTAAAACGAGAGAAAAAAATGTATTAATTCTCTGTAGGAAATATTTGAGGAGTATTTGGATTCGGGTGGGAGGGGAGGGGTGCGAAATAATGTTTTTTAACTTCACTCACAGGCCTGCGCGTGAGCTTTATTCAACGAGTGAAGTACCGATCATTGGCTAAGTGGGGATTCGAACCTTAGACCTTGCTCTCCGCAGTCCGAAGCCTTAGCCACTTACCCAGTACGCCGACAAATGTTAAACGTTGCTTGTAGTAACATTAATTTATGACATTTTGAACATTATTACACATATGTGATGTAGAAGACAAATAGAACTGAGTATCTGCTTTTCACTCAACTGAAAATCAGGCCACTGCAAGGTAAAGCTGTAAGCCCTTTAGTTGCCCTGCCTTTTGGGCTATTAATAGATGACTCTTTCCAAGGAACAGTTGACCTTAATTAGTAACAATGACTACACTCGTTCATATACTCTCATTCGCCCCGCATATGCACTACTATCTCTACATTCGGTGACTTAATGTAGAATAGTGAGTTATTAATGAATGCATTTTCAGATTTCAAAATAAAATAAGTTTACTTTATAGGCATTTGATAAGGTTATAATGATATAAAATATTACCCTATTAAAAAAAAAAAAAAAAAAAAAAAAAAAAAAAAAAAAAAATACATATCCTTATACCAGTCAGTATTCAAGCTTAGATTCATTCAATGTTCCCACTATTCTGAGTCACTGACTAGATCCCCTTTGTAGCTGTCTTACACGAAAGCCATTAGGAACACTAACGTTTAAAGCCGCCCATTACAACTGTAACACCTCGGTCTGAATATACTTTTGTTTAGAATCATTAACGGTCTCAAGTGGTTGGTAGTTGTGTGAAGACGGTGATACAGCTTAGATAGTGGTGTCTAGGACCAAACAGCCTAATGGTCTCTGAACCATAGAAAACAGATTAGAGGAATCACCTGCGAGCCTCAGGCAGCATTTAGAAGCAGGTGGCTATTATTATTAATACTACAACTGTTAACTCCGAACGATAGTAATTGTCATTAAGCACTATTTAAATTTTCAATTTTAGTTATAAGGTTATTTAATGGCGTAATTTCAGTGCTCACTTGAATTGTGATTTTTCTTTTACAAGAACCTTAATTCAAACAAAAACATGAAGGATATCAGCTTGATGAATATCTTTTTAAACTAAAGTTACTGTTGCAATCAAAATTGTGCAAATAATTTATTGTTAAAGAAATTAAAGACATTACATTCCAAATGGGTTTCTTTAGCACAAGTTTGTCGAAATAATACTATCATAAAATGAAGAATAAAAACAGACGTTATCCAATACGATTAAAAATATAATCTTGAGGTCGTTCGTAAAAAAGGTTTCCATTATCAAAAGCAACAAGAAATTTAGTTTTTACTTGTTGCTCTTGATAATGAAAACCTTGTTTTCGAAAGACCTCAAGATTATTTTTTAATTTTATTGATCAATGTCTGTTTCTTTCTTCATATTATAAAAACATCTAAAAAGTCTAAGTGTATTTTTTAATTATAATACGATCATACTTTAATTATAACTTAAATCTTTCTCTCGAAACTGAGAAAGTTAATTTAGCTAACACATACAATTTTCTTATTCAATTTTGCCGAGAAATAAGTTTGTAATTGTAATAATTTTGTTTTACTAGATGAACTAGTTAGTTAGTGTTTAATTTGACGTTTGCTCCTTAGGATATTAAACTTTCAATCCGCGATAGAAATTTATAGCTAAGCGGACAACTCACTCCACTTAATCTGTGCAACAAGACCCTGTGAAATTTATTAGCAGTAATAAAATTTAACATACATATAATTTTAAAGTAAGTACAACAACATATTTAGGGGATGGGGTTGGAGTTTCATTACCAGTACTATAAGTTAGGAGGGTGGAATATTTGTGCTCAAAGAGCTCAATAAGTACAGGGTTGGCATACAAGGTGCAGGGGTGTCCTCTAATATTAGAGTATTTTCTTATAATGTGTCTTTTATAGAAAAAAGTCACGACTAAAAACCCGATAGGAACTGGAAACTTGAAAGTGTGAATAGCATATATGTAAATAATATATTAGGCAATGAAAAATATGTATATTAAGTTAAAACAAGTTTAGGATCAGTTATCGGTAGCTTACCTCTTCCCATTACAATGTCACCCGACGGCACAAACCTCAAAAAGAAATATTTTTTCCCCTACATAACTCAGTTTTACTTGACGTATCATAACCGTTGTATGCACCGTAACAATCATACTTGTTTGTATGCACCGTTGTAAGATTGTCTGTATAGAATAGGTTATTTTTATTATTAATATTGACTATTGCGATGCAATTCATGTAATTGTCTTCATGCAATAAAAAATTAAAATTTAAAATTTAAAAACCTAACCTATTCAATACGAATTTACATGCAGTTGTCTTATAAAAAAATTAATATAAGCCAATATTGTATGAACACATTAAAAGAACACCCTTTATATTAATTGACGACCAATTTAATTAAGTAAATGTCAAAGGTAGTGGATATAAATCATTTAATTCACCCTTTAAAGAGAACTATTTTCCTTCAATCTGATTCAAGAGACCTCTGGAACTCCAGAAACATTCCGCCAATTGAACCATTGCTCTAGACAACTGCATTATCCGGAAGCAATTCCTGGATCAATTTGAGGAACCGATTTCGGTCAATGAATCCGTCTCTTCAGTCACGTGATGTTACGTCGTAGGAAACTTCCTGGTCCACGATTGCGTATTGCAGCATCTTCCTGATCTCAAGTTGAAACACTTAAGCTGCTGGTGTCGACGAGATCCTGGGCTCTTTTGTCGCTCCCCTCCGAAGTCACGTCCCAGTCCGGCGGACAGGTTCAAAATGACAGGGCCTAATTTGACGGGAGGGGAGCTGATGTAACAGTAATGTACAATAGGTGCGTGATTGAAGCCTCGCCGGTTACATAATGTGGAATATCAACGACTTGTTCGCACACAGACAGACATCGCCTCCTCGTACTTACGAATATCGTACGATAAGTGCAGCTTTAATCGACTTGCTCACTATCTAAATATTTCTCTTGAGAATTTGCCCTCTGAATGTGTTTTGTTTAGTCAACTGATAAACTTGTCAAAGCCATTATCTGACCTATGATGTGTTCCATTGTTTTTATCTTCGTTACACAGTGAAGTATAGATGGCAGATATGAAATTATTCAATGGGAATTTTCGCCAATAGCAAAAATTTTCATTAAATCAGGGATGAGAAGTCAAAACTAATAACGTATAAGATGACGGGTTTTTGTATAACTAACATATGTAGTCTAGTTACTAACATATGTAGTCTAGTTACTAACATATGTAGTCTAGATACTAACCTATGTAGTCTAGTTACTAACATATGTAGTCTAGTTACTAACATATGTAGTCTAGTTACTAACCTATGTAGTCTAGTTACTAACATATGTAGTCTAGTTACTAACATATGTAGTCTAGTTACTAACATATGTAGTCTAGATACTAACTTATGTAGTCTAGATACTAACATATGTAGTCTAGTTACTAACATATGTAGTCTAGTTACTAACATATATAGTCTAGTTACTAACATATGTAGTCTAGTTACAAACATATGTAGTCTAGTTACTAACATATGTAGTCTAGTTACTAACCTATGTAGTCTAGTTACTAACATATGTAGTCTAGTTACTAACATATGTAGTCTAGTTACTAACATATGTAGTCTAGTTACTAACCTATGTAGTCTAGTTACTAACATATGTAGTCTAGTTACTAACATATGTAGTCTAGTTACTAACGTATGTAGTCTAGTTACTAACATATGTAGTCTAGTTACTAACATATGTAGTCTAGTTACTAACATATATAGTCTAGTTACTAACATATGTAGTCTAGTTACTAACATATGTAGTCTAGTTACTAACATATGTAGTCTAGTTACTAACATATGTAGTCTAGTTACTAACATATGTAGTCTAGTTACCAACATATGTAGTCTAGTTACTAACATATGTAGTCTAGTTACTAACATATGTAGTCTAGTTACTAACATATGTAGTCTAGTTACTAACATATGTAGTCTAGTTACTAACGTATGTAGTCTAGTTACTAACATATGTAGTCTAGTTACTAACATATGTAGTCTAGTTACTAACATATGTAGTCTAGATACTAACATATTTGAATTATTCTTATAAATCACAAATTGTTTATGAAGCAGTAACCAGAGTAAAATAATTAGCATATTTTTAATTATAAGGACCTCTGCTTTTAAACATTTGTGTATAAAACACTTACAGATGAATGTGCATTGCTCATATACACGATGGTACTCCTCCCATTTCTTCTTCATTAAATTTTTAAGAGGATTTTTAACCACGCCAATCATTATGCGCGTACAAACATTATCTTTTGTAGCTTTCAAAACTTGTTGAAGTAATTTGACGCCCAAGTTATCTCCTAACTTATAAATTCTTAATGAGAAGCTGATCATGCATTATATCACACAAAAGAATAGTGCAATCAAAACTATTGAAGGTTATTCAGTTTTCGAGGAACTCTCAGGTGTAGAATCGTAAACATCAATAAGGATGTTCTTATCAAAACATCATCATCTAAATACAGTATAATTTTAAATGGTGCAATGAAGACATACAATTTTACGATTTATTTGCACTAATATGGCTGTTGATTAGGCTGGTTCTCGTTTCCTTTTAATTCGTGACAGTAAACGATTTTTGCAGAATTTTTTTCAAAAAGAAGCCAATATTCTTCTTACCCCACTATGTTCATTCCCTATATACTATTGATCTGTGTGGGGAACATGTTCAGAGCATGGGATAGAAAAAGTATAGTACAAGATATATATATATAATTCAGTCAAGGCCAGAATTTGAACCTGCTGAGGACCTTTAAGAGTCTGCTACACCTACCACCATAATCGATTTGATTCTCCACAAGGCTAATGTAAATTTCAAAACATATTACAATTAACGTACTATTTTTATACTTAAGTTGTCTTAAAGAAATCACAATTGCTTAGAACCCTCTGAGATCATATTATACTGTTAACCCTTGATTTATTTTTTTTAAATATGGACAACTATAATTGTAATTCAATGTTCAGTTACAAGACGTCAGCTACTAGTAACTGCCTGGTAGCCAAGTGGGGAAGGAGAGTCAACTGCCACGACTGTTCTAAGCACACAATGGTTTGGAGACGGACGAACAGACGATAACCGGTCTTCTGATAGTTCCAAAGTTAACACCAGGTAGTGTCAAATGCTCGAGTGCGACAAATTATTCACTGAAGAAGACTATTAACGTGCTGACACCCTAGATCGCTCGGCCACCGACTCTCCATTTACCAATAATAAACACTTTAGATAACAGATAACTAACTCTGTCCAGATAGCTCACAGTATACGAAAAAAGCTTACGCGCGCTATTTAAGAAGTATTTATACAACACTCACTACACGAGCGTGATTTTAGGATGCGATGTTGCCGCATTGAACTGCCTTCCTCTCTTCTACCTGAGTTCAATCTGGCAACGCTGCCCAGTTCACAATTGCTCGATACGCTTTAATGCGGACAGTTCACACAGTACAAAAAATTGTTAACACTCTTTAGCATGGGCATGAGCTTTATGGGCAGTTGGTTATCTGTGCTCTAGATCTACGGTAAACTACCCTTGCCTGACTGGAGCCTGACTAACTTAACGAAACCTAGTTCATAGCCCATCTCTCACCCAAACACCTCGTCTCTAAGTAGATAGGTTACAACATCCCTCAACTAGAGCCGACAAATTGTAATGAAGATTATTCTTTCACATGCAACCGCATATTACAGTAGATGACTGACTGCCCTACATCCAGTAGACGCAATGTATCACCGCACTCCGCTGGTCATCTAGTCTAGTCTGGACTAGGACGGAGGTGACGCAACGGTGGCATCATAGGAGAGGAAGTACTGGGGTTTTAGTACGCTACGCCTTCCTTCCTCTCAGGTGGACGGGTGTTCCGAATTCGGGGATGACGAAAGCTCTTTATTTTAAAATACATTTCTAGTTGGTATCGACAATTTTTTCGAAGTAAATTTACGAATCCAAAATTAGCATAGCTCCATATCTAAAAGACCTTCGATTCCTTTGAATTTAACATACTCATATTTAATACACATTGAATCGATATCACGATCATTACTCGCTGCGCTCGTAACCCTCGGCATTCAGCCTCGGCGTGTGGTTTTTTAGTACAAATATTAGTGGTTATAAGCTGATTTCTACAGACGGGTGCGAATGAAACCGTCCTTAAAAACCTTCGCTGGAAAAAAATATATAGCTTCCTAAAATATCATGAATGAATGGATGAATGAAGTAATAATGTATAAAGTACGCATAGACGTAGACAAAGACATAGATAAAGCCTTGTTTATAGATAAAAAAAAGATTACACTGAATCAAACAAACTTACTGTCTCTAATATTTAGAAAGATCTATGACCTTCTCTATATAATAAATATCATTATGTAAATTTCAACAGCTGTTAACATTTCACCATACAATAAGAAACTGGCTCTTGCGCTAAGCCTAGAGATTAAATAAAAAATTGATGATACAGTATTAAACAAAACTATATAACAGAAAATCATGTTAGCATGAAAAATAGATAAACGGAGCAAACAAAAAATATCGTGCGGTCTATCTTTATCAATAGCGTTTTGAAATTTAAAAAACGTGTCAAGTCGATTCTAAGCTATATTCCTTTCACTACACTAAAATTAATTTAACATTTATGCTTCCAAAACAAATATTGTCGTAAATTTATCATTTCACAACTGTAGTGATTTGAACCAGCCTGTAACCTCGTCTACGTTTGACCTTCTTTAGTAGTGGCCATATGCGAACAAAAATTGCAAATCAACATTTGGAATTGGCTACTGATGATTCCGTGAATAATATTTGCCACCTAAAAGACGACTATCATCAATGTCGTCATTTCATCACTTAGACCATCGCAATCTGATGACACCTCACTCACTTATTCATTGGTCACCCATATTACCGGCCTAACAAGGCGTAATTGCTAATTAGTTGGTCTGCGCTAATGGCCTAATTGGTGCTCGACCTTGACTCATTGACGTCCCTTATATGCAGATTTGCTCGTCACTGCTGGCCTGTACATCATCAGCAGGACTATGGCAATGGGTTCTTCCACAACCCCTGGCCATGTTTTGTTTATGATAAATTATGTATTTTTGTTAACAATTCTTTGCACTATTATTCATTCATTCGTAATTCACATCTAAGACGTCGATCGTAGAGATATCAACGAATATAAGGGGTGAATGAGTGGGATGAGTGTAAATGAACGAGTGTAGTCATTGTTACTATCTGAGTTCGACTTAGTTCAGAACGGACTATTTATTAATATACCAATAGCCAGGGTAGCTTTGGAACCTACAGCTTTACGTGGAATCTGAACCACGTAGTGTTGGTCTGATTTTCAGCTGACAAATCTGAAACTCCGTTCTCTTTCGAACACAACAAATGAACCTTGACTACCATCTAACATGGACAACCCAGACTCCTCTAGTAGTGTCCACGACGATGGCAACCATTGAGCGGACGCCGTGTCGGCATTAAGAGGACTGAGAATGGAACCTATTGCCTACAATATCCTAAACACTTTGCCCTAAGTAGCAGGGTTACAGCACTGCGCCACCATTAGTGAGATTAATTAAACACTTTAATTAGCAAATCCTTTGTCAATCCCTCCGGTTTGGGGATGGTAAAAGTTGTTAACCGAAATCAGTCACTATAGAATTTGTTTATTCTATATTTACATTGATAGACATTTTAATCATGTAACATTCATCTGTTTATTTGTGTTTATTATCAAAGTTTATAGCCTGTAGACTCTTGTGTTAAGTGTCTTAATTTAAGATTCACATAATATATGTTGAATATATTATGGGATTAGTAAACACCACGTTCTCCTTAAAATCAATAAATTTTCGCCATAAAGAAACTAAATTCAAAAGTACTTAATAAATTACGATATTGTATTGTTTTAAAGTACGCAGGATTAAATATTGATACTAAATTCTAAAATAAACAACGAGCCCATCTCAATAAAATCTAGCAATTACTATATAACAACAGTATGTATGTTTTTAGAACGCCTAACAAAACTTTTTCTTGGTTCGTCCAGGTTCATCGTGATCATCCAGATTTTACAGCTAGTGTCATTGTGTTGGTTTAATTCACGGCAAATTCAAATAAAGGAAATGAAATTGCATTTTTTAGAAAGATAATTGGATGAAAAATTAAGTAAATGGATAAAGAAAGGGACTTGTAACTGTTATATTTACTTTTTACATTTGACTAAATATTTCAAATTAATGTTATACTTAATGTGTTTAGCTTTGATAGAGCAATGTTGTGATCGAGTCCATTTTAGTATTGGTTTACTTATAACCCACTACTTTACGATACATCGTCTATGGCAAAATATAATAAAATTTAAATAGCAAACGATTTTCTAAAACGTGTAAATTATATAAGGAAACGTAGTTGTAGGTTAGGTTAGGTTAAGTTTGGTTTGATTAGGGTAGATTATTTGTTTAGGATAGGTTGTTAGTTTAGCTTTAGTTAGGTTAGGATAGGTTGTTAGATTTGGGTAGTTGTTTGAATAAGTTTGTTAGTATAGGGTAGATTGTTTGGTAAGGTTTGGTTAGTTTAGGTTAGGTTAGGTTGGTTCGATTAGGTGAATTAAAGGACTGAGTGTTTGTTTCTTAAAACACTAATAGCATGCTTTCCAATGTCCAACAAATTTACAAATAATGAAAAATCCAATGACAACAAATGTTGGTTTGCTGTTATGTTAGGTTAGGTTTGCTTAGATTAGTTTTGGGGTTAAAGGTTTGTCACAGTTTGTATCGGGAAACAATGTTACTTGCTATTTTGTTTAACTATGGTTACTTTCTAAAACAAGTTAGTTTCCTCAGTTGTATATTCAAGTTATAGCCATCAGAATGCTTGAAAAGTTAACGGATATTTTTATACAGCAACCAATGTATATATCCTTACTATATTTACTAACTGCTTAAGGGAATTCTGTAGTGAAATATGAGGTTTTTTGTTTGCATTTATATAAGTTTTTTTGGATTTGTTAAATACTCATATGTCAAAATAAAATGGTTTTTAGTAGTTTTTAGCTTTTGAAAAATGTTACTTATGTACAGAAAATTTTTGGATAAATTTTGAATTTGATATAATTCAAAAATTAATAAAGATACTGTAACGAATTTTGTATTTTTTTTGTAGCCTAAGCACACATTTAAAATTTGGGGCATGGATAGTTTTATATATTTAAACGTTTTTCTCCATCTAGAAATAAATTTAGAAAACTTTGAAACATTTAAAAAATTAATAATCTTTTATTTATTTTTTTTAAATAAGAAAATAATAATTCATAGCAATAAATATACTCTAAAAGTTAGGGAATATTGTGTAGAAAATGTTGTAAACATTTCAAGTTGTTATCATTAATGGTCTAAAAACGAAACTTTCGGGACATTCCATTTGAAGATTTATAGTCAGCTGTTCAACAAAACAGCTGTTACAAATTAGATTTTTTACAATCATACCTTATTAACAATTAATTGTTTTAGTCAATATTTGGCATGTAATATAGTTATGTTAGACTGGAACAATATTACAAATATGACTTTATATTATAATTATTTGGAAAAGTCTAAAAATAATGCAGTGCAAGTAAACGTCACACAACACAAATGTATTACAATATAAGCACAAAATGCACAAATATATTACAATACAAGTACAAAATGCACGAATATTATGGTGATCGATTTCGGTGAACCACGCTCACCTTCCTCAGACCAGAGGGATTCACAAAAGAATCTTCTGTGAGAATCATTCTTTTGTGAATCCCTTTGGTCTGAGGAAGGTGAGCGTGGTTCACCGAAATCAATCACCATAATATTCCTGCATTTTGTACTTGTATTGTAATATATTTTTGAATTTTGTGCTTATATAGTAATAAATTTGTATTGTGTGACGTTTACTTGTACTGTATATGTACCAACACGTATTATGCCAATTAAAAAACTATTTAAAAATAATGGGAAATTGCGTAAAGCGGCAATCGGACGGAGTTTTCGAAAAACATTTTTTTAAATACACAAATTAAATATAGCTTACAATGTTGTTATTTTATTAAATACTAATGTATTTTAAAGCAAATATCAATAAAAATAGTTGTTTTTATTTTGTCACTTTTTAGTAAAACTAGCTAGATATTCCTTTTAAGACACCAGTAATCTAAGCTAGGGCGATCAGCCTCACTATATAGACAATGGCACATAATTGTTGAGCATTCACTTAGCTTTATGCATGTTTTACCATCTGATAAGGGAGAAAAAGGTAGTTAGACATTTGCCATCATTACGTGAAAAATACAAATTACGACGTTTCGATTTGGTAAAACCCAAACCTTTTTCAAGTGCTAAAAACTAAATTAAATCTACACAAACATGTTATAAAACTACGTTCTTAACTAATAAACTTATCGACTTTAATAATTATCTACATTTTAACCTAGATCCTAGAATGGGGTACAACAAAATGAACTTCTACTAAATATAAAAATGTTATAAGGGTTAAATTAATATAACCAATTAGGCGCTGTCAAGGGCACGATATCAACGAAAAAATGTTAAAACACAATTAAAATTAAAATTTTTTCGTTGATATCGTGACCTTGACAGCGCCTAATTGGTTATATTAATTTAACCCTTATAACATTTTTATATTTAGTAGAAGTTCATTTTGTTGTACCCATTCTTGGATCTAGGATAAAATGTAGATAATTATTAAAGTAGATAAGTTTATTAGTTTAAGAATGTAGTTTTATAACATGTTTGTGTAGATGTAACAGTTTTTAGCACTTGAAAAAGGTTTTGGTTTTACCAAATCGAAACGTCGTGATTGGTAATTTTCACGTAATGATGGCAAATGTCCAACTACCTTTGTCTCCCTCATCTGATACTCCATCATTAATAAATTTCAAAAACAAAGAAGTTTTACCATCTCATACACGTCCTTAGCTGGGTGGCGCCATTCCAACAATGGGAAACGATCAATAAATTAAACCATTATAATCTACTTGACATTGAGGCAGTAGAAAATATTTAACATATTTTATCTTGCATCAATGCAAGTATTCTTTGGTAATCGTTAAAAAAAATACATTTTCGCATTGAAGCCACTTAAAAATGATTCCACTTTCAAAGTAGCCATACGATCTTTGACATTCCTCGTATGTCGTATGGTTTACACGTATGATTTACGAACATATGTTCGTGCGACCCGGAAGAAGATTCAGTACCATCTGCGTACAATTTATCTATCAATAAAGACACTCCTGTTCTTGAGGCTCATGGAAACCATAAAACCCGAGGCTAATGATTCAGCCCATTAAGTTTGCCCTTACTTTCATTATATGGGGAAGGTTAATTCAAAACGACTTAGAGGATTGTTTGCAGTTTTTCGAAATCGAAATACGATTTAGAAGGCTGAAATCTGATCGAAATTGTTAATTCTTTTAGTCAGATTTATTTTCCACTTCATATTCTAAGTGCATCTACCTCCTGGTTGGATGAATATCGTGGGGCTTGTCATAAATCAGTATTAAATATATGTGAAAGTGTACATGAGTAAATTTGATGTTCAAAGTTTCACTTTTAAGGAACAATGAATTTTGTTCTTCGTTTGGAATAGACCATCAAGTTTGTGTTTTTTTTAAGTCTGGATTACAGATGCGACAAGACAACGTTAAATTAATAATTCCACTCAATGGTTTTAGACCTTTTTAAAAGTGTCTATCTATATTATCCATGTAAACCACTGATTGGAGTCTAGTAAATGTAATAAAGTGAGTAAGGTTTCATGTGAAGCTTTTAATGGGGAGAGCTGCTTAGTTAAGACATAGTTCCTCCACCTGTTTGAACTAACTCGTTTTGTCCTCTCAACACACGTAAGGTTAACAACTGAACGTGACTTTTGAACCATATTAGATCTCTGAACTCTAGACCTCTTAAAACGTATGGATGTTAGCAGATACTTCAGACCTTTCCAGCAATATGGATCTCATTATGTACTCTAGACTGCTTTAGCAGAACGGATGTCAGATGGTACTCGAGACTCCTCTAGCAGTATGGATTTTAGGAGATAATCTAAAACAGATTTCCCCAGCTTTACATGAGCAGTATAGGCGTGAGCAGGTCTCTAGACTCCTCCGGGAGTAAGGATGTCAGCAGGTACTCCAGTCCTCTCCAACAGTATGGCTGTCAGATGGTACTCAAGACCTTTCTAACAGTACGGACGTCAGCAAATACTCAAAAAATATACCTCTCCAGGAGTATGGAAATCATTGGTACTCTAGACCCTTCCTGCAGTGCGGATATTACAAGGTACTCAAGACCCATCTAGAAATATAGACGTCGACAGGAACGGTCAAATTCCTTTAGCTGCTCGCCAAACCCAAACTTTTTTCTATTACCGAATATCCATAAAGGATATATGAAAGATGTTGCAAGACGTATTAAACACTCACTATACAATATGTCCCAGATGCTTTCTCCTCATAAACTCACAAAGATATTGTGTAGGTTAAGTTAGGTTACAGGCAAGTCCTTTCATTACAAATGAAGCTAATAACAACATGTTCTTGTAAATATATAAGTAGTTTAGGTAGTTATTGGCATACAAAAAAGTTTGGGTTTGGCGGGCAGCTAAAGGACGTTGACCACAACAACTATTAAAATATACCTCTCCAGAATCGTTAAATTCAGCAGGGAATCTTAGACTCCTTCAGCAGTGGATATTGATGACAACCCCTAAATCGTCGTCCATGGAGTGAACGTAGCATGGAACCAGTGAGTTCATATCAGACTCCCTATCATACAAAATATTACAATTAAGTAACCACACACCTCCACTACTTTAGGGGTTCTCCACCTAGAAAAAGACCCCTTAATGTAAAGAAATAAGGGAAAGTACACTATTCTTATTACTTATATTTGTGTTTTATCTAATTGTAATTGTTCCTTTGTTCTACAGTATTTCTGACATTTATTGTACGTTTTACGTAATTGTTTTGTTTTTGCTTACGGACATTATTTTGTTTTAGTTTGTTGTTCGTCACAAGATGTGACATGTGAGGTGAGATGGTATCTTGTCTACCGTATCACATGTAAGAACTACCAACCCACGCAAGCTCAAGGTCCCTGCCTTGCCCTGACATTGTCTCCCTTGTTACTACGGCAATAAAGGATAGCCTTAGCCCAGATTCCGAGTTCAAATGGGGGTCGTGTTTATAATAATGCAGTTGTACTAGAAATACGTGTGTGAGATGGAAGTAAATACGTAGATAAAAGATAAAAGGTGATAAGATAGGAAATGGGTTTAGTATTTTTCCGTTCAAATTGCTTTAGCTGCCCGCCAAACCCAAACGTTTTCTATGCCAATAACTACCTAAACTACTGATATATTTACAAGAACATGTTGTTATTAGCTTGATTTGTAATGAAAGGACTTGCCTGTAACCTAACCTTACCTAACCGAACCTTACCTAACCTTACCTAACCTAATCTGACCTGACCTAACCTACCTGACCTAACCTAACCTTACCTAACCTAATCTGACCTGACCTAACCTAACCTAAACAATATCTTTGTGATTTTATGTAGAGAAAGCGTCTGGGACATATTGTATAGTGAATGTTTAATACGTCCTGCAACATCTTTCATATCTCCTTTATGGATAATCGGTAACAGAATAAAGTTTGGGTTTGGCGGGCAGCTAAAGGAATTTGACCATTTTTCCTTTTTAGTCTCTAAGGAATTAAACCATTAAGCTGTAATAGCGCGAACAATCGAAAATGAGAGATAACATTAATTTTGTAATCGATAGTATAAAAACTTATGGTGAGTTCATGGTAGCGTCAGTAATTCAGTCTGTATTAAAAAAAAGAGAAAAAATTAGTAATACTCGACTTATCTATTACAACTTGATAAAAAAAAAATAATAATAAAAACATTAAAAATGGAACAATAGAGAACACTTTTTAATCGTAACAAATAATTAAATGTTGTTCGATAAAAGATAATACCAAATAATTTCTTTTATTTGTAGAGAAGTAGGGTTTTGTATTAACTTACACTTTCATTGATATCTATAATGAGAAAAAAATTATTTGCGATAGATGCAATTGCAGATATTAATGAATCTTATAAAAATGCTATAACATGAATGAAAAATAACATCTAAAACACTTAGATTTGTTAAAGATTAAAGACTTTAAATTTTAAGAGATTATCTGTAAGCAAAATTCGAAATTTGAGAAGATAACAGTTTTTAGAAGTCATGAGTAAAACATGTATTGGATAATTTATAGTTAATTACTAGGAAAACTATATTTTGAGCAGTATCAAACAGTATAACTGTAAGGTTTTTAAGATTTTGTAAGTATTTCTCATAAGAGAAAAAAAGGAAAAAAGACAATAATACGTATAGTTTAGCTTTAGCTAGAGAGTGAATCCTTGTCTTGATAAAGATGAGTGTAAATATGGCTGAAACGTTGGCAAACACAAACAGCCTCGGGAAACGTCATGCGAGTCAATAAGTGTTGCGGAAGCAAATTTATTGACGTTTCGTATAAGAGTTAATTGACTTCTAAATATTTTAAAAATATAACTAATTTTGAATTGATAAAATTTCCCTAAAATTACAAAAAAAGTCACAACATCGATAAATATGGTGTAAAAATGCAAGAGGGGAAAAAAGAAAAAGACCAGCTTGTTCTTAAACATTTATCTTATTACCTGAGTTGTGTTAGGGAATTTTGAATTTTAAATAAAATAAATCTGTAAAAAATTGTTTCGTGATTTGGAAAACAGTGATTGACTATTGGTGTGTTATTTATGACACAGAAACGAAATAAACAGAGTCGCATCTAAAGGTGCACTAAATATGTGTTGAATAGTTAGTTCTCCACTTTGCCATAGGATAGCAGGGACAACACCTTGTTAGTCGTTCCTTTTATTAGCCTCACATCCTGAAGGATAAATGTAGTAATTATTACTTTATATTTATGAACATGTACTGTACATTAGTTGTAATCTATTTTTAACTGCCACTTGGACGTTCACTGTGGCCATAAGGAAGCGACATCACTGTTTCTTTTTCTTTGTAGTAATGAGCTAGATTATGCTTCAAGTAATTTTGATAAGTATACCTCATAATACTAAGTTCACTATATCACGTAGTTAGGTAATTTGTTTTAGCTTTAACTTCATTTTAAACTACAATAAACTAATTATAAAAATTGTATCGTAACAACAGTGAAACTGCAAAAATAAAGTGAAATGAATAATAAAAACCGAAAAATATATAAAATATGTACAAAAATCAAACATTACTTGTTATTGGTATGAAATAACAATATCAAAAGTTATAAAAGAAAATTCTTGATATTATAATGACGATTATGATCACATGTGATACGAACTTTATACAATTTAACCTTTTCCAAAAACTCAATTTTTGCAAGCTGTTTTTCACAGAAACTGACGTTGAGTTGGAGAGTCTGCAAGACTATATATATCCTAACTATGAGGTCATAATGCTATTTGTAATACCCAAGTATAGTAAGTAAGGTGCTTTAGTGCGGATGTCTAGAAAGGAACAGGAAGGGAAAGGTGTATGATGTAAGGGACATTTATGTCGTTGCAGACATAAACTCGGTGCAGCTGGACTCGATTGTTCTACAACAGTGATTATACGATTTGTCGAGTAGCACACTGGTGATAACAGTTATCTCCGTTGAGCTTTAAAGTCGTGGTTACACACTTTACACAATGACAATCAATTACAAAACACAAACAACCTATCACACACCGAAACCTGCAGTTTGTTAGCGTTTCCCTTTTAGGTAATATATATCTAAAAAAACTGTTTTTGAAAAAAAATAATAACAAGATATCCAAAATATTTTCTAATGTCTTCTTTAAAAAACTTGTTTAGTAAAATTTTCTTGTTTTGAAGACAACGTGAAAATGTCATAACATTAAAATAGCTTCTATTGTAAAATTAGGCCGGACAGGAAGTGATCTGCGTGCTATATTAAAAAACCCCAGCTCGGAGCTGAGGTTTCAGCAGCGGAGGGGAATCGTTCCACCGCCAATGAAAAAAGAACTGTAATAAACTGTACGAGTTTGTTTATTTTTTTCATCATTATTCATTGTGTTATTGTTATTTTTTACTTAACTACTAAACAACGATTTAATTTCATCGTTCTAAGGTTGATTCATTATTGTTAACCAAACCAACCAATGGTCACTGCTAATGACGTAGTGGGCGGGGCCGCTGTCATCCCGCGGCTTACCATTTTCTAGTCGCCAAGACAATTGTCCAGTGAAATAACACAATGGGAGAAGAGTAGTTCTTTATCTCACTGCCACACTCAGTGCATCTCCCTCGCACTGGTGCTTTCAATAGGTCACTTTATAAGTGGCCTATCTATAATTTACAACTATGTTTAAAAAATGGATTCTTACTACAAATATGCAACTAAAGGCTTTCAGAGTTGAATTAACGGTTTGCACTCGAAAACTATTAAAATAATTCTTTCCGTAAGTTTAAAAGTCTGAAAATTAAAATATTTAGTGTAGTTGTAAATATTTAAACTTATATATGTAGAATAAAGAGGAAACTTGCTATTACGTTCAAATTGCAGAGCTTAATTAAAGGGGTTTTAGATTCTTAAAAATTTATTTCACCTACAAATTTTCAGTTAAATAGTATCAATCTCAGATAAAATCATTGTATGGTCATTCGTATTAATTTATATTCAAACAGGGATTGGATATCAATGCACCCGAAACTTTACATTGGTAAAATGTAAAATATAGCATGTGAAAAATTAAAAATTCGATTGAAATCTGTGTCGTATTTTTGTAACTTCAAAACGTGTTTGTATCGACTTTTAAAGTATTAAAAATCTCAAACCCCACTAATTTGTTGGATCTGAATTCGGCAATCAATTCATGGGAATTCCCAGACAAGTTCACCAGCCTATTTTAATCAAATTCTGTTCCAGACATGATGCAATTGGTCTTCCGAAATCAGAGTTTTATTCAAGTCTACTGGACTAGGGAATCCCGCACAGGAACCGGCCCCACTAGTTTGGAAATAGTAACCATTTATAATTCACGAGATTGTACACCATCTGGCCAAGTATATAACGTGATCTGGCCAAGTTAAAATCGGGATTGGCACGTCGTAAAACCTCTCCAACCACCCTAGTTCAAGTGAATACCGCCCTAGCTTTAGGTAACCTTTTTTAATGTTACACATCATGTGCTGAGGTTAGGAATTAAAAGGACTGGCAATAACCAAAAACTACTAATTATTAAGTAAACGAAATTTAATTATACAATTAATTATTAATTTAGTTAGCAAAATATTCGACATTTCAGATTGCAATTAAATACATTGATGCATGAGGAATACAGTATATGAGATATTATTAAGTAAAAATAAATCATTTATTTATTATAAATACTTAGTAATAACGACTTTTTCACAAAAATAGAAACATATTATTAGTTACGGTAGGTTAACTATTAAGCTAATATAAATAATATTATAGCATAATATTATTATGTATAAGTATGATATTATAACAAAAACACTGAACATAATGATTTTATTCTAACAAATGTAGGGTTGAATTAATTTTCGAAAATTATATAAAATTGAAATGGGTCTGTAATTATTCAAAGTTGAAGGAGCTGCCATACGAACAGAAACAAAGGTAGACACGTTGGCTGCACTCGTGGGAAATGGGACGAGGTTTGTTGTTTTTGTAGATAACTTTTGTTAACGCATAAGTTACTGAGAAAATTAGGAAAAGAATAAGTATTTTCTGAACTTTCTCGCTAATATGATTAATTTGAATAATATACTCAAGGATTATCACATAATTATCACCGGAAACGCACTGTGGGTAATATATAGATAAGATGGTATAACTGATAGTGAAAAGGCCAGTTAATTCAAAATTTGCATGTGGAATAGTATAAATAAAATATCCCAATTATTAAAAGAAATCATCGTTTAAGTAAACGACCATGATAAAAATATTGGCGTATATCATGACTTATTTGAAAAACTAATTTAAAACTTTAAAATTAAAAAAGTCTACAGTAATTAATGTTTAGTTTTAGTTAATTTATTTAATTCAATGAGTGGAAACACTAATTAACACTTCCCTAAATGAAGGAAAGATATAGGTGGGGCAAGTAATATAGAACGCTTGATTGTTAAATAGCAAGAACGTTTTATATTACTAAGATTTCAAAATATTTTCACTAGTGATATATAGCAAAACAAATCCACAATAAATGTTCAACAGAAAGAAGGACAGAGCACATAAGCTTGTAGGAAATGTAAGTTTGCTGTTGTTCTGCTTTCGTTGTAAACTTTTTTGAACATGTAACACACTCTGGCTGAATTGAAAATAAGGGAGGGGAGGGGGTAGTAACAGTTCTACGAACAAACTGGATGTTATATTACATGTCCGAAACTGGTAAATTTGAATACTGTACTTAAGGATTAATTTTCGCCGAATAGCTCTGTTTGGATGTTGAATAAAAAAGTTTGTATAGAAGGGAAGAGCTAAATAAATAAGACTCCCTCATTGACCTCGTACTGTGAGAGATTTATGAAATTTTAATATTCAATAATATGCTATAGTGATTTTCAAATAAGAACAGTAAATGAAATTGACGACTATCTTCTTACCTGTCTGATTTTAACATATGCATTGCTAAGCCAACATATACAGTTGTATGTTTTAAATTTCAAAAACGGTGTAGGAAAGATATAGGTCTGTAGTTAATCGGTACAAAACTTACCTAAAGTCTATGTTTAACAGACACAGAGGTCGACCACGTGCGCGTGGAGGAAATGGGACGAGGTTTGTTGTTTTCTCCGGGTAGTAAACGAGAGGTTAGTGTGGATATAGAGGTACTTTGGTAGGTACAAGGGCAGCTTGCATCTTCAGGGATTTCTCATGTCTCGGGGCAAGTTACGCCACACGAAAAATAACAATTAAAATTAATGTTTATTGTGAACAAAACAATTCGTCATCGATTACTCAAGGCGTCTTCAAAGTATTTGTTTATTTTTACTCGGTGACAAGTTAGTAAATATCGATTACACTTTAATTATCTTTGTATGTTTTTTTTAAGTCGATAACTAACATACAACAAATAAAGTGGTAATATAATAGTAAAATATACAATGTTTACCAGAAACACGATAGTATAGTTTCATTGAAAAAATCACATAAACATATTTTTTTAACCTGAACATTTTCGTGGATGGTTCAGAAATCTGAGTTTATAATCAAAACTGAGCACTCCCGATTAAACGGTTTTGAAAGTTGAAACTGAGCTAGTTTATGTTTATTTTATAGTCGAGTTGTAGAGTTGATTCTTGAAAATGAGGTTTTGTGATTTATTTTTCTTCATTTTTGTGCTACTTTCATAGAACTGAACAAATGATAATAATTGAAAGAAAACGTTATTGAGGGAAATGTAAGAAAATATGTTATTAGGAAAAGCCTAATCGTCTGCATAGTGAATTTTTATGTACATTCTGTAGTCAATTCTTAAAAGTCTTTATCTTTGAAAGTCACTCCTTGAAAGTCTTTATCTTTGAGCCACTCCTTGAACATTATTACAAACATTAGAAGACGGAAAGTCAGTTTTAAATAGGATATTTTCTTACTCCACATCACTCAGAATTAAAGAAACTTTCAGTTTATGTAGAAAAGTAGGGAAGGAGATCAGACGTAGTTGCACAATCGAGTGGGAGACTGTTTTGGAGAGGGCAAAGACTGGATCCAAAGTCATAATCCGGTGAAAGTGGAATCTCCAGCGCAGTGCAGCTCGCACACGCGGAACCGGATGGAAGTGGAAGCTGACGTAAGGGACTTTCATCCTATCCGGAGAACATTTATGCAACTCGACCTAGAACAAGTGGTGGCAGTGGCACGGCGAGATGTTGGATAACAGCGCGCATTGAGGTCAGCAGCTGACTGGAAGTAAGGACCATGAGAAACATTGGCTGGAAAATTTTCTCCATGCAAAGTACGGTTTTATATTTATATCTTGCTGAGTCCAGGATTATGGGTACCAGATCCCCGTATACACTGGGCGTTGACTGCTTGTCCAAAGAATAGGGAGTCAAATCTCCTAGAAGTGTAAGGTCACTCGCTAATTAGCTGGAGGATTATGGTAGAGAAAACTCTCTGAAATAAGCTACTTGCTGACTGTCTAACCAGATGACTTTGATAGACAGAAATCTTAAAGTAAATTGCTTGCTGACTGTTTAACCAGAGTATTCTGAGAGGAAGGACTCATTTAAGTAAATTGATTGCTATCTGGCTAACTACAGGATTCTAATAGGCACTCCTGAAGTTAAGGTTGCTAACTAACGGATTAAAAGATTCTGATATACAGAACTTCTGAACACATTAGTTGCAGACTTCCTAACTAGATTCTGGTATACAGAACTCCTGAAGTAAATTGGTTGCTGACTGCCAGTCAAGGATTCTGATAAACAGAACTCTAGAAGTACATTGGTTGCTGGCTGCCTAACTCGAGGATACTGGTATACAGAACCCCAGAAGTATATTGGTTGCTGACTGCCAGTCAAGGATTCTGATAAACAGAACTCTAGAAGTACATTGGTTGCTGGCTGCCTAACTCGAGGATACTGGTATACAGAACCCCAGAAGTATATTGGTTGCTGACTGCCAGTCAAGGATTCTGATAAACAGAACTCTAGAAGTACATTGGTTGCTGGCTGCCTAACTCGAGGATACTGGTATACAGAACTCCTGAAGTAAATTGGTTGCTGACTGCCAGTCAAGGATTCTGATAAACAGAACTCTAGAAGTACATTGGTTGCTGGCTGCCTAACTCGAGGATACTGGTATACAGAACCCCAGAAGTATATTGGTTGCTGACTGCCTGACTCGAGGATACTGGTATACAGAACTCCAGAAGTATATTGGTTGCTGACTGCCTGACTGCTGACTGCCTGACTAGAGGATACTGGTATAGAGAACCCCAGAAGTACATTGGTTGCTGGCTGCCAGACTAGAGGATACTGGTATACAGAACCCCAGAAGTACATTGGTTGCTGGCTGCCAGACTAGAGGATCCTTAGAAGTAAAGTAGTGGAAAATTGAATATTTGTTATTAATTAACAAGTTTTCCACGTCCCCAGGACCATTACTAGAAACTTAACTGTTAATTAAACAAGAAAATAAATGAAATATTATCCATATTTACCTCATAAGAACGGATCTTCCAAAACCAAAGTATTAAAATTAGTTGATTTGAGGCCGAAAATGTTAGTTTCATTGATGTAAAACATAAACTAAGTTTAAATAGGTATTACAATGAGTATACATGTCTTATACTGTGATACGACAAAATCACAGATAAAGAAACAGAGGTCACATCAAACAGTGCGCTGATCGGGTTTCAGGTTATAAAACTTGTAGTCTCGAGTAGTTACAGTAGTTCTTCAGTTCGCCGTGCAGATGACAGGGCCAGCACTGTTGTCAGTCCTTCCCCTTACTGCCCAAGGATAAACGTAATAATTATGTCTACATTTGTAAAACGTTGTACTTTAGTTTCAATCTTTTTTTAACTGCCGCTGAGGCATTCGCTAAATTTACTGTGGCCATAAGAAAGCTACTTCAGTTACTTTTTTCTCTGTGATAAAACTCTCCTTGAGTACACTCGTTATCTATCAAATAGAAGGGAACAAGTGAATTGCTTTGCGGCTTGACTATTTATCAATTTTAATTTATTATATTATATATTATATAATTTATATTATATAATTTATTGTTCTAATAAAATGTCTTACTTATGTTTCAGTTATTTTTCATATATTTATCTGATTACATAATAAAAAGAACAGGTTCCTATAGTAAGTTTGAAATTAGATCTTCAGGTTTATTGCAGAAGGTAATTGTCGAAATATATTTCTAGATATGACAATTTCTTATGGAAATATGCATTAATATAGTATTCAATCAAACAATCAAACAATCAAACAATCAAACAATCAAACAATCAAAATAGAAAATGGCCAAAGTTAAGTTCATCGAATAACGTAGCACACTGAACAAAAATAAGAATTTATATGACATTTTTGTTATCACAAGTTCACATCGGTCAAGGCTGCGTCCTGTTTTCCAGCAATGAAAACGACTTTACCAAAGATATTCTATTCAGGTTTTTATAGTGTTAAATCAATGAAAGCGTAGTCCAGGAAGACATTGGGAAGGTGAAATAATAATAATCTGCTGGTTGTCCTTTATCATCAATATTTGACATTGAAATTAGTTTATTCAATATTATTAAATGATAATACAAAAAAACAGACAGCTGTAAATTAACAAACGGAAAACTTTTATTAGTTTGAAAACATGTTTTCTACCTAAGTCTGAGATAAAAGAATCCCATAACATAGGAACCGGTGCCTTTGAAAAAAACGGAAATTTTTGTCTGTTTAGTTGGCAGCAGTTGTAGTTACAGACCATTCTATTGCAGGGCAGTTGCCGCCATTACTGTAAAAGCGTCTATTTGTCAGGTAATTTTGTATCGCAAATTTCTATCTTAAGCGTTTCAATGTTAATGCATCATTCGTAACGATGTATTGCAAGCTTTAAGGTAAGTAACACCGATTATGATAGTATCATAGTATAGAATACCTATTTAGCTCCAATTTAATGTGACAATTAAGTAAAATTAGGCGTTCCTTTGGAAAATGGCGTCTTTGTTTCAGTTATTTGGTTGAGTTACTTTGGTTGGACCTTATGGAGTCGCCTTAAATAGACCGGTCCATCCTGGGTAACTTTTTGTATAAATAAAGGGAAATTTCATATGCTATTCTTTTTCCTGGTTTTATCGGACCAAATAGCTCACATAGTTTGTATTTATTACAGGTACTGAAAATGGAGTGAACAAAAAAATGGATAATGGTCTGAAGATAACCATTTGCAAGCCAACAACAACCTTCTTCAGTGTAAGAAAACATGGGAGACAGGAGCCCAAAAAGCTGCAGTTCTTACAAGCAGCCTTAATAAAGCCGAAATTCGAAGCCTTCAAAAATGAAATTAAACAACCTAAATAAGGAGCCTCATACAAAGAAGACGTAAAACTTAAAAGAAAACGTGGGAACAGTAAAAAATCGAAGAAGAGAATTTATTTAACGAAATAGTAAGTTACAAATAGAAGAATGTTGGTTGTGAGACATAAGAAGAATAGAGAATACATTTTACCATAGTTGTTCCGCAAGTTTTTATCGCAGTAATTGTGTCTCTATTGTTTTAATTACTTCTTATAAAATTTTTCTAACTTTTTGACTTTCAAACAGAGACCTTTATCATAAACATATTTTATTTAAATGCATAGAATAAAATAAAATAATACAACATTTTACTCTTCTTAATTACTTTTGACAGTGGTCCAATGACAGCAACCATTGGTCCATCGTAGGTAACTAGTTTCCGTGAATGGACCGATTGATACATGAATTTGAAATATTTGTACATTAGAACTATGTAACTTTATAAGATATTTGAAGCTGCCATTACGGATAAAAACGAAATAACTGTTTGGTCCTTACCATTGATAAGCCTGTTATACTCATGTTTTCATCTTATAAGATGATAACATAAACATAACATAAAATGATAAAACTGGTCCAATTAGGGCAACTTTCCTTCGTACATTTAAGAACATATTTTCATACAACTGTGTTAACATTGTAATTTTTCATTCTGTGAAATAATGAACCATAGAATTACAAATATTCCCAATGCAAAACTGTTGTCTTACCTTTAAAACTTAACTTATACATAAAATAAAAAATAAAAAAAGTTCAACTTATACTTTGAAAAAGGCCATTTATTAATATACCAATTGCCAGGTCAATTAAGAGAGACAGCTGAATGTGGAATACGAACTACGTAGTATGGGTCTGATTTTAAGCTAACTGACAAGCCTGATTCTCGTTTCTTTTCCCTAGATAACAACCGAACCCCGGCCATCATATAACACGGACACACCAAACGTATCCAGTAGTGTCCATGCCGATGTCAACCATTGAGCAGACGCCGGGGTGGTACTAAAAGAACCCAGAAAAGAACCTACCACCAACGATCTCTAGGTTCTAATCCCTTCTCAACATCGGATCCAACATGAATACCCCAAACTTCTCATATAAAACTATACATTACTGTTGGCGCAGAACTTGTGTGTTCCTGAGTTTGAGGTTTGTTTACTAAGCAACTAAGATACATTTGAAAAGTCCAATCACACCAGTGTTTTTCTCCTTTAATCGTACTTTATGACATGTGCATATTAAAATTTTACTATAAGTTTGAATAATTGTTATCATAGTGAGAAAAAAAGTACAGGATTTTTGTATAGTTTTCACTGTGCACCAACTTTCCTCTTGCATTACTGAAAACTCCATCATTCTATCACATTTATATTTCATTACGTGCCTAACACGAATCTTTACAATAAGTTTTATAAATTTTTGAATCTTAACTTTTATAAAAAAAGAAAAATTATTTAAACCAATTTAAATGGATCGCCAAGAAAATGTTTCAGGAAGTAGATAAGAACTTTTTTCAAGAAAAGTTAAAATTCGGAAATTTATGATACTTATAGCAAACATTTTTGTCAACCATGTATTAAAATATAAATGCGATAAAATAGCAAGATTTTTAACAATGAAAGTGTAAAGATGATGCACAACTAAAACTAGTAAAACTTCCGGCAATTTTTTGTTTCAACTAAGATTAAAGTTTTATAAAATTATAATAAAAATGTTGAATGCATATTTCATAACGTACAATTAAACGAGGAAAACAATGGTGTGATTGAACTTTTCACAGAACTCGGGAAAACGTAATTCTGCGCCGGCTTTAGTATTTTTTTAAATTTTATTGAGGAAGCAATGGTTTGTGCAAGTTTTGTGATTGTACCAAATCTGTGAAACTACTACTACGCTCTTATGAAAACTCTACGAAAATCTTAACATTAAAAAAACCAATTAAATATATATAAATTGTGTAATTAAAATCCAGTGACCTCTCCAACTCACCGGTCAACCTTTCCCAGGGAGCCAATCTACGTATTAGTTACACTCCAGCGTCAACCTCGCTCCAATAAGGCCTAATGTCACCTGGGAATTATACACATGGTTGGACAATTATGGCAGGTTTATCATAAATTACCAAACTATCAACCGTTTAAGGTCGATAGTTATCAGTGACTACTTTGCTCTAATAACCGGAAACTGAGTCAGACAGATTCACAAATGTTGTGTTTTTGGCCGGAGAATCAAACTTGAGCTTAAGTTTGACTCTTGCTTAACATTTTTTTTGTGGAGATCGTATAAATTGTTCCAATGGGGGGAGGGGAGGGGGGTACTATGATGATCGTTTTTGGCAAACCACGTTTACCTTTCTTGAATCCGGTCTGAAGAAGGTACACGTTGTTTACCGAAGTCGATCATCATAGTATTTGTGCATTTTGTCCTTGTATTGTGGTGTATTTGTGTCGTGTGATGTTAAATTGTACTTTAAATAACAAAGAAATAAAACGAGTCCTAAGGAATTTGTTAAACTTATCAAATTATCTTCCTGGTAACGTTACGTGTGTTATAAAATAGTTATAAATATTTCGTTCATAAGTTTATGAGAGCTATAATAATTTAAGATAAGGTTCGAGTATTAAACAATTATTTTAACAATATTTGTTTAATACTAAGGTTGCGCGTGTTTTAAATTCATCATAACAGCTTGGCAAAAGGTTGTGTGGTTTAAAGAATCATTATAACAGGTTATTCGTATATTTATTTACCTATACATTTATTCCACATAGTTTCATACGTGATATTTGTAAGGATATGCGAAAAACTATGTTCATTAAATTACATATGTATATTAACCTCTTAAAAGTGTTCAATTAGGCGCTTGTTGAACGCTTCAAAGAATTTCGTTCTAGATTTCACGTAACTGTCACTAAAAATGACAAAGATCCTGCTCACTATCAAATCGAATCGGTTCACCCTTGAGTTCAGCTTGTATGGTTTTGGGGGTGGATATAGTCGTGGACATAACGAACCGGTTCTTATCTGTTTAAGGGTGTTCGTACAGGCGCCCACTTGAGAGCTTCAAGGTATTTAGTTCAAGCTACACCGCAATTGTCGTTAGAAGTAAAAAAGCCTGCCTCACTAACACACATACATGTTTCCCTCTCTTCTCTCTCCCTCAGTCTCCTCACCTAACCCCCCCCCCCGCTAAAATTCTTCCCATTTATATAGTTATAGCAATGCATGTATATCTAATCAATGAACTATTTCAGGTAAAAAAAATCGGTTACGCAAAAAAAGTATATTTATTTTAGTTTTACTTTTTACACTTGGTTGGTTAATACCTTTGTCCACTATATTCTTGGAAATGTTATCAAACTTATCGCACGGTTTCTTAATTATTTATGTAGCTAGAACATTTACCACTTTAGGTTGTAATCACATAACCCCCCCCCCCCCAACATATTACTTGTAAGAAGACTAACAGTTTTAATCAAGAGAAATTGAAAATAATTTTTAATCCAACTCCCTTATATTTATAGACTCAGGTGTGAAATTATTACTGTCTATAATTAGTAATCACTTTAGGTTTTTACATCTGTTTGGTTTTTTGTTCAGTTGGGGAGGATCAGAACACGAGACACTTCAAGTTAATAAAAACGAAAGACATGGTTTATGCTAAGAATTCCATATTCCTTCTAATCGTTTTGATCCTTCTTGAAAAAAATAACATTGACAGTTCATACGGTTAAAGTAATGACAATTTGCACTGTAATTGTGCTGGATGGTAAGCGACCTGCGTGTTATATTTAGCGCATGTAGGGGTACCAGCGGCAGAGGAGAATCGTTTCACCGCTGAGCTGCTTCCTTAACAGAGTTTAGTTGAAAAAATAACTGTAACAAAGCATACAAGTTTGTTTAAATGCTATTTATTGTTTACATTATCAATTATTGTGTTTTTGTTATTATTAATTGAGTCGTTCAAAGCTTGACTCGTTGGTTTTAATCAAACCATCCAATAGTCACCGCTGCTAATGACGAAAAATGGGCGGGGCTTCCTATTGCACCGTCACCACGTGGCCTACCACTCTGATTGCCGTGACAATTTTTCAATTGAATTAAACAGTGGGGGAAGAGTAATTCTCTGTCTCACTTCCACCACTCTATGCATTTACCTCGTACCAGTGCGCTGAAAAGCTCGTTTCTAAACGGCCTATTTATATTTTGTTAACCAAATCAACTAATTTCGAGATTATGAGCTGACTTTGACGTGACATTTATCAAATATCCAATACCCCGAGATTTAGTGGAATTCAAAGCTCGTTAAGCGGGATGATTCAGAAACTATGGATTTGTCCATGTCCAACAACAAAATCGTTATAGTATCATTTACTAGGCTATAAATTAATTGGCTTGCCGGCGTGTTATACCTGTATAAACTCTATCATCGTTTATTTGTTGTTCAGTCAAAAGCCATCAATCGACAGACTTAAGGATTTAAGTGCCCTTAACTATCACGTTATAGGGTTGGTATACATAAATGTGTTATTGAAAATTACTTGTAAAAATTGGGAAGAAGTTTGCAGTATCTTTCAAAATTTAGCTATTAGAGGGAAACATACTCTTCGTATTAAATTATTAAAAGAATAAGAAATAATTATAAAGACATCACATTTTAGACGAGGAGAGGTGAGAGTGGATAAAAGGATGTCTTGTTTTGTTATTCATGTGGATTGTTGTTCAACTGATTTACTTTAGTCGACGTTTGTAGGAAATATTATGAACTCTCCAATTTTATAAAATTTTTAAGCAGTTAATGCTAACGGATATATTTTCATCTTATACTTTTCTCGTTTAAATAACTTCTTATCATCTCACTGCAAACAGATATTGCGTATAGTGGGCCCTTTATTACTTCAATGCGTTATTCCTTTCTTATATTTAAAAGGTGAAAAAATATTCGTGAGTATATCTAATTGGTTGGTAATTTTGATTCACAGCTAGGGTAGGCTGTTAAGTTTTACGAGTGTGAAAATAAATGCAACAAAAACTGTCTATCATCACGAGATAAAATTGGCGCAAACTAAATAGTTGCTGATGAAATAAAATTTTACTAACAGTAACTGCTCTAGTTGATAAAAACAATAACTTACCATTTTAGTAGCCAGTAAAGTTTGATTTAAGTGTTCACAAACGTATCATTAAAAGTAGGCCACCTTACAGGACAAGGCAACAAATCATTAGCTAACTGTCGACCTATATTATCATAACTTGATTTTCAAAATACAACATTAATTTAACAGGAATTTTGTGCTGTTTACATCATGAGAAATATTAATGTTTTAGTAAATATTTTGTAACATTCATCTTGTCCAGTGGGAAATAATTATAGTGGTTCTATAAATATTTGTTTGCTGGTCACCGCCTACCACATTGACAGCACTATAGTGACAGTGTTTTACCTTACATATTTCAGAGGGCAACTTGTGACCTCGGCATATAGCTTCCTTTTCTATATATGGGAGCGATTCGCTTCGATCATTCTCGTATAACAGTAAGTCCTCGGTAAAATATTCCATCTCCATTATTGAGGCAAATTCCGGATGTTAATTTTTTTACCTTGTTGTGACCTTGAAATACAATTTCCATATATAGTGGACAAATTAATTTATTGATCTCCTCGACCTGTGGCTTTGGCAAGGGTAGTTTTACTACATAGAAAACCAATTTCCCCTCACACGTCTGCCTCGGGTTTAGTGTTAGTACAAGTGATAAAAATTAGTATATTATTTGTCTTGGGAGTAAAATAATTTTTAAATTACTACCCAAATGAGTAATTTTTTAAATGAAATAAATTTTCTTTAAAGATATGAGACATACACTATCTTCAATTAATTATTTTAAATTATTAGGATGTAATTAAATTAAAACTGAGTACCTTTCAAACATTTTTATTTAAATTATATTACACAAAATGTTTCGACTTTATAGCCATTTTCAAGTGTATATTGTTTTTAAATTATTTTATTTAAAAGCAACGCCATGTTGATATAACTTTTTATGTGTATATAAATTACTAATACAAACGCATTGGCTACTAACAAACGGTATAAATACGTTTTTCTAAGCTACTTTATTGCATAATTTAAATATGATCGCACAAGGGATAAAATTAGATTTTAAAGCCTTAATAATTTCAGAAGAAGTCAGAAGAAATAAAACAAATAATAAAAATGTGGTTAAAAAAGTAAAAAGCAAACCAAATAATCCGTAACAGACATACATATAAATGCATATTTATACAGGACATTATGTTTTGATAATTTTTGTTTGAGTTTTTGGGTTTTCAATCATACAAATTGGCGAAATATTAAACATTATCAAGGTACTGCTATTAAAATCTTACAACAATGTACATAAATACCAGCCTTCTTTTATTTAATAAGTAAAAATATAATAACTACATTAAAAACTAGAATACTGTCAGATGTAACTACATGATTAAGATTCAACAATACCTATAAATACTAGTTCATCTTATTTCATGGAACTATTGATGGAACAAGCTCTATCAATAGTTAATCTGAATTAGAAAAAAGGTTACAAATAAAAACCACTAAATTTATCACTCGCCATAAAATAAACATTCAATTGTTTCGTTCTGTAAAGTAAAATATACTGTAAATATAACAACCGACAAGACGTATGAAGTTGCCGTTTACATTGTAAGTAGATGATGTTTGTAATTGTAAAATTATTAAGTGATTCGTATGAAGTCAGGAACTTGTTTGGCCATGCCTTTAACAACATCTGCACGTGTTTAGCGTGCATTTCCACTCAAGGAAACTGTTTAAAATAACAATTAATTATTGAAATTTATTGAATTTACACTTAAATGGTTTAGTTGTTGACAGGTGACTCCACGTTGATACAATTAACACGTCGACAATGGCAACACGTTTCGCAATATTCACTGAATCTAGTTTATCCCCAGTCACTTGACAATAAACAGGTGAAAATTCTAAACGTGACATCTATTATGGAATGAAATATAGCATTCATTGAAAGCTAAAGGATATCATGACTTCATGAAATTGTCGGTTAAAAAATTGCTGGAACTTGGAGTGTAGTGTTGTAATCCAGCTACTTATAGAAACAAAGTGTAGCGGAGATTTTGAACGATTCTCAGTAAAATGTCCTCAAACAGCGAAGACACTGCTAGAAAGTCTATAGTCCTGTATAGACAGACTTATGTACTTTATGTTCTATTTTATCTGTTTTTTCTTACTCCCGTATGGGTTAGCAGAGAGAAAGTATTGTGATCGCAAAAAAAGTTTTACAAATTGGTCTAAAAATCCTTTTTGGGGTCCTCTGAAACGCTTTTTCGAAAAAATGTGTGTTTCTGTCGGTGTGATGTGCAGTTCGCTGGAGACCGAACGGATGGATCAATATTTATGAAATCTGGTATGTATGTGTATTTAGCCAATATCTCAAGACTATTTTTTTCACTTTTTTGAAATTTTAGTTTTTTATTTTTATGGGCAAAAACACATACAAAAATGGAGTTTATGGGCAAAAACACATACAAAAATGGAGTTTTCTCAAAAACGGCTCTAACGATTTTGAGTAAATTTTCAAGACAGATGTGAACTAAAATTTAAAATATTTTAGTAAAACCCGAATGTCTCTAACTTGACTAGTTGTATATTTAAGGCAAAAAAACATATGCCTTATGTTTTTAGCGTTTTTCATGAAGTGAAGGACAGTTGTTATGTGTCAACAATCGGCCGGCTGTTTCATGAGCGTTACAGCATTTTTGTTCTTTCAATTCAATTGTTTGTTCTAAACATAATCTAAAAGTAAGTGTATGCAGTTTTAAACATTGTGTTTTTTTACTTTGAAACTCGAACTTTTTTACTTTGAACTTTTATTTTTTTGGAAAGAGAATTTTTTGGAAAGAAAAATAATGTTGGGCCTGTTATAGAATGACAGGTGAATTAAGATCTCAATCTAAAGTGATTTTACTTTGCATTGTTGAAATAAGCAGTACTGCCAACTGCATAAATATAAATTGCATATATAGTATGGTTGGACGGTATTTTAATTGGGATATTGCAATTAAGAAGTTGAAAATATTATCTTAAACAAGGTTACACATTAAAATTAAAGATAATTTTTATTTTTATTCTACTATGTAAACTAACAGCATTTTAAGCAAATTACATGCGGATGCAACAACTTTCTAAAATTGGGGAACATATTCGTTTTCTACAGGTAAATATGTTTGATTCATAGAAAACATTTAGTCCAGCTTCGAAAAAATCAGTTGTTAGTTCAGTTTAAATTGAACATAATAACCAGTTTCAAAACAGTTTTGAAGGGTCAGCTGATCGCCCTCAGCTGATCATTTGTTATTCAATTAGTAATTATTGGTTTAAAGAAATGTTTACTTCAGCATGCTTCAAAAGTTACATTCACTTAAAACACTAATTCGTGATCCGTACCAGCTTATTTTGATACGATTGTCTATTTTAAGAATATATATAAACGAATACTTAAAGACATAATACATATCTTAAACACCTCTAGATGACACTCACAACTCACTGGACGTAAAAGATGATTTTTTACACCACTAATTTTGGGGACATTTTTGCTTAAAAAATAGTAAAAACTCGGATAAAAATAAAATTAATGCTATGATACTCTTATAAAACGTAAATTTTGTAATCAAATTTGGCTTAGATCGAGCACCCTGATTCACACAATCTAAGTGAATTTACTTTAATTTGATTCAAAATGAATTTTTTTCAATTTGGGTCCGAACAATAAACAGAGGATTACTTAATACTATACATTATAGTATAGTATTAAGCATTATACTTAATACTATACATATTAATATTAGGAAAATGTTATTAAAAAGCACTTACACTATTAATTTGAAAATTTTTAAATATGTTTTATGCTCGGCTCCCTTAATACCGACGTGGCAACCGCTCAATGGTTGCCAACGACGTGGACACTTCTAGAGAAGTCTGGGTGTCCGTGTTGTGTGGTAGTCAGAGTCCGGATGTTGTGTAAGGAAGGAGTAGCGAGTAAAATAGTTGACAATAATTAGAGCAATACTTCTGTACGTGGTTCCGATGCGCTGTTCTACGTAAGGATTAGCCACTGAGGCAGGTCTTAAATGGTTTGATGGATTGGATTTGGCTTTGTGACAGGAGATCGCTTGATTGTTTAGTTTTTATTAATATCTTAAGACTTTTGGATTTTTTTACAAGTATACAACGTAGCTTTTATAATTTTAAAATAATAAATAGTAGCTGACAAAAAACCGTACATATACTACAATAATAAATAAGTTTATATCATTCAATTCAGAAAACCTTCCACTACTATGACAATAAAATCACAAACAGACCACCTAAGTAAGTAAAATTAATCTAATAAACAACAAACCAAGAGAGTTTATCTATTTTTTGTGGCAAACTATGAATACGGTTAATTGGAGGGCTGAACGAAGGTAATGAAAATAAATTTATATATATATAAAAATGCTATCAATATGAGAATTATGTGTTTTATTTATAATCACAAATAAATTGTAAAACTTAAATAACATTATAACAACAGTAAATTTGTTCTTTTTCCACATTATTTTTTTCTCTAATTGTGTTCTCTGTAACAACGAATAATAGAAACACAAAAACACATATGTACGTAAAAATAAGGAATAAATGAGTTGTAAACATATGTTTAACATAAAACAATAAAATCATAAACGTTTGTAAATGTAAAAACTAATAAAACTGATCATATGTTTAAACAACCGCTATTCTCAGATACCGCTGCAAGTGTACATTGTTGTTCCCATCTTTTATCTGACAAGGAAGATTCGTCAATAGCAATGTGCCACTGACCTTGAATATTAGAAAGTAGGTCAAGGTTTTTAACTCGCCCTTTGTCTTCTTTGACAAGAACATTGAACGAGTCTAACCGCAGGTTTCTCCGCTCCCAATCAACAACAATGGGGTTGAAAACAACGAATAAAATAACTATTAATACATAAAACAATGGCCAAAAAAGTATGCAACTATATAACTGCGTAGTTTAATGAAGAGTAAAGAAAAGTTACAGAAAATGTGAAGAATCGTTTTACGATCTGTTCATCTCCTTAAAGAATCGAATCTGTTCAGTATATAAAAGTTTGGGAATGAGTATAAGGAGTCAAGTTTTTTCCACGTATCACAATTCGGATTTTATCTAATTTAAGTAACCACAAAATGATGCTCATTCGGACGCTCAGTTAAGTGGTTCAATGAATCATATAGTTCTAGCAACACCACAACTGTCGTTAGGAGTGGCAACTAGCTTGCCTCACTAACACATATACAACGTGTTACCCTTCCCTCTCTCCTACTCACAGTCCTTACCCGCTCCACCCCCAAATTGTACATAAGTACACAACTCCCTCATTTATCAGATGATTTTAAATCCACAGAAAAAATACCTAATGTTTGCACCAGTTGTTATAATTAATATGAATTAGTAAAAAACCATAGCCATAGAACATTTTACATGTATAATATTTCTCCCGATCTCCTTGGCCCTTAAGCGTTAAATTTATCTAATCATGCTATCTTATATTCTTACTAACTCAAGAAATTTTATGGAGCCCGATTCCTTATGGAATTAAGTATATAAATATGTGAACCTTAATTTTTAATGACAAAATGACATTTTTGCTACGTTCTTTTAACTCATTTGATCACTTATAAAGAAATACACAAAATAATAATAATAAAAATAATAATATCACATTGTATAAGGGATTTTAAAGTTCGATTGAATAAAAATTTAAATACTGTAACTAAAAACATGACGTGATTCGTTATTTTTATTAAAGTCTCTTTACCATTAAACTAAAACGAACTTTTACAAAAAAAGTTTACATGGATACGTTCGTAAGTTTCTCTCTGAAAAGTTGTCATGCCAGTGTTAAATATTTATTCGTTTTAGTTCAAAGGCAGAGGTGTTTTTACCGCCATGCACAAAGGGAATTTATTATTAGAATTCATTTTAAGCACTGTAGTAATAGTGTTGTTTCAAACCGGTTCAGTGCGATGTAAACAACTCTAACAAAGTATAGTTATACGACAGTATTGAAACAACAATGATTTCTTTTTGTAAAAATACTGAAAAAGGAAATTATTGTTCAGGATTTGAACTTCAATAAATCAAACCCATTTATGTTTCAACACTTAAAACTAATTTGATTCTAATAAATCTATTACGTTAGTAAATTGTAATTAGATTATTTTCAATCATATTCTTAAAGGAGGTTATATATAAGGATAGCAAATATTTTCAACAAATCGATATATCGAAACATATTTTCAACAAATCGATATATCGAAACATATTTATCAATATTATCGATATATATAGTTGCCATCCCTAGATATAATTTGAATCACATTTTTCGAGTTCAAAAATGGAACAGTGATACTTAATTAAGATTTAATTTTATAAATATATTTATGAAACAAGTAAAAGTAGTTTAAAACTGACGAGATAATTGGTCTCTTAAATATAAAAAGAAAACAATGATTTCAGTAGCTCCTTCGAAGGCTGATTTTCTAGATAAGCTACAAGTTTACTGTGCAAGTTGCAGAGTTATGCCTTGCAGGAGTACAATTACACCGGGATACAATGAATGTCAAAATACACGGTTAGCTTTTAGTCACAAGGAAAAAGAGACAGGAGCAGTGCGTTATTTATTTATTTTTTTTTTTAAATTTAATATTTACTTAACAAAAATACTGAAATAATTAAAAAATACAAATTTTATTACAACACCCTTTTTATATGTCTAATAATTCCTATCGTATTGTAAAACCACAATCTATCTTATTGCTTTTATAAAATAAAAATTAAGGTTTCACATGTTTGTGTTTTAAAATAATCTTTCTGCTCTTTCAAAATCCTTATCCAACAATATAATTAATTAAGTATAAACGCTTTCATCATTCTTAGCTCAACGAAAGTCTCAATTCAATCTTATCTCTTAATCAAACATTAAACCATATAATCTTTACCAGATGTTGAAAAAAAACACCCTGATTTGTTTAAAAAATATGATCATTGAAGTGACATGATTGTCCTCCTTTAAGTAAAACAATTCAACTGTCAAAGATAATTTACAATCACACTTCTTATTTAAACATTTAATATTTCCAATATTTTTTTATTTAATAATTAGTAGCAATTATGATCTTTCAGAATTTTATTTAAGTAAATAATTTAAAATCTACCATTACTGTTAAAAGTAAGTAAGTAAAAATATTTAAGCTCTCATTCAAACAACATTTAAGATTAAATCTCTTATTATTGAGAGAAAATAATTTCTGGTATGTTGTTTATTCCAATACAATTCTTTAGGTTTATATAGTTCATATTGAAACATGAAGCCCCTCTCAATTGACTAAAATCAAAACTTATAATTAATGTTTAACGCGTCGTGTCATCCTTTTCAAATATAAATAACATTCCTAAACATGACACCTGCTTTGGACGTACTGATCAAGAAAACTCCAGAGAGTTAATAGTCGTCAAAGACTGTAGGGACGTATGTTGTTATTGTCATTTAAAGTTTTGATGTACACAAAACTAAACATTTAACTAAACGTCTTTGATGTGCAACAGTAGTATTTATTGAATAGTCATTTGAGTAACCACTATTCAATCAAGCTCCTCATCAGTGTCAACTCTGATGAACTTTAAAACTTGGTTTTATTGTTCAAATTATAATCCATTGTGTTATGTTATTATTAATTGCTATTCATTAATTTATGAATACTAAATATTGATTTGATTAAACTATTCAAATTGATTCAGTTTTAATCAAACAAACCAAAGGTCACTGCTGCTGATGACGTAATGGGTGGGGATTGCACGTGGTTTACTGTCCACCTAGTTTCCTTAAACATTTTAAAATGGAATGACTCAATGGGGGAGGAGTGGTTCTCTATCTCACTTCCTACACTCTGTGCATCTCTCTCACACTGATGATTTCAGTAGGTCGAAATCTAAACGGGCTATCTATAGTGATTTGAAACATTATCACAGCGTATTTCCCCTAAATAAATATTCAGACTGACAGTTTAAGGTTATTTTACTTGTTGTCCTTTATCTTACAAGCAATAGAAAGTTAAAACAGCGAACATTCGTTTTCCAAAAGAGGTGAATAACGTTTAAGAACTGACTTATGGGCTGACTTGTATTTATTTCAAGAAAGCAGTTGCCAAAACAAGTAAGCTTATGAAACCGATGTTTCGTTCCGAAGGCAATAAATTCTTGGGCAATTGCTTACTCAAAAGGAGATTATAAATAAAATTTAACTCACCTCGAAGACCATAATTTCATTCACCTTAATAACGAAATACTGTAGCCATTTTAGGTCCCATAATGTTTTCAGCCCACATCGAATTCCCTACAGTTCGTTCTACTCGATTATATAAATACCCGTAATTACCATATTAATATCAATTTAAAATTATAATCAAGAGAGGAAGCAATTTCACTGTCGTGAAATGGAAAGTGAGTGTTTTATCACTGCGGAAAACAATTGACCTCTTTAATGTCTAATACATTCCAGGTAATCTAAATTTACGAGTGTTCTGTGTAAGAGCAATGAGGTCAGGTGCTGGGCAAAAAGCTGCTGCCCTTGGGCAAAATTTTGGCCTCTGATACTAAATCAGCTGACAAGTGAGAGATCGTTTTTAAACAACTGACCTGAATAAATCAGTGTGTTATGACTTTTGATTGTTGCATTGTTGTTTCCAAAGATTTTTATATCCTCTTAGTATGGAATAGAACAAATGAAAGTGCCCAAAATGCAGTCAGAATACCCAGGATGTTTTGAAAACTCTCGCTATAAACTTTGGAATATTGTTCCATAGACAGAAAGACCAAAAACTAAATATAAGAAACTGTCTATCTTTTTTGTTTACTCTCTGTCTGTCTAGACTTATTATTTTATTTAAAAAAATCACATTGTTCAAAATACTCGACCAAATTTAATCAAACCAAAGTAAACAGTTTATTATAATTAGATCTAATATTGAAAAAGTTTGCTCATGTTTTCATAGAAGATTTTAAAAAGGTGGCCATTTAAAATATTTAAATTAAAATAACGCACATAGTATTAGTTTTCTAAAAGAGTTACAAAATTGACATTTTAAAAAGATATCTACTGATACATTAAGTTTTGTTATTGAATAAAAAATAAATGAATTATTGCAATTATTACGTTTCTGAGTTTCTCCAGAACGAGGTAATAGATTACACTAAATATATTTAAATGAAATATGACCTATTGTTGAGCTGTTAGCTCATTCTGGAGATACTCAGGATGTATACGGTCCGTCTAATTTTGCATTTATTCAGTTATTTGTTATTCAATATGAAAACTTACTATACCGTGATATTTGTATTGAAATATTCTAAAATAGGTCACAGTTGTTAAGTACCAATTCAGAGAGTCTATAAGGCAGTTAAAGTCAGAAAAAGTGCTAGAAAAAATTAATACAGCGAGTAATAAAAGCAAAGTTATGTGGGACATAATAAATGATGCTAAGAACAAGCCTAAGAAATACAAGGAACCCACTATTGTTAATCATAACAATCAAGAAATAACTGAACCACAGTTAATTGCTGATTATTTAAACGATTTTTTCTTAAATATTAATACTCATTCAATTAATGTGCCTGACAAACTACATAGAGATAATATATCAGTTAATTCACTATTTCTTAGAGAAATAGATGAAAATGAGGTTGTAAGTATAGTTCTGAACATGAAAAACAAGAAATCGGCAGGATCGGATGAGTTGTCACCCTCCTTATTAAAAGAAATAGTACATATAGTTGCAAAGCCTCTGTCTCATCTCATAAATTGTTCGTTCCAGCAAGGCCAATTTCCGACCAAGCTAAAGACTGCTGTTGTAAGACCAATACCAAAGCGAGCTAATGACTGTAAATATGATAACTTTAGACCGATAACCATAGTGTCAACAATATCAAAGATATTTGAAAAAGCAGCTCTCACACGGCTAACTGATTTCTTGGAAAGAAAAGAAATACTATTTAAAAACCAATTTGGCTTTGTAAAAGGTAAAACAACTACCAACGCCATGTTCTGTATGATTTCAGATATCGTCAAAGCCCTTGATAGAGGCGATTTTACATCTGGAATATTCTTTGACTTAAGTAAGGCATTTGACATTGTAAACCATGACCTTCTACTAAATAAACTGAACTCGATTGGCGTAAGAGGGCTGACACTTGAATGGTTTTCCTCATATTTACAGGACCGATATCAGTATGTAGAGGTGTCTGGAGTGGACTCAATGGGATGCTCTCGGCCTTATGCCTCATCACTGGGTAATATCACTTGTGGTGTCCCCCAGGGGTCTGTCCTCGGTCCCGTTCTGTTCCTCATCTATATCAACGACTTATCTTCTTGCCTTGGGGATGGGACGGTGTGCCTATTTGCGGATGACACGTCCCTGACAGTGTCCGGCTCCACAAGGGAAGACCTTGAATTGAATACTTTTGTTCAATCTAATAACCTCCTGCAGTGGTTTGATGAAAATTTGCTTAAATTGAATACAGGAAAAACTCATTTCTTGAACTTTTCAATCAGAAATAACGAGGAAACTCAGTTTAAGTTACTTTTGGGCGATGTTGAGCTAGAAGCTACTCACCAAACTAAATTTTTAGGCTTAACCTTAGACGACAATGTTTGTTTCCATGCCCATATTGACATTGTCTGTAGTAGAGTGAGTTCATCAGTATTTTTATTACGACAGCTTTCAAAGATCGCAGGACTTGATGTTATGATGACTGCCTACTATGGCTCACTCTATCCTCACTTGGTGTATGCAGTGCCAATATGGGGATGTGAGAGCAAAAGAACTTCGTTTGTACTTCGTCTTCAAAAAAAGGCTGTTCGAGTGATTCATGGTTTGGATTACCGAGAGTCTTGCAAAAACGCATTCCGCTCATCAAGAATTTTAACTTTTCCCTCAATTTACATATTAGAAACACTGACCTTTGTTAAAAATAATTTACACCTTTTTAACAGTCAAAAATCTCATTCATACTTACTTCGAAATATTTACACCATTAAAATTCCAGCTCATTCAAAAACCTTTTTTGAAAAACAATGTTTGTATAGTGCCATAAAGCTTTATAATCTTCTTCCTTTAAAGCTTAAGCTGGAAGCGAACCCTGCAGCGTTTAAGAAACAGCTCAAAAACGTCCTCATTGAGAAATGTTACTACAGTGTCCGGGAATGTTTCACTGATGGGTTTGCTGTCTAAGAGACAACTTTCATTTTACACTTTAAGTATTTAATTTAATTAATGTTAATTAAAATTTTTTATGATTCATTCGACTGTATAATTTATATATTTAGATGTAAGTTTATATTGACATGGCTAATGCATGTAATTGTCTCTTGGCTAAATAAACGAGTTATTGAGTTATTGAGTTGTAACTGTTTTATAAAATTAACACTTTTGAGTTATTCCAATTTAAATGTTTTAAATGGCCACCATTTTGAAGTCTAATACGCAAAATTGATGAAAATTGTCTCGTTATTAAATCTAGTTATGATAAATGGGTTGCTAAAGTTTGGTAAATATTGGTGGAGTATTCTGAAAAATATGACTTTTAAAATAAAAAAGTAATACGCACCTTTTGGTCGTTGGGACAATACCCTAACGTTCTTAGCTGGAATTTTGAAACAACTTCTATAAATGTAAACCATTGAATTTAAATACAATGCGTTTTCAAATATTCGTCTCTTTACTAACATAATTATATAAAACTACATTTAACTTGCTGCCCCTCGAAACATGTTGACGTACGAAAACTATTACTTCGTATCGATCAGCCATTCGACTTCTTCCGGTCATCTTGTCCTCAGTGTCTTAAGAGACTTATTGTGGTCCACACAGAGGACCTTGCTGTAAAGGCTCGAAGGAGCTTGGCCTAAGACCTCACGAAGTGCAGTAATGGCCTAATGGCTTAGTCATATCTCTCAACTTAACACGAGCATTAATACAACAATATCAATTTGGCCCTGATTAAAACAATTCAGAGTCATGTTTAGATAAGAGATGCCGTCACAACTTTGTGTGTGTTTTTAAGGTGAAATGAATGATTAAATGAAGTAGTATAAGTGGTGAGAATGACCTGTATAGTCTTGATGCTAGGGTCGACCGTTCCTTTGAAAGAGCCATCTATTCATAGCCCAAATAACCAGGGCCACTAACATAGCCATTTTCAGCTAACGGCAAGCCTAACGACTCCGTTCTCTTTCCTAAAGAACACCGGACCATGACTAACACCCCAAACGGACACCTCTCACTTCTCTAGTAGTGTACACGTCGATGTCAACCATTGAGCGGACGGTAGCTGGGTTACTGCACTGCGCTACTAGTGCTGACAGTGGTAATCAATAAAACACCAAGACCACATACAAAATAATAATACATTTGAATTTAAATTTCATTTAATTAATTAAAATCAAAACCATAATTTTAGAATAATTATCGTTTGTTGTTAGATCAAATAAAAAAGTAGACTTTACTGTACACAACAAACGAATAAATGATAAAATACTGTATTATACGAACTACAGTTTTTAAGTATGAAATAAATCAAACTAGATAATCTTCTCTAATGAATCAATGATCAAATATAGTAAAAAAGTGTAAAAGTTATGTTACAATAATTTTTTCATTATAAAATGCTAACAGATAAATAAGTTGTTAACATAATTAACTGTTATATTATCCATTAATCAGTGACTGGGAACAATTCTTTCATAATAATTAGTAACTAGAGCTCGGCGTCGTTTGTTGTAATAAAATTAACAGTTAAGTTAGTTTATTTTTATTGATTTAATTTACTTCTTGTTACACTAGATTATTAAGTATTATATTTATGTACTGATAATTATTGAAGTTTTTTTTTAAATACCAATCTATAGATTTGCATTGATTTGTAACTTTTTGTAAATTAAAAAAGGATTTTTATTAAAATCAATTTAAAGATGAACCATAAATTGAACCGTAAAATTTGACGCAAATACATTGTTACTTTATTATTAATATTTAGACGTTTCTTACGAATATTTTGAGAAAGTATAATTTTTATTTAATTTATCAACTTATAGTATTCTTACAATATTATCAGAAAAGAATATTATTATTATCTAATTATTATCTTCTTATAATCGTATTTAAGGACCAAGTAAAACGCAATATCTTTAATTAAATATAATATTAATTTGTTTTTATCATCGAATATATTTGTGTAGTTATTAATCAGTTAGGTATTTATAGTAAAATTATATTTAATTTGAGCTTATTCCAGGTTATTTAGTGATCTGTCATATATCTAATTCTAATCTTGCCCCCAAAATCTTCCGTATAAAACACAGACATTGCTACAGGATGAAATTATATGTACAATGCATTATCACTGTAATAATACTTTAAGAGTATTTAATGATATAGCAGGCTAGTCGATAGTCCTCGCTTCGCTACGGGGGAGTTCTCTACGCTTGCTCTACACTTCCTTCCGGGGTTCTCTCTAGACCGACATCAATATAAAAGCTCAGCCTACTGCCGTTCTCCTACATAACTAGGTTTTATATTCTAGAAACCCCTACAGGTTCGATTTAGAGTGGTGAAAAGTAGTGCACCATGTTTCACAATGAAAACCAAATTAGCCGAACTTTTGTATCAGCTGTTTGAAATAAATTATTAAATTAATACCAATGTTAACTCTTATGAAAAATGTAAACATTGAGGTGACTAGTGACAAGACATAGTGTAAACCTTTCTTAGCAGGTATCTTTGATACAAACACTAACTTCCCTCTTAATTTTATCAAAGATGTAAAAGAGACATTTTTGATGTAATAACCATCTTTACTGGCAGCGATGGTTAGAAATTCCTGTATATATGTTAAATTGAAACTGTATCTGTAGTATGTTTTTGCAGAAAAAAAACCTGTTCAGTTGTTCCGGAGATTTCGTATATATTAACTAACATTTTAGATAATACTAGGGGATACCCCAGCACACCTCGGCATGTGACTGTTGACATCAATATAATAGTTGCTAAACTATATTAAGTAAAATAATAATATGCAAATTTATTTTTAGTGATTCACTTATTGTAACAAGTAATAACATTCTAACAGATGTTTTTACACATAATTGTAAATAGAAAAATATATTAAAAAATTCTAATTAATTGCAAACTTGAATCAATAGGATAAAATGTCAAATATACAAAATAAACATGTTTATATATTTACAAAACAGCTGTTATTAATTTGCCAAAATCATCCCAACGTTATCCTTATGGAACAATCTTCTAGGGGCAGTTTCTACCTCTTAGGAGTAGTTTATAAAGATGAAAATACTTTAGTTTTACTAAATAGCCTACAACACACATTTGTACTAAATTTCAGCTCTCTAAGATTATGGGAAGTGGGAGAATTAGTGATGAGTGAATAAGGGCTTTCTCTTTTATATATTGAGATAAAGAATATTTTGCGCTCTTTTGCTTCAGCAACGAGACATATTTAAGCTATGACAGATTGACTTATAAATCTAGCAATCTTATGTTTTATTCTAAATAAGTACGTAGAAATTTGAATTCTCAGGTAATATTAGTTAAATTGAAGAAAATGGCCTACTTTATATTAAGAGTGTTGTATTAAATATTGTCTTTATTTGTGGGCTAGATTGATCAGAAGGTTTTGTGATCAATTCTCCTTAAAACGAATTTTACATTTTCTGAAAAAAAAAAAAAAAAACACACAGATGCTTTTAAGGGATTGGTCATGAGCTGATTAAACAATATAAATTTTTATAAACTCTTGAATACGTTCGTAATTAATGTTTGATTACTGGTTTCCTATTTCCTGGTATTTTCATTTAAAATCAATTTTTGAAATCCTAAAATGTTTGAGTACGTGTACGTTGAATATTAATATAAAAAACTTACCTTTAGCAATGAACTTCATTACTATACATACAACATGACACATAAAACATAATTTACCTCGATAATAAACACAAACATCGAGTTATCCAATGGAGAATAAATCCAAGATGGCTGACCACTCCTCACAGTCTTTCAACATTTTCTTCCCAAAAATCACCGTAGAAGTGGATCAGAAGAGATACAACTTCAGGTAGATTTAATTAACAATCGACTTGAAAACCATTACAGACCACTGATATGGTCTTCTTCCTCTTCCAGGTAGACGTGCTACAACCAATATGCCCTTTTACACAAACAGTCCTTCGTGTTGTGTGTAACACGAACTACATGTTTAAACGATATCCGACACTAGTAGAGTGTGAGGAGGCGGGGTTATCGTGTTTGCATGATTTAATCCGCTACTCTCCAGCTATGAATACCAATTTCGAACCACACGCAAAGACATTGGAAATTTAAACAAATCAACGTGGCTTAGGGATTGTTGAAGGGCTTCTAGCATCCTAACTGAATATCCTTTTGTTTTGTAGTATTAAGGTGGTTTAGGCCTCGGACTTTGGTTCCAAGTTCCAAGGTTCGAATACCCAAACGATCTGATGGTTGGTACTTCACTGGTTAAATACAGTTAACGACCTGCAACTCCTGTGAACTGGCTAACAAAGATAATCCGGTGTTTTATCAGAAAAGAAATACAGATACTTTTGTTACCGGGTTGCTTGGTGTGTTTCAGATAGTCAAAATATTTATAATATTGACTTCTTAAAAAAAATGACACAGTTATAGTTTATCATTGTTAAAATAACACTATCGTAGTTATTTATTTTGTTTCCCAGGCATGCCAACATCGTAATATATATTTTCCCTCTGTATTTCCTCGTATAATTACTACCAAATTTCCACCACTCTTTCAATTTATTTCTCCTTCATAGTTATTTTTAGAAATTTCTCTTTTTATTGTGACCCAAACAAATCATCATCCTCTCTTTGTTGCATATAAGAAGAACCACCATCTTCTTAGTTGGCTTGATGGCTTTGGACTAAGAAGGGCAAGGTCCAAGGTTCGAATCCCCAACAGTGCTAATGATCGGTACTTCACTCTTTGAATACAGTAAATCGCAGGCCTGCTAGCCCATGTAAACTGACTAAAATAGAAACTATACATTTTGTTTCTGATTAAAAAAGTAGGCTTTAGTTGTTTTATAAACACAAATAAGAAATGTTATTTTGACAAGCTAAGAAATGTCATAAGTCTCTTTATAGATGTTCATAAATGATGAATGCAGATAGTCAAAGATGCATTTACATATTTTAAATGTTTCTTGATAGAAGGTGAAATTCATTGGAATTATGCCAAGAAAAAATACAAGTCTTATTTCGGGATGGTTGTGCGTATTGGGCCATGGTATAAGCCATAGTCTATGCTTAGTTAGAGAGTGGATTTCTACGCTTGCTCATCCTTCCCTCCGTGGATCCTGTAAACCATCACATCAATATAAACCGCAGCTACCATTTCCCTACATACAACAACTCTATAGTTTATGAACCCCTATAAGTCTTCTTTAGGGAAATGCAAATTATTGTAATCATGTCAGAGTTTGTATAGATAATGGCTTTCACAACGAAAACAAAATTAGACATGTTTTTGTGTCATACTTATGTTTGTTATACCAGCTGTTTGAAACTATTAAATGAATTCCAATGTTACTCTTATGGAAGTTGAAATTCTGTTTTTCCCCTTAGGAATGGATTTCCGAAATATCCTTTGGTAATGGGCCTCTATGATACAGAATATAACTTCTCTCAAACTGACATAGCGTCTGTTCAGTGGTTCTGAATATTTCGTGATGATCAAGTACATAGTTTTTTAGATTTTATGTATTAAGAAAAATAACACCACTCCCTTGAAAATGGCAAAATGTTGGCTTCGTATTACTCTTGTTACACACTGAATATAACAGTGTTTTAGCCTGATTACATAACAGTGTTACTGCCAACTATATTACTAACAAATAATACAATGATAAAAATCATCTGATAACGGTAATAGGTATTTAACAATTGTTAAAGACAATTGATTGAGTAGACCAATGTTTTCATAAAAGAGCCCCCTCTTCACACCTCACCTCCAGGTGTTACTGCGCCCAGACTAATTCCTTAGGCTGTACAAGTATTCTTTTAGATTGTCCAATGTTAATATATTGATGATACGTTTCTAGGTTATCATTACAGAATACAAGTGTCTGAATATGGTAATAAAATTGTAATAAGAATTTTGATTGATATTTTGAAACAATTCACCAGACGTAAACACGACGAGATAAGCGGTCCGCCGGTCAGATAAGGAGAGCTGGTGTGTTAGCTAGTGAAAGGTGTAAAGACACCATTGGGACTGGAAGTACATCAGAGGGACGTGGTGCCATACGAAACCACCAATCGTGAGCGAGCTACGTGGGATCTCTGGATCTCCAAGTACCACTGGAAGAGACAGCTATCTAGGAGGAAAACCAGTGAATTTCGAACAAGAAAGTGTTCATGCAATTTCAACTGTCAACGGACACTAAGTTCCGGACACATAGGTGTACTTATATTACTCCTTTATCTATAGTTATGATTTATCATTAAAATATTTGAGACGATATTCGTAGAGACAAGGGATGGACATGAGTGGTAAATGAGGGTAGAATGTAGATGTACGCTTTTAGTTATTTTTACTAACTAAAGTAGACTGTTCCTAAGAAAGGTCCATTTATTAATGGCCTTTAGCCGACAAACTAAAGAAGCTACAGCTTTACCTGGAATCAGAACCACGTAGTATTGGTCTAATTTTCAGCTAACTGACAAATCTGTTACTCAGTTCTCTTCCCTACACAAAATACGGATCCTATCAACCAACACGGACGACCCAGAATTCTCTAGTAGTATTCACATCGATGGTAACCATTGAGTGGATACCATGTGAGTTGAAGGAACGACCATAAAACCTATCGCCTAATCTACACAACACAATTTGAGTACATGAAGTTGCATAAATTGGTGATCAAGTTCAAAAAACACTTTAGCCATTCTCAGACCAGAAGGATTGAGAAAGGTATAAATAAATTAATTGTTAGTTACTCGTAACAAGTATCTTTATAGTTCGATTAAATTTATACATGTAATACAATTTTAAAAATATTAATATAATATTAGTTTCTCATAGCATAACTTACTCGACACTTTTCTAATCACGCTATTGAAAATAAAATAATCTAGTGTTAATTCAGTGTGTTCTGAGACTTGATGAAATATTCCTTTACATATATTATCATGTTTCAAAACAAAATGAACATTACCAAATCACTTTGTTTAAATTGTATGAGTTTATTTTGCAAATATCACTGGAATATGAAAAATTAATAGTAAACTTCATAAAAACGAATTTTCCGAAAACAATAGCCACTTTATTTCAAAATTACTAGTTCGATTTCAGAACGACCAAACTGATTAAAAAATACTGTATATTTAGATACATATCCCTTCTTTTTTTAACTTAAAAACGTTAAATTAGTTCTAAAATACTCAGAATGCTTTAAATAAAAAAAATAAAAAAAAAAAAAAAATCGAACTGTTAAGAATAATATAAACTATAATGAAATACCATTTGAAGCCACTGTAAAGGTCTATTTCGTAGGTCATTCACAAATTAAGTTAAGTAACCTCACAAGGACACGTGTCATGGCTCTTATAGTAAACTAGATTAAAGGAGGGAAAATAAACGGTTGTAAACAACACTTAGAGGTTATGAACATTTCCCTATCTGACGTATCATTACCAGACCAAATTGGCGCCTGTTACTCACCAGTGTTTCAGGACACTGTTAATCACTTCATCACGTCTAATTACGTGTTCTACATATCGTAAGGTCACAAACTACGTGTTTGGAACAGCTTGTAATTAAATAAGTAGTGACGTACTTCCTTGTGTGAATGTTGATGCATAAAAGCTCTCTTAACAGATTTGTTTATGTTTTTCTTTGCGTAATTTACGCTGGAGTGAATGATTTCACATATCGGCCACTTAGATTGCAACTTACTGAAAGGACCGGTGCGAGAGAGATACATTAAGTGGTGGAAGTGAAATAGAGAACTACTCTTCCCTACAGTGTCATTCCATTAACCCTTTATAGATCAGCCAAATTTTGGACAGTTATAGGTAACGCATACTGGTTGATATATCAACCACCCATGTGATACTCTCTGTGCACACAAGATTTTTCATGACAATGTCACCAATGCATGCTGGTCGATATTTCAACCAGTGTACATAAAGTTTATTTTTGAATGACTAGGTGAGCGAAAATATATCTTAAGGTTATCAGCTAATCCAGCTACACCTAGGCAACACGTGACTTTGCATTTTGTTGGTCTGGCTGCTTTGTGCTGTCGTCTAGTTGTGATTATGTGAACTGGTGGTTGATACACAAACCAGTATGCGTTTAGTGATCTGACATTGAGAAGCACATGCTGCAAGTTTGAATTTGAAGACTTCTCATTCTTTCAAGGTTAGAATATATGAAATTTTAATTATTATATATTATTTTATGTTAATAACTGAACATAGACATGTCGTTAAATAAAGTGTTCTGTAAATGGTTTTCTGGTGGAAAAATATTATTTCTGGTATCTATATCTAACATTCAAAAACATGTTCTGTTTAGACAATTATTAAATAAGGTTAGTATGACATGTTTTACTAAATTATATACCAAAATTATCGTAATACTCTTGGCTTTCAATCTGTAATATTTATAACTATCCAACTATTTGCGCTCGCAAGTTATTGAGGTTAAATGTGTTTCAATTCACAGTAGTATGAGAACAAAATATTTTTATTTTTATGTTACAATGAATTTGTTGAAATATACATTATTAGGCAACTAAATGTTTATTATAATGTTGCATTATACGCCATTACAGTCTGACTAAATAAAAATATTTACACTACTTTATAATATTATTATGTTTAGTCTTTAACTTATGTTTTATTTTTAGCATGGATCCACCTAAAAAAGAAGAGCGGATGGCTACAGAGGAGATGAGTTCGACTGTCTTCGAAGTAGTGAGCATGATCAATTCCTTAAATAAATGACTTTTCTAGTCGTAAATCAAGGAAATCAGGCTGTACAAAAGGAAAAAAGATTCACGACAAGACAGTAAATGAAATAAATCAAAGTGAAGTAGGACAACATCCTTCAATAATTACTAGCAGTAGGCGTTGTGCAAGGTGTAGCACAAAAGAGAAGCCTAAGCGCTGTAGCATTGAGTGCGAGAAGTGCAATATTGCTCTCTGCATAAATTGTTTTGCACCCTTCCACAAAACATAGATTATTTTTTATTTCCTGTTTTGATGTTATTTAGGTCAGCTATACTGTTTTGGAAATCTTTTAATTTATTTTAGTATTTACCTTAACTGTAAACTTTTATCATGAACTTCAAGGTGTATAGGCTATATTTTTATTTTTGTTATACATTTTACTAGATTTTATAATGAGAATGATATTTCGAGGGTTTATTATTTAATCATTATACAATGTTTGGAAATCTAGTAATAAAATTTTATTGTCAAAATACATTTTGTAAACAAATTAGACCAACTTATTAACTGTAAACTTTTATCATGAACTTCAAGGTGTATATATTTTTATTTTAGTTATACATTTTCCTAGATTTTCTAATGAGAATGAGATTTCGAGGGTTTATTATTTAATCACCATACAATGTTTGGAAATCTAATAATAAAATGTTATTGTCAAAATACATTTTGTAAACAAATTAGATCAACTTATTAATCCCTTTTCTAAGTGGTTGATATTTTGACCATTAATTTTAGCTACATTGGCACTTGTTCTAACACATTCTGGTCGAAATATCGACCACCCTCTCCAAACACATGCAGACATGTAATATTTTTTTTAACATTTTTCTGATCTTTCACTAAGTATATAAATAAAGAATCAATACTTAAACATTAGGTATTTCATAAATATAGCTTTGTGCATATAGAGCATATTTGAGGTGGTTGATATTTCAACCAGAAAGCGTTGACGGCAAGTGACACGAAACTTGGCTGTGCACAGAGAGATATTGGAGGTGGTTGAAATATCAACCAGCATTCTATAAAGGGTTAAACATTGTTGCGAAAGTTGAATACCACCACTATTCATTTACGGTGACGGTAAGGTCAAATGCTTCCTCTGCGCTGCTGAAACCCCTCTATACACTACATATAACACGCTGGTCACAAACTGTCCGGCCCAATCATAGTAGAGGGAATGCGGGTACGATGGAAGTATATTACGGAATATAAATCGTTTGCTTTCTGCAATGAAACTCTTAGCGTAGTGTTGTAACCCAGCTACTTCAGAAAGAGTGTAGTAGAGATCATAGGCTATATGTTCTGATCTCGTCTCTCTTAATACCAACACGACGTTCACTCAATGGAAACCGTCAGTGTGGAAACTGCTAATGTTGGTGCTCAGTCACAGTGAGGCAGAACCATTCAGGTGGCACTAATCATTGTTTGGGCACCTCTCAAGGGACCGTCTCTCTATGAAACTAAACTTTAGTCAACTACGCCATTCGTCTTAAAATACACACAAGCTGTCGGCGTCTGATACCTGTATAGTCTGAATCTTGTTCCGTTTCCTTAATTCCTTAGCTGATAAAACAACCCTTTCATAACACCAGCTGACCTTAATTAGTAACACTAATTTATAACACTCACGTCACATTCTGCCATTTATATTTTATCGGCACGTTGAGGTTAACATTGCACCTCCCTTTATAGGCTACTGCACGTTCTGTTTACATCTCGAGATCATCCATTACACATCCTGCTGCCCTTGTTACGAAGTCGGAAATGGCAACGCCTCGCTAAGATGAAATCATACATCGTCAAGCTTCTTTGAACTTAATTCATGTAGAGTTATGAAATTCCTTTTGTTTTTTCACACAATTTTAATTTTCAAAGCCATTTAAAAATCACAACACTTTGGTTTGTGAGTGATAATATATAAAGAGCATTAAGTTTAGAAGCCGTCGTAAGTTTGAGGATTTGAGAATGAAAATACAAAATATAATAAAAACAGGCTACTTAGCAAGAGATAAAACTCTAGGTTTGATTTAAAGGTCTCTTACTAGCTTAGTGGTTAATACATCTGACTTCAAGCAGAGGATCATGGTTTCAGAATTGGAGCTCCACTTAAAGCTTTCAACTCCGCGTTAAGTGGTTGAACGAAAGAAAGTACCACTTGGTCCTGCACATGCTTCTTTTATTAAAGAATAATAATTTTCATCCGATAATTTGGCCTAAAAGTTTTATACATTAAATTAACTCTCCGTAAATTACAACCACAATCGCTGCCTTAAAGTAAGGTTTTGGACTACGTAGTGAAATGTTCAAAGTTCAAATCTCTAATTAATTAAGGGAATAGTGATTACTTTACAGGTTCAATAAAATTTACGTGTAGTGGCACATGTAGGGATAGCGAATATTTTCAACATACCGATATATCGCAAACCACATATCGAGCTGACTATTATCAACAGAAAAATATCGATATATCTCGTAACCAATATATCGAATTGTAAATGATTTATCTCTTTCAAATTATGCGCTAACTCTTAAATTCTACCCAAAAATACACTCATGTTTTGTTGTCACTATTTAGAATAGCCTACTGAATGTAAACATTAAATATATTTATCTACAAGAAACAATTGAGTGGGATTGAATGAAAGCAATTCAAAATGAGAATAATTATACCTATAATTATTATGTTTATTATAAAATAATAATGTGATAAGTTTGTTATTTTTGTTTTTCAAATTTAAAAATGACATTAGGCTTCTTATAGTTTTTCCACCCACTGGTCTACAATAAACTACATTTTATTGCATTAACCTCACGTAAAAAAAAACTAAATAAAATTACTAAATTACTTCAATGCATATTTTGTACACATACGAGGCAATTGAAATGTTTTTCGTCAAAACGTGATGATTTTGAGGAGAGAGAATAACTTAATATATAGTGATATGATATATCGGACAAAAATATCGATATGACTATATTTATCGGAAAAAAATCGATACTGATATATCGATAAATCGAAACATATTTATCGATATTTCCGATATATTGTTGCCATCCCTAGGCACATACGAAGTGACAATTTAGGGTTCAGCAGCTAAAAAGGTCGTATTCTCAAGATGGTCCTTGGGTTTGGTGGCTCAGTGGCAAGGCTTCGAACTGCGAAGTAAAGGTTCAAGGTTCAAGTCCTCGACTGAGGTGACGGTCGATACTTCACTCGTTAAATACACTTTCACGCCATAGGCTTGCATCACTTACGAACTGTCGAGAGAGATTTGTTTAGTAAACAATTGTACACCCAAGACAGTGACGAAAAAGTGATTAAAATTCGTACATTTTAATCCTCTCTCGTTAAATTTAGTCCTTAAGGAATCTTAGATATGGCACTACACCTAAAAAACATATTTCAATATCATTTGTTATCTTTCAATAGATGCTATAACTGATAGCATCTATTGAATTAATATTATAATTTTAAATAATGCATTAGGATTATATTATGGGACTATTTGTAATGTTAAAGGTATTTTTACCTTTAACATTTTAAACATTTTTGCATTGTTGAAAAATGAAAAACATCTTAATTCCTTCGGTTATGTGTAAAAAACGTAGTTGTAAAAAATTAAATTTGTACATTGAATGGTTTTGTCTTATAGTGGATTTAAAATCAGCTAAATTGACCACTTCATAAGGCCACAATTTCTAATGTTATGGTTAAAAAAAGGTTTTAAATATTTTTACCGTCTCAAGGGAAGATACATCCACTAATTTTGACTTAAAAATTGGGAACAAATTAACTCGCCGGAAATTGATTGCACCACCTTAAGCACTTATACGTAAACTTGTCTTAAAAACGTGAACCATAAAAATATTTTTCAGAATATTTATTTTGACCTTTTATACAAAAACTGTTGGTTAGCGGGAAATAAATTTTTATAATTGTGTTATACGTACCTTTTAACTGTGAGCTTTAGAGACAAGCTTTGTAAATTTATGAAGGATTTTTCCAAAACTGAAACCAAAATGGTTTCAAATGGTAACAATTGAAATCAAAATGTGTGTAGGTAAAAAGTGAAAAAGAAATAATAGCAGCTTCGCAATGTCTTTCCCTAGCATTTAGTTAAAATTTAGTGCACTTGTTATATTATTGATTTTAATAAGAAAAATGGACAAATTAGATTAACAACAAAAAACATACAAATAAAAAAACTAAGAGTGTCCAAAATTATATAATTTCTCAAAATAGATGCTTCAAAATAGCTTGAACTCTGAACATTTTAGGAATTTATTAATCCAACATGGATACCTCAGGATTGTCCAGTGGTGTCCACGTCGATGGCAACCATTTAGCGGACGCTATATAGTTTTTATCTAACGAGTAAAGATTGTCTAGGAAGTATTGAGCCAGAGCAAGACTTCCTACAATCAAAGAATGCGCGTGTGTCGTATCTCTTATCACACGATAAGAAGTACTTACTTCCGTTCATTCCATTTATAAAGTACCCTTAAGTACGTGTTATGCTGTTCATTTAAATTCTATATATCTTCTATTGATCAAAATAACAAAGTTAATCTTCATTTAATTAGTTCTGTAATAATATAAAGTTTATTAGATAACAGTTTCCATTTCGATCAAATTTGTTGTGTTCTAGTATATTTTAAATTTAAATGTGCTATTTATATTTTGATTTATTTACTTACAAAATATGCCCAGTAAAATAAATGGAATTTTTATTAGGCCTTGATAAAACGTTAATAACTATTTTTAGTAACACCAAACAACAAATCTACACATCTGCATTTTTGGTCTACAAAACCATTAAACATTCGGAGGAATTACTTTAAAATAAAAATATCTCCTTCACGACGTTAATTTCAACCGATATAGAATTATTTTATAAAATTTTCTAGATACATATTATTCTTGTAGAAACTCAATTTTTACTCTACATTCAAATTAGCATTGAGCCCATGTTCAAAATAATACTGGTTGTTTGCGTATTAAAGATATCAAATTTGATTGCTTGTAGATTAAACAATGACAACGATTGTCTTTTATATGTTTTTTGTACTTCCCATTTATTATTTATTTTATAATCTCACGCCTATATATTATTTAATATTGAACACCAAATAATTTATAATTTTAACATTGAAGAAAATATTTCACTTTATAAGTATCAAATATAACTATTAAGACATTATATTAGTATAGAAATAATACGTAGCATCTCGAGTTAGTAGAATTGGAATTGAATATGAATTGGTTAGTTAGCCATCTAAAAACGGATCGTATTTTTTTAAAACTTACATAGAGATAATAGTGGTGACATTTATTACTAAACAGAAAACGAAAGAATATTTAGTTTTTTATTAACAGTTGTTTTCACTACTATTAAGTTAAGGCAGGACTTTAGTTCACGCGACTTAGCTAATACCACTTAGTCGTATTGCATATTATGTACCTCCACTAGTAGTTCATTATGTATTATCTTATTGACCAAATAAAAAAAAAAAAAAAAAAAAAACATGAGGCTCATTTGTTGACCTCCCCTACAAATAACGACCCCTAGACTGTATCAAGATAGTTAACTAAAAATGTACCTTCCCTTTCAACGAAATTACACGAAACTGAAAACAGATACAAAACAACAACATTTCTGAATAAAAGGCAATTTTTTATGTTGCAGCTATTTTTAGACTATCTGGTCGGTCACAATAACTTTTCTATGAACCTTCTAGTAAATTTTTAATAAACGTAATTATTTTTTATTCAACTAATTTCCTAGAAATTTGTATTTTATTAAGTTACTTAAGCGCACATTTAATGCTTGAATAATTAATTATTTCCATTTATATTTATAGTATTATGCAACAATAATAATTTGAAACAATTGGACTTTTCGTGGGAAAGAGTAGGATGGTAAATATATCACCACATAAGTTCCTTAATGCAAATCGAATGTCAAGATGATCGCTAAATAAGCACTACCACTAGTATATGCTAATTTGTATTATACAAGTAGGTGTTATTAATATGATGTATGTGAATAACATTGTATTTAGATAACCATCTTGACGTAATGAATGCACGCGCTCCCTGCCTTGTTTTATTCTGATTACTATCGGCAATATTTAACATGTAGTAATTGATACATTACATTTTGGTGGTCGGTGGTTCGTGGGAGCTGCTGATAGAGGAAGGAAGGCATTGAAAATTGTAATGACCATCATCAATTACGTCGGTATAGTTCATATCATCAGATATTTTTGAGGATATCGTTCAACATTTGTTCAAACAGGACTTTTTCTTAGTTATTTTAGGTTGCGTTCAGTTTGTCAGATTGGGTAAGTTACTATAGGTTTTCTTAGGTTATAAAAATTTGTTTACGTAAGTTAGGTTAGTTTTCTTAGGTTGTATAAGTTAGGTTCGTTAGGTTGGTTGTGTTATATTATATGTCGTTAGGTTACAAAGTTTAGGTAAATTAGGTTGGTTTTCTTAGGTTAGACCGGTTTGGTTAGGTTAATTACGTTGTGTTTTATATAGCATTTCATTATGTTATAGACAGTTAGGTTAGTTTTCTTAGGTTGAATAGGTTATGTTTGCCATATTTAATGCACAATTTCAACGAAAAAACAATTGTAGTTATATTTTGTCTCTATAGAACATTATTTCCAAAAATTGCTAACCGAGAAAATCCAAATTGTCTAACTACACGATGCTGCATACAAAAAATGAATTTAATTTTTAATAATGTATAACAATTTCATTACACTGTTTAATAATGTTTTAAATTTATAAAAATGCGAAATATTATTTAAAAAAAAAATATTATTTAACTAGTAGACTTTAACCTACTAAGTCTTGAGGATTTATGAAATATAATAATTAGACAAAATAAATAGAAACTAACTAAGAAAACTATAGCAATAGAGTAATTAGTCTATTTGTATACTAGACGGTGAAGGTTAGTCACGCCTGTGAAGTAAAGCAGCTCAGCGGTGGAAATATTCCCCTCTGCCGATGGAACCCCTACATGACACAAGGTCTTTTTCTACTCGGCACTATTAAGATAATCGGTTTCCATTAGCAAACACCCTGTGACAAATGAAAAGTACTTTTGACTTTTCAACTGAAACGCGTCGAGCTATTTGTTTGTGTATTTTTGCTTAAAATACTATGATGTGAATAAATTAATTAATTTACGTACTGCAAATATGAAAACTTTGTTTGAGTCTTGATTATGTTATTAGAAAATCAACGGTTTTACGCTAGAATTGGAATTGAAGCTCGTAATAGGTGAACAACTCTAAGAGTTGATCAAGAACACTGTCCACCTGTTCAATGCATGTAAAGTTTATTGGCGATTTTTCAACCCAGTTATGTGCACTTTATTGAACCACTTTTCTATGCAAGGTCGATAACGTGTTAATATCTATTGGCGAGACACCTATCAACTGACTGCTAGAAGTACTTAACTTGTAGGTCAGTAGTAGTTGGTTCACCATGTTGGTTACAGCTCAAGGTAGGCGTGACGTCCGCTCAATGGTTGCTATCAGCGTGGACACAACTACGGAGGTCTGGGGCTTCCATGTTGAGTGGAAGTCAGAGTACGGATGTTGTTTAGGGCAAAGAACTGAGTTTCTGACTTTTCAGGTAAATGCCTGAAAATTATACCAATACTATGTGGTTCGGATTCCACGTAAACCTGTGGGTCCCTTAGTTGCCCTGGTTAATGAGCTTTTCGAACTCAGTTCAGTAACCAGACTACCCAGATCATACACAATCATCCTACAATCATATAATCATTATATTATGAATGACATGTATTCACTCATGTGTCATTCATAATACACACACATTTATGCTAGTTTCTCATATCTGACTCTTACTTGTTATCGTATCTTTGATTGCTGACTTGAATGGGATTTCTACTGCAAATACAGTGAGGGATTTTGTGAGATAAAATTGTCAGTATAGTTGTAATGTTGCAAATCCCTGGAATACGAAACTGGAAGTACTTCAGATGGTGAAAGTCGTATGAATTTATTGATTATTATTTAAATATATAAAAACACGAAATCTCCGAAACCATCGAACAGATTTTGATAAAATTTGAAGTTAGCTCTTGTATCATATAGAGCCACTAAGAAAGTAATATTCGAAATTCGATTCCCAAGGTGTAGAACTGCCCCTCATCGTTTTCGTTTTTCCATTCGTAACATTATCATTAATTTAATGTAATAACAGTTCAAACATTTGATACAAAAAACATAAACATGACTAAAAGCTAGGCTAACTTCATTTCATTTGAAATGTATAAGGTCTTTTCAACTGACTCTGACATGATTGCACTACTTTGCGTCCCCCTAAAGTAGACTTAAGGAGTTTTTTAGGTAGTAAACCGTTGTTATCTAGTAAAATGGTAGCAGGACGAGCATTTATAATGATGTGATGATCTAGAGAGATCCACGGAGGGAGGGATAAGCAAGCGTAGAGGACCACCCCGTAGCGAATCAAAGTCTAGCGGCCTGTTTATTATAATTAATGACTTTTATTCTACTGAGTTTTAGGCAATGAATCGTGTCGAATCATGTCTTAGGGAAGAATTACAACCCGTTGGTCTACATCGTTCCTCGAGGTATAAATGTTAAAAGTCACATAATTTAGTCTAACCTAGACGTCTAAACTAAATGTATGCCCAAACAGATCTCTGACATTAGTTACATTTACCAAACACATCCTCAGTCAAGTCTCATCTTGCTGCCTTAGTTCTCATGGGCGTTCCCTCAGTTAAACCCAAAATTATTGTCAAACTATAAAAACCTACGCACTGTACTTAATCGCTCTTTCAACAGCTTCAATCTATCGTTTGTTTTCGATTTAACGAAACTAGTGTAAAAATATCGAACGTTTAATGTAAGACCATCTTTAAGCATTGTTTATCAGCGCACATACATGTACGATGGTAATGACTCAATCAAAGTACAAACTGTTTTTTTCTCTAAAGGATGGATATATCAACACAATAATAGTTTATTTCATAACAAGAGTGGAAAGTGGGGTTTTGCATGTTCGAGACCATATGTTTGAAGTGCGAGACTTGTCGAGCACTTAAATTGGTCGAGAACATACAAAACACCTTCACTCGAGTTTTGAACGATACTTTTCACTACACTACGGAATAAAAACAGGTGTTGTTGACGGTGGAAAATTTTCGGTTGTAAACAATGTTACTTTCGGTAGTAAACAATAGACAGCTGTTGAAAATATGATGTTTCGCAGGTTGTAAACACATAACGAAAACAGCTAAACTCATAGTAGTGTAGTGAAATAGTATATTTCATAACCAGAGTGGAAAGTGGGGTTTTGCATGTTCGAGACCATATGTTTGAAGTGCGAGACTTGTCGAGCACTTCGAATGATCGAGAACATACAAAACAATTTCACTCGAGTTCTGAACGATACTTTTCACTACACTACGGAATAAAAACAGGTGTTGTTGACTGTGGAAAATTTTCGGTTGTAAACAATGTTACTTTCGGTAGTAAACAATAGACAGCTGTTGAAAATATGATGTTTCGGAGGTTGTAAACACATAACGAAAACAGCTAAACTCATAGTAGTGTAGTGAAAACTAGTTTACAGGATGGTTGTAGCCTCTAGACATCCGCGGACCTTGTGTTTTTGATCAAGGTGAGACACATCACATAATTGGGTTTGCTTTCCGATAACGTCCGCTATTTATTGTGTATTTAAACCGACCATCTTCATGGTTAAAATAAAATTTAAAAAAATTAAATTTGAACTTGAATGTTATTCCGCAGAGAAGCAATAAACAGACGTCGTTCTTATAGTGTGCTGAATGTGTGTCGATAAGTTAGTCCTCCAGTTTGCCATGCGGACGGCAGGGCCAGCACCTTGTCAGTTTCCTTATTCCTCCTAAATGTTCAGATTTAACGTAGTAATTATTACTATTTTTATCTTTGATTATTGCTAGTCACAGGATTGCTTTCAGACAATTTTCAATACAGTTTTGTGAATTTTAATGTATGAATTATTTAATATTCATAATATTATTATTATGACTATTAATTTATGATTCATATATATTAATATGTCGTTACAGTCGGCACTGGTGACTGTGAGATTGTAGGCGATAGGTTGGTTACATACTCGGTTCTCTTAATACCGACACGGCATCCGCTCAATGGTTGCCATCGTCGTGGACACTATATGAGAATTCTGGGGTGTCCATGTTGGGTGGTAGTCAAGTTTCATATGTTGTGTAGGGAAGAGAACTGAGGGTCAATCTTGTCAGTTAGATGAAAATCAGATCAACAATACGTGGTTCGGATTCCACGTAAAGCTGTAGGTTCCATAGTTGCCCTGGCTATTGGGGTATTAATAAATAGTCCTTTCTGAGCTAAGTCGAACTCAGATAGTAACAATGACTACACTCGTTCATCTACACTCATTCGAAATCCATATTGCCCATATCTTGACGATCGGTGTCTTAAGAATAAATAAACAGATTTACATTACCATTGTTTATTAGATAATCATTAAAAAAAAATATTATCAACAGTAGTGTTTAATTTAATAATTAATTATTTACTATGTACATTAATACAAATTTACCAAATTTTAAGACAATTATATTTAATATTAGAGATCGACATTAAGTATCAACGAACGTTTTAGGTCAGGTGAGTGTTAAGCTAATTAAAGATGTTTTCAATTAAAAACAAATTAAAATTGTATTATATACATAATTATTGTACGCAGAATAGTAACAAAATAATAAAAAAATTACCGGCAAAGTTAACTGTGAAAACACAATTACAGATGCTGTAAATAGTTTATTTAAAATTTATTTTATTTTATGAATGTAGCAAAGTTTTACCTCATCTATACATCTGACGAACCGTTATATTTTACAATAACTAATTGTTGTTTTCTGTTTAAATCAATATTGTTGGTTTCCGACCAAATCAATATTTCTTTCTTTGACTATTTCTGTAAGTAATGACTAATCGTATTAAAATTACGTACCTAAACATTCGATAATGTATTAGTAATATTATTGTAATTTATATTGTATTCAGTTGTTTTCTTTTGTAATCATTTATATATCGCTATTGAGAAGTAGTGCTTTTTAAACTATTCGTTTTATTCTATATGTAGTCTCTGTCAACTTTGATTAGCTTTGTTCTACAATGGGCTGATAGAACTTTTATGTGTGGAAGTTTTAACAGAATTGTTGTATAACTATTACTTTTTGTTTTAAGGAATAAAATTAAATTTGATCCGAAGTTTATTCCTTCAGAAACACAACACAACTATCGTGCTGAACTGATTCCAACCATTTTGAAGAATAATGGTTTATTTTGACGTAATTTCGTGTGTTAGCACATCAAATATTATTTATTTTAACACCGAAAATTAAATATTTAGGTTTACAAAAATAACCATTGGAAATTTGTGTTTAAGTTAAATGACCCACACCTTTTGACTAATCTGCAAGGAAGTATGTTCAATGCTAAGGTGAGGGAGCCTACAAGATTAATTAATTACTGTGTATTTCTAATTAATAAACATAATATTTTAGTGTAATTTTTATAATATGGGTTTGATGAGCTAAATTAAATTTGTTTGTAATGCTAAGGAAGTTGGTTACACTATGTATTAGTATTAATATAGAAATATCCCTTCAAATAATCAGTTTTATTCGAAACTAAAAATGAATTGTTTTTTGTTTAAATGATATTTTTCACTACACTACTATGACTTTAGCTGTTTTCGTTATGTGTTTACAGCCTGCGAAACATCATAATTTCAACAGCTGTCTATTGTTTACTACCAAAAGTAACATTGTTTACAACCGAACATTTTCCACAGTCAACAACACCTGTTTTTATTCCGTAGTGTAGTGAAAAGTATCGTTCAAAACTCGAGTGAAAGTGTTTTGTATGTTCTCGACCATTCGAAGTGCTCGACAAGTCTCGCACTTCAAACATATGGTCTCGAAAATGCAAAACCCCACTTTCCACTCTTGTTATGAAATATACTATTGCGTAATTTATCAGCTTGTGTTATTTATCTTAAAAATTTAATGTCACAAACATATTTATTATTGGTGGATACATTAAAATTTAAAATCATTTTATGGAAATTAGTGAGACCATTAATATGGGCTTTGAAATGGACCATTTAATGTCTACCAAACAGTATTTTCTAAACATCTAAACATGTAAAGTAAAATATATTCTCCAATATATTGTTTCAAAATTATCCTGAGAAAGTGTATTTTACAAAATCAACTTTATCTTAACAATGGTTTAAAATATTGCTTTGAAACGTAATATACCATATATATATAAAAATTTTTTTTATATATATATATAATTTTTTTATATATATATAAAAAAAATATTTTATATATATAAAATATATATATAAAATAAATACTTTAAGCTACCAACGGGAGTATCCTAAAAATGAAAATATAACAAAAAAGTCGTAATGTACAATGTCAACACTGAATTCAGTTATTCTTAAACGACGTTAAAAAGTTAAACTATTAAAAATAAAATTAAAAAATGCGAATATGAAATTCAACTAAAAGTTTGAAATCTACAAAACTACTTAAAACCTTTTTCAGTGCATTTTATGTTTGCTTTAAAAGTATGTTTCACTTAATTTGAGTGCTATCGGAATGTTATTGTTTTCTTATTACTCCTATTTGGTATACGTTCTCCATAAACTAGTAATATTTTATGTTGGCACATACATATCTTGTACCACGGTAACTTACAAGCAAGTTTGAATGCAGAAAAGTTTCAACACTTATATAAGTTAAGTAGTCTACTGCGTGAGGGGCTCTACTTGAATAAGTTGTAAAAGCAACTGTGAAACAGTTCCACAAGTTACAATTATTTTTAAATAAGATCATCTGCATACAACTTTAAAATATTTCTATATACTATAATATATAATCAGAATTATATTGACTATATATTATAGTATATTAATACAATAATCACATTTAAAAATTATACACTGTTTGTGGAATTGTTATATTTTTATTCACACGTGTACTATTTTGCCCAATTACTCTCAGTATTTTCAATATGAAACTATTTACTACCAACAAATGCTATATAAAATTTAGTTGACTCAAACAAGATCCAAGACCATCGTTCCCTTTGTTACGGATCGTGGAATTGGAATTGCGTAAAAAAATTATATGAAACAACCTCTTCAATATATTTTTCTAACGTTTTAAGGTATTACTAATGATCGGCATAATTTATATACTGCCGATGTCGAGAAAAAGAGAATTCGAATACAAAAAGAGAATGAAAGTTAGTAGGAATAAATAAGAGACGGGAAGGTCACTTAGAACGCATACATTTGCAAATGAAAAATTTAAGAATACTATCAAAATGCCTATGTACTATTTGAGATTAACGTGAAAAAAGTTACCAAAAGATTTTAAAAAGTCTCCGAGGAAATCAATATTTTTTTTCAATGTATTCATATCAACTTTCGGTATTTTATTTATTTACTTTTGTCGAACTTACAGTAATTTACTGCATTGCTCGGACCTATATAGCGATTGAGCATGTTTTATAATTTCTTTGTTTTATTTTTGTTTAATTGTGCTGATGCTACGTCTGTACTGCATATAGCTTTATGTTATAAAGAGGTCATGTAGTGACATGTGTCTAGTGCATGTAAGCCAAACATTCGGGAAATATTATTTTTATACTAAAATATTTTAATTACTTCGCCTTAATCAAATCGTGTAATAATTTCAAAATTTAAAAGTTTTATAATTTGGATATTGACAATATTTATACACTACCTTTATTAATTTCTAACAAAAAGGATATTTCACAAATATATACAACGCTATTTTAGTTGCTTGAAAATTCTTTAAAAAAACAACAAATTTGTTATAAAATTGTGGCACCTTAACGCTGGAATGAAAATCACTGATGGCTTTTATTGAATCATATTTTATATAATGATAAAAATGAAACATTTCTGTGTTCATATTATTTTTTCTTTGATACTATTCGACGTCACTATGTAACAATGTGGTCCAGGTGCTGAAACCTAAATCATAATAAAAGCCTAGTTACAAATGCCACAGCAATATTGATTTAATAGCTATTGGATATACAAAACCTCAACAAGATCGAAATATTTGAAATAAAAGCATGTTTTTTAAAGACATTTATTTATAATTTTATATTTCCGCTGTTTCTAAAACTTTATTAAAATATAATTTCAATGTTGAACTAAAAAAATATCTTTTACATTAAAATTAAAGTAAAAATTATTACAATTTTTGTTTGAAATTTCATTAGTTTTCTTTTAACTTTTTGATTTGAAGTTCTATTATAATCTGTAACGTATAAGTTTACTAATAACTTTATATTTTATATAAACATATATTTCAGTTTACATAAATGTTTTTTTGAGAAAATTCGTAATTTAAACTTAATTGAATCGAAAATTTAATAATTAAAATAATTTATTTCTCTTTGTTAGTAATTTTTTTTTGGTTTTATAAACTGTAGATCGTCATAACCATAAATAAATAAACAAAGCAGTTAGTTATTTTTTCCTTGAAAAATAATATGTTCTGAAAATTAAATAACAATAAAATGATGCAATCACCCAATGTCGATGATAATAATGATAAGTATGTTTACATACATACAATTGTAAATTTAAGCTTTTTATAATCGTTACGATTTCAGCTTTATAAATCTATAAACATCTTTCTAGCATAATAATTTAGTCGAAATTCAACGAAAAGTTTGAGAGGTTCATACAATGGGAGATCTGATTAAGTGCCTTAACATCGTAATCTACATGCACTTAGATTATGATCTTAAGGCAATTTTTAAAATCTTTTCTTGCTTAGTTTGGGAGAAAAAAATGCTTATATATTTCAAAGTTAAATTTACAGATTTTAAAATATTATGGGAATTGCCGTACAAGGACGAATCCAAAAATTTTTTATAAATTTATATAATTTAATCCTCATTACCAATATAGGTTTGTAACCTGTAATTTAAAATATTTTTCAACACGTTTCTTTAGTCAAAGAACATATATTGTGTTGAATATAATATTAATATCTGTACATAGGCGTGGTAAAATTAAATACGTCGTAAATTAACTGACTTTTTCAATATTTTCTATTGTTTAATTTGAGTTGAATCAGAGTAAAAATGATGTGTTATAATACAAGTATTAGATTATTAAAAAATGTCATTTGCATGTCATTGATTTGGACTGTTAGTCTGTAAATAAGTGGGGTGTGTAAATAACATGTATAGGCAATATAAAATAAAATAAACGTAATACAAAATATTTTTGAAAACATTATAAACATATATTACATGCAATATATTGAAAAATTACTTTATTTAAGAGAACGAAAAATCTCTCTTTACCACTAATTGCTTATTCATTAAGACTCCTATTGGGGTTTGGGGACGAAGTTTTGTTCTTTCTACATCTCTAGCTTTTTTGTCAGGCAAAAACGACATTTTAACGAATATTATTGAAAGAAATATGTGATATCGAGACTGAAAACACACTGCCCCAAAGCTTAGCGAAGCGAGTGTTTAAAATAAGAACATATATTATAAATTTGTTTACGATGAACTACTAGAATTCCTAATCTCATCTTTTGCGTTGCAACCCCGCAGACAAGTGTTATTCCGAAATGAAGTCAGATAAAGGCTTTTTTGTTCGTTTTTGTCCCTCGTTTCGACACGAATCAACACGATAACATTCCTGTGTATAGGATTTACAGTAATTTTAATAAATTTTAAAACCCGCTAAATATATATTTAACTGTCCAGTAAGTTCTTTTATAACTCAAAATAAATTAACCTTTTTAGTTTTACGATTCAATATACTTCCACTTAATCCTTTTCTTTTATTTCGTTTTAACTTTTATATATATTAAAAATTTTTGTTCCCTCCTATTTTTACAAATTTTCTATAAATTACTGTATATCAAATAGTCCCTCATGCCATTTTCAGCCAAGAATGAAAGTATTTCTATTATTTACCGTCCTAAATATTTAAAAATAAATAAATGGAAATGTTTCCTTTTCATATAAAGTAAAAGAAGAATGTATGTACTAATCTAGGAGCTTAAAATAAACAATAATAGGCAATTATGCGTTTTTTTCAATATATAATACATGTATAGTCAGTTTCTAGCTCATTATTAAATGTTTAAGACTTTAAAAGTTTTGTGTAGTTTTACTAGAAAAGGGTTGTTAATCTGTTGTGATACGTTGTGAGTAAATTAAAACTATATAAAAAAAGAAAATAGTCAAATTAAAAAAACCTAGATCATTCCAATGAAGAAAATGTAAGTCCTTCAAATACACTAAAGGAGTAATATTTTTTTACTATTGAAAAAGATAAAATAAAAAGGTGATTATATTCACCAGAAAACTAAATAATAATAATAATCAAATATCCATTGCCATTCAAATGATACAAACTAAAATAGTTAAAATAAAAACACTCACCAAATACGCTAATGAAAAATCCTTTGAAAAATTCAAAAAGTCCAACAGTACGAAACCGAAATGTCCAAACAAAAATAAAACCACAAACACAATAAGTAGAATACTTCGATGACTTCTGGAGAAGAGCCAAGCCGAAAGTGCCGCAGAATTTGGGGCGCCGAAAATTTCTACCGACAATGGCAAAAACTAATCTGACGTCTTAAGCGGGAATGGGTATACTAGAGGCTCAGGAATGGTTTTGATTCTTGGACGCCAAGAGGCTTCGCCAATGTCAGTGACGTAGGAGCCTGGCGGAAGGGGGAGTGACGTCGCCATGATTCTAGGAGTCCTTGGAGGTGGAGGCTGAAGGTTGTGGTGTTCAGGGACAAGGGCGGACCTTGCGCGAGGGACAAGGAGACTCGGGAGGGAGTCTTGGCTGTGCAATTTTTCAGCCTCCTTTTTGATCGTTGATAAAGGAATGATTACTTGCCGGCATAACTCAAAAGCGTCAAGAAACATACAATCACATGTGGAATTTCCCTTATTTATTGTTAAGGACACGTATATAATTTTCCTTGATTAAGTGATCTGAGGTATTCAGTCTCTCAGGAGGCAAATATCCTTAGGGATCAGTAGTTTAGCTCATCATCCCCTCCTCTCCCCAAATAACTTCTTTTTTCGGGAGATGAATAATGGCTGAAGCAAAACTTAATAGTTCGCCATATATAATTAAAGACTTAGTCATTTTTCATGTTTGACAGTGCTTTTAAAATAGTTATATTTAAAATATAGTTTATCATCAAATTAAATGACATGCCTTTTTCCTTGTTCTTAAATTGGCACGCAGGGAAGGGATGAAACCTGAAAGTCCGAGTACCCTTATCTTGAAGAACGCACTATTGATTTTATACAAACATATTGAGATAGATTTCCCTTTCAATGCTAAATTGTGTGTCTCTAATTATCAGCTGTTTTGTCATCCATTGTGGAGCGCTAGTGTAGTCCCATGTAAATGTAATGCAGTTTAAACCAGCTGTAGTAACAGACCTTACTAACTAACCAAATTACTGGCACTAATATTCCTGTCACATGAGATATATATTTGTAAGTAATAATATAATCAAGTTACTCAACTCTTAAGAGTTTTGTATGAGATGTAACAAATATGATTTACAAAATATATTATTGCCAACAATATAGATTAAACTATGTATTATAAGATTTTTAGTTGCCGTTCCAAACACATATTGCTTCCCTTTTCACCCTCGATAAACACTGCGCTTGACAGTTACGCATGTAATCTTACACCTGGAAATGTAAGGCATGTACCTTATTTGTTTGTTTTAACATAACATTTATGTAAATGTTCATGAAACTCATGCAAACAGGTACATAATAGGTATATGCCTTGAATTAGTTGTACATGCCGGATAAACACAACAACTGTCGGTGTAGAAATTATGTATACCCGAGTTTGAATAAACTTAGAAGCCTATGGACAGTCCAAATTGTTTTTCCGGTTTAATTTTGTGTCATGAAATATGAATTTCAAAACTTTATTAAAAGTTTTAATAAATTGTCTTAGTAGGCACAAAATATTTACTGGAAATTTAACTTGTTATCACTGTGCTTCAACTTTACACTTTTATTACTAAACAACCTGTTAACGCATCGCATTTATATATTAATATGTAGTTGACAGGAATGTTTAATGTAGGTTTTTATAAATGTCAGAACTTTGATTTGTCAAGAAAATAGGTTGTTGTCATTACCTTGGCTTCTAGACGTCGTAAAATGATTGTTTTGATCATATTGTAAAATGTATATATTATTTTTATCTGCTTAAGAAACTGCAGACTTTAAATTTATTTTTATCAATTTAAAATCACTTTTAATAGATCTATTAAAAGTGATTTTTATTTAATAAGAAGAAAATAATCTTAGTAAAAAACCTTCAAACTCGGGTGCACATAATTTATGCACCAAAAGTAATATTTTTCTTCAATTAAATTATTGTAATTAAAATTGTAACATAAATATTTTTACAATACCCTGCCTTATATTGTTTGAGTTTTAATACCAAAATGAAACCGGCACTATAGTGCAGTCATTGAAGCAAAAAATACGGCCTTACCTCAGAATTTTTTTACTGTGAACCGATTTGCATGAAATTTTTGGAATTATGCTCATCTTAACCTTAACTTCAAAAGTGAAAATTATCTGAACTCCGCCTATTATTTTTAAGGGGTGTAAACAACCCCTTAATGGAAAAATTGACATTGAGCCATTTTATCGCTAGAAAACATGTCTAATAGTAAGTGGTGAAATTGTAAAGTGTTTTCTAACACAATTACCTCATATTAAAATCATATTCAACCCCTTGAAAATCTTACAACCCTTGCAAACAACCCCTAAATTGAAAAAATCACAAAAAAATACTTTGGTATGACATAAAAAGATGTAAGTATAGAGTAAGTAATATTTTATATTCTCTATAATAATTATCAAATTTTTAACCCCCTTTCAACCCTTGAAAACTACCACTTGATAAAAAATTGTTAAAAATTTTTTTTGATAAAATGAAAAGGATTTAAATATTATTCCACACTCTCGAAAATGATTATCATATTCTTAAGCTTTTCTACCCTTAAAATTACCCCTTAATTAAAACAGTAATTATATATGATTACATATTTAAAAATAATTTAATTTAGAGTAAAAAATTGCCATTTATTGAATAAAATATTAATAAAAATTATATAAAATTGTACTATTATTATTAAAATATAATATTATTATTCATGACTCAATATTGGAGTCACTGTCACATTCAACATCTTCTGGCTGAATTGGAGGGCTATTTTAGCAGTTATCTCCACTGCACGTTCCACAGGTACAAAATAGACCAACTTTTCTGCATCCGCAAGACGCTCCACGTCCTTTTTTGCAGTTGCAAAAAATCATTTTCAGGAGTTCTTGTGGTGCGGGTGGATCTACAGACTTAAGTGGATTTAATAAACCGTCATTCATGACCCACCCCCAATTCGTTGGATGAATGTTTTTGTTGCCAAGCCAAATCTGGGTTTGAAGATAAATCAACTTAGTATGTTCATTTATGGCACCAACGGTTGGAACTAAGGATGATAATTTTACGGCAGTGTTTTTCGTAGCAGCTTTGAAAAAACTTTCATAGCGCATTTTTTCACATACAGATACGCAATTAGTGAAAAGCTATTGGAAAAAAATCGCTTCCACAAGTATTCTTTTGAAGATGCTTTTAAACCCTCTTCACCCTATGAAGTAAAGTCAATTTTAATTTTCTTAATTAAATTGTATGAATTATAGTATATTACACATTACAATAGTTTTGGGTCTCTATTATACTGCGTACTTTCACATTGCTCCAAATATTCACACTCCGAAATTATCAGTTACTATGTAGAAAAAAATATGATAAGTTTTCGGACCATAACTCCTTCAATTTTCATGCTATCACAATGTATAAAAAACCATTGTAAAGGTAATTAAGAGAGCTACAACACCCTTTATTGCAATATATAGTAAAAAAACATTTTTCTAAAATGGTGAAGGGTTAAAGGGCTTAAGAGAGGCTGTGATTGCGCTGCCACGCGCTCTTTAAACAATCATATCTCCGTCAATTTTTGTTTGACAGAAAAAACAAAAAAACCAAATTATTTGTCAAACATATACCTAAATCTTTTATCCCAACATTTTTATACGTATCTGTCGTCATTTTTGAGATATTATGAAAAAAATGTGGTTTTTAAAAAATTTGAAATTTTTTGTTGTTTTTTAATCGTGACTTTTTTGAAAAATATGTGTCCTGAAGCAGCCAAACTGATACAATCTATCAAAATCTTTATAATAAAATTATTTCTGGGCGGAATACGATTAATTTTAATTTTGGTGGAAATGGCACTTATGAAACCCATTGATTAAAAGAAAAAACATTAGATGCTCCTCTTATTTGCAATACAGCTCACTTATTTTACGTTCAAAAGACTTTTAATAGTGCTCATTTTAAAGCTTATTTCAAGCACTACAAAATAACTTTTTATTAGAATGCCTAAAATGCATCTGATCGCCGCTAGATGGCATTGACCACATCGATTAAATTTCAGACAAAGTAAATAACGGCTTTGATCTTTAATATCTATCTTAATATTGCACTTAGAATACTTTATAAAAAACTAAATTGTTTATTTTTTACCTGCTATAGTTTTGATTTTATAAAATTTTCGATAAAACGTATATTTTTGGAGATATTTGCAAAAAACCGATGAAAAACGTGAAAAAATTGCGAATTTTCAATTGCCAATAACTTGAAAAGTATTGGATTTTTCGAAAAACTTTATAGATGATTTTGTGCTTAAAATTAGGCCTTCAATTGATATCCGAGGTTAGTGTTTGAAAAAAAATTCACCACCGAGAAGGGGTGGCAACCACCCCCAGGGTGGTTGCGGAGTTCAATTCATCTTCACTTTTGAAGTTAATGGTAATATGAACCTAATTCCAAAATTGTATGCAATTCGGTTCACAGTAAAAAAATTCTGAGCAATAATGCTTCAATGACTGCACTACTAGTTGCATAGTGATGTAACTGAGCTATTTCGAAGAATTGGTTCTGTTCTATACATCATCAGCTTAATGGTCCACGATCTAACAGAGACATTATGTGGCTGAATAGTTGGCTGAACATTAGACCAATACTATGTGGATCGGATTCCACATTAAGTTAAAAGATTCCTTGGCTATCAGGATATTAATAAAGGGATCATTCTTAACATTCGTCATGTTTGGGTTTTCAATGAAGACTGTACTCATCTATCAACACTCATTACATTCATTCGCAACTAAATATTCCCTTTTCTATAAGATTTACATCCTTTATATAGCTTATAGGTGTGCCAATTAATTGTCAACATTCGTGAAGCGGTTTTTTTATCACCGCAACTCTTCACTTACTTCTTGGCCTTAATTTTGACGTTTTAGGTGTCAAAAAATTTGCCTCTATTGGAAGTCGTGTAATAAGGTTTTGATTTTTCAATATTTCCACCCTAAAGGTAATGGCAAGTCTTGAATGTACGTTTATCGGCCATAAGAATGACATGGGGGGATTTAAATTAACACCTGGTGGGTGGTATGTAGATAATGATGTTTATAATACTGAGAAGGATATAAGATCTTTATAAGTGTTGGAGAGACACAACGTTTGATTGATTCAATGGAAGTTTTGTTTGAACTGTAAACACAAAAAAAGGGAAAGCGTGTCTGTCTGTCTGTAAGTAAATCATCGGCTGTTAAATAAAATGAAAACTTTTGAAATGGCTAAGTATACCGATGGGTGCTTAGAATTAGAACATAAGTAGGGAAAAATCAAGTACATTGATTGAGCTACTGTAAATAAATTTCCAGATTACGATTTTAAATAACACAGCTTAACCACCAACATTCGTAGTCAAAATTAACATATCGAGACAGTGCGTACGAAGCGTGCAGGGGTATCTTCTAGCATTTGAAATTCGTGAATTATATCAAAAGGTTTTTCCATTTGTTTCATATATCGGGTTGTTTTACTCCAAGTAGTTAGGGTTTCAGCCCATCAAGGACGGTACCTTGTAACAAACAATCCCTAAACTGTAGACCGTTAAACTTCAATGTCGACCTTGTTTCTGGTATGTTAGATATATGGAGATAACTTCAAGTCCACATTGAATACATAACTAAGATAATACGTTTAAAAACACTTTCAAAGTATTCAGAAACCGAAATTTGCTAAATTCAAGAATTATGATCCTCAAAGTCTACACAGCCATACTACATTAATCGCAGTCGTCCATTTTGACCCAACATCATTCATCTCGGTGAGTTCGATACTGAGACCCAGAATCGTCTGTAGACGACCCTGACAGTAAATAAAGTCCTTTAAATAACGTTGTATAATATTGCTGTATGAAAATATTCATTCAATCAGTGACATAATATGTAGAAATATAGTGCCGTGGTAAACAAAGCGTCATTTAAAATACTAAACAATTTATGTATTTAAATACGTACACAACATATCCAGAACGAACTTAAACCAAGCATTATGATGCCCAATTACATTGGTTCTATGGTCCGTGATATTTCTGAAGTGTGACTTATTAATTAGATCAATATACATCATTATTATTTTCATTCATTCATTCATTCATCTCTAAGACGCCGATCGTAGAGAAATGGGCGAATATGAGGCATGAATGAGTGTGATGAGTGTAGATGAACGAGTGTAGTCATTGTTACTATCTGAGTTCGACTTAGCTCAGAAAGGACTATTTATTAATAGCCCAATAGCCAGGGCAACTATGGGACCTACATTTTTACGTGGAATCCGAACCACGTAGTATTGGTCTGATTTTCAGCTAACTGACAAGTTTGACACTTAGTTCTCTTCTACACAACACCCGAACCTTGACTACCATTCAACACGGACACTCCAGACTTCTCTAGTAGTGTCTGGATGTCATGGTTGTCAATGGTTGTCAATTGATGACGACCATTGAGCGGACGCCGTGTCGGTATTAAGAGAACCGAGCATGGAACCTATTGCCTACAATCTCCCAAACACTTTGTCCCCAAGAAGCTGAGTTACAGCACTGCGCCATCAGTGCCGACTTCATTCACTCGGAACACACACAGTGTGAGTACATGTGGTTTGTAGTGGAGGATGGTAAGGAGAGACTGAAGTAGAAGAGTCAAGTCCAGTGGGACAGAGCGGTTCAAGAGTGAGGCCGAACCTGCAGTCAGCCTTCTAAAGCCACTTACTGTATGTATGAATCGTAAATGTTGACTCACTCCTTCATACAGTGTATGGGTGTGTGACTGGTAGATGTGGTTTGTAGTTGAGGATGGTAAGGAGAGACTGAGGTAGAAGAGTCAAGTCCAGGGAGACAGAATGGGTCAAGAGTGAGGCCGAACCTGCAGTCAGCCTTCTAAAGCCACTTACTGTATGTATGAATCGTAAATGTTGACTCACTCCTTCATACAGTGTATGGGTGTGTGACTAGTAGATGTGGTTTGTAGTTGAGGATGGTAAGGAGAGACTGAGGTAGAAGAGTCAAGTCCAGGGGGACAGAGCGGGTCAAGAGTGAGGCTAAACCTGCAGTCAGCCTTCTATAGCCACTTAATGTTTGTTTGAGTCGTAAATGTTGACTCACTCCTTCATACAGTGTATGGGTGTGTGACTAGTAGATGTGGTTTGTAGTTGAGGATGGTAAGGAGAGACTGAGGTAGAAGAGTCAAGTCCAGGGGGGACAGAGCGGGTCAAGAGTGAGGCCAAACCTGCAGTCAGCCTTCTAAAGCCACTTAATGTTTGTTTGAGTCGTAAATGTTGACTCACTCCTTCATACAGTGTATGGGTGTGTGACTAGTAGATGTGGTTTGTAGTTGAGGATGGTAAGGAGAGACTGAAGTAGAAGAGTCAAGTCCAGTGGGACAGAGCGGATCAAGTGTGAGGCCGAACCTGCAGTCAGCCTTCTAAAGCCACTTAATGTTTGTTTGAGTCGTAAATGTTGACTCACCACTTGAACTTTCGTCAGTCGAAAAATATTAGTTTTAGTGTCTTTTTTTCGTTTTCCGTGTTCCATGATTTAGTTTCTGTGTTCCTTGGCGTTGATGGCAAGCACATAATTCTAGCTTTGAAGCCGACCAGAAATGTATTGTGGCTAGAAACGTTTAGGTAAGTGTTCGTAAAATTGTTTGCTTTTGTAACGGTTCGGTTAAAAAATATTGTTTATTGATCTCTCTTATGTTTGTTGTTTTAGAAATTAATAAAACTGTTGTCTGTTTGTGGAAATGTTTTAATTTCAGCAGGTCTAGGTTAGGCCCATGTGATGACGTAATTGTGATCATGTATCTTTTATATATTATTTTGTATTTTATTTATATATTATTTTGTCATGTCAAAATTATTTTTAGATGTAATTAAAATTTGTATTTTAATTGTTTTATAGTAAAATCAGATTCATTTTCTCTTATTGTAACTATTTCACTTGATATGTCTAACAAAAGGTTTCGTGTTGTTGCCGGACACGGCAGGATTTTAGTAATGTAATGCTGAGTTATGTTAAATTGTCGTGTTTTGTCATATTTTTGCTTATTAATTTGGTCAAACAGTTATATTTAGTATTTTTGTTACTTTAGGTAAAAACCTTATTTTGCTATTTATTTATTTCCTGTAACCTTTAATTTATTTTACAAATTTTACATTGTAGCTTTTATTTGTAAAAGAAATTTTGACTTTTTTATTTCGCCCCTTCATGTAATTATTTTGTTTTCTCGCATTTGTGGAGCCAAACTAAAATATTTTTGTGCTGTGCTGTTTCTTTAGCCCTGGATCCGGGGTCGGAGAGTGATTGGCGGACATCTGCATGGCTACTGACGACTTTTTCCTGGAGTCACAGTGCGGAACCTACGGGCTGGGACTAACCTCTTCCTTGCGTCCCAGAGGGGCAGCCACTTCTCCCCCCTTTCCGCGCTGCCCTTCCAACGGCCTCCACGATGAAGACTTCGACATGCAGGAAACCCAAACACAGTTTATTTTCTGATCCCCAGTATTAAACTTTAGTGAAGAATGTGTGAAATGTCATCTCGTCTGAAGAAACATTTTGATTTTTGATAAGAACTGTAATTTTAAAGCGAGATATATTTTAAAATTTTATTTAAATTTTGTTATATTTTTTTCTTATGGGGGGTTTTCTAGTTATTTTCTTTTAAGGAACGGGGTTCTCGGGTAGTTCCTCACTTTGTTGTTCCCATTAGGAGTCGCCCAGTTTAGTCTACTGAATTTCGGCGTAATTATTAATTTCATTCTTTTGTTTAGTTTTTATTAACTTTTCCAAATTGGCCTAACCTTCCAAATTTCTTTTACTGCCCGAGGACCCGTAACTTCAGCTGCCGTTTTAAAATATTGTCCTTTTGTTAACTGTATTGTTTTCTAGTTGTAGTTTATTCATTTATGAATTCTGTTATTTAGTTGTTCTTGTATGTGTTCATTGTTATATTTTACAGAGATTTATATATTTATAGAAAAGTGTTCTTAGACCTAACACATTTTTTGATATAGCTTACGTTTTATTGATACTTTGTACTGTTTATATTTGTCGATCTTGTTTTCTTTATTTATTTTGCCTCGAGGACAACATATTAGTATATATATATATATATATATATATATATATATATATATATATATATATATATATATATATAATTATTATTGATAACAATTAAAAGTAACTTTTCACAGACGGCCAACGGTTCATAGACGGTCATTAAACGTTTTAATTTTTTTCTGTTGCTTAATATTTTTTAAATACTTTTGAATTTAATGTTTTTTTTTTAATTTTCATGTAATAAACAGTATTTATCCCATTCAACTTGTGTTTTTTGTTTTGTGTCGTCCTACTGAGTCCGGTGCCTTCGCACCCACCCTCGATGGATCCAGCAATGTTATGATAGTACGAGTTATTATTATAACTCTAAGATGCTGAATAAATGTGTTTAATTAGGATACTGGGTGGTTCAATTTACCATAAATTCATGCGTTACAACAGCACGTAAAAAATTCATGTCTTTACGAAAATGTTCAGGTCATACATGTTTTAATTTTAAAGGGATAGATGTTATTAACCAACTGTAACTAAGTAAGGGTTAGTTTAGGGTTACTTTAAGACTAACACTTCAGGGGTTGGGTTTCTTTTTTTGATCGGATACCCTTAAAGGTGCGTCTACTTCTTCAATTTACGAGAACGTTTTTTATTCCACGTCACCACCATTTTTGTCCTTTTTTTATTATCTGTTCTATAAACGTAGTTTCGAAGAAAGTGTCCAATATCCGTTGCAAATAATCTCTGGACCCCATTGTCCGTCCAGGGACTTGAAACCATGAAATACAGATAATACAGGAGTATTTACCACACAAGAGGCATAATACTTCAACATACTCAAACCAGAGATGTCCATGATTTATCTGCACTGCGAAAGATAATCTATTGACTATTGTGTAGTGGCATGAAGGAAGCTAGAGTTGTCTCAACAAATCATCGATAGCTGTATTTTTAACTCTGCCTCCCTCACCGTTACATAGTCAAGGCTATTCTCGCCAGCAAGATTATTAACTATTCGACAATATTTAATAGATATTGAAGTGTATCCAAGATGCATCTATCCAGCTGATTCAATAATTTGCATCAGCGAATCCTCTGGTATTATTTATAACGGAGATTTGGTCCTTAGTTGTTAGATTTGTAATCTAACAACGCTGTACCTGCCACCTGTTATGGTTAACGTCTTATACTGGTAAGGGCCTAGCAAACAAGTTTTACTGTACGGCTAGCTAGTTAATTTATGTTGAAAGAGTCATATTGTACTAATGAACATGGCGGTTTTGTGGTATGAGAAGTTTATCTCTAAACGGAAAATTAGGGGTTGCTAGCTTAAGCCAGCACTTTAAAATTAGTACCCGAATAGAATGACTTGTACAAGGTCTTTACAAAAAAGTGAAACTAACAAAAGTTTTCTACGTTCTTACTGATTACATGTTGGTATAAATTCTAAACAAGTGAACGTCACACAGTAGAAAGTTATTTTTTATCAATATAAACACAAAGTACCGTTGATTGACTGATCAAAAAGGGGTGAAATAAGTTAGGTAACCAACATCCACATACCGACCTATCAGTCTTTGTTATAATTAACAATGTGAATGATTGAGCTTAAGTTGACAGAACTTGAGTTAAGAGATTCTTGACTATGTCTTTTGAACTTGGGTAGTCCCCAACGAGAGCAGATAGGTACAATATAAGTAATTCCGTTCGGTCTGGGGATTCTAAACGTAGTTAACGAAAACATTAATCTTTTGTACATTTTTGTAAATGATATTACAATATATTTGTGTTGTGTGGCAGTCACTTTTTACTATTTTTGTCAAATAAAATACCTAACTAGACTGTCATTACAGAGAAAAAAGAAACACAAGCTGCATTAAATAGTACTCTAAATGTGTGTAGAGTATTATGTTGCCATTTTGCTATGCAGATGGAAGGGCCAGCACATTGTCAGTCCCTCCTTTTCTACCTAAAGGATAAACGTTACTACATATGTATAAAAATAGATATAACGTTAGTTGTAATCAATTTTTAAGTTTATTTAGGCGTTCGCTACGGATAAATCAAAACCTCATCTATTCCTTTCTTCTCTGTGGCTGCAATGTATTCATCAATACTCGCTTACTAAGTCTTATGAGAACCATTGGAGGTTTGAACAAATTATGTTTTAAGAAGGTTAACATATAACCCAGCTTGCAATGGCACTCATATGTTTTAAACACTTTAGTAAATTAATTTTTATAACCTTAATTTGTTACTGGGATACACAGCAATTAAAACTTGAATATAAACATACAAAAAAAAAAAAAAAAAAAAAAAAAAGTTATATCAATGTATAATCACCCAGAAAGTATATTTTATCCAACGACGTGTTGGAAATATTTGAGTGTATTCATTATTTGTTACCGAAAATGCCCAATCCGATCCAAGTCCCTCTTAACAACAATTTGATCAAATACGGGTCCACAAAGGCTAAGACACGCATCGTCTGAACCTGTTTGAACTATTGATAAAAAACGTAACATTATATAACTATAATCTACGCAGCTTTATAGCACTTGTGACATGTTAAAAATCCATGTTGAAGGTAATGAGTCGACCATGATGGTAGTAGGATCATAAGTACTGTCACATATTTCATATGAACAGCATAATAAAACTTGTTGACAATGGAAACTCCTGAGTGTTTATTTGTTTCACAATCTCAAGAATAAGCTTGTAAACACTTCTTGTTTTCTAAGTTTATCATAAACAGTCTGCTAAGCAGTGCTACCAGAATTTGTTATTAAACTATTTATTATAATATTGAGATCGTCAAGATATGTGGCTAACATGGATTTCGAAGAGTGTACATGAACGAATTCAGTCATATCAAACTAATTGCTGCTTGGTGTGTTTAACTGTGTTTAGGATATAACATTGTGTTTATTAACAATATACAACAAGTATAACGTGTAATTTGTTGAATGTCTTCTATATTTATAAAAGAGGATGTTTGTATATATATATATATATATATATATATATATATATATATATATATATATATATATATATATATATATATATTTGAAGTTTATGCGCTGTCAAACCATCCAACTGATCTCCATGAAACTTTAGGATGTTGTCCTGTATACTCCCGAGATGGTTTCTGTGAAGTTTGATGCAGATCCGTCCACAGGGTCCCGCCCCACGGGCTCCTAAAGATCCCATGTTATTCAAATGGAGAATCTGAATTGTTTACATAAAACATATGACTGTGTGGTTTAATGTAGTTTCACATGCCATAAGCAGATTAAAGTTCTCACAACAACAGTACTGTATATGTTTTTATTCATTTTAGTTCTACATTTCACCTTGAGAGTGTAGCACACACTACAAAAAAAACCTTTATATTTATACACCAAATAAGAAGACCAAAAATATTGTTTACCCTCTTGCACTCATTTAATAAATAATGGTTTTTTTCTATAATTCTTTTTATTGCTTTATTTTGGTATGTCAATGAAAAATGAAAGGCGAGACAACGTCCGCCGGGTTCAGCTAGTACTGTATATGTACCAACACGTATTATGCTAGTCTTATCTAAAAAAGCCACTTTCGGACGAAGTTTTTTTTTTTTTTTTGCTCCAAGAATTTTTAATTTTTTGGGTTGTTTCCGAGCACGCAAATCGATTGGCACCGGTCTCAACCCTGGGAAAATTCTGATTTCTGCCACAGAGACTCCTAGACGTTCCGTTTCTTCAAATTATAGCAGAACAAAAATGGAACCATTATCGATTTCCAGCAGAAAGTTGCGCATCAAACTATTGATATTTATCGCCTAAATCATATCATACCATTATATTTTAGAAGAGTTGGTATGAAGTGCTCTGCCCCCTCAAATAAAAAATTTGCTTAAAAGCCCAGAATATGGTAATGTTAAACTAATACACTCAAGTGGGGTATCAAATTTAAGGTATTTGATTACTAATAACTAACTTATCTCTTAATAAATAATAACTATCATATTTTATAAAAAACTATATTTATGGGCCCCACTGTCCCAAAAACAAAATTCATAGTTATACATACTGTTTAAGATTCCTGGCGAGGCCGTAGGCCGATCTTCCTCACGAGGCGACATGCCAAGATCCACAAGTGGGACTTTATCAGAGTGCTTTGGTATTCAAAAAAGGCCGAATTCAAAAAAGGGGCTAAAGGTAAACGCGGAAGACCTCCGAAACGAAATTGTTCTAATAACCTACTACAGTAGATAGAGCAATAACAAACCATATTCACGATCCTCTGGAAGATATGGATGCTACCTCTCCAGTCTGCAAAATTCAACTGAGCGAAGCTCGGTCTTTCAGTACTCATTATAAATAACACAATGTTGGTTAAATAATGTAAGGTAATTTGTCTTTGTGATCAATAACTGAAAAATAAAAAAATATATGAATTCTGTAAAATGAATATGTTTCATTGTTTATTTGTTGTTAAGAGTTGGTTTCCTCACAAAATTGCCCACTTCATAGTAAATCATTGCACGCTAGTTGGAAATGATTGAAATTATGATTGGTTTTACAGATTGATTACGTCTTGTTAACAAGCAATAACAAAATATGAGATATTAACTACCTAATTTTCTAACGTCATTTTGTTGTCATTCATTATTCATTATCAGTAAGACGCCGATCGTCAAGATATGGGCGAATATGAGGGACGAGTGAGTGTAGATGAACGAGTGTAGTCATTGTTTCTAACTAAAGTCGACTGTTTCTCAGAAAGAGCTATTTATTAATAGCCCAATAGCCAGTGCAACTATGGGACCTACAGCTTTACGTGGAAACCGAACCACGTAGTGTTGATCTGATTTTCAGCTAACTAACAAGTCTGACACTCAATTCTCTTCCCTACACAATATACGAGTATGAACCTTGATTACCACCAAACATGGACACCCTAGACTTCTCTCGTAGAGCTCACGTCGATGGCAACCATTGAGCGGACGCTGTGTCGCTATTAAGAGAAGCGAGCATAGAACTTATTACCTAGGTTACAGCTCTGTGCCTCCAGTGCCGACTTTGTTATAAAAAGTGGTTATTTTAAATCTGTCGGCTATTGACAAAGGGGAAATATTTGTCTCAATACTGCCAATATATCAGCCGTTTTCATAATACACGTTACAGTTTGTCATTTCTACTACCCGGGAAAACAATCGACTTGTCATTGTCGAATCGAATTGTCATAAACAATCTTCGAGCAATATTACATATTATTGCTCGAATACGTTCTAATATTGGTTTTCTTTAAAAAGTACAAAACATAATTTTATTTTTAGTTTATTTTATACAAGTAATATTTAATGACTTTTACTGTGTAGCATCGTGAAAATTATCGTTCTAACTTGTGAGAAAGTGAGATTTTTCAGTATTCTTCGATATAAAGTACTCGTCTTGCGACTCGCGATTCAAGCTCGATTCATACAGATAAAGTTCACTTTCACAACTTTTTGTGAAACGTAATTGTAATATTCAACCCTTTAAGAAATTGAAAGATGGTTAAAGATGAAAATGTGATCGTAATACGTTACTATGTTGAGTTGATTGAGAAGGTGAAATATCATGTTTACAATTGAACGATCTGAAAATCGTGAGAAAATAACTCACGCTGTTAAATGAGTTCATAGCTAGCCTACATTCTAGTAGGTCTATAGGCATTGTATGTCTAGTCTATGGTTTCTTGTCAGCCACCATTTATTTATAAAATTTAAAAACAAGCAGTAATATATATTTGGAACTCGATCAAAGAGTCATGTTATATTAATAAAAATGTAAAGTGATCATCTGTCACAAAGCTGAGTCCAATTCATCAATCCATTTAAGACCTGCCTTACTGATTCTATGTATGCTGGCTAATCCTTTCGTAAAAGTGCACAAGGGATACTGTATAACTATGTGATCCATTGTTTTGGTAATCTTCCCACAATCAATTGACTGGTCTAGTGTCAAACCTCGTTTATACTTATTCGCCCCACCTACAGGTATCGATAAAAAGGAACATACTTCGTTCATGAAAACTGTTCCAGACTACGGCCCAACTAGTATTGGGCAAGACATTTGAACTGCTCAACTAGAAAGCAGCACGTAGAGGTGGGTTTCGAGTTTTTAAGCGACGATTCTTACGTGTGGGAGTCTGTGTGATAGGGAGGTGCGGGGAATTCAAGAGCCAAGGGAATTCAAGTAGCCATGAGAGACTGCCACTTATAGCTCTCATGACCCTATTAAGTTGCACATCAATCTACTGGATTGATGTCTAGACACGGCATTGACCTTGTCTCGTGCTGAGTACATTTATGAGAGTGCAGGAAACGATTGAAAAAATATACAAAATCACAGTGATATAGAAAAAAATCTTTTTGCACTAGTATGGAAATATATAAGCATAGATATCTTCACCAAAACTGTTCTTCTTATCGAGGTTTTTATGTTCACAGAAAAAAAAAAATGTTTCCACTGTATAAACATTGATACAATAATTTTATATAACATGCTTGTTTAGGAAAACTATACATTTTATTTAATATATATTTGTTTTCAATAGAACATTTAATATAGGTTTTGGAAGAAAACCGTTTAGTCCTCTTATCATTCACACACACAATTGGGACTGACAGTGACCTGTGTGTTATGTTTAGCGCATGTAGGGGCTACAGTGGCAGAGGGTATCTTTCCACCATTGAGCTACCACTAACTTAAAGAGTTCAACTCCCACAACAGTGTTTAGTTGAAAAAAAAGAAATATATATATATATATATATATATATATATATATATATATATATAATAAACTGTTCAAGTTTGTTTAATTGCTATTTATTGTTTACACTATAATCAATTATTGTGTTATTATTTATTGTTATTTCAATACCAAATAATTATTATAATTAATCGTTCTAATCTTGATTCGTTAAAGTTTATCACACAAACTAATGGTCACTGCTGCCAATGATGAAGTAGGCGAGGGGTTAGTTACTACCAACTCGTGGTCTAGTTGTCTTGATAGAATGAAATTAGTTTTCTATCTCACTTCCACCACTCATTTCATCTCTCTCGCACAGGTGCAATCAGTAGGTCACTTTCTAAGCGGCCTATTTATAATTAAGATTTTTTTATGTTGTAGATACTTGAGAGGTTTAGATTATTAACATGTTTAACGTAACCTGGAAAAACAGACCTCAGGTCATTGGGGATTCAACCCTTGGACCTTGCACTCTGCAATTAGAAGCCATTGAAACTAATAGTAGCAGTAATAAGGGCTAGTGGTCTTGTACCAGTTAACAATTATACTACCATTGACGTGGACACTACTAGAGATGTCTAGGGTGTCCATGTTAGATGGTAGTCAATTTTGTTTAGCGAAGATAACTAAGTGTCAGGCTTGTCAGATAGCTGAAAATCAGACCAACACTATGTGATTCGGATTTCACGTAAAGCTGAAGGTCCCTTAGTTGGCCTGGTATGGGGCTATAATAAATATCTTTTCCGAGAAACAATTCACCTTAGTTAGTAACAATGACTACACTCGTTCATCTTGCATTTTATTGAATAATCAATCTGCTATACAAGTGACACAGAGCTGTTTTATATGTGTCACATAGATTTAAATTTTAATTTTAATAATAATAATAATATTAAACATATTTCAACCAAATCTACGATGATCATTTTTAATTTTTAATCATGAGGAGTTATGATTAACAATACCGCACTGTAAATTTATTTGGTAAATGTTATAAAAGAAGGTCATTAATTATGTTGTCTTCGAAAAACATTCAAATTGTATGTTATTTTTAGTTGATTGTAAAAAATTGTGTTTATTAACTTAAGCTACCTATTAAGCTGTTGACGTCTTGTCAATTATTCACAGTGATTAAAGAATGCCTTGCACATGATTGTTAAATTGTTGCTCAAGTTTTAACCACAACTGGCCCTTAAAGATGTATCGATTATAATGTATCGATTATCTGATATGAGGATCAACCTCAGTTTAATGATATGGTAGACACATGGTATAAACGAAGTTGCGGAATAAAGTAACACGCAAGAGAGGATACTCATCCCACGTGCATCCAGGATTTCCGATTAACACGTTTTGAAAAGGATCAGCTGATAACCACCGCCTGTTCATTTGTCCTTGGGCTATTATTTAGTGACACTTTCTTAGGACTATTCGACCTTAGTTTGTAACAATGACTAAATTCGCTAATCTACACTCATCACACTGAATCCAAATTCATATTCGCCCATATCTTGACGATCGTCGTCTTTTAAAAAAATAATAACTAAACAAATAAACTACTACGGTAACAATACAACAGTTTATCTTACAATTTGTGTACATTATTTGCAACAGTAATTCTAATGTAATTGATATTGGAAAATGTAATTTACAATATACAAACATAATTTGGAGCTTCGGGAAAATGAGCCTAATTATAAATAAATAAAGCTCAATTAAACTGGATCCCTCCTAGAATCACCTTTGTTATAACTATTTTTGTTTGCTGTCCTTTTAATAATATATCGTCACTAGTTTTATTTTAGTTTTATTGTTGATTTTTCTTAGTATTGAATAATTTTATTGTAATGGTTTCAAATTGCTAGTTCTATTTATTGATGGCTTTATAGCATTTGTTTACTACTTGTTATTTTGTTCACTTTAAAACTTAAAACAAATTCTAAAAACTAAAGCCATCTTCTCAATATATTGCCTTTTTTCTTCTGTTTTTATTCGTTAATTTTTAAACTGTCATTTTTTTAAAGTTACTGTTAAATCTTTGTTTATTTGGAATGTTTTTATTGTAAGTTTATATCATTTTACGCTATTGTTAGAAGCTATTGATACATTTTGATAGTATTTAAAACACAATTATAATATTTAGCTGGTTCCTAGTTACTGGATTATATCTGACCTTATATTGTATGTAATTTAAATTAAAGGAAACTTTCTAACTGACATTAAATTTAATGTAAAGAGGCATTTAAATAAATAATTTTACAGTATTTAATAAAAAAATGGATGAAAATAGATGATTGTTAATACAAAACTTTTATCAGTAGGATAATATTCATTTATTGCAATCTGCCTCAACTTAGCCTGTTTTATACTAAAATATAAGTTTGGTTAGTTGGCAATTAATTTATAATATTCCGTAATATTGTGAGAAATGTACATTATCATTATTTTAGTACGATACATGTTTTTTTTTTTTTTTTTTTTTTTTTTTTTTTTTTTTTTTTTTTTTGAAAACCCACTAAATTTGACTGAAGGGTTCCGACGTTATCGCAAGATAATGGCCTCAAGCGACATCGGGCGTGGCTGTTCCTTGGATCGGTGACCGTCTGAGCGATCCTGTCCTTGAACGCTGCCCAGCTGGTGGTGGATTGTAATTCACCCTTAAGTTGTTGATCCCAAAGGGGTAAGTGTTAGAGAAGTATCCGTAGCCCCAATTAAAATAGGTAAAATAAGACATTCCTTAAATTGAAGACTACCTAATTATTTCCTAAGGTTATTATTCCAATCCTTTCTTGGAAATACATAAATACGAGTATTTCCAAGAAAGGAATTACTCGTATATTACTTAACAATAACCTATAAAGGTATAAATATTTTTGAAATTTGTTAATGATTGAGTATCAGATGAGGAAGACAAAGATTGTTGTTTAGTTTTTAGCACTTAAAAAAGGTTTGGGTTTTACCAAATCGAAACGTCGTGATTGGTAATTTTCACGTAATAATGGCAAATGTCTAACAACCTTTGTCTTCCTCAAGGTATAAATAGTTCTATCAAATTTAGAAAGATTACGTATAAAAAATTCGTGGATTAATCAAATTCTACCAAAATAAAACAAAATCGCAAAGAAACGAATAAATTATTATAGTCCCAACAGGTATCAATGTAATGTCTCTATTTACCATGTAAAAATATTTATGACCTTCATAATTCATGACTCGCTCGTTATGAAATTAGCGTGTAGTATCGATGTAATATGTCGTCATCTTACAGGCATCCTGTAATTTATTAATTTTGACACTAATCGGTAGTCATAAATTTACGTCAGTTATCGGTAAATTTTTACACCTTTCGCTGTCTTCATAAACACTCAATTAGCCGTAATTGTGGGAGTTTTGAGAAAAAAAAAACATCAATTGCTCTGTAATTATAAGTGTGTGTTCAAAACGACTTCATCTATCTATACTGGGTGTGACTAAACGGGTGTTCTGCCCATATATTTTCGGACTCTACACATAATTTAGAACAGAAAATGAAGAATACAGTTTTATTGAATTACTCTCAGGTTAGTATCTGTCAGTTTGTTTGTACTCTTTACAAAAAAAATAATAACTCAAGAACGGTTTGACCAAGTGACTAGATATTCTGCATAGTTACATACATTAACACAACTAAACAGTATAAAAACAGTCATTGAGTTATTTAAAAATTATGGTCCTTAAAAATTGTTGAAGAAAAATATCCTGTAAACTGTTAGGTTCATCAATTAAACTCAAAACTAATAAATTTAGCAAAATTTATTACATATGTATTGGTACCTAGTTTTATTTATATGTTTAATTATAAATTAATTTTTTTATATGTTTCTTTACCTTTCGTATTTTTATGTACACAAACTCGAAAATTAGTGAATGGATTCAATTTGAATTTTTACACAACATTGCATTTATATACAAGAGTTTTTTTAATTATTTAGTTCCTAAAAGTAATTGTAAATGGGAACAGGGCAGTTCAAACATTTCCAGGCCTACCTTAATTTCATTTACTTATGAAAATAAGAGTCAACGCTGAAAAGGTACTTATGTGACCAGATGATTTATATACATATAATATAAAAACCATGTCATGTAGATCATTTTTCATTTATAAAAACAACTCTAATCTATTTTATCTAAGATAAAGTCAAATTAAACTCATCCTTTATTTTTCTAACAAATAAAGTAAAAATAACGACTAACAGTTAATATCAGATTAAACCACAGCAAAGCGTTACCGGGCTTAGCTAGTTGCATGATAATATACAATCTGCGACAAAATACTATTATTACTCGCTTAAACAAGTTTACTAGTAACAGAAAACAAATGTCAATTATAGGTTAAACTAGTACATATAGTATATTATAGGTTAAACTAGTACATATAGTATATTATAGGTTAAACTAGTACATATAGTATATTATAGGTTAAACTAGTACATATAGTATATTATAGGTTAAACTAGTACATATAGTATACTATAGGTTAAACTAGTACATATAGTATACTATAGGTTAAACTAGTACATATAGTATACTATAGGTTAAACTAGTACATATAGTATACTATAGGTTAAACTAGTACATATAGTATATTATAGGTTAAACTAGTACATATAGTATACTATAGGTTAAACTAGTACATATAGTATACTATAGGTTAAACTAGTACATATAGTATACTATAGGTTAAACTAGTACATATAGTATACTATAGGTTAAACTAGTACATATAGTATACTATAGGTTAAACTAGTACATATAGTATACTATAGGTTAAACTAGTACATATAGTATACTATAGGTTAAACTAGTACATATAGTATATTATAGGTTAAACTAGTACATATAGTATACTATAGGTTAAACTAGTACATATAGTATATTATAGGTTAAACTAGTACATATAGTATACTATAGGTTAAACTAGTACATATAGTATATTATAGGTTAAACTAGTACATATAGTATACTATAGGTTAAACTAGTACATATAGTATATTATAGGTTAAACTAGTACATATAGTATATTATAGGTTAAACTAGTACATATAGTATATTATAGGTTAAACTAGTACATATAGTATATTATAGGTTAAACTAGTACATATAGTATATTATAGGTTAAACTAGTACATATAGTATACTATAGGTTAAACTAGTACATATAGTATATTATAGGTTAAACTAGTACATATAGTATACTATAGGTTAAACTAGTACATATAGTATATTATAGGTTAAACTAGTACATATAGTATACTATAGGTTAAACTAGTACATATAGTATATTATAGGTTAAACTAGTACATATAGTATACTATAGGTTAAACTAGTACATATAGTATATTATAGGTTAAACTAGTACATATAGTATACTATAGGTTAAACTAGTACATATAGTATACTATAGGTTAAACTAGTACATATAGTATATTATAGGTTAAACTAGTACATATAGTATATTATAGGTTAAACTAGTACATATAGTATATTATAGGTTAAACTAGTACATATAGTATATTATAGGTTAAACTAGTACATATAGTATATTATAGGTTAAACTAGTACATATAGTATATTATAGGTTAAACTAGTACATATAGTATATTATAGGTTAAACTAGTACATATAGTATATTATAGGTTAAACTAGTACATATAGTATATTATAGGTTAAACTAGTACATATAGTATATTATAGGTTAAACTAGTACATATAGTATATTATAGGTTAAACTAGTACATATAGTATATTATAGGTTAAACTAGTACATATAGTATATTATAGGTTAAACTAGTACATATAGTATATTATAGGTTAAACTAGTACATATAGTATATTATAGGTTAAACTAGTACATATAGTATATTATAGGTTAAACTAGTACATATAGTATACTATAGGTTAAACTAGTACATATAGTATACTATAGGTTAAACTAGTACATATAGTATACTATAGGTTAAACTAGTACATATAGTATATTATAGGTTAAACTAGTACATATAGTATACTATAGGTTAAACTAGTACATATAGTATAATATAGGTTAAACTAGTACATATAGTATACTATAGGTTAAACTAGTACATATAGTATATTATAGGTTAAACTAGTACATATAGTATACTATAGGTTAAACTAGTACATATAGTATATTATAGGTTAAACTAGTACATATAGTATACTATAGGTTAAACTAGTACATATAGTATATTATAGGTTAAACTAGTACATATAGTATATTATAGGTTAAACTAGTACATATAGTATATTATAGGTTAAACTAGTACATATAGTATATTATAGGTTAAACTAGTACATATAGTATACTATAGGTTAAACTAGTACATATAGTATATTATAGGTTAAACTAGTACATATAGTATATTATAGGTTAAACTAGTACATATAGTATATTATAGGTTAAACTAGTACATATAGTATATTATAGGTTAAACTAGTACATATAGTATATTATAGGTTAAACTAGTACATATAGTATATTATAGGTTAAACTAGTACATATAGTATATTATAGGTTAAACTAGTACATATAGTATATTATAGGTTAAACTAGTACATATAGTATATTATAGGTTAAACTAGTACATATAGTATATTATAGGTTAAACTAGTACATATAGTATATTATAGGTTAAACTAGTACATATAGTATATTATAGGTTAAACTAGTACATATAGTATATTATAGGTTAAACTAGTACATATAGTATATTATAGGTTAAACTAGTACATATAGTATATTATAGGTTAAACTAGTACATATAGTATATTATAGGTTAAACTAGTACATATAGTATATTATAGGTTAAACTAGTACATATAGTATATTATAGGTTAAACTAGTACATATAGTATATTATAGGTTAAACTAGTACATATAGTATATTATAGGTTAAACTAGTACATATAGTATATTATAGGTTAAACTAGTACATATAGTATATTATAGGTTAAACTAGTACATATAGTATATTATAGGTTAAACTAGTACATATAGTATATTATAGGTTAAACTAGTACATATAGTATATTATAGGTTAAACTAGTACATATAGTATATTATAGGTTAAACTAGTACATATAGTATATTATAGGTTAAACTAGTACATATAGTATATTATAGGTTAAACTAGTACATATAGTATATTATAGGTTAAACTAGTACATATAGTATACTATAGGTTAAACTAGTACATATAGTATATTATAGGTTAAACTAGTACATATAGTATATTATAGGTTAAACTAGTACATATAGTATACTATAGGTTAAACTAGTACATATAGTATACTATAGGTTAAACTAGTACATATAGTATACTATAGGTTAAACTAGTACATATAGTATACTATAGGTTAAACTAGTACATATAGTATATTATAGGTTAAACTAGTACATATAGTATACTATAGGTTAAACTAGTACATATAGTATATTATAGGTTAAACTAGTACATATAGTATATTATAGGTTAAACTAGTACATATAGTATATTATAGGTTAAACTAGTACATATAGTATATTATAGGTTAAACTAGTACATATAGTATATTATAGGTTAAACTAGTACATATAGTATATTATAGGTTAAACTAGTACATATAGTATATTATAGGTTAAACTAGTACATATAGTATATTATAGGTTAAACTAGTACATATAGTATATTATAGGTTAAACTAGTACATATAGTATATTATAGGTTAAACTAGTACATATAGTATATTATAGGTTAAACTAGTACATATAGTATATTATAGGTTAAACTAGTACATATAGTATATTATAGGTTAAACTAGTACATATAGTATATTATAGGTTAAACTAGTACATATAGTATATTATAGGTTAAACTAGTACATATAGTATATTATAGGTTAAACTAGTACATATAGTATATTATAGGTTAAACTAGTACATATAGTATACTATAGGTTAAACTAGTACATATAGTATACTATAGGTTAAACTAGTACATATAGTATACTATAGGTTAAACTAGTACATATAGTATACTATAGGTTAAACTAGTACATATAGTATATTATAGGTTAAACTAGTACATATAGTATACTATAGGTTAAACTAGTACATATAGTATACTATAGGTTAAACTAGTACATATAGTATACTATAGGTTAAACTAGTACATATAGTATACTATAGGTTAAACTAGTACATATAGTATACTATAGGTTAAACTAGTACATATAGTATACTATAGGTTAAACTAGTACATATAGTATACTATAGGTTAAACTAGTACATATAGTATATTATAGGTTAAACTAGTACATATAGTATACTATAGGTTAAACTAGTACATATAGTATATTATAGGTTAAACTAGTACATATAGTATACTATAGGTTAAACTAGTACATATAGTATATTATAGGTTAAACTAGTACATATAGTATACTATAGGTTAAACTAGTACATATAGTATATTATAGGTTAAACTAGTACATATAGTATATTATAGGTTAAACTAGTACATATAGTATATTATAGGTTAAACTAGTACATATAGTATATTATAGGTTAAACTAGTACATATAGTATATTATAGGTTAAACTAGTACATATAGTATATTATAGGTTAAACTAGTACATATAGTATATTATAGGTTAAACTAGTACATATAGTATATTATAGGTTAAACTAGTACATATAGTATATTATAGGTTAAACTAGTACATATAGTATATTATAGGTTAAACTAGTACATATAGTATATTATAGGTTAAACTAGTACATATAGTATATTATAGGTTAAACTAGTACATATAGTATATTATAGGTTAAACTAGTACATATAGTATATTATAGGTTAAACTAGTACATATAGTATATTATAGGTTAAACTAGTACATATAGTATATTATAGGTTAAACTAGTACATATAGTATACTATAGGTTAAACTAGTACATATAGTATACTATAGGTTAAACTAGTACATATAGTATACTATAGGTTAAACTAGTACATATAGTATATTATAGGTTAAACTAGTACATATAGTATACTATAGGTTAAACTAGTACATATAGTATACTATAGGTTAAACTAGTACATATAGTATACTATAGGTTAAACTAGTACATATAGTATACTATAGGTTAAACTAGTACATATAGTATATTATAGGTTAAACTAGTACATATAGTATACTATAGGTTAAACTAGTACATATAGTATACTATAGGTTAAACTAGTACATATAGTATACTATAGGTTAAACTAGTACATATAGTATACTATAGGTTAAACTAGTACATATAGTATATTATAGGTTAAACTAGTACATATAGTATACTATAGGTTAAACTAGTACATATAGTATATTATAGGTTAAACTAGTACATATAGTATACTATAGGTTAAACTAGTACATATAGTATATTATAGGTTAAACTAGTACATATAGTATACTATAGGTTAAACTAGTACATATAGTATATTATAGGTTAAACTAGTACATATAGTATACTATAGGTTAAACTAGTACATATAGTATATTATAGGTTAAACTAGTACATATAGTATATTATAGGTTAAACTAGTACATATAGTATATTATAGGTTAAACTAGTACATATAGTATATTATAGGTTAAACTAGTACATATAGTATATTATAGGTTAAACTAGTACATATAGTATATTATAGGTTAAACTAGTACATATAGTATATTATGGGTTAAACTAGTACATATAGTATATTATAGGTTAAACTAGTACATATAGTATATTAAGGGTTAAACTAGTACATATAGTATATTATAGGTTAAACTAGTACATATAGTATATTATAGGTTAAACTAGTACATATAGTATATTATAGGTTAAACTAGTACATATAGTATATTATAGGTTAAACTAGTACATATAGTATATTATAGGTTAAACTAGTACATATAGTATATTATAGGTTAAACTAGTACATATAGTATATTATAGGTTAAACTAGTACATATAGTATACTATAGGTTAAACTAGTACATATAGTATATTATAGGTTAAACTAGTACATATAGTATATTATAGGTTAAACTAGTACATATAGTATATTATAGGTTAAACTAGTACATATAGTATATTATAGGTTAAACTAGTACATATAGTATACTATAGGTTAAACTAGTACATATAGTATATTATAGGTTAAACTAGTACATATAGTATACTATAGGTTAAACTAGTACTTATAGTATACTATAGGTTAAACTAGTACATATAGTATACTATAGGTTAAACTAGTACATATAGTATAGTATAGGTTAAACTAGTACATATAGTATAGTATAGGTTAAACTAGTACATATAGTATACTATAGGTTAAACTAGTACATATAGTATACTATAGGTTAAACTAGTACATATAGTATACTATAGGTTAAACTAGTACATATAGTATACTATAGGTTAAACTAGTACATATAGTATATTATAGGTTAAACTAGTACATATAGTATACTATAGGTTAAACTAGTACATATAGTATATTATAGGTTAAACTAGTACATATAGTATATTATAGGTTAAACTAGTACATATAGTATATTATAGGTTAAACTAGTACATATAGTATATTATAGGTTAAACTAGTACATATAGTATATTATAGGTTAAACTAGTACATATAGTATATTATAGGTTAAACTAGTACATATAGTATATTATAGGTTAAACTAGTACATATAGTATATTATAGGTTAAACTAGTACATATAGTATATTATAGGTTAAACTAGTACATATAGTATATTATAGGTTAAACTAGTACATATAGTATATTATAGGTTAAACTAGTACATATAGTATATTATAGGTTAAACTAGTACATATAGTATATTATAGGTTAAACTAGTACATATAGTATATTATAGGTTAAACTAGTACATATAGTATATTATAGGTTAAACTAGTACATATAGTATATTATAGGTTAAACTAGTACATATAGTATATTATAGGTTAAACTAGTACATATAGTATATTATAGGTTAAACTAGTACATATAGTATATTATAGGTTAAACTAGTACATATAGTATATTATAGGTTAAACTAGTACATATAGTATATTATAGGTTAAACTAGTACATATAGTATATTATAGGTTAAACTAGTACATATAGTATACTATAGGTTAAACTAGTACATATAGTATATTATAGGTTAAACTAGTACATATAGTATATTATAGGTTAAACTAGTACATATAGTATATTATAGGTTAAACTAGTACATATAGTATATTATAGGTTAAACTAGTACATATTGTATACTATAGGTTAAACTAGTACATATTGTATACTATAGGTTAAACTAGTACATATTGTATACTATAGGTTAAACTAGTACATATAGTATATTATAGGTTAAACTAGTACATATAGTATATTATAGGTTAAACTTAGTACATATAGTATATTATAGGTTAAACTAGTACATATAGTATACTATAGGTTAAACTAGTACATATAGTATACTATAGGTTAAACTAGTACATATAGTATACTATAGGTTAAACTAGTACATATAGTATACTATAGGTTAAACTAGTACATATAGTATACTATAGGTTAAACTAGTACATATAGTATACTATAGGTTAAACTAGTACATATAGTATATTATAGGTTAAACTAGTACATATAGTATACTATAGGTTAAACTAGTACATATAGTATATTATAGGTTAAACTAGTACATATAGTATATTATAGGTTAAACTAGTACATATAGTATATTATAGGTTAAACTAGTACATATAGTATATTATAGGTTAAACTAGTACATATAGTATACTATAGGTTAAACTAGTACATATAGTATACTATAGGTTAAACTAGTACATATAGTATACTATAGGTTAAACTAGTACATATAGTATACTATAGGTTAAACTAGTACATATAGTATACTATAGGTTAAACTAGTACATATAGTATACTATAGGTTAAACTAGTACATATAGTATACTATAGGATAAACTAGTACATATAGTATACTATAGGTTAAACTAGTACATATAGTATACTATAGGTTAAACTAGTACATATAGTATATTATAGGTTAAACTAGTACATATAGTATATTATAGGTTAAACTAGTACATATAGTATATTATAGGTTAAACTAGTACATATAGTATATTATAGGTTAAACTAGTACATATAGTATATTATAGGTTAAACTAGTACATATAGTATATTATAGGTTAAACTAGTACATATAGTATATTATAGGTTAAACTAGTACATATAGTATATTATAGGTTAAACTAGTACATATAGTATATTATAGGTTAAACTAGTACATATAGTATATTATAGGTTAAACTAGTACATATAGTATACTATAGGTTAACTAGTACATATAGTATACTATAGGTTAAACTAGTACATATAGTATATTATAGGTTAAACTAGTACATATAGTATACTATAGGTTAAACTAGTACATATAGTATACTATAGGTTAAACTAGTACATATAGTATACTATAGGTTAAACTAGTACATATAGTATACTATAGGTTAAACTAGTACATATAGTATATTATAGGTTAAACTAGTACATATAGTATATTATAGGTTAAACTAGTACATATAGTATACTATAGGTTAAACTAGTACATATAGTATACTATAGGTTAAACTAGTACATATAGTATATTATAGGTTAAACTAGTACATATAGTATATTATAGGTTAAACTAGTACATATAGTATATTATAGGTTAAACTAGTACATATAGTATACTATAGGTTAAACTAGTACATATAGTATACTATAGGTTAAACTAGTACATATAGTATACTATAGGTTAAACTAGTACATATAGTATACTATAGGTTAAACTAGTACATATAGTATACTATAGGTTAAACTAGTACATATAGTATACTATAGGTTAAACTAGTACATATAGTATACTATAGGTTAAACTAGTACATATAGTATACTATAGGTTAAACTAGTACATATAGTATACTATAGGTTAAACTAGTACATATAGTATACTATAGGTTAAACTAGTACATATAGTATACTATAGGTTAAACTAGTACATATAGTATATTATAGGTTAAACTAGTACATATAGTATATTATAGGTTAAACTAGTACATATAGTATACTATAGGTTAAACTAGTACATATAGTATACTATAGGTTAAACTAGTACATATAGTATATTATAGGTTAAACTAGTACATATAGTATATTATAGGTTAAACTAGTACATATAGTATATTATAGGTTAGCTAGTACATATAGTATATTATAGGTTAAACTAGTACATATAGTATATTATAGGTTAAACTAGTACATATAGTATATTATAGGTTAAACTAGTACATATAGTATATTATAGGTTAAACTAGTACATATAGTATATTATAGGTTAAACTAGTACATATAGTATATTATAGGTTAAACTAGTACATATAGTATATTATAGGTTAAACTAGTACATATAGTATATTATAGGTTAAACTAGTACATATAGTATATTATAGGTTAAACTAGTACATATAGTATATTATAGGTTAAACTAGTACATATAGTATATTATAGGTTAAACTAGTACATATAGTATACTATAGGTTAAACTAGTACATATAGTATACTATAGGTTAAACTAGTACATATAGTATACTATAGGTTAAACTAGTACATATAGTATACTATAGGTTAAACTAGTACATATAATATACTATAGGTTAAACTAGTACATATAGTATATTATAGGTTAAACTAGTACATATAGTATATTATAGGTTAAACTAGTACATATAGTATATTATAGGTTAAACTAGTACATATAGTATACTATAGGTTAAACTAGTACATATAGTATATTATAGGTTAAACTAGTACATATAGTATACTATAGGTTAAACTAGTACATATAGTATACTATAGGTTAAACTAGTACATATAGTATACTATAGGTTAAACTAGTACATATAGTATACTATAGGTTAAACTAGTACATATAGTATACTATAGGTTAAACTAGTACATATAGTATACTATAGGTTAAACTAGTACATATAGTATATTATAGGTTAAACTAGTACATATAGTATACTATAGGTTAAACTAGTACATATAGTATATTATAGGTTAAACTAGTACATATAGTATATTATAGGTTAAACTAGTACATATAGTATATTATAGGTTAAACTAGTACATATAGTATATTATAGGTTAAACTAGTACATATAGTATATTATAGGTTAAACTAGTACATATAGTATATTATAGGTTAAACTAGTACATATAGTATATTATAGGTTAAACTAGTACATATAGTATATTATAGGTTAAACTAGAACAAATAGTAGTATTTGTATCAAATAATGGTAGGTCATGGAGTGTAAACAGTAATTTCACGATAAATTACAGGGAGAGAAACGTTACGTGTAAACGTGTTAACGCATGCGTAGTAGAGCATTACGTTACGCACGCAACAATCCAAATGTTCTTTTGTTACTTAATACAGGTTAAAAATAGAAATTTAATTCATGTAAATAAGTCTCTTTTTACGTAAGTGCGTTCGATCAAATCTATATTTTAAATATTTTTGGTTAAAAGTTTTAGTCACAAAATTCAAAACAAATTTCTTTGTGGATTTTTGAATAACTAAAGGGGCAATTTTTTTGACTTTTCTTATTCTTTCTTTTAAGTAAAACCAATTAATTTTCTATAAACGATTTCTGTACATATTTTCAGTTGAAATTTATATTCGCACAAGTGATCTTCGCCTAAAAGAGTATATTAATAATATTAAATAGAACTGCATTATTAGGGTTTACTATAAACGAGGCTATTATGTACTTATGTTAATTCTTGGGGTGGATAGGTGGGGATATTGAGGGGGAGAGGAGGGAAACACGTCGTATGTGTATTAGTGAGACGATCTCTTTGCTACTCCTAAGCGACTGTTGCGTGAAATTTAGTACAAAGTTCCTTCATGCGCTCAATTGGTCGTCGAGTTGAACGCCCTTAAGGTTTTTTAAGGCTGGTAATATCAGCGATCTTTTCCTCAGTTTGACATTAATTAATTATACTAACACATTTTTTCTCAAGTTAAACATGAAATCTACTGTTGTCCTAACATTAGAGTTTTAATATTTAATGAATTTGTTAGAAGCTTGAATTATTCGTAAACTAGTACATATAGTATATTATAGGTTAAATTAGTACATATAGTATATTATAGGTTAAACTAGTACAAATAGTATATTATGGGTTAAACTAGTACATATATTATATTGTAGGTTAAACTAGTAAATTTTTATTTTACTATTTTATAATCCTGTTTATTACTGAAAAAAACAGTATTATTAATAATAATAGCTAAAATAAGTTAACTTAAGAATTATGAAAATAAATTTGAATAATAACATATTCTGCCACGGTTTTATGAATTGGGGAAGTGTTTTTGATAAATTAAAAATATGAAGTCGTGTGATTGAAGAATTTAAAACTAAATAAAACTGCTTCTTTATCAGTCATGCATTCTTGCATGCAACATTTCATTCTACCGAGTTGATAACCTACATTATTTAAAGAAAATAAATATAATTTAAAACCCAAAACTAACAACTCCTCATTAATTTGCTTATTTCGTTTATAAAAAACTTTGAGCTTTTACCGTTTTGTATACAATTTTACACTTCAACTATATATTCTCCCTTATAACGTCATACATTTTCAAGTGTTATCCGGGATACGATCAATAAACTTGAAGACTATATATTTATTACATCTATTATAGGCACTTTTAATTAGTTGAGTATAAATGAACACTAAACGTCATTATAATAAGCGTATTATTTACATTCTTACTTGCCGATAGCTCTTGTTTCGCTACTGGGTGGTTCTCTGAGCTTCCTTAACCTTCTTCCGTAGTTCTTCTCCCTAAACCATCACATCAATATAAAAGCTCAGCCTGCTGCCGTTCTCCTAGATAACAAAGTGTTAGGTTTAAAAACCCTTTAAGTCTTCTTTGGGGTGGGGTGGGGGGGGGGTGAAAATTAGTGCAGTAAATCCAGAGTTAGTAGACATGAATGAACATTTCTTAAATATTTCACAGTGAAAACCAAATTAGCCAACCTTTTGTGTCATGTTTATATTTGTTGTATCAGCTGTTTGAAATAAGCTATTAAATCAAATTAATGCAAATTTTACTCTTATGGAAAAAAGTACAATTTTAGGGGTCGGTTCTACCCCTTAGGAATGAAATTTCGAGAAACCCTTTCTTAGTTGGTCTCTGTAATACAAAAGCTAACTTCCCTCCGAACATATTCTTATCAGTAGAGACGGAGATTTCGTGACGAATGAGTACATAGTTTTTGCGTTGTATTTATTAAGATTAGCAATTACTATTGTACAATATAAATATAGCGTTAGCTACATTTATCTATTTCCTTGTTATTTAATAGTTTAATCAAATAATACGTTTCTTATTATTTTATAATACTATTCTTTTCTTATCTTAGATAATTTTTTTATCTTATTTTGGTCTACTAAGATAATTAACCACAGTATTTACTACTCAAATATTAATGAATACATTTTCTTACTATTACTATATTTATGATGATAATTTCTTACTCATTGCTTCTTACTGTACTTTTAATAAATGATTTTATTTTTAATTTGTGGTTCATACACAATAGACTTATTTTCTGTCTGAAATACGTGGGATGGTAAAAAAATTTGAGCGACATTGCCTGTGTAATCTGTTAGCTAACCTTTCAAAATGATTGAGGAAGTCGTACATGTCGTAAAATCCAAGGGAGATTCCTTCTTCAATATCATAACGTGTAATTTAGGAAAATTGCTGTCGTTGCTCTTGAAATGACCTAATATATTCCGTGACAAACGTTGTTGAATGTATCTTTACACAATAGTTTACGAATTAAAACCAGTATAGGAGAGTTTTTTTACTGATAGGAAACTAACCTAACCTAACCTAACCTAACCCGACCTGACCTAACCTAACCAGTATCGGAGAGTTTTGTTACTGATAAGAAACTAATCTAACCTGACCTAACCTAACCTAACCTAACCAGTATCGGAGAGTTTTGTTACTGATAGGAAACTAATCTAACCTGACCTAACCTAACCTAACCTAACCCGACCTGACCTAGCCTGACCGGACCTGACCTAACCTAACCCGACCTGACCTAATGTTTGTTGGTTTGAGCAATGTTGAAAGCTTCTGACAGGATATTTTCCCTATTGTTGGATGCTTTCTTGCGACAAACTAACTTTTCCCCTTCATTATATCGCAGGTCTTGTCTCAATAAACACGTCATAAATTGACCATGAGATTTACTGTCATAAGTTATAAATGCATCATAATTCATCTGGTTTTCATGACAATTATGAACATTCAACCTTGCAAACGTCCAATGTCAACACAGTTATTACTTTGCGTTTTCCTCCTCACAACGACTGTCAGCCTCTCTCATTAACCGTGGTTCAAATTTCATCACGCGCCTAAATTACTGGAATGTACCTTAGAAAATATGTTTAAAAAAGACATAGTTGTATTATATTTAGTACAGTAATAACATAAAATAAAGTAAATACTGAAATAACCATTTTATAAGACAGGTTATATAAAAATATTAAAGCATCTAAAATATTTCATTTTAGAAGCAATTTTAAAAGGAATTGAGTAAAAGTTTGGATATGTTTCAATATTTTGTAAGCCTTTTTAAGTATTGTTTAGAATGAACATTTATTTTTAGTTTTTTTTCTGTTAGTTTTTTTTAGTTCCCACCAAAAGTGGGATGAATCCACCGCCGATAAATCCAGATCTCCAAAACGCTTTGTCTCCAAGTAACTGGATTACAGCACTGCGCCACTGGTGTCGACATAAAACTAACTGGTATTCTTTGTGTTATTTGTAAGCTAACAAATAATCATAAATCCTTGTCACGTTTAGTTATTATTTGCTGAAAGATTGTAAATGATTTTGTTGATTCAAATAAGTATAAATAGATAATCCTTTAAACTTAGGGGTGATAACTTTGACTTCTCCATATTATGAAGAAAAAAGGTTATAGTATAGCAAATATAAACCTTTGTTTGTGTTTAAATTTCCAAATCGATTTTTAAATATGTAATACTGTAATTATAATTGATTTCATGAATTATATTTACGAGTGAGAATTTATTTGGTGGAATGTATTCGTAGTTATGGCCTTAAAGGTAAACAGTTACAAACTCCTATGAAATAAATTTGTCTCCTAAAAAAACTATTTTGAAAATTAGTTTTATGCTAAATGACATTTTTTAATTTTATTGTATATAATTATTTTATATAGTAAGAAACTAGATATTATATATCGGTAGAAATACAAGTGAATGTCACATAAAACGAATGTATTACACTACAAGTATAAATGTACAAATATTACAGGGAACTCGGTAAACTACGCCTGCCTTCATCACTGCTTTGTGAATCCCTCCGGTCTGAGAATGATAAACGTAATTTAACGTAATATTTTAAAACTTCTTACTTAAATTGTAATACATATTTGTTGTGCAAAGCTCGCTTACGATGAAAATACATCACAATATATTTGAATGAATTTGTTTAAAAAACTGCTTAGTCAATTAATCTTAACTGTAACGTTAAGCCTTGTTACGATGCTAGCCCTGTCATCGTATTGCAAGGGGGAGTAAGAACAACTCGACATAACTTGACACATTAACCGTAGAATTGTATGAGACATTGACTGTGACGATATAATCACATCATGTCACTAACCTACACTAACATCCATGTAAAGTACAGTGGTACTGACCCACCCGCCCACCCATACACGTACAATGGTACTGACCCACCCGCCCACCCATACACGTACAATGGTACTGACATAGTTTAACAATGAAGAGTGTTAATGCCTTTTATTGTGTTTAATCTTCACCCACTTAAATTTATATTATTTGTTCACTTTACAATAGTGAAGTTTAAACGCGAATTTTTTCATCCGAAAATAACATCAGTATCTCTTGTTTTTCTTTACATTGTTTGTTTCCGGCCAATCTCGTTGCATTGTCAGCTCAATAAACAGTAACTTGTGTTATGTGTGTTGTTTTACTTAGGTTTTTGGTTGTTTGACTGTGAGCGATTATTGTTGGTTTTCTTTAAAAACCATATTGGATAAAGAACAATGTTAGATTGTTGTATTTCATGTTGTACATTCATTTTTAACGTCCTGCTAACAGAAAGAATTCACCACAGTCAAGCTTGAATACGTCTGCTTAGAGAGAAAAATATAATACACCCGTTTGGAGAGATTGATATCAAAATGTGTAAACTTAAAATATCAAACTTAAGCCACTTAATTAAAAATATGACACTTCATCATTCATTCAAAGTTATTGTAGTTTTACACAACAAGACAAAGTTGAAAGAGTTGTGGCTAGGGATGGAAATTATTTTCAACATTATCGAATTATCGATATATCGCAAACCAGATATCGATCTAACAATAGTATTAAAAGAATGAAGAAAAAAAACGGTATATCGCGTAACTGATTCAACACTATGCAGAAACTCTTTTGTCATGACCAAAAATACACTCATGTTTTGCTGTCACTAAGTAGAATAGTCTACTGAATGTAAAAATTAAATACATTTATCTACACGAAACAAGTTGTGTTTTATGGGGTTGAATTAAAAATAAGAATAACTATACCTTCAATAATTATTTTTATTGTAATAAAATATTGTAATTTTTGTTTTTCAGATTTAAAATTAACAATTAGCTTCTTATAAACACTAAAATTAAAACTAAATAATTTACTAAACCTACTTCCAATATTTGTCAAATAAACCATTTAAAAATTAAAGTTTGGAAATAAATTTTTACTTTAACCTCATTCAAAAAAAAAAAAAAAAACTAAATAAATTAATTTTATTATTTCGTTGTATGCTTTGTAGGTATATGAGGCAACGTAAATGTAGTGTTTTAGAATCGTTATGATTTTGAGTAGAGAGAATAACGTCAATATTTAGTGATACCAATATATCGGACCAAAATATCGATATGGCCGATATTATCGAAAGAAAATATCGAAACTAATTATCTCTATATCTTTCGATACTAATATATCGATATGTCGAATTATATTAGTATCGACATATTGATAAATATATATTATATAGTCCATAATTATATTTATATTATGGACGTATGTACTTTGTTTAAACACAAAATATTTATTATAAGTTTTTATTTTCATAAAACACTATTCCATCATGAAAAAGCTCAATTATTCGTTAGACTTGACCAAAAAGGTATTGTAATGGGCGTAGAAAGTATAAATTTGGCCAAATTAATTTTCTTATTAATATGCACAACACAACTAGAAAAACTAAAAATCTATGATTATTTTAGGCACATGACTTAAATCCATTTATTATCGTACCTAGTTAGTGTCAAGAAGTGAATGAACGTGCTTTTTTGAAGTTATATAGCCTATATATTCTGTTGTGTATTTATATTTGCGCATTTAATGTAATAAATAGTCAGTTTATTTTCATTATTTTGAACAGTAATTCAAACGCCAATAAGAGATTCTTATCAAGATGGCTTGAATAGTCAATCAACAAAATAAGTTTCTACAAACAAGGTTTTTTGGAATTTTAATTTTGAAGTAATTAGTATATTTTTCCAAATAATGAAATAATAAATCACCTACGCGTTGAAGGGGCGAGACCAAAACCTGTGAGTCTTCATTTACTTCAGGCTTGCATTCTTGGTGTTATTATGTTTCCTTTTAATTTCTATACAGGGTGTCTGTAACGATAGGTTATATGCTCGGTCCTCTTAATACCGAAACGGCGTCCGATCAATGCTTGCCATCGACATAGATACTACTAGAGAAGTCTGGGGTGTCCATGTTGGATGGTAGTCAAAGTTCGGATGTTGTGTTGGGAAGAGAACTTAGGGTCAGGCTTGTTAGTTAGCTGAAACTTAGACTAATACTACGTGGTTCGGATTCTACGTAAATATGTAGGTCCTAAGGTCCTTTAGATCCGAGGGCAACTAAGCCCCTATTGAGCTATTAATAAATAGCTCTTTCTGAAGAACAGTCATGATTAGTTAGTAACAATGACTACACCTGTTCATCTACACTCATCACACCCGTTCGCACCTAATATTTGCCCATATCTTGGCAAGCAGTGTGTTACTAATGAATAATAATAGTAATGACAACTTAATCCGACTTAATTCTATGGATATAAAATAATCCTATTTTGTCTCATATTACTAAACTTTTCTGCCTGTATTTACTACACAATATTTCTTCTATATATGAGATATTTGATTAAAAAGGATCTACGTTTGTTGGAATTGTTCTTTGCATATTTATATACACTCCGACCCTTCTCACAAACGGCTCAGCTATCTGGCCGTCACATGGTCCAAGCACATAGGAAATACATATGTAAAGCCAAAGGCTACCGCCCACACATCCTTGCCTACAGATCGTCGTCACTTTACACAAGAAGTTGATCAACTCACTAATAGATTCCTGGACTTCAAGATATACTGCCCCTTGCCACACCCCTATCTTGTCTCTCATACTGACATTCAAACATAAATAATTATAACGGCTCACCTATCTGGCCTTCAAATTGTTCGATTTCATGAAAGCAAACCATTTTATTTTATATTTAATTATTAATTTCAATTATTAGAAATTTTTCATCTTTTGAAATGTCTTGAATCTCTCGATTGAAGCCAAAATTTCATTGTTCTAACTGGGGTGCCTCAGGGGTCTATTCTGGGCCCTATACTGTTTCTCCTGTTTATTAACGATATCACTAGTTTACAAACCTGTGAATATTTGCCATAATACCTCGATTACTCTGGCAAATAAAACTGTAGATCCACTCGAGGCCATCATAAAAGGAAATTCTCTTGTTCAGTGGATGACCGAGAATTATTTGTTTGTAAATGTAGACAACTCAAAACTAATTTTATTTCCAGTACCAACGTTAGTTTTCTGGGAATAATAGATACTCAAATTAAATTCCAAGAACATATTAATAATGGATCACAAAAATTAAATATTTGTCTGTTCCTCCTTCGCAGACTATCTTTTTATTACGTCAATATAATTATGCTGCTTGCTTATATTAGTTGTTTACTAACCTGTCTTAAGGTCTTCCTATTTTAGGTCATGAAAGCCCACGAATACGACAATTACAGCATAATCGTCATAAAGATCTGCCACAAATAAAATAGGTATTTCACTACTTCTTAAAAATTACTTTCCTTCTGTTAAATGAAGCCTTGACTTTTTGAGGATCAGATTGGGAACCGATAGTAAATCATTCCTAGCAAATAAATACAACAAGAACCTAAAAGGACGAGTAAACATATTTAATGTCAGTGAATGCTGTAAATTAAATAAATATTGAGGTTGTTTTGTTTTAAAATCCGAAATGGCTTGTAAAAACTGTTCCTTGTATAAAGTAGGAAATAGCCGAGGTCAAGTGAAATTTCTTTTGGAAATATAAGTAGCTGGATCTTTTTTACTTTCGCATAAGTTATAGATAGGTTTATTTTGATTTAATATTGTCAGTTCACCTGTAAAATGGCCAACAGCAGAATATAAAGTGTAACTTTAATATAAAGTTAGGGTAAAAATGATTATTTAATTCAAATTTCAGCTCTCTAGGTTCAGTGGTTAAGGCTTTGGAACGCGGAGGCCAAGGTTCGAATCCCCAACTGAGCTAATGGTGGGTAATTCACTAGTTGAATAAAGTTTACGCACAGGTCTGTAGGCCCATAGGAACTTGCGAGTGAAGCTTTTATTAAAAGTAACTAAAATATAAGGCAGTATCCATATTTGACTAATCCTATACAATTTTATTTATTAGGAAGAACCCTCGTAAATGTTTCTTTTTTCCTATCGAAGAAAGAAGGTCTGATTTGACAGATTGGGAAACAGTGTTTTTAGAGATGTTAATGTGAGCTGCACATACTCTCAGCACTTTCCTGTAAAAAAAGAAGGACATCCCACGTTTTCTGAAATGAACGCTGTTGTTTGGTGTTTAAAACAATGTATTTTAAATTTTTGTCGGAAAAAATATTTGAACATGTATATTATTGTTGAGGAATTGTGTTAATTTTTAACTAAGTTTTAGCATTCTCAAAAGAGTTTTCTTTTGGAAATCAATTAAAACTGACGAAAAAGCAGGACATATACATATCTTAATTTGATGCTTGATTTGAAAAAGGAAACATTTTGATGTTCATATTTTTCTACTCCATTGTATGCCTTTTAGTAAAGCACATTTTGCCAATGAGAATATTGAAATAAACAAATAAAAACTCTGTCTATTGAAAAGTAAACAAATGTAATCTATGAATTTAATAAGAAGTAAAAAGTAATTTTTAAGAAGTATTCTCGTTTCCAAGTAACCGTCTTCTTATATTGATTCCTCTAGTGTTTAGAAAAATATTTCAAGCAGGTTTATTTTAATCTACATATTACTGGACAGTTTTAAGTTTTAAACCTTTCAAAAAATTGAGACTAAATATGTAATTTAAAGTGCTATCGACCACTAGGTTCACTAGCGTCAGCCAGTTGGCATTTTTCTCAATAGTTTGCTTTGCTTCTGTTTGTTTTCTCGTATTGTACTGTGCCTACATTAGAATGCTTTCCCAAAAAAGTAATATATGTTGCATAGAAAATGCTGTAAGAGCGGTGAATCTGGTGGTTCTCTTGTAAAAAGACCCGGATTTCCATCAAAGAACACAGCTTTGTCGATTTCACACGCTATAGGCCTACACTTCTGGGGTTGTTAATATGCTCTCTAAAGAGATTTAATTAGTTATTTGTAGTAAATATGAATGAAATTAACACGCGCCATTGTATATGAAAATCTACAGAGTGTGAGACCAAGGAAAACAATTAAATATATTCTAGTACATTGAAAAAATTACAGAGAAAGCAGTGTATTTACACATATAATAACACAGATGGTAACTATAGATTTAATATGTAAAAGAAAACAAGAAAAACAAAACTTATGTAAATTAGTAACAAGTTTTTTACCATTGAAAACATGTTTTTTTACGTTATGATAAAACATTATACCAAAGTTAAGTAAAATCTTAGACGAATAACAAAATCAAATAAAAAAATTATTTAAAAGCCTTTTTGAATTGAAAAGTTGAAAGTGAAATTTAAACATGCTAAAATATTAGTTGTTTTGGAACTGTACAATTATATTGATCTACAATTGTGGTGTTAAGAACAAGTCTGAACTTTGTAGACCTAATGTTAATGGTTGATTGAATTAGTATACAACAACAAGATTTACTTTAAAAAAAACTGGTAAATATTTTGTAATTTTTGACATTACTGCACAATCTGAAATGCTGAAACAAAAATTTTCACAGGGGCTAAAAGCAGAGTTCTCGGGTGAGGCCGTAGACCGAAGACTAATTTAAAATAACTGTTGTTGGGGTTTTCTCTCAAAGCGTGCAGGGGTATCCCATAGTTGTTCTAGTAAAACTATATTATTGAAAGTAGCCTAAATCTATTGAACGTACATTAAAACTTCATAAAAAAATAAAATATTTCAGTGAATATTGTCGTGATATTGTAATAATAAATTGAAAACAAACTACGGGAACAGCAATAGAATCCAATATTAAAACATGGAAATGGCCTATCAGTTAAACAAAACATTTATAGTAAAAAATACTGCCATGGATTTCAAAACTTAACATTACAAAACAGTTACAAAACCAGAAGCACTTTTGCAGTGCAATCATTAGCTCTGACAAATACACGAATACTAATTAACTTAAAAAAAGAAAGAAAGAAACATTTTAGGAAACATATTAAGACCAATACTAAAAAATAATAAAGTCCATTTGATCTCAAATAAAACACTGTGGTAGAAAATTGAACCACTTCCAGCCAATATAAGAAAAAGAAGGATAAGTTTTTTTTGAGATCACATACTTAGAATGAATGAAAATGGACCAACAAAAACAAACATAACTCTTTTTCAAAAATAGAAAAGCAAAATATATTTGGTTCCCACAAGTTCAACTTGATTTAAACAATTTAGAAAGGACAGAAAATGTAATTAAAAATATTGCACATTTAAGACAATTAATTACTAAAAAATGAAAATAAAATATTACAAAAAACAATTATGGCATGAAGAGGAACGTTTATTTCGGAAGAGGGGGAAAAGGCAATATCGGAGAGAATGAAGGAATACCGAAGGAAACGCAGACAACCATCTACACTACTACAGAATAATAATTATTATTCAACACACTCCAAAGTTTAGTGATCCAAAAAAAAAAAAAACCAAAATAAAAATATAATTCGTATTCACTTATATTTGGCATTGTCTTCTCATGATTGGTTGTGGTAAGATAGGAACGTAGTTTTAAATCAAGACATTCCCAAAAACATTAACACAACAGCTGAATCGATTTGGTTGAGAAAAACTAACAGCTGATTGATAATTTAAATTGAAAATTGAGTAAATATTGAATGAAACAGCCTTGAAGGTATGTTTTTGTGAACAAAACTGTAATTGTTTAAATGATCACTGTTTAAAGTTCTTAGGATTCTTTGTTATATGTAGTATGTTCTTAGTTAAGATATTATGATTTATTCACCAACATCACTATTAGAGATCTATTTTTTACTCGGTGAATCAGTTTTAGTTATGGAACATAACAAATATTAACAAACAAAGGTCATGAACACAGCTGTACGCCTCGATATGCACTTTAACAATAAAACATCTGTTTTTTTACATTTATGAATAGGCGCGTATAATGTATACAAAAAATTATTGTTTTGTTCAGAACGTCTGGTTCTGATAAATGTTTATCAAATATCAAACATTTGTCTGTTCAGATAAATGTGTAATTGACAGTTTAAGTGCCACTAAATTAAAATGATTTTTGTATAAATTGTTTGGAAAAGTGTATTTCCATATTCTCGTTTGGTATGCCGGAAATCAATAAATAGTCGTATCTCAACTTATATATTAATATAGTAACGTCAAGATTTATTTTTGTTAGTGAACTCTTTCTATTTAGTCTCTAATAATATTTGAGAACCTTTTTTATTACCTAAAAGGCCTTGAAAGGTTTAAGGTTTTTAAGGCTGATATTCAATGCTATAACCCAGCTACTTTGGGACAAAGTGCAGTGAAGATTGTAGGTGATAGGTTCTATGGTCTATCCGCCATACCAATAGTTCTCTTAATACTAATAATGTGTCCGCTCAATGCTATCGACGTTGACACTTATGGAAAAATCTGGGGTGTCCATGTCGGGTGGTAATCAGTGTCCAGATGTTGTTTAAGGTAGAGAACTGAGTATCAGACTTATCAACTAGCTGAAATCAGACCAACACTACGTCGTTCTGATTGCACATAAAACTGTAGGTCTCTTTAGTTCTCTGGCCATAGGGCTGTTAATAAATGGCCCTTTCCGAGAAACAGTTGAACTCAGTTAGTAACCAGACTACACACGTGATTCACACTCTTCCTACACTCATCTAATATCAATTCATATATGCCTTAAAATACTCACAAAGTTTTATCGGCGTCGCATATATAAGAAGAACCTTGGGACCTTTTCCGTTAATTCACTACCACTACTTTATTTAGTATATTAGGTTTGTTTAGATTATGTTGGGTTTGGTTATGTTAGATTACGTTATGTTATGTTAGGTTTGGTTTGCTTACGTTAGGTTAACCTAAGTTATGGTTATGGTAATGAATTAACGGAAAAGATCCGAATCTTGAAACAATTTTACTCAATGGAAACGTTTTCTAAAATCCCCATACGCTATTTGTGTATATCAACCATTCTACTGTTGTGAAAATTGCCATTTTGGTGACTCAGGGGATTGCGGAGGGTAAGATCCAAAATTTCAATCCCCACCGGTCAGTAATTCACTAGCACCCGAAGGCTGCTGATATAGCTGAACGGATTATCAAAGTTAGCCCGCCAATTTTCGACAAACATGCGCTTTACAAGTAAATGTAATTAAAAAGAGCCAATTGGCATCCCTGGAAGTCTCCAGAAATTTCACAGAGGAAGAGATAGGTAGGGTGATTTCCGCCATACCAGTAGGGAAAGCAGCCGGTCTTGACGGTATCTTTCCGAAATTTCTGATGCACGCTGGTAGTAAAGTGAACCAATTGCTTCATACTATCTACAATAAGATACTAGCTACAGGCAATTTGCCAGAAGCATTTAAGTGTTTAAAAGTAGTAGCTGATCTGAAGGCTGGCAAACAACCTGAACGAGTGGAAAGTTATCACCCTATATCTCTTAATAGTGTTTGTTATAAGTTGCAGGAAAGACTGTTTGTTATACAACAGAATATCACCCATTCTTGATCCTAATGTTCCAGTAGAGCAGGCTAGTTTTCGCCCTGGCCGAAGTTGTTGCGACCAGATCCTGGCTCTGACAACATTAATTGAGAATGGGTCTGAAAACAAGCGACTTATGACAGTAAGGAGCAAAGGGTTGTTATTAAAGTTATGCAGTTGCGACTTCTAAAGTCAATGCCTAGTGCCAGGCTAATAAAAGTTTATATAGGTCGTGAAGACAGCTCATATAGACAGCTGAAGGATGGTCTGCCACAGGTGTCCGTACTTGCTCCAATTTTATTTAACGTGTTTACTGCTGACATTCCAATCACCAAGTCAAGAAAGTTTGTATATGCTTTAGCTTATCAACATAAGGACTTCACAACTACTGAAGAAACACTCACTAACGATCTTGCAGCCCTCGAAGAATATTTTAGAACCTGGAAGCTAACCCATCAAAAACCGAAGTAGCTTGCTTCCACCTAAGTAATCGACTAGCTAATCGAAAATTAAAAACCTTTCTAAATGATCAATGATACTTCACAATTATCATCCACAGGACCTGGGCGTAACGTTAGACTGATCACTAACGTTTAAAGTCACATTCAAAAAACATCAGCTAAAATTAAAACCAGGCAAATGTACTTCATCACATTGCTGGAACAACTTGGGGAGCCAACGCATACGTCCTGCGTACTACTACTGTTTCGTCACTGGTTTATTCAGCTGCTGAATACAGTGCTCCCATATGGCTAAATAGTGCACATACAAAAGCGATTTATGTCCAACTTAAAAGAGACACGAGAGCTCGTGGTACTCTCATGACAACTCCACTACCTTGGCTTCGGAGGCACTACTTAAAGAATTCAGTAAGATCTTGAATGCCCCGCACCTCTCAATTACCCAGGATCTCCCACGATAGAACGGCCGCTTAAAATCTCGAAAGCCACCTCTACGTACTACTTTCCAGTTAAGCAGATCCGTCAATACCTATAGGTGGGGTGAACCTCCCTCGTAGGGAGTGGACATCATTGAATCGGTTCCGAACTGGAATGGGCAGATGTAACTACTGGAAATATAACTGGGGATTGCCAGTAGATCAGTCATGTGATTGTGGGGAGTCTATCCAAACAATGGATCACATAGTTACAGAGTGCCCCTTGCGCTGTTTTACGGAGGGATTAGCTAGCATAAATACAATAAGTGAGGCAGGTCTTAAATGGCTTGATGGACTGGATTATTTAGCTTTGTGACTGTAGATCATATGTTATTTATTTATAATTTTTACTATAGTTTTACTTTTGGATATTTTGTCCAAGTATAAAACTCACCTTTTAAATAATAATAAAAAAAAAAAAAAAATAATAATCATGGTAGCTGACAAAAAAAGGATTTTATATATATATATACGTAGTATTTCACTCTTGGTTCACGAACAGGTTGTCAAGCCCATGTAATTTGACTAGTGAAGTTAAACATATATAATCATACATATATACGAGAACATTCGGAAATTTTAATATCACTCATGTGATCATAGCTTAAGCATAACCGATATAACTCCTCCTAGTATTTCCAGAATCTCTTTAGAGTTAGCCTTATTTCATATTACAAACGATTTGAGCCTTTGGCTCATTTCCGGTCCGATATTACGCTGGAGAGCTGTTTGGACGTGCTGAAGTGTACATCAGCTTCCTGGTCTTCTGACCTTACACCTGTCATATGTCTGGAGCCACATCAGCAACCTTGTACTCGGTGAATCAGCAGGGAGTGAAATGTAATTGGTAGATGTAATTAGTGAAGCTGCTGCAATAACACTGGAGGACGGCCAGATATTTGAACAATTTCGTCGACCTTCATCGTTTTTGGTTGCACATTCATGTCAGCAACCAACAAACTTACGAGTTTAATAAATATGTTTCAATGTTTTCGACAATGAGTACGTTGACAACAACAATATTTCAATTGCAATGTTTAAAAATGAATAATATTTTATAGATTTTCTCGTAATATGTAATTAGTTTAATTTTGATAATTAAAACGCAATGTACTTTTGTTATTAAATACTCTAAAAATAAAAAATTATTATTGATATTAATAATTTTTATAAATCTTACTCTGCCCAATCCCCATAGACAATTATCTGTGCGGAGAATATATTCAGAAAGAGTATAGTATAATGTTAACATTACTGATAAAAACACTTCTAGTCTATAAATATTTTTGAAATACTACTTGTAAAAAAATAAAAAAAAAATAAGCACAAATAAATTTTGTCTATACTGCAAATATGAAACTGACTAGATAAACTGCTTTGATGCGGAAAGAGTGGTCAGTATTAGACATGACAATATTTATGTTTATATAAAGAAAATGTCTGAATATGAGGGCTATAACGAATAAAAAAACATTCAATTAAAAAAAAAAATAGTTAAACATTTAAGGATGTGAATAAACTATCTAAGACATATCAATTTTCAAAGGCTATGACAAACTCTTAGATAAAGTAAAATATTAAATTATAAAAACTGAACAACATGTTTAAAAGTACATCAGAGGAGAATGAGATAAAAGAGATGAGAGTAATGTCATACTTATTTGAAATCGTCATGAGTGTTTAGCAAATTTTTTCTTAAAAAAATACTAAAAATATCCCTCATGGAATGGACAACTAAAAAAGTTAAAGGATGTCTTCTTTTACCAGACGAGGCTAGGGCTAAAAAGCCCTCCCTAGGCTTAAGGTGAGTTCCAAACCACCACCAGTGACCGGGCTGCGAGCATGGACGGGATCCCTCACCGGTACCCATCCAAGGAACAGCCACACTCGATGTTGCTTGATGCCGTTATCTTGTGATAACGTCGGAACCCTCCGGGCAAAGCCAAGCAGCTTGCAATAGTAGACTGGCATAGCATGGAAGAGTATATTATTTGTAGTAACCTGCGCCATCCCTAATTCAAGCTCAAAGTCCCCTTAGACTACTCGACCATCATTTGCCTAGGGTCCGTAACATAAGTTTAAATATACGTATCAACATTTACAATTAACTTTAGTTTCGGAAGTTGAGTAAAATTTAGTCATGAAATAGTTGAGGTAAAATTATATTACATTCAAACGTATTCAATTAATGCTGTTTGTTTTCTCAAATTATTAATGATACTTTATATTGTAAATTGTATCACACCCTATGACGGTCATCGGTGGAAGGAACCCTCCTTGTAAGGAGTGGACTATGTTGTCACTTTCACGGGGGTGGAAAGATGCAACTACTTGACATATACGTGGGGTATGATCAGTCCTGTGATTGTAGAGTCGAAGTTCAAACTATGGATCACATAGTTAATGAGTTCCCATTGCGTTATTTTCAGGGAGGATTAGCTGGTCTTCATTCAGTCGGTGAAGCAGGTGATGAATGGTTTGAAGCTATCTACACCATTAATGTCTATTGTATCTCTATTGAAGTACACAAGTACTTTGTATCTAAGATTTTATTTAGATACTATTTATTCGTCTAATTTCAGATATTTTAATTTCCCTCCTTTTTGTTTGGTGACTGAATTTTAAAGCAATATGATCCATATGTATTGCAGAATGATAACTGTTGCAATTTCTTATAAAATATCTTCTCTCGCATTTTGGAGATATGTAACGAAAGTACTAGGGAATGTTGTGAAAATATTATAAATCATTTGCATTTATATTTAAGATATATAGTTATTTTTTCTCATCATCTTCTGTCTTCTGTTGTCTAACGGCAAACAGAGGTCAATGACTTAGGCAGAACTCATTTTAAGTAGCAATGACCTCCACTCATTTCGTAGTGACGTTAGCAATGACCTAAAATTAAGGATTCCATTGGCTGGATCAGGTTTGGGAAGGCAGGCCATCAAAGATTGATGAAAGTGATAAAATATCAAAGGGCTAAATAGAAAAACTTGAAATATTTAACAATGGAAATATAATAGTTAACTTAAATTAAAGAAGTAAAACTACGATCAGTACGAATTAAAAAAAAAATGTACTTACTGTACTCAGGAAATCAGTTTAGACTGATTTATTCATTACCTTATCAATATGCAGATCTACAACAAACTAAACTGGCAGTATCAGGTGACCTTAGATCCCAAGTAAGTAATGCTGGAACCTGGATAGATTATATTGAAAATCAATTGAAGAATATATCAAACGTATTGAATTTATATTCTTCTTAATAAAGGACATTATTGCACCCTTCGATTGCTAGTTTAGACCTTAGAATCACGTTGTCTAATTCATGTGATTTTGCTGTTTTTAGTCAAATTTTTCGCCCAAACTGTTAAAACGTAACCTCTTAAGTCAAGTTGAACCTTCTTAAGATCTCTCCTTAGAATGGTAATAGAATCAGAATTTTTATTATTTAAATACATATATATATATATATTGTTTTTTTTGAGAGAGTATTTTAAAAACCTTTCTTAGTACACATATCTAGAGCGTATAAACAATATTTGTGTGCCAAGTTTTTTGGTTAAAATTCATATTAAAAAAATTATGATAGATCAGTATTTGGTATTTGTATTTGGCTGTAACATTATTTATAGATTTTAAAGTGACTAGAACTAATAAATTCAATTATAGTATTTAAATGTTAATTAAATAAATTTTCATTTTTCATTGCGTTCTGACTCTTTATTTTGTTTTCGTTGCTCGACCCTTAGCTACTATTCAAGTGTCATTGTTGACTATTTATCCTTATTAATTATCTGTTTAAAAGCCTTCCCCAGACAAGCTGTGGTCCACAGCAGTGTGCTGCCGTCTCCAAAAACCATTACTCATTCAACTTTGTTGACCATTGACAATTCATCTTCCTCCTTACAGTGGTCACTCAATCCATCACCCCAAGGTCACGTTGAAGAGTCGACACCCTGATGAGAGATGACACCGGAACACCGTTTGCAGAATTACAGTGGGAATACCTTGAGGAAGTAATTAATTGCAGTGTCCATTTAGTTTATTGAGGAGTCACGTGGCGTGCCTGATGACAAGAATACTTCAGATACATGTAAAGCCCCTCATTTACATATGTAATATGCTGGTTACGTGCGTTCAAACGCGAGTGAAACTCCCATTTCTTACATAATGTACGTAATGTAGGTAGATCCTGTTGTCGTGACTGAATTCAATCCTTCCATACATTGGGAGCGAGATAACTCCATTAATTTCCTCATCTAAAAAGAGGTAAAATAAGGATGTCTCATTTAACTAGGTAAAGTTAGTGCTAAAAATGCTTATGTAATTCTTAAAATGGAGACCGAGGGGTTGAGGGTCACTTCCTGCAAGGACGGAATCACTCAGCCGGTCACCCATCCAAGGAACAGCCACGCTCGATGTTGCTTGACTCCGTTATCTTGCACTAACTTTGGAACACCCCAGTGGTCTTGATCTGCAGATCTAAGATAAAATACACTCTTCTTTCTTGAGGAAAACATTCATTCTCTCATTATTTACTCAGGCCAAAAGCTGACCTGTGTTTTCCTTATCTATTTATATATAATGTTTAGTTCTATTTTTTGTCGGTTCAATTCACCATTTGTAAGCCAATTGTCCTAAACCGTCGTTTAGGAATAGAATCGAATCTAAAAAAATAAAAAAAAAACACACAGTAAAACGTTAAGATATTTTCCATTTTAACTGACAACCTGCACTGGCTGAACGTACCCAACGAAGAAATATCAAACTCATTCATACATCAGTAGAGAAAGACATTAATCCATTCTCTAAATTGTATTCTAACTTGAATAGTTAAACATAGTTTATTAGTATAAATACAAAACAAGCGAACGTCACAGAAAACGAATGTAAACACAGGCCTATTACAGTAAAAGTACAAAATATACAAATATTATAATGATCGATTTCTTTAAACCACGTTTACCATCCTCAGACCAGAAGGATTGAATACAGAATTGAACTGTTCAATTACACTACTTTTATACTACTTGTCACGGTCGAGAAACTCATGACGGTCGGCTGGAAACTCGAAATTGGTGACTGTTTATTTTACTTTTTTACTAACGGTTAAACTATTTACAATTTAACAGTACAAATGGCTAAGAACTGTAGTAAATTAATTACAATATACAATCAACAACAAGTACTTCTAAATACTAAGCTACTTAACAATTGGTGCAAACATTAATACTCTGTTAACAGTAGTCATTCCATGACAAAACTATTTACAACTCTGATAACACCAGGCCAATGCCAAAATAGTATATTAACAATAAATATAAATTAGTAATGATAACAAATTATATAATTAAACAATATGATAAAACACAATCCAGCAATAAATAGACGAAAAAATAGAAACAAATAAATCAACACACCTACAATAAATATGAACAATTTATGCCAACAAACTATTAATTATAATTAATTACAATACCAGCAAAAAAATCCTAATAATTGTTGTCGTTAAAATTCACCAGCAAAGATCCTCCTTGTACTATGGAAATAGTTTTTTTTTTACTTTTAGTTTCTACCTTCTATTTTGATATTTGCTGAAAATATATTCCGTAAAATTATCTAAGCATAAAAATAAACCTATTCATTTTGGATTTTGTTACGGTCCTTGAAAATGTACAAAGCTTCACACGCATTCATAATCGTACCCTGTCTAACTTTTTATAAATATTAACGTTTTCATCGAGAACCACGGTTATGATTTAAAAAAGGTTTTGATAATTAATCTTTCTGGCTTCTTATTTTTTCTGTTATTTTAATACCAACGTGGACACTATTAGAGAAATCTGGGGTGTCAATGTCGGGTGGTAGTTAGGATCCGGATGTTGTGTAAGGAGAAGAAAAATAGCTGAAAATCAAACAAATACTACGTGTTTGGGATTCCACGAAAAACTGTACGACTATTAGTTGCCCTAACTAATGGGCTATCAATAAACGGTCGTTTCTTAGCTACGTCGAACTCAAATGGTAACAATGACTACACTCGTTCATCTACGCTAATCACACTCATTCGCCCATATCTCTACGATCGGCGTCTTAGTAATCAATAGTTGAACTCCAGTTTTATTCCTCTGTGAATCCCTGTGGTCCGAAGAAAGTAAATGTGATTTTCAGAAACCAGTCTCCATAATATTTGAATGTTTTGAGCTAATTTGTAATATTGAAAATGTAAAATCTGTCATGTTTTTCAGTTAAGTGCATATATTAATTAATTTGTCGAACATTAGTAGATATTGTTTTGTTGAGAAAAACTTCACTGTTTTATTCACCACTTGTTATTGTGTAAATATTTATAGCGTACATCGGTCATCATAAATCTCTTTCCTCACTAATTATGATTGTTTTTTATGTTGTGTATTAAATATGGTATTATATGTGTTCGCAATAACTGTTACAATCTAGCTCTGGATCGTTTTCATCTGCAAGTGACTTTGAGATGTTATGAAATGTTTGTACGCACGTTGCAAGAAACAATTTTTCTTTTCCTGGTACAAACGTTCGACCCTGTAAGTTGCTAGTTGGCAATTCAACGGGAAGTTAATGGAGTTTTGATGGCTCCAATTGGTTACGTATAGGCTGCATGCAATTAACACTATATATTGCCTACCATTCGACGTACACGTGCAATAAACGTGCCAGCTCTATTTGTGTGGCGTCGAGCCAGATCTGATACTTTGTGATTATTAAAATATCATCAGACTAATTATGACTTTGTTAATTTTTTATTTAATTTAAATTTGGGGGATTATAACTGATTAAATATAATATACTACCTAATAAGTCTTGATTCGATACGGGGTGTTCCTCTACGCTAACTTACCCTTTCCTTTCGTTGTTCTCTCTAAGCCATCACATTAATTTAAAAGCTTAGCCTGACACCGTTCTTTTAGATAGCCAAGTTTTATAGTCTAGAAAACCCTTTAAGTTTACTGTGGGGGGATGCAAAGTAGTGCAATCATGTCAGAGTTAGTAGAAATTACCTAAAACGTTTCACAATGAAATCCAAATTAGGCAAGCTTTTGTGGTAATTTATTGTATTAGCTGTTTGAAATAAACTAATAAATAAAATTAATGATAATGTTAGTTTTATAGAAAAAGGGAAACGTTGACGGGCTGCTTCTACCTCTTAGGTTTGTAATTTAAAGAAGCCCTTTCTTAGAGGGTTGTATACACTTATGTAATAACAACAACTTCCTTGAACATTTTAAGATTGTACGTGGGTACTTAAAGAAACATGCAAAATCAACCGATTATCTGTCAAAGAAAGTCTTATGCAGTTTTGTTATCTATTGTAACATTGATCAAGATAGGATTTATCAATATTCAAAAGAGAAAAAACATTATTACTTTGACAGAAAAAACAATGAAAAACAAAAATACCAAAATGGATAGTAATAAAAAATACAAGTAGGTATACAAATACTAACAAATTATATTTGGATTTTGTTATGAACTAGGAACGTAAACGTGTTAAGAACTTTATTTATTCTATAAGCTTCTGAGAAAAAGGAGTTTTCGACTTTGAAAATCGATCGAATGACTAATTGGACCAGCCTTGTCATGGATAATATTATAATAGATTTTGTAGATAGATCGTTGTAATAGATTTATTTTTTTATGGGTCCACTTGAAATCCATGTTCTAATCAACGACTGTAGCTAACATTGAACGCCAGAGAGAGCGGATGATGGCGCTTGCCGAAGGACCAGAGAGATGAATGGAGATTTAGAGAGTGCCAGGCAATCAATGAGCCGAAGACTGAATCAGTTGTATGTCAATAATGGAGGCAAAATTGAGCAATTACTTTCATCCACTTATTAAAAAAAGTTGTTAATCTCTTCTATTTATTTGTTTGTTTGTATTATTAATTAAAGTCTGCAATCTAATTTGTAAATAACAATGAGTTCCATTTTAAAAACAAAATTAGCCAAAACGTTGTTTTTTTCATACAGATTTGTTTGAGTTAGTTATACATCTGAAGGTTTTTTCTTTTAAATATCGATGTATTTGCGAGACTAACATAAGCTGAAACAAGACTTGTCACCAGACATTTTTAGATTATTTTCATTTGTAGAACCACGTCATGACCTGGCACCCGGTATATCTTAACAAGAGTTACATTATGTAACTAAAAAGTATTTAACATTATTTTAAAAATTTTAACAACATATTCTAATCAAAATTAAACCGATTGACATTAATGTATAATAACCTATCTATACAAATAAACAACAATACAAAAATATTATTTTCGTGTTAATATGCAACTTATCAATTGAAAATATTAAAACAACTATAACTTGTTTCAAATAAGTTGTCTATGAATTATTTCTACTGTCAGAGGTAGTGTTAAGAAATCACAACATGTTATTATGAATAAACTCAATATATTAATGAATATTTATAAAATGCAAATAAATAACCAGTTTACACACTAATATTTCTCCTAACCTCAGTTGTAGGTCAGCTCTTTAGTTGGTCTTTACAGAGGAATGTTATTAATTGGTTCTTTACAAGGACCAGTTGACCTAAAAAGGGTAACAAGGGTACGTTGACGACTCGTAACTCAAGTTGTCATTAGTTTTGTTACTGTATATTGTATATTCGAAATATATAAAGCAAGAATTATTTCATAAAACCTACAACACTTCATAATCTCCATACTTCCATATTAAATCGATTGTCAAAAAAGAATATAATTTTATTTTCTCTAAACATTATAAACATTTAAAAACAATATTTCTTGGAAATCACAAATAATACCTCCTATTTAGAGGCCAGATTCCTATCGAACTGGAGCCTGGCAGGACTACGAGTTAGTTACGTCCAGCTTAAGTCGTACACTTGCACAGGTTTGGCACCAGTATATGTTAAAACATTCTTTAAATGCCAATAAGTGCCAAATTTCATTCACTAGGCGTTTGTTGTTGTCGTGTTACATCGATAGACTGTCATCTCAAACAAGAAAGAAAAACATCCAGTGTTGTTTTCTAAGAAAGGCTACATTTTCTTGTCGATCCTTACAAACTCATTGGAAGTCTGGTTCATAAATGAACTAACATAATAGACTAACTCAACAACAAAAATGTATGTATAATGTATCATGTATATGCATAAACTATAAAAATGTGTAGAGTTTTTGTTATATCCACTTATAAGGATGTTAAATATACATCACATACTACTGAAGAAGTCCTGTCATGTGACAGAAAACAAAGTTATTTTATATCTCATTATAAAATGAAATTACTTAGTAATATAAGTTTTATCTTACGAGTAATATCAGTGAATACAAATAACTATATTAATCAGCATTCACTGCTGATACTAACTAAACACGTTTGTACAAATATTGACTATACAATAACAAAAGATAATTTTATAAATATTTACTAAACGTCGTACAGAAATAATGTTATCAAGTTTAGAAAAAGTTATGTAAGGTTTCAAGCAACTTTGTTCCACAACTACAAGATACAAGAAGTTTATTTCTCAAAGTATTTACAGTACGAGTCCCAACAAATCAAAAGATTTGTCGTTGGGTGCTCATATATATACATACAAAAACTACAGATATATATGTACATAATAAATTATATGCGCTCATAGCGACGGTGCTTCAGTGTCTATTTTCAATTCACCAGAATAAAAATAAATATGAACAATATTGTAAAATTATAAACTAATAATTATAATATATTAATAGAATAAAATTAAAAGAACGACATGATTTCTCAACAACAATATTGTGACTATATTGTTATCACTGCGAAAAAGTTTCCAAATATATTTTTATATTATCAATAACCTAAACATAATAAGAAATAATGCAGATTACTAAGTCCATAATTAATTTATAAACTAACAGAAGAGATAAAAATAAAACAAGACATATAAACGACTTACAGCATATTTTTCAAGGGCATTTATCAGTTAACATAACAAAATTTATTACATTTTTATCTTTAATTTTTTTGTTCTACTGCCAAATGAACAAAAACTTATTCCTAACTTACGTAGCTATATAGACCACTATGCTTGTAACTCGTTTTTTAACATAAATATAAGGGAATACAAAAATCAAATGTAGTAATCAACAACTTAAATTACAACCTCCAGACATTTGCACAAGCCAGAGATATATGAATTGTCTCACATGTTCGAATTTTGTAAAATTTTCCAGATTATCTGGCATATCATTAAAAAGTGACGGAATTACATAACTAAGAGAATTTTTTCCATATGTATTACAAAAACGAGGTAGTTTATATCGTTCTAAGTTACGAAAATTGTATTGGGTTTTAACGTTGGGAATTTGAAATTTCTTTTCTATATGATACTTTTGCAACAACTTATACTTTCTAAATTCTTTCGGATATAGGGTATTACACTGCGCCAACAAAAATACTAAATCGTCTAAATCGTAATTGTACTGCTTTCTAAATATAGTTTTTAGGGTTCTACATTGCAGAGATTCTAAGCGTTGGGATAAGGTTTCCGATGCTACACCCCAAATTTCTACTCCATAACGTATAATGGACTCGAACATACTTTTATAAATAATCTTTAGGGCATTGAGTAGAAAACCTTTCCTTAAATAGAACAATTTAGCTGAAATAGGTTTTAGTTTGTTAACTATATAATTTATGTGGCACTCCCATCTTAGTTTGTCGTCTATTATTACACCCAAATAACGTGTTTCTGAGACTACTTTCAGTACACTGCATGCGCAAGTGTTTACATTGTTAGTCATGAGGCATTTACAGTCATGAGAACGACTGGATGGAATGGATGGTATGTGGCCAGGATTATTATGGGATGAGTGGAAATTCATAACTACTGTCTTTTTTGGATTTATAGTCAACTTTTTGTCGTGTGCCCATCTTAATAAAATGTTGAAATCTGACTGCATATAGTTTTGCGCTAAATAGAAGTCCTTACTTGCAACTGTAATAACTGTGTCATCTGCATGCATAAAAATATTACCGTAAACCTGAAGCTCGGACAAGCTATTTACATAAATATTAAACAAAATTGGGCCTAATACGCTTCCTTGTGGTACACCGTGGGTCAAGACTTTACTTGTACTGTATGATTCGCAAATTTTTACAATCATAGGTCGCTCTTGTAGATAACTTGCAAACCACGAATACATATTCCCTGTAATTCCTATTTTCATCTAGCATGATATTGTGATCGAGTGTATCAAAAGCCTTCGAGTAATCAATAAATACCGCTATTACTTGCTTCCTGTTCTTTAAACTATTATTTATAAAATCAACGAAATCTAATAAAACTGTTTCGGTCCCCTTCCCCTTTTGAAATCCATGCTGGTTTGAGCAAATTATATTATTTTCACTAAGATATTTGTTTAAATAAAAGGAAATGTATTTTTCAAATACCTTCTCTATTACTGATAAGATAGCTATTGGACGATAATTCGATAGTATATTTTTCGGACTGTCATTCACTTTGTGAGTTCCTCTTCACGATTTACATTTTTAATTTAAAAATTAACATATAAAACCAATGTTCAAATAACGAATTTTTATAGCAAAGTCACGTACACAATGACGTTGGAAAACCACTACTACGTCATAAATTAAGTAATTACCAGTCTATGTATCTCATATTTTTAAATGTATTTTTATACATTAAAAATATGTATAACCTAACCTCAATAATTTCCAAATAGTGTCACGTTGATATCTTCTGCAGTTTTATGAGTTATGTTTTTAGGAACCCAACAAGTATACAATAAACCTTATTTATTTTACAACTTTCATTAATGTTTTGTTTCTTAAATATTACAGAGAAACGAATTAACTTAAGTTATTTAACTGATCATGTTCTTTATAATACAATTATTCAACAGTTTGTACTTGTTCAGAATCTTATACATTTTGTGTATTGTTAATGACCACAAAATTACATCATTCGAAATCCATATTCCACCATATAGGCCTATTGACGATCGACATCTTAATGATAAATAAATAATAAAGTTACACAGTACAGTCTTAAATATTTAATTCTTGATAACATTTCTGTTTCTTTTCATAATTTGTTGGTCAAGTTTAAATATTATTAATAATAAGTTGATAATAATAATAATAAAAAAATAACAATTTGATTTTTTCAGTTTTTCGTATCTGTAAACACTACCAAAAATGTCTTACTTTTTTAGCATATTGTATTAGTGTTATAATCGTACATTTTGAATAGTCCCTGGGCAATCTCAGAAAAGAAGTGTGAGACATTAATAATCATTTTCACACATTTTTAAAACATAACTTAATTTTTATATAGTAATGCTAGTAAATAATATGATATAAAACTTAGTGAGACAACTTCAAATTGAAATTGAACTAAATTTAAATAAACAGCGATCTTGATAAGGAATATAAAATATTTTTTATATCTACAATCTAAGTAAAAATAATGTAAATAAAAAATAGACAAATCAATCTCGTAAGATCAACAGTTGTGAATTAATTTAAAATTAAGTTTATGATAAAAAATTTAAACTAAAATAATTTACAAATTACTTCACAATGAATATTTTAACATTTCTTTGTACGGAAATTGAAATTGAACTAAACTAAATTAACTGTACATGTCTTCATAATTAAAATAAAAAATCTAAATTTAACATTTTAAAATTGTCTTTATTTTAACGCGAATCGTCAACAATTAGCTTTTTAAATATCTACTTTTCAAACTTTTTAATTAAAAATGTGTTTATATAAATGTTAACTTGATTAACTTGTTACAATTGATGATCTTTGAGATCGAAGTCGACTTAGGAAAAGGTTAAACACCCTCAGAGTAAGGCTTTTACACGGTTATGTAGAACATCTGTAAGGCCTTTCTTCTTAGGTTAGTTTATTTATACTTATGATACAAATATAAACATATCATTTGTTTTATATTATGTAATCTTTTGGATTATCGTAAATAATTGTTATATATCTAAGCTTCACTAGTCTAGAAAGGGGGCTGTCATCTAGCTATGAGGAGATAATTTGACGTAATAAGCCTATTCTGCACCATATCTACTGTGGAACAGACACTTAAAAGAGCTAAGAAGTGGTATGTTTTAAATCACTGTAGCTCTTTCTCCTACTTCAAAATTTGAGAGTGTATTATTTCAGATCTATTGGAGTTCAAAGCATTGTAATATGGAATCAAATACCATGAAAACTACCTCGGTTTTACTCCAGTTTGAGATATTCTGCAGAAATGTCCTTTAATGTGATAGATTTAACTCTTCAGTGAAATATAACTATAGTTCAGTGAAAAGGCTTGAAAATTCAACTATTTCTACAGGCTTCTCTTGATATATTTCAATCTCTTTACACATTTTTGTCAGGAAATTGACAGACTTACTTGAATGCTTTGACAAAACATTTTGATATGTCCCAAGAATTCGGATAAGCATCAATGTGATCTTGTGATCACATAGTGGGTTTATTTGTAGAGTGTCAGGAAGAATCAAGCTTGCTGGCTGCTGAGAATAAAATTTAGTGTTTCTTTTGCATTTCCCACTTCTCTCTCCTAGCATTAACAAGAGAATTCTGAAAAAATCACTGTGCCATGTTTTCAGGGTTCTTGATCTGATTTATCAGATCTTCAAAGTCTCGGCTCCATACTGGCGTGTATTCCTTTTCGAAATCCAAGGGAACCTACTCCTTAGCGATGACATAATAAGGCTCATAAAACATCCTTAATTCTTACTAAAGGTGGAATGCACTTTATACCTTGCTCAAGACATCAGCCCAAAGCGTCCTAAATAAGACTTTAAAATTCAATGTACGCGGGAAAAAGTTTTATTCGTGGGAACCACAAATAGAACAGTTTGAATGTTTAAAGTCACCAAAAGCATTCATCCTGATTGTTTGGAATTTCAGACAATGCTACAATAACACTAATAAATAAGATAGGAAATATTTTATAGCTGCAATCTTGAAGTCATTGTGATACAATCGGCCTTAAAAGCGTTGTAAATTGCACGGATTCACTCACACCCACATTTAGCACGCTACGTAACACAGCCGTGGTGTGCAATTAATTCTCCACGCTCCTGTGAGAGTCATTTTAGAGTTCTGCAATAAACTCATGTACGCGAAATATGAATCATGCAGTGGATTTTAAGTAAGCCTTGATTCCATGCGGATGTTGAAAAAAAAATTATGTTCTTCTTGAAGTAATTTCGGTAAGTAAAATTAATATATTGCATGGAAATTGTTACTTGCCACTGAGTAAATTAGGACGGTTAGTTTTACTAACCATCTTAAATAATAAAATATTTTATTTATTATTTAAATACTACTATTTTGATGATGTATGTGGAATTCAAAAATAGCTACTAACTTAAAAGGAAGAGGTAACAGTTAGAACTTAGAAGGTTACTAACTTAGAAGGAAAAACTAAAAATCATACTGATAAATAAGATCTAAAGTACAATGATAAATAAAATCCGCTCAATGGTTGCCATCGACGTGGACACTACTAGAGAAATCTAGGGTTTCCGTGTTGAATGGTAGTATAGGTTCAGATGTTGTTTAGAGGAGATAACTGAGTGTTAGACTTGTCAGTTAGCTGAAAATCAGACCAACACTACGTGGTTCGGATTCCACGTAAAGCTGTAGGTCCTACAGTTGCCCTGGCTATTGGGATATTAATAAATAGTCCTTCCTGAGCTAAGTCGAACTAGATAGTGACAATGACTACACTCGTTCATCTACACTCATCACACTCATTCACTCATATCTCTACGATGGGCGTCTTGGAAAACGCAATGGCCACTCATTAACTATGTGATCTATAGTATGAAAATTTGAAATGTATTATGTAGTTTAAATCGGCATATAATTTATTTTGCTGTTTTGCAAAACAAATCTACATATTTCGGAGGCCAATATTCGAAAATTCGTGAATTATGACCTTCTGGTTCAAAGATACTCTACTATCAAATGTGATTATATAAATACATTTAATTATTATTTATATATCCTTCTTTCGTCGATCGCGTATTTTGTTAGTATCAAAATTAGACTTTTAAATGATTGAACTATCTGTATAGAATTTATATTTTATTTAGCCTTGTCATAGTATCAATTCATTTCCATATTAACATTTGACCTTCTGAAAATATTTTTATAAATAATGTTGGGTTAAATGAAAAAGTTTGGTCAAATTCCTTTATAGCTGCCCGCCAAACCCAAACTTTTTCTATGCAAATAAGTACCTAAACTACTTATATATTTACAAGAACATGTTGTTATTAGCTTCATTTGTAATGTTGCCTGTAACCTAACCTACACAATATATTTGTCAGTTTATATGGAGAAAGCGCCTAGGGCATATTGTATAATGAATGTTTAATACGTCCTACATCATCTTTCATATCTCCTTTATGGATATTCGGTAATAAAAAAAGTTTGGGTTTGGCGGGCAGCTATAAAGGTATTTGACCGAAAGTTTAACGGTGTAGGCCTAATGTTAATATTTTGTTTTATTTTTGTTACACCTAAGTCCACCTTAGAACGTATTCCTCGCGCTGTATACACTCTAAGATGTCAAAATATACAAACCTATTCACTTGGTTTTTGGTTGATCTAACATCAATATTTTTTAAATTATATAAATTTGGAACAGTTTAAATTAAAAAAATAAAATATTTCAGAGTCAATGTTCAAATAGCAAACATAAAAACACAAAGCTATTTGCTCGTCAAGGACTCGCAAGCGGAAGTGTGTGTAGCCATTTGTAAACAAGTTTAATGGTTATCTATGAGCTATGATGTACCATCATATACGACGTTGTGAGTGATCACTCATTTGTTTATATACAGTGGGAATAACCATACCAGCTAAAAACTCGACACGCAATAGTTTTACCTTTAGCTATGGAAACGTGCACCATAACTACTATTTTTAGGATAACTATTGTAAATTGTATACGAAAAATCTAATAACTGTCCCAAAACACTACGCTGTGACTTATCTTAATGTATACAAACCAAGAACGAATTACTCACTCATCACGAATTACGCACCACTATACAGATTTTGACGACCCACTAAGAAAGGATTACTCGGAATTTAATTCCCAAGGAGGTAGAAACAGCCCTTCATTGTTTATTTTTTCTTAAAAGTAATATTGGCATTAATTTTATAATTTATTGACAACATCTTATACAAAAGCATAAACAATTCGCAAAAGCTTGGCTAACTTTGTTTTCATTGTGAAATCTTTAAGGTAATTTGTACTAACTCTGTCTGACATGATTGTACTACTTTTCATTACCCTACAGTAGACTATATAGACTGAGCTCTTATATCGAAGTGATGGTTTGGAGATAATAAAGGAGAGAAGGATACGTAAGCGTAGAGAACCACTTCGTAGTGAAGCAAAGGCTGTTGTTGCCTGGTTTAGTTTCAGTAATTCTCCCACTATTTCCAACTTTAGACATTTTATTTTAGGAACTTTAATATAAGAGTTGTACAACAATAACAACTATTTTCATGATAACTAAACTTGTATGTATGTGACCTATTCATCTATACATGTATGAGTAAAAGTACTGCAATACTTATTATCTAGTTTACTTCTGCTATTTGAGAGAACATATTTTAAAATCCTTTCTTAAAGATATCTAAATTCATAGTAAGGTTAAGGTTGTCCATGACGCCTGCTCAAATACTGACTTTTGTCAGTGGCTCCAAACTTTCGGAGATTGGATAACAACGTGTTTCCGAAAACGTGAGTTTGTAAAATTAACAAGTAATAACATAAATTAATATTAATACTATTAATTAGATTTTATATCATATTTATAATGTTATAAAGATAGAAAACATTCGTGTACAACTTAAAATTAATTGCAATGCTGAAGAACATTTCATACTTTTATTAGTAGTCTCCTATTACAATATTAGATAATGTCTTATTGAATTATTTTAAACTTCAATTTATAATTTTAACAAACACTTAAATATATAAATGCTCTTTCATTGAATACTCTGTTAAGGTATTTTATACTATACTTTTTCTCTTATCTATACATTCATCTTCATATCATTGTATGTTTTTCTTTTCTTATATAAAACATAATTCGTTCTTGAGGTAGTTTCAGAGGTAGATAAAAATGTTCCCTTAAATAAAAAGGCGAAAAATGCTCGAATTATTTTAGTGGTTTGAGATAAAGGCCCGTGTACATTTCACGTAGGAAATTTGTATAAGTTGAATTGAGCAGATTTTTAATATATATATTCGAAAATCAATAAAGACATGGCATGAATCGAGAAATATTTATAGAACTTGTCAAATTCCCATAACAATTTTTTTTTTAAGTGTAAACCCCTCCTGAAAGATATAAACACGTTAATTAACTATGCAAATTTGTATACATAATGTATGATATATGTAAATCATTGATGATCATTAATGTCAGCTCTGAGAATGAAAGTGGGAATATTAGCTTAACAGGTTGAACCGGTTTCCTTTTAAGTCCTGTATAAACATTTATGGATATTATACAGTAATAAACAGATAATAATTTAATTTTAAAATAATGAATACATCATATCAGCGGAATCAAATGTCACTGAAATTTTTGACAACAAATTTTCAAAATATTTATAGTAATCTGTATACAATATATGTATTTATGACAAATAAAAATGATAACTTTAATCAATTTCTTAAATAGATAATTTTTTCATTAGTGTCTCTGATGGAACATTACAATCATTGTTTAACTCTAAGATTGTTTGGGCTTAAATGAAATTTAAGAATTTCACCAACTGGAGCCACGTGTCCCATAATATCATTTTCACAAAAAAGGGAAGCGTTGGACATTTTTCTGTGCTTAATAAAGAAAAATGTGTGAAAGGATTATGAAAAAGATAAGCGATTTTTGTATATTTACATTTTTCAGGACTACATAAGCTGTGACACCAGTAGGCATTGAGAAAGTGTTTTGCTTAATAACGTAGACAAGAGCTAAAAATGTTCAGATTCCTTGAGGAGCTTACCTTTACACCAATTTTTTTGAGATACAAATTGGTTTAACATACAAAAGATGATCTTATCTGCAAATATTACAGAAAAAATTTGGAAAATCTATGCCTAGCTATTCTTTTTCACGATTTGATAGAAGAGTGTATTAAATTATAATACAGAGAAATTTAAACAAGTTTGTTGCTATTTTGTCAAATATAAATTGATGAAGGCAGCACTGTTACCATTATCAGCTGTTTAAGTTGACAGCTAACTAATACAGCTGTCGATATGTTTTGACTTAATATGTTGACATAAACAGCTGATAATGGTAACAGTGCTGCCAACATCAATTTATTTGTGACAAAATAGTAACACAAATTTCTTTAAATTTCTCTGTATCATAACAATTTAATACACTATTCTGTCAAAACGTGAAAAAACAATAGCTAGGCGTACATTTACCAAACTTTCTCTGTAATAATTGCAGATTAGATCCTATTTTTTGAATGTTTATTGAAAAAATGTTTTCTCAATGGTAAGCTCCACAGGGAATCTGAACATTTTCAGCTCTCTTATCTACGTTATTAAGCAAAATATCGAAAAATTCCAAATATAAAAAAGTCTTAAATTTACTATTTCTATCTAAAAATATCATAAAATATACTGTTTCCAGAGAAAAATTAAAGTTGACCGCCATATTGGAAAATGTCGGCCATTTTTCAAAATTTGAAATATGTATTTTTAATTGTCTCTAAAAAGAAGGTAAGGTTTCTCATTTGAAGTTCTTTGTCAGTCTTATAGTTATCTAGATCACATGGTGGCCCATTTTAAAAAGACACCCTGTATAGTGAAAATATTTTAATTATGTTTTAATACTGTATAATATTAAAATTGACTATTGGAAAACTAGAATTAAAACAAATTAGGCATATAAAAATATAAAAATAAAAGTTTGTTCTGGTTCAGGACGAGGCATAAGTTACTTGACAAAAAAAGCATTGTGGTAGTAAATATCATTTTGTTAATGTCATAGTTCAATTTTTACACTAATTATTAAGATATTTAGCTTTGTTACCAAATGAAAAAAAAACTAACGGCAACATAACCTCAAAACAGAAGTGTTGTAGCATATAACTGACAAGTTACAACTAGAATCAAGTGGTTCCCCCCTTATTGTAACTTATTACTCACCCCCACCCCCCACCCCTCTGTAGAGTTATTAGAGGGGTCCTAAATTAGTATTTTAACAAAAGAAAATTAAATAAAAGTAAGGTAGATCTCAAGAGTCGCCGGTTGGAGGACGGATGACACTAATGAGACGGCAACAATGGCGTCATGGATGGGGTCAAGACCTTGACTGCAGACGGTGTCACTGACGGATGGCGTCTTTTTCGTGCGACGTCTACGTGACGTACGTCATTACGTTGACAAAATCATAACGGCCAAGCTTGATGCGATGGGCGTGAGATATTTTACTAAATACCTGTTTGTTTTGGTAAACATATGTTTGTCACTATGAATGTTCTTTATTATATGTGGCCGTTCCCATCCGTGAAAAACGCCAAAAACATGGGTTTCTATTTCAACGATTGGGTTCGTATTAATGAACGTATTGTAAGCCCTGAAGTGTCAATTTAAAGGTGAAGACATGTTCTCGTAGACCACAAGTTGGTTTTTGTAAAACATTCAGTATTCACATTTTTTCATAGACACTTTAAAAACTAAAAAACCATACCTTGACCTTTTCATCAATTGATTGATTTGCGAAAAAAAGAACAAAAATATAAGACATTATAAACTTGTTGACATCATAAAACTGTTTAACAGTCCAAGTTAAATATTTCAATCAACGATCATTAATTTGTGTTTGAAGTATTTTTCTGTTTACATGTCATATACTTTATAGCGGACTTCCCAGTCAATTACTTAAGTCCATCCTTGTCATTCACGTGAGATGGGGGGAGGGGCGGGGATGTTGGTTCCCCAGGCTCCGTACTTCTCCACATTATAAACGACCTGCGTACGCGGAGGAATTTTGAGAAGAGCTCCTTAACGTTTGCTACATCCTGGACGATGGTCCCAGCTGGAGGTATTAGCAGTGACCTGAGGTGTAGATCTATCACCCTGGAGTAGACGATGGTAAAAATTAAGTAATTTGTAACTGTCGGCCTTGGAGAACGTAATTGTGAGAGAGTTACATTCTGAATTAAGTTATATAACAATCTAGATCACAATAGAAATAATCTAAGGTTATTTTTTATTTCTACAAGACAAATGGTCAGACGGCTCGGCGCCTTCAGAGTTCAAGGTCCAAGGTTCGAATCCTCACCTTAGCTGACGGTCACTCATACACTGTTGAAGTTCACGCACATGCCAGCAAGGTCATATAAAATAGAAATCGCTACAAAGATACGAAAAATACTGGCATAAAATTTACAATTAACTTATTAACGTCTGTAAAAGGAATTTGTCCGACTTTTGTGTATTTTAAGGTTCTAAAAGCATGACAAATTATGGGCTGTTAATAATTGAACTAAAACTGATTCGTTTAAATACCATCGGGATCGAACCAGGTAGCTTTAGTTAGAATATGAGGATAGTCTTTAACCAACGAACTACATTCTTAAAAAAAGAGAATATGTTAATTAGATGATGAAAAATTAAAAATATAATGATAGTAACAGCTTTCATGTTGTCTAATGTATCGGAATCTATATGCTTTAACATAAAACAAATGAAATAAACTTAGTTTTCAGCATTAGTTTTCTTCTGGTATTTGAAGAAAGTGTTTGGAAGAAGTTGATAGAAAGAGGAAATATATTTGATAAGTTAAATTGAAATTATTTTCTCCTAAAAATCTGCCTGTCTGGAAATTGTTTTAAATATTTATTTTACATTAAAAACAAATATTCGTGAACTTAAAAAATAATGTACAAAACGTTTTCCACACAGTTGGGAAACATACATCAAAATGAAGAACTGTATTTGGGTATAATCACACAGAATAAAGAAACAGAGGTCGCATCCGATATTGTGTTAAACGTCCCAGTTTTCCATACGATGGGAGGGCCAGCACCTTGTCAGTAACTCATTTGTTGCCACCAAATCCTCAATAATAAACGAAGAAAATATTTATATAAATGAATAAAGATGTACGTTAGTTGTTATCTATTTTTAACCGCCATTAAGATGTTTGCCACGCAGCCATAAGAAAGCCACCTCTGTTTTTTTTTTCTTCGACGTATTATGTATTTTCGGATCTTTTCCGTTAATTCACTACCATAACCGCAACTTAGGTTAAACTAACATAACAAAACTAAACCTAACATAACCTAAACAAGTTATGTTAGTTATTAACATATTAACATAATTAACCATGGTAGTGAGTTAATGGAAAAGGTTCGTATTTTCTTTGTTAGGTCTTTAATCACTGTAATATCTATTTAAAAAAAATATAGTGATTAAATTTAGAAAAATTGCCTCCTTTAAGAGAAATTAATAAATAAAAAAAGCATTAATGTTAGTTTTAATCTCTAAATAATTCTATAAATATATATTTTCCTCGTAAAAAGAGTACTTATAGACTATCCATGATAAATTACAGGGGATGAATCACACCCCATTTTGTCCTTCTGTGAAGTATATCATCCTTCAAAAATATATAATTCGGACTATATAAAAATAAAAACCAAAGTTCAATCAACAGAGGTCCTGCAAAGACACTTGACTGACCCTGGGTGCTGAATGCACAATTCCAAGGCACTCCCTCTGCATTGATCAGCAGAGTGCTGAGTCGACTCTACCAACAATGACGCCGGAGTGTCACAGAGCTCTCACACTGTGTATTCCGAACAAACACTACTTTGAAAGGTCTAGGTTAAGGTTTCCTGTTGGCCAGACAGAATGAGTTTTGAAAATGACTTGCACGTTTTCTATAATTATCCGTTTAAGGAAAACGTTCACATATCTGTTGTTTTTAGGATGGAACGTGTCAACGTGTTTGAGCAAGTGAGTCACCACGATCCACCAGTTCCACAAATCACTTTGTATGGAAGAAATCTTTTTACACACCTGCTTTTATCGAATATAGGGGATTCACACAGTCTCAGACTATGTTCAGGTATGAGACGCCTTGATTATCTTGGGTAGCATCTGTGATCAGTGTAGGTGGCAATATGGTGGGGTAGCTAACCGTGGTCATCTTAAGAAGCTTGGATCAGTAAGGGGTTTGTGGGCGAAGCCCCCAACGAGCGAAGTGAGTATGAATGATAATATGACTGTAGGATCAGTCTAGATGACCTAGGTCTGGTTACTAACTGAGTTCGACTTTGTCAGAAAGGGCCATCTATACTTGACTACTGAGGATTTTCAACTGACCCTTAGTTATATTGTACAAGTTAAATGCAATTAATAAAACACGTAAATGCAGATTCAGAGAGCAACACTGACCGTTTATGTTAATCGACGAACATATATCCGATAATATTTAAAAAAAGTAAAGTATAGTGAAATAAACTAAACAAATCTTCATAAAGTCCCTAATTTTGTTGTACTAACCATAATCGGTAGGGGACGTTGATTTCTAAGAAGGGCTATTTTTTAGGTGATGAATTAAAATTTAGTAAAAGTGAGATAAGTTTTATTCTTGTCTGCTTTGGTTCTTTCAGGACTGACGACAAAGGTTGCCACTCAATATGATTCCTCATGACGTAATGGTGGGCTTGGTTAAATGGTTGATGAATTCATGAATGATTGTAATGATGGTGGATAAGATGGGTCACTAGATATGAGGATGTCTGATGACGCTCAGAACGGATTAGTGAGAATGGTGCAATAGGGGAACGTAGAAGTGCATGTTGACAAATCGTGGGATTCGAACCTTGGACAAACAACTCTGCAGTCCGGAGACACTGAGCTCCTGTGCATTTGTTCTGCAATAATTATACAATGTTAATTAAGCCATTTGTTGAAATTTTGATTGTGAACTTGGTTTAAGAGGGTAGCTCTCTCAGAATTACGTTCTCCAAGGTCAACAGTTACAAATTACATAATCTTTACGTACTCCAGAGTGATGGATCTATCAACTGCCTCAGGTCACTGGGAATACCTCCAGCTGGGCCATCGTCCAGGATGTAGCAGATGTGAAGGAGCTCTTCTCGAAATTCCTCCGCGTACGCAGGTCGTTTATAATGTGAAGAAGAACGGAGCCTGGGGAACCAACATCCCCGCCCCTCCCCCCATCTCACGTGAATGAGAAAGATGGACTTACGTAATTGTCTGGGAAGTCTACTTTAAAGTATATGACATGTAAACAGAAAAAAATACTTCAAACACAACTTAAAGATCGTTGATTGAAATATTTAACTTGTACTGTTGAATGGTTTTACGACATGAGCAATAATCGCATTCTCTTGTTTTTAAAATCAATCAAATGTTAAAAAATGGTCAGTCTAAGTTTTGTAAATTTTAATTTATAATTTTGTATCTGGATAATTTTAAAGATTCTATATGATTGTAAGATATTAAAAAATAACTTATTCATGATAGTTGCAACTGTGTCGCAAAATGCTTGATCGATTTAAGCAACCGCAGTTTTATTTTGTATGTATTGGTAAAAAGTATAAGTTACAAAATGACATTTTTTACCAGTGAAATTAAGGATATTTAATAAGTTTTTATTTTATAGCTATGAAATTCTAGAGGTATGCCCATATATACTCATCTACTCACACTAAGAGAGGAGCTTCTCTGGAGGAGCTTTCTCATCCAAGGCAGGATACTTGCGCTGTTCATAAAATGAAAAACGATCTGCTGAACTGCACGGCGAGATCATATAAGGAATCATGAACCTCTGTCAATACTTACAAATATAGTGTAGCCTCTACCTGTAGTGACATTAGTTTAAATCACTTTAATGGGAAACCTATCATAAGATAAACACACTTATCTCGCTTGACCTCAGCCGTCATTGATTACCCGTAAGCACATTCATTTACTGGGAAAGTTTACGTCTCTCAATCTGCGATTGAATGCAGTTTATTAAAAACATTCCAGTGCGTGAATTCTTATCTCAGTGGACTGCTTTTACACCTTCCTATATTGGCCCTCCTACACACACTACGTGTTTATAACTACTGTGATGAAACTTGTAGGATTGTAGTGTCTAATGTGTATAATAGGACAATCAGAAACACGAGTAGAATCACAAAGAACAAAGATCGCCAAACAGTGTCGAGTTACGCACTTGGGATGTTGAGTAATTATTTCTCTAGATCCCCCTGCGGTTACCTGAACCAGCCAACACCACTGTCAATCCTTCAAGGTTAAACGTAGTAATTATTTATACAGATTTATAAATATGTAAATTAGTTGTAATCTATTTGGAACTGCCACTGAGGCGTTTTCCGCGGCCATAAGAGAGCGACCTCTGTTTCTTATTTTTCAATGTGGTAGGATGTAGTTTATCACTCTTGTTACCATGTCGTACTGTGACTGACTAGTTCTATTTATTTATTCATTTTTTTTACAGAGGACTTCATGGTCATCACACTTCCTCGGTGGTGACTATTAGTCTTAAGAGTTTCAGAATGTAGTTTTCACTCAAGAGATCCATATTATACATCCAAGCACTATTTCCAAGGACTACATCCAAGTTCTCCATACAAGTTATATATACATCCACGTACTACAAACAAAGTTCTACACCAAAGGACGATAAGCAAGTACTGCATAATAGTTCTACATCTAAGTAATACATACAAGTTCTACACAAAAGTATTACATCCAAGTTCTACATCGAAGTACGATAAGCAAGTACTACATCCAAGCTCTATATCCAAGTACTACATACAAGAAATACATAAAATTTCTATATCCAAGTACTACATCCAAGCCCTATATCATGAACTACATCCAAGTTCTTTATCCAAGTACTACATACAAGTTCTACATCCAAGTTCTATATCCAAGTAGTACATACAAGCTCTACATCCAAGAACTACATCCAAGTTCTATATCCAAGTACTACAAACAAGCTCTACATCCAAGAACTACATCCAAGTCACGAGCAGTTCGGTCACACTTTCGGCTGCCATGAGGGCGGCTATCTCCTTGAGTGCGTCATAATAACCTGAAGAGCCACTTTAATAGGCCGTTTAATAGGCCAGTGACTGACGAGCACGGCCGGTTTTAAGGAAAATACTTCATACTTCCTATCTGTGGATCCTGGTTGGAGGACGTGTCATTTGCTTGGGTGGCTGATTGTTTAATTGTAATCTCATCGTTGGCAGAGATTGTTCGAGTGGGAATGTCGACCTGGGGGAATCCCAGCCGTGACGTGCCTGCGTTTTAAACGTTTCCAGTCTCTATTAGTGGTTGTATACTTTATAGCCCCTCATTTCCGTTTGCTTGACATTGTACGGCATGCAGTTTTATTGAGAGATCATGGCATCTGCTAAGATAACGAGTTTCAGGAAACAGGAAAACCCATACAGGATGGAGGACTAGTTATTTATGTAAATAAGTTCTTACTTTCGAAGTCAACCCAAATTTTGCCATTTGGTCAATGTTTTTGGGTTAGTACATATTCACACAGGTCACCACCAAGATATACTGTAGCTCCACATTTCTTTTGACGCTTGTATCATAAAACATATCACTAGTTTTGACATAAAAAGTTCAGGAATGTTATGAAACTCCAAAATAATAATAATTTCTTTGTCTTGTATTGACAAACTCGTATTGTTTTCACGTACAAGCTGGCCTGTGGCACTTGTTTACAGAAAAAAAACAAAGTTAAATATAAACTGTATACTATATATTGAAGGCAGAGACAGATTATTGCATTTATATAAAATCATAAATGAATTGAAGGAAGCCAACTATTAGATCATATTTAGACACCGGGAAGTAGATACATGGATATCTTATGATAGTAATAACATTGGCAGAAAAACATTAGATATTTATTGCCAAATAAAATTAACAAAAAGTCACTCCAAGCAGTAAATTAATAATTAAATTATACGCTACGGTGTCCCTGATTGTATTGCCATCGTCCAGGTAGATGAATGGCCAGATTCAACCTTGGGAAGTCGTGCTAAAGTAGATATGTTGACCTGTGATTCTAGAATCTCCCGCAATAGAATTAAAGGTACAACAATATCACAGTCTTGGAGGGAGGTGGTGGATAGAAATAACCTTGGAAAGTCATGCTGACGTTGAGGTCTTGGGCTGTACTATTTGCATTTTCAGCCATCGAACTAGAGATACAAACTATTTCACAGCAATGGAAGGAGATAACGTCAAGCGTGCTAAGGTAGCTCTTTTAGCCTGTACTATTTGAATCCCCTGCCATTAATAGAAAGAATGTAGCGTCATAATTACACAGAGAAGTGAGAGCTAGAGTTGACCTTGGCCAGTGGTGCTGACCAAGATCTCATGACCTGTCCTACTTGAACTTCTTCTATCGAACTAGGGATACTAAATTGCTTCATAAGTGGAGGTAGCTGATGGCTATAGTTCACATTTTCTTTGGTATAATGATAGCCGAACTTATTTTCCTTTACTGACACATTCCTATACGTAGTTGACCTATGAGTTATCTAAAAAACAATCTCTTACCATACAATTCTGATATAGTACTTGTTATATGGAAAGGAATGTCGGAAATGTGGTGTTCATAAAGGAAATATGAGACGCCAACACAACTTTGTGAGTATTTTAAAGTGAATATGAATGATTATATGAGTGTAGGATGAGAGTGGATGGTCTGTGTAATATGGTTACTTATTGAGTTCGACTGTTCCTCAGAAAGGGCCATTTATTAATAGCCCAACATCCAAAAATTATAAAAGTAAAGATTCTTCTTCTAAATGATTCCTAACTTAAAATTTATAAAAAGATGTGAGTTGGTTTCAACATATTGATTTTATAATGTTAGTAATGTTTTCAGCACAAGGCTTTATAAACCAACTGAAAACGTTGTATTGTTGTGTTTTAAAACAATTTAACATGGCTCCCATTTTTATACATTTTAGATGGTGATGTATATTTTTCACATGTCTTCTTTTATTTATAAACCCTTCAAAACGTGGGGTAAATTATGGGGCTTTCCATCTGTAAATTTTTAGTTACTCCTAAACACATCCTTTAATCAGGTTATACTATCACCCGAAGAAAATTAATCTTTTAAAAATCATTAAAAAATATATGAGGGCTAGACCTTACTGACACTTTGTATAGTATATGTAAGTAACGTATACATAATGTATATGTCACAGTACTTACATCCCTCAGTGACAGTAAGAAGGATTCATGGATTTCTCCAATGTACATTTCTTAAATATAATTTTAGGAATAGTACATCAACTATTTCAAATTTGGAACCAATTCATTTCTAACTCAGTCAATATAATATATCAACCATTTCTGGATTTAAGTTCTTCAAACACTAGCTTCTTAGTTCTTATCATGTCCTTAGTTAAGTCCTTAGAAGTATTATGTACTGTTTTCAAGGCTGAAAGAATATTATAAACCCTGATGTGTTATGATAGGTATTTTATAGCTAGTGAAGGCAATAAAATATAACTTTTGTTTTCTCACGTAATCTTCAACAATACAATTGGCATTAATTATAGTTTTCACTGTGTACTTGATTCTGGTTTTGTACTTAATGTTTATTATAACTAGAAAAACATTGTTTTAATGTCCACCTTTCCTAACACTATTGAAAAAACTATTAAAATAAATTTAAACACAATGATGATTTTTTCCAGGTAAAAGTGATTGCAGATATTCCATTTTGTCAAAATTTTAAGAACATTATATAATTTTACGAAACACTCACACGTTTTACATTTTATTGATGGTAATTTTATAATAAGTTAAAATTATTATCAATAAACAACAAACGCGATGATATTTGTATTAACTAAACACCATAAACCACATATGTTTACATATCATAATGTGGTTTTTACAAGTTTTCAAAAATGTTGATTGGTTTATGATAGTTTTCTATCCTAAAATACTTGGGGCACCCCTGCAAGCTTCGTGTGGTAACTCCGTCAGTCACTACGCCTGTGTGACAAAATATTTATTACTAGCTGTTTACCGGAGCCTTGTTACGGGACTAACAAATAAATAGTAATGTTTTAGTTTACTATTTCAACTCCGTTACTCGCTACGGTCGTGAGGCCCACGGCCTCGTCAAGGCACTGTAGAGTACAACCCCGTTACTCGCTACGGTCGTGAGGCCCACGGCCTCGTCAAGGCACTGTAGAGTACAACCCCGTTACTCGCTACGGTCGTGAGGCCCACGGCCTCGTCAAGGCCGTTACTCGCTACGGTCGTGAGGCCCACGGCCTCGTCAAGGCACTGTAGAGTATAGCCCCATTTGTGGACCTCAGCCTGTGGCCTCGTGAGGAGGCTCGGCCTACGACCTAACAGGGACACTTGGACTGAATCACAATGAATTTTCCTTTTTGGGTTAATGGAGCCCATAAAAATAGTTTTTTTCTAAATTATGATGGTATATTGTGAATCGAGATAAAAATGCATTTAACTTGATTCCCCACTTGGGTGTGTTTCAAAAGTTTTAATTTTATTTATTTTTTAACAGCTGATGATTAATTACATAAATAAAATAACTCCATAAGAATAACATTGAAACTTTAATAACCAGTGGGGGTGGATCCTTAGTGTCGGACGTGAATAAAACCACACTAGAATCCTTCCCGGGAGTGAACTCTACAACTTCCCAAAGTTTCATGTCAATCCGTTGCACAAAGGACAAACACACATACATTCATTTTTATATATACATTATAGATAATCTTGGTTTACTATTAATTTTTTTCTCTTTTTATGGTGATGTATTGTTAATGTGTGAGATAAAAGGGTTCTTCTAAAGACTATTTTTAATGAAATATCCCTTGTCTTTTTTTGTCCACATGGTTGATACAAAATCTGAATTGTCTAATCTGAAATTTCGTTGGGATTGGTTTTCTTAGGGAATTAAAGAAACAGAAAACTAGCTGACAACCCTTGCTCACTACGGAGTGGTTCTCTACACGTAATTACCCTTCCCTCCGTGGTGATCTTTAAACCATAATTTTAGTATAAAAGCTCGGCCTGCAGCCGCTCTCCTAGATACTCTTATGACAAATGGAAATGTTTAGGGGCTGTTTCAATGGAATTGGCTAGAAATACTTTATTAGTGGGTCTCTATGATAAATAAGCTAGCTTTTCTTCAACATTCATCAAAATCTGTTGATTTCGTGATTAGTGAGTGAATCGTTTTTGGATTATACATATTTAAATAATGTAGGCATGTGTTTGACAACAATGTTGTCAATTGTTCACTGAGGGATGTTTCACTAGTGATGTAGTTAGCGTAGTTTCGATATGCCGTACTTTAATCCTGTTATTTGCCGCCCTGGAATGTTATTTTTACCAGCTGATAACATACCACGTAACAAAGAGCTAATGGGACATCACATAGGTCTATACTCTCTGTATTATGCGGCAGATTAGCGACCTCCCTAATGTGATGATTACAGACGCTTAGATTTCAAACTCAATCCTCGACCCCACTTAACATTGCAGATTGCAAACAATTAATTGGCAAATAACACTTTGCGATTCTGTCCTCCAGCAAGCTCCTTAGCCTTCATTTCCAAGTCAATGAAACTTACACCGCACCATCATTGTGGCCGCTGTCAAATTATAATTACAGTAATGACTTGTTGCGTATTATTTATACATGGGGGTTAACAAACAAGCCATTGAGATTTCCATAAAATAGTGCTATTATTTTAATCGCTATATTTGTTTTGAGTAAAGTCATAAAGTTTAAGAGACTTTGATAATCGGAGTTATTGCATAAAGACTTGATTAAGTTATTGGTTGGGTGTAGCTTATTATAAAACGGAATATATTTAGTACGATTTATAGTTAACTACAAGGATTGCCTGTTTATTATAAAAAAACAAATCATCAAAACTGTCTTTCACCTGGTGGCTAGGTTTATTAAAACATAAACAAAAACAAAGTATTTTGAAAAAACAAATGTAAATGCTACTAATTAATTACTTTTGTTTTACTCTTAAGGGCTTAAATTATATACTTTTCAAATGTGCCTTGGCAACCCGCACACCCTTTTACGTACAGTGCTGTCGTACAGTGCTGTTGACCCACCCACCCACCCTTACACATACAGTGTGTTGTTCACTTGTTCACTCATCCGACCACAAATACATGTATTGACCCATTCGCCCACCCTTACACGTACACTGGTCTTCACCCACCCGACCATCCATACACGTACAATGTTGTTGACCCACCCACCTACGCTTACACGTACACTAGTGTTTTAAATAGATAAGTAGGTCAGTTTTAACACAACCTTTTTTTCAGAAGGCTGGCGGGTTGACTTAGACAAGCCGACAATGCGTTTTCCTGTGTTTTGAAAGCGGCCGTGGGCACGTTGAAACCTGCTTTGCCTATGGGAGAGACACTTTCAAGACTTACTTTGCGTAGGGGGGAAGTTTATAAAGACATATTGTGTGTGGGTGGACACGTAAAAACATATTTTACAAAAGTTTAGGTTAAGTGGTAGAAGGGACTTTTTAGTCACAACTTCGCCTGATTATATGAAGACGTTTTTCATTTCATTATGACCTAATTTAGACAGGGGAGGGCCCGTAACCCCACAAATAATTATGTAGGATGATTGTTTCATAATGCGATATTAATTATTATACTTAGGTGAAATCTCTTTATGCTTTTGTCATTTAAATTTTGTTGAAACTATACTCTGAGTATTCTATTTTAGAAAGATATATATTTCAATAAAAATGTAATTCCTTTTGTAAATATCTCTTTTATAAAAGGAATTTGATATTGATAACTAACATTTAGTGTGTAAAAATGTTAATTTAAGCTACTGATCAAGAACAAATATTACATTTAACTGATATACAAAAATCATACGTAAATGATATTCTCAGAAAAAAATTCAAAAGGTCTTGAATTTGTTTGAAGAGCTGCAACCAGTACAAACACAGTCACAAACAACCACACTTTTATTTCCTCGAGATTTACAAAAAAATATACAACTAATCGTACAAGAAAAGTAGATAAATCCAAGGTTTTGCATTCAAAAAGTCTTAAAGTTAATTAGGCGAGGAGTTGACAATTATATCCAATAGAGTATCGCAAATTGCAAGTACATAATTAATATTAAAATATAGCTAAAAATTTTTTTTGTCCGGTGAATTTAATTTGGCTAATTTAAGTTTATTTAGAACTCGAGAGCTGTTTGCCTATGTATGTACGTGTTAAAAATCAGTTTCATGTTACAACGAGACAAATAATTTCTCGTCATTAGATATTTTTATGGTCGATTTCACAAAGTATTAGACCAAGAACACTTAATGAGCGATATTTATAAGAATTTGAGTATTTTTTTTTATTTTTACTATTTTTATTAATCTATTCATACATTTTACAAACTGATTACAATTCATTTGTTACATTGTCTCCCTAGTGGACAGCTGATTAAAAGACTATTTTACGTTTGACAGTTGCTATCGTATTAGTAATATAAAAATATATTGCATTATAATCAGTAATCAAACTTCATAAATATAAATAATATAATAATAAAACAACATTATATTATTTACCCGTTTACTGTTCTTTGTGTGGTGGTGATTCCTTTATAAACTTTTTACCATTTATATAAATTATAAATCCTATATAAGTACTGTGTGTTTGATGAAATATTATATACTGTACTAAATTGAATTATAAAGTAGATAACATAATATAAATACAATTCGTAAATATAATAATAATTAACAGTGATTATAATTTATATACATTCTCAACTATAAATTTAACAACAGAAAAACTTATAATAAATGATATAATAAACAACAAAACAACATAAAAAATATAATAGGAAAACATTGAACATAATTGTTTAACCCTTTCTAATTGAAACTTTTTTCTTATATTACTATCGTATAAGATACTTTCAACCCATTAAAAAAAAGCATTGCTATGAAGCTCTAACCTACGAATTGATTAATAACACCAGAGTTTTGTTGAGACTCTTGTTAATTTATATATTTTTTAAGGATTGAAAATAGAACTCATTGAAAAGTTTCTCAAGATTAGAATAACAATTTCCACAATTGATTTATGTGATCAATATAATATTGAGTTCTCTTTTTAAATGAAAATTTCACAATGACGATTTATAATTGTGACATTGGAGCCATTCTCTAGTACTAAGAGGTATTTTTGTTAAAGAATAAACTGGTCATGCAATTGACTAAAAAAATAAAGAGACTGAAATAGTGAATTTACTGCAGACGTGAACCTGTGCTGCTATCTAACGGTGATTGGTTTCAAACAAGCACTATAACTACTGAGTGGCGTACTACTAGCTCAGCTGTGAAAAAAAAAATGAAAAATAAAAATAAAAAGAGAGAGAGGGAGGGAGAGAGGGGGGGAGAGAGATCACTGGCTTTACCTGTCTAGACAGTACTTGAACTAATATCATAGGTCATTTTGAACAGTAAGAAAGGGCAATGATGCTCTAACTTCAAACTTTTGTAACATCTCTCTTCAAATACATACATTTCTAGTCTACGACAGTAAAACCGAAGTTTCGGGACCAACATGAGCGTACAATATTCTTGCTTCTATATTAAATGGTCATATCGAGGCACTTTATAAGACGTATTTTAAACTGGGTAAACTAATTTTATGTTAGCTGTGAAATAGTATACCTCATTTGATATGGATTACTCCAGCATAATATCATAAGTGTTCAGCATTTTAGCTTAGGTTAATTTTCGTTTTATTCATTGATTCGACTCTTTATTTCCTGTTTAATGTTTTTTTCTTATTCCATGTTTATTTTATATTCTTGACCTTATGATTTCGTGCTTAATAAGATAGTGAACAGCACGCGTATCTCAGGCCACGGCATATTTACAAAAGAGATCTTGAATTATCTCTATTTTAATGAATATTACATATTTTTTCTTCACATTTTCAATCTCAAATGTTTACGGACGTGACAAATCGGAGCACTTGATAGTTCTAATATGGTTTTGTTATGTATGATTCTTCACAAAGTCTAGATATCTTACTATGTCGTCAGAGTAAAGGAGCCTATGTACCTTTAAACCGACCCACTTACTTCAATTATTTGAATGTTTGTACCATGATTAGTACCTATACCAGGATTATTCCTCTGGGAAAGTCCTTTGGGCCACTCCATCCTAAAAACATTATATATTTTAGTACCAAACTTTGTATTAATACTGTTCTTCATGTAATTTCTACAACCCAAGTAAATGCATTGTATAAATTAAACCGAAACACAAATTATTTAATAGAAAAATATGTTTTAACTATAATGTAAGTCATAAAAAATATATATAAAAAACACAAATGGATTGACAGAGGATTTGCTGCTATGTGTTTCATTTAACTTACGATTAATTTCCAATAATTTTCGATAGTAACTAGTTTTTTGGTGCATTAAAGTAAATAACCAAATATGCTGTAATTAAAGGTTAACATGATAAAGTCTCATGTTTTTTTTAAGTTATGTAATTTTGTATTCTATGTTTTTACATCCCAGTATATAAAATTACATACAATATTTTACATAGAACAAACAACTCGAGCAATACTAACACTAGATTAGTGGACAATAATGTACACATGTTTTAACATTAACTTAACTACTTCAAAAATTCTTTTCAAAAGTGCATTTAAAAAAAATATACACCATTTTATAAAAACATACTTAAATAATATATTAAAAATTTAAGTATGTTTTAATATAATAAATTTAATATATTTAAATTAATCTCAAAATATTCAACTTTTAACAAACATTTCAAAATTTTTAACTTTTCTCATATTTAATTAGATCGAAAGAAATACCTTTTCATTGAACAGATAACCAGATTAAATTAGATAGCTGAAGGCAGCTATGAACGCCTCGAAGATAGTAATTTACAATTGACGTACAACGTAAACATAATCCCTCATCTTGGAACCTGTCCTTCCGTGGCGAAGGCCGCCTAGTATAATGTTTACTGAATGGGTGTTACGGAAACGTTGGCAACACTGTTGTGTTTTGAGGTTAGGATAGTAACTCACCCGCATACGGAAATAATAATCAGCTGTGATGAAAGTATTTAGAAAAAAAGCAAGGGTCAAAACACTGCCAAGAATAATTATTGCTTAGAATGTTTTAACTTTATGAACTATAGAAAGTTGAAACCACGTCAACAATGATTAAAAATGGTGATCCAATCACCAAATAACGTTTAAGGTCTGCTTTTATTTAGTAGAAATTATAATATTATTATTGTTCATATTAGTCTATAAGAATAATGTATATCACATCATATTATGGTAGCTTTTTCTGTTTTTCCTTCTCTCTTATTTTGTTCCTTATTTCATTCACTAGTTTTGATAGTAGTAATTATTTTTAAATGTTTTTTTTAGTTTGTGTAGTTTTTACGTTTGTGTTATCCAGGAACTTCCTTTAATTTCAATACAAGTATTATTATATTCCAACATATTTTAGCAGGACAGCATAATTATGATTGATTCGGACACATTTATTATACGAATTCAAAAATATTGCTTACCATTTTATGCCTGAGGTAAGCAAGCGAACGAAGAATATTACTGCTACAATATTGTTCAACTTTTGTCAAAATAATTTACAATATAATTCATTACCACTGTACGTTTGTGGGTGGTTTAATACGACTGTACACATATAAGTGAGTGAGCGAGTCAGTACAACTGTAAGTGTATGGGTGGGTGGGGCAATACCACTGCACGTATATGAGTGGGCGTGTCAATGGCACTGTATGGAAATGGGTGGATGAGCGGATCAATAAATTAGGCGTATTGGTATTGTGGTGGGGCAATATCACTGTCAGTGTATGGAGGGGTGGGTCAATACTACTGTGCGTGTATGTGTGGGTGGGTCATATTTCATATTGCTGTGGTTCTTTTCGAAAGTAGAATAAAGTGGGGACCTTATTCTACATGTTAGAGGGCAAATACCTACACAATTGCATATGGACTGGCAGATTATAAAAAAAAAGTGCGACGTTCACTAGGTATTCCCACGTGTTTCATTGGTTCAATTCTGTTACATCACGCTTTCAGCCTATATTGTATATTTTACGCAGAAATTATTCATAAAAAATTATGACATCAATATCTCCCATGTGGAAAAATGCGTTTCATTACACAAAACCTAATGAAGTTTTTCTTTGATTGAAGAGACGTTAATTAATTAATTACCTTACATGTGGACTTGTCAGATCAAAGTGGATCCACGTTAAAACGTGTCACCAATCAACTCGATTGGAAGTATAAATAAAACGAGCACGTGTAGTGATTTAATCGATTCCGATAACATCACTGATTGAGGATCTAATTCACTTATGACTTGAATATAAACGATTGATTAGTTGTCAGTTTTTATCATAAGTAACTACTGCAATCATCAACGTTTTTAGCACCAGAAGTAATGGTTTGTTAAGGCAACCATTCAGGTCTTATGTTTACACCAAATCTATAGTCCGAATAATATAACTTTGGTACTGGTGGAACGGCCTCGCGCCACTGGTCTGAAATGACAAAACTCTGACCTTTAATTTGCTGTCAAACTTAAAATAAGTAAGCAATAATTTTCAAACTAATTGTATAGTGTCCACCATATTATATTCTTTAAGAAAAAATTATGCTGGACATTTTGCTTAAACTAGTTTGCTTTTTATTGTGATATTTGTGTTTAAGAACACGTTTTTATGAGTGAAATTGCGCGTGAGTCGTCTTTAACCTATCGCTGTAGCGAGAACAATAATAATAAAATAATTTCTTGTAAATGGGAGATAGTTTGATTCGTTGTGATAAGTATCATTTATTTATTCAAACAGATTAATGAGAAATTATTTTTTTTTGTAAACCTTTGCAAACTCAGTAACGTATTATATTGAGCAGCCTATTTTATTTAGAATAGTAGGAGACATGGTGGTCCACTCCACTCGCCCTCTATTTAGATTTTTATTATTTATTTTAATGTTAGGTGGTAGAGAGAACAGTCTAGTCCTAATCTTGCCTTAAAAATGGTCGTTTTTCATTTCATTTAAACTTCAGTTTGAGTGAGGGTTCAAGTCCTGGCCTGGATTGCCGGTTTTGGTATCGATAATGCTCACCTCGTATTATTCTAGTTTTCGTCTTTACTCTGTCTGAATAATTTCCCCGAACAGACTAATTGTGGATGGGGAATGAATAGAGTAAGGTTAATAAGAGTTTGGTCTCTCATTAAATATAATAACATTTAAAAAGTTAAACAAATAATGTAGTCTTCAAATAGAAAACATCTTGATTTCCATTCTATTCTATCCTTAGAGAGGTGAAATTATCAATCGTCCTTAGCGATTTCATATATATATATATATATATATGAATAAAACATTAAAACAATAAAACATTAATCTTTTTTGTCTCTTATTTTATTATTCTTTTTTCTGTTTAACATGTCGTATAGTATTTGTAATATAATATTGTATTTTTTCTAAGTTCTATTTGTATGGCCTGTACATATTAACATATTTTTATTTGTCCTATCCCTAATGTTTCAGACATATTATTTAGATCAAGTTACCTATAATGGAATCAAATACTTTTTGTTCTTTCACCACTTCCAGTTAGTTTTATGTTTGCCTTCTATCAGAAATTCGTTGTAAACACGTTTTTATCCGTCTGTTGTTTTTCAACAAATATGTTTTATCAGTATGTATACCAAAGCTTGGTCATTATTAACCTGACCTAGAGCAACCAGTCACATATCTATGTTAACAGCGGCAGGTAAGTACTATCCATATTAATCACTCAGATACATTCCAGGGGAAATGTTCATTGATTGATAAATGGAACTGGAATGTAAATGGACGGTAAGTGGTGTACAGTTTGATCTGTTGAATGATTCAAAATCCATTATTGAGACGACAGATCAGCTGTTTTTCTAATGCTAAATAATTATATGCGTTTCTGTCAGTACACGAGAGATATAAAGCCACCTAGTTTTCTTGTTGGCTTGTATGTTCAGGTGTCTAGCTCGGAGCTAGTACAGCTTCAGGTAGCCAATTATGGTCTTATCCAATTAAGATATCATACAGTTTTAGAGCTTTAACAGGTAATTTATTTCTAATTGATGTGAGCTGTATTTTCTGTCTCCGTCAGTTTACGAAAGATCTGGAGAAAACATAATCCATCCTAATAAGAAGTTTGGAGTTGAGGAGTTTCATGAAAGAACAATTTCTCATGCAGACCAAACATTTGAGCTTGTGATTAATTAAAGAATTATTGAATATTTTGAGTAAAAATGGAATGAACAAACTTTATTTTCTCTGGAATAAACTCCAATGTTGGTTTCCTTACCCATCCCACACGCACACAAATCGATTCAACGTATATATGGAACTACCGATGAAACTATCGATCACCTACCCTAAATATACAACTAGAAGAGAATAGATAACATTCTAAATTCACGTTTAAGTTCTTACTTATGGTTTTTGTTTATCTTACCAAGTTAGTTATAAATCAGTCCAAACCTAACCTAATCAAACGCAACCTAACCTAACCTAGCCTAACCAAATCCAACCTATTCTAACCTAAAATAAATCTAACCAAACCCAACCTAACCTGACCTAACCTAACCTAACCTTAACCTAACCTAACCAAACCCAACCTAACCTGACCTAACCTAACCTAACCTAATCTTAACCTAACCTAACCCAACCCAACCTAACCAAACCCAACCTATTCTAACCTAAGCTTAACCTAACCAAACCTAACCTAACCTTAACCTTAACCTAACTTAACCTAACCTAAACTAACCCTACCTAACCTACTGAAACGTCTAATAGTCGGTTAAAGCCCTGCTAAAGATTCTCAGTTAGGGCCCAATCAGAAAGTGATCAGCTGATAATAACCGGCTGTTCGTTTGTCATTGGTTTGTTAATTAATGACACTTCCTGAGGAAAAGTCAGCCTTAGTATGTATTCATCACACTCTTTAGAAATCCATATATCACCGTGCATGTGGATTGGTGATGCGGACGACCTCGTTTACTTATTCTTCCAGGGATCCAACATTAATTACTGTTTGATAATATTCAGCATGTTCATATATATCACGATATTTATCTTATCTGAGAACTCTAACCTCAAGATAGTTTGACAATTAAGAAGTAATATTTTCGGTAAGTGATTCGTCGATAACATTGAGTGGCACACAAACAACGTGAGAAAAGCAGGCCCATTACCCTTCTACTTCAAACCTCAAACAGATTGAAAACTGAATTACACCACCAGAGTGTAAACGCTGATTCCAATGAACAGCAATGAATTTAATCATCAGAAGTTATTAAATTCATTGCTGATCTCAAGCCTAAACTTTAAAATTGGTATAGTTTCCACTTATAGTAAACTTGTATTTTTTTGTTAATAATAACATTTATAATATGTGGGCGTTATGTGTCTGTATTATTATTAGTGAAAGATAATTTTACATTTGAAGATGGCTTAAATGTTCGTATATAAATTTAATTTTATGTGTGTAATTTATCACGGAAATAGTTTATATCAATTCATAATTTATTAAGAGTTTATTATGTGAATTTTACATGAAATTAAAGAATCCTATACATTAATAAAAGTGTATTTTATTTCTATAATATAACAATGTTTATTTCAATAAATTAATTACAATCTATTTAAAACATGTGTTTTTAATAGTCAATTTGTCATAATTTAGTTCAGTTTGAAAATATTTTCTTAATCAGGTGAAACAATCTTCATGAGAACCACAGATATGCAACAATTTATGATAATATTGACTCTTTTTTCTGGAGTTCTACGACTCACCATCTTAGCACATAACTATAGGTAGCTAGCTATAGGTCTTATCAGTCACTGACAAATAGGGATGGCAACGATACATCGATATATCTGAAATATCGATAAATACGTGTCGATATATCGATATATTACTATCGAAATTTGCTTTCGATCGTATCGGACGTATCGATATTTTGGTCCGATATATCGAATACCTAAATATTGACGTTATTCTTTCTACTCAAAATTATCATGACTGGAAGAAAAACATATTTAAATATCCTCTTGTGCGTACAAAACATGGATTAACATAATAAAGTCACTTTATTTAGTTTTTTACGGGAGGTAAACGCACTAAAATGTAGTTTATTGTAGACCAGTGGGTGGAACGGGTAAATGAAGTTGTGTGCGAGTTGGCAACGCTGACTCTAAGATGACTAGACAGTCGTCTTACAAATCATTATTACACTATTCTTTTATAGTTAACATAATAATTAAAATTATAATAATTATTATTATTTAGATTTTTTTCCATTCAACTTCACAGACCACTACTTGCTGTTTGTTGTTTTTAATTAATCATTTTTAGTCTGAAATTATCGAATTTCTTGTGTTTATACAGACAAAAAAAGCATGCAAACAATTAAACAAAGTAGGCTAAAATTTACTTAAAGATGTGATAAAGGTTAAAAAAATATGTTATAAACTTAAAAATCTAATTATTCTTACCTAAATAAAAAATTTTCACAAAATAAATAATAATATTTATTTGTGTACGAAAAATCCACATCAATACAAAAAAAAAAAAAAAAAAAAAAATCAGATAATAACAAATCTACTATCACTTCCCTATCAAATATACAAATTCTCCTGTATTGTTGATAAACGCTGACATCTTATGTTAAATAGATTGAGGAAAATGTAAACCCAGGTCAGAAATTTTAAGAATACTACTAAATTAAATCTGTTAGCTGGATGAACACTTTTGCTGTTTACACAATTCTGCATAAGTACTATAAAAGTCTTCTACCTCGAAAAGAAAAACAAATATATTGACAAACACTTAAAATTCCTTAAAAATATATAAATTGGAAAACGAACTGAAGGTTTACTTGCTTTAAATCAGAAAAAAGAAGAAAGAGAGGAGAATAAGGAAACGCGTTTTCCAAAAAACAAACTTCATCAATTTTCATGAAATTGAAAGCTATGTAGGTAAAATTAATGAAGACGAGATATTGTGGGCTCCATTGTTCCCACAAAAAAACTAATTTTGTTTATTTTTGAACGTTTTTGAGAAGGAAAAATAAACATATCAACTTATCTATCCTATGTATGACGCCTTTTATCCCTCAGTCAATTTCCAAAAATCCAAGTGTTTATTAATAGTTAAACAATTAATTGTTGCTTGTTTAGTAAACAGTTTAAATTGAAAATCTAAAGGGAGTAACGTATTCAAATTAAAATATCAACTCGCAGAAGAAAATGTTCTCCTAGCCTGATTGGGGTGAGGTGGAAGAAAGGACTTTAAAGTCCTAACTTAGCCCCTATTGAAGACGATTTTCATTTAATTTCATTAAGTCATCTGCTAACGATTACAAATGGTTCATTGCGAAATACACCTCATATTTTCTTTCTGAACAACAATAATTAGAATACCGGTCAGTTTTACAGTACATTAAAATCATATTAAGTCACTGTGACTTGCTCATTTTATACATGACCGGAGCATTGCTTCACTCTTGTTTATTGACTGCAATTTATTTCGTTTGTTTACGTTATAAGAAGACAAATGACGATGGGCAATTATATTTAATTATCAACGACAATAGAGCAGCATTAATTGGTGCTCTGGCAAATATATCAGACGTCATTGCTGAAGAAATCGGTGATCGGAAAACGTGCGTTGATAAAAAATCGTAAAACGTCTTTACAGACTACTTCAGGTGGTTTGAGGGGTAAGTAAACATGTTACAGAAAAAGGCATTTCAGTAATTATTCAGTTTAGCCCCACCTAATGAAAGAATTATTGATGTGGCTCTAGATTTGACTGCATTTTCACGAAATACACTTTTTATTCCAATCTAAAGTTGTATACAAATATAAAATTGTAGAAATGAAGAAATGCGTCCTCGCCTTTGCTCCGGATGATGAGAACTTATAAAATATGATGCTTTCGGGTGGAGGGAAAATTGATGTTTTTTGTGATTCCATTAATATGTTTAAGGAAAAATGTGAAATGTACCTGGAAGCACAAATTTTATGAAAATAGACTTTTTTTATTTTTATTTGCAACGAGTCACTTTTTACGATAGAATTAAGTTTTTTTTTTTACTTTTCTTTTCCGATTCTGTAATATAAATCCTTAATTCATTAATATTATTGTTCATGTTGTGTTGTGTTGTTTTTTTTAATTTTAAATATTTTATGCTAATTTATTTAAATTATGTTCTATAAATTATTACCTATTTATATTTATTAGTTATTCAATGTATACTTGTCAACTATTTATTTATATTTATTATTATATTTTACATATTTATTATATTTGTTACCTATTTATTGTATATTTGCTAACTATTTAGTTCATATTGATTATTACTCGTATTTGTTACATATTTATTGCATATTTATTAACTATTTATTGTATATTTATTTATTAACTATTTATTATATATTTATAAAATATTTATCAAGTTCTTGGGCCTTATAACTTGTAAATATGTGATGCTTGTTTATTATTTTTTTAATAGTGTGTAGACTGGCTGGTTGAATGAAATATTTATTGGGTTCAAAATGTTAAAATGTTTTGCATCAATCTAATTGGGTCTATGCCTGTATTGTTGCATGAAATAAAATAAATAAATAAAATAATTAGCATATTAGATGTTAGTATAACACACATGTGAGAAATAGGGTTAGTTGTACACCATATTAAGTCTCACAATGATGATAACATTGTGTTTCAAAATCGATCACCAAAGTGTTTTACACCTTTAAATTTTATTGTAATATATTTGTGTTAAAAAGTCTTAAGTCAGTGAAACTTGACTTTGTATTTTAAGGACGTGACTAATTAGCTCAGTTCAATATTCATTTTAAGGACGTGACTAATTAGCTCAGTTCAATATTCATTTTAAGGACGTGACTAATTAGCTCAGTTCAATATTCATTTTAAGGACGCGACTAATTAGCTCAGTTCAATATTCATTTTAAGGACGTGACTAATTAGCTCAGTTCAATATTCATTTTAAGGACGTGACTAATTAGCTCAGTTCAATATTCATTTTAAGGACGTGACTAATTAGCTCAGTTCAATATTCATTTTAAGGACGTGACTAATTAGCTCAGTTCAATATTCATTTTAAGGACGTGACTAATTAGCTCAGTTCAATATTCATTTTAAGGACGTGACTAATTAGCTCAGTTCAATATTCATTTTAAGGACGTGACTAATTAGCTAAGTTCAATATTAATTTATATTGAAAGTTTTAGGTAAAAATGCGTTGAAGATCTTAGTATAAATATGTAATATTATAAAGTTTCTATCATTGACTGACTGATATTGTTAGATCTTTGGACAATAACACTTGGCACACATAATATTCTTTATAGGCTTTAAGTACATTCGTAACAAGAAAGGATTTTAAAATTTAAAATGTTTTCTCTCGCATATTTAAAATAAGGTAGATTATAAGTGTCCCGACACCGGTCAATCAAAGTCTTTGTTACCAATCTCCATGCGAATTAAAGAGTTTAGGTTATTGCAACTTGATATATTTAATTTTTTTAACAATACAAGAGGCAATTGTGACGAAAATTAAAAAACATTACACAAGGAAAGTGACACGAACTTTACGAGTGACAAAGTGGGCACCTAACGTGTGCAGGGGTATCCTCTATTCAGTTATGTAGTTGGAGAGAAAAAAATATTTCATTATTTGTATCTGTAAATTTTAAATACATTATCAACGTACGTAGTGCGCAAAGCTGTTTTTTTCAACGCAAACCCTCCCTTATTTCTTGGTTAATTTTAACGATTAAGGTGACAAAATTTGCTCTTATTTTCAGTTGAGCAATGATGTCTTCATTGTTAAATAATTTTCCTAGGGGAGGCTTTTAAGCACGATTCTATTCACATCTGACCTAAGGGCTCTGCTCCACTGCCCTTTAAAGTTTTAATGGGAGTTATTTTATTTATTTCATCATCATAGCTGTTAATTGAAATGAACACTTTTGTAATATACTAAGTTTTGACATTAGGTTGGACTATTAATAGGCTGCAACTCAAATGTAGGAGCAGTGAGTCAGCTACTGTAAATAAATTTACTTTTTAAGTCACCATTAATACAGTTTAATCACTAATAATTGTAGTCAAAAGTCACATGTCCAGGCCGAAGGTATCATGAGTGTAGCGAGTGACGGGGTTGGCATGCGAAGCGTGCAGGGGTGTCCCATAGTAATCACTATACTCGTGGTAGTACAACGCGTTCGGACTTTTCTTGCATAACTCCGAACTGCGTCATATTTGTTGTCGTACTTTGCGGTCACAGAGAAACCACGACATCGCAATTTCTCGGTGTCTGTTTAGCACTAATTAAAGATATGATGTTTCAGACAAAAACTACTCCAGCTTAGATACGCAGCTTTCAAGTTGTTGTGGGAATCGCTAAATTGTCGGTTATTAAAAACTAGTTCTAGATTCATTACGCCTCACTAATCTGTTTACAACTTGATTCCTTAAGTGGTGATTATAACATAACTTCAAAGTATGTTAAAAAAGGCTATAATATACTCACTTGGTTGTGGTCGGTAACTTCTTGTATTAAAAGTTCAAATTTCTCAAATTTGAGAAATTAACACATCTTTTGCGTGTTTTAAGGGTGCTATGAATTATAACACGAGTGTGGAGTGATTGTGGATGACATGTGTAGTCTGGTTACTAACATAAGCTCATACAGTGTATTTTAATAATTTCTTAAAAGCACCTCCTTTGATTAAAAGAGTCAGTCTTCCTATAAGTCATAAATATGTCGGGAGAAACCATTAAACAATTTTCTTTATGGAGATATGGATGCATAAAGTGGACATTTGGCTTTTTAAATACATTATTAGGAGATGTATTTTATTACAATTTTGAGGACATCTTGGACAAAAAGTATTAACCAAGCTAGTGTGAAGTAAAAATTAAAACAAAAATATTATTTTTAAAAGCGTAACTAATTATCTTTTTATTACATGAGTGTGGAGTGATTTTGGATGACATGTGTAGTCTGGTTACTAACATAAGCTCATACAGTGTATTTTAATAATTTATTAAAAGCACTTCCTTTGATTAAAAGAGTCAGTCTTCCTATAAGTCATAAATATGTCGGGAGAAACCATTAAACAAATTTCTTTATGGAGATATGGATGCATAAAGTGGACATTTGGCTTTTTAAATACATTATTAGGAGATGTATTTTATTACAATTTTGAGAACATCTTGGACAAAAAGTATTAACCAAGCTAGTGTGAAGTAAAAATTAAAACAAAAATATTATTTTTAAAAGCGTAACTAATTATCTTTTTACAAATGACGTCTGTACAAATTTTGAGTTAAAATTTCTATATATCATCCTTGGCTGAAAGAGTAGATTAATAATATATAAAAACTTCATTGCTAGAGTTACATAAACGAGGTAATTATGTACTTTTGTACAATTTGTGGGGTGGGGCAAGTGGGGATAGTGAGGGAGAGAGGGGGTAGTTATGTTGTATGTGTGTTAATGAGGCAGGCTCTCTGCTACTCCAAGTGGCAGTTGTGTGAAAGTCCTTGGAGCACTCAAATGACTGGCTGGATAAACACACTACAATACAATTCTGTCTAGTGTAATCTATGTTTCTTTGCATTTATAGTGTAATGGGAGTATATCCTCTTTAAAAGTACTGGAGAGACTAGGAAATGCCGCATGGTCCTAGTCTTGATGAAGGGAAACTCCTGATATTCACCTCCCCGTGATAGAGAGGGGGCAACGTTTGTTCAACAAACGGCAAACGAATACAGGGACCGAGCATCTCCCGGGATAAGGAGATAACCTTCTATCAGTTGTCTCTCCGGAGGGCGGATGAGCGGTTAGAAGGAAGGGTACCCTTTTGTCGTTGGAGTGAGAAAATGCTCCTAAAGGCGGAGCAGGACAACGGTATAGGATGGAGAAGGAAACGGGAAACCACTTCAGTAAAAACCCACTGATTATCTCAAGTATCAGCAGCTCAAAATCAAAACGAAATTGAATAAAGTATTTTTGGTAAAATTCTCTGAACGTAAAATAGTCCCCCAATCGGATCTCCGGGTGGGGACAGTGAAAGAGATACGTAAATATAAAGATGCTCGTGTAAAAAGGATAGCAAAATGGAACGTTAGATCTCTGTTGCAATGTGGAAAACTTGAAAATGTGAAAATGGTAATGAAACGAATGAATATTGATATCTTAGGATTTTCAGAAATGAGATGGCCAAACTGGAGATTTCTGGTAAGAAGTCTACATAGAGTAACAGCTCAAGACAATCCTGGGTTCACAGGAATGGGAATTGTCCTCAACAAACTATTGGGAATGAGAGTTAAGGGATATATTTAATATAACTAGAGAGTTATTCTTGTCAGACTGGAAATAAGACCAAGAGACACAATCGTAATCCAGGTATACATATATGCCAAGAACTGGATATAAAGAAGATAAAATTGACATGATTTATGAACACATAGAAGAAATTATTGGCAGGATTAAAAGAGAGAAAATCTTATTATCCTTGGAAATATGAATGCTGTTATTGGCAAAAGGAAGGATAAGGAGTGACTGAAGAGTTTTGATTGGAGTCGAGGAATGAAAGAGGAGAAAAATGTGTGTAATTCTGCCAAAGAAACAAACAAACTTTTCATCACAAATACCTTCTTTAACCGTCATCGAAGGAGAAGGTACACTTGGAAAATGCCTGACGATGTTAACCGATATTGAATAGATCTCATAATTGCTAAGCAAAGATTTAAAAACCAAGTTAAAGATCTTTAACCAGGTCATGATGTGGGAAGTGGTAATGATGACAAGCGAATTAAAATGTAAGAAAACTGTAAAGAGAAACAGATGCAAATGGGATCTGTTAACTCAAAAACAAGAATATAGCGCGATCATATCAACGAGCAACGGAGAAAACGAAAAACACAGATAGCTGCAATGACATCCAAGAAAGCCTAAGAAGAAGCAGCAGATAAAATAATAGGGAAGGAAAGGCTAGAGAAAAGATAAGAGTGGATTACTACTGATATTATGAATATGATGGAAGAAAGAAGGAAACTGAAAAGCTCAAACAAAGAGGTAGATCAAGAGATATATAGAAGCTGAAGAACAGAATCAAAAGAGAAGCAAGACAAACATATCTAAAGGATGGCTGTGTTTTGGTTGAGAATAACATTAAAAGGGAAACATGTACAAGGCTTATAGAACAGTGAAACATTTATTTGGAGACAGAAGGAATAGAAGCAGAGTGGGGATGGATGAAAATGGCAATATTTTTGATAATGACAATGGCGTTGCCAGAAGATGGAAATAGTATTTAGAAAAACTTTACAGTGGGGAAAATTGCCTGGGAACACAATTGAGGATGAGACAGAAGTAGACATGAATAACCTGGGCGCACCTAATTGAAAGATGATGTTTGAACTGGCGTGAAAAAACTTATCAAAGCAGGAGAAACAATAATGCAACATGAAGCTGTTTCCTCTGGTATGCAACATTTTTGAAAAAGAGAAAGTACCCATGGATTTTAAGAGGAACATTTATATCCTCATCTCTAAGAAGACAAATGCAACAAAATGTGAAAAATATAGGACTCTTAGCCTGGTGGTTGCAAGATAAGAACCACGATTGTATTAAGTCGCATACAGGAAAGAGTTGAAGCTAAACTATCAGAACATCAGTTCGGTTTCCATAAAACCAGAGGAACCAGGGAAGCAGTACTAGCTTTAAAATTGGCTATAGAAAAACGGCTAGAAAGGAATTTAACTACCTATATAGCTTTTGTGGACATAGAAAAAGCTTTTGACAATGTGAAATGTGATAAAATGATTTAGGTGAAAAAGGCAGGAATAGACTGTAAAGACCGAAGAAAAATACGGAACCTTTACAAAAATGAGATAACTGTAGTAATTGTTGGAAGAAAAAGTCGGAAAGAAACACAGATACGGGAGGGGGTTCGGCAGGGATGTGCACTATCACCCATTATCTTTAATCTCTACATGGAAGAGGCACTCAAAAAGTATGAGAAAATTATCAGACAGGTTTACTAATACATAGACAGAGAATAGATATGTTAAGATATGCTGATGATACAGCTGTCCTAGCCAAGAATGATGAAGACCTTGAAGCCATGTTAATTAAAATGAATACTATAATGTTAGAAGAATATGATATGAAGATAAATAAATCAAAAACAAAATTAATGGCATGTGACAAAGAGGAGCAAGTGGAAAGCAGGATTCATATAAACAATGAGCTACTCGAACAAGTTGGCTCGTTTACTTATAAGAAATAAGATCAGTAGAGATAGATGAGGCAAAATAGAAATAAGATGCAGGATTGCTCAAGCTAAGACTGCTTTTATTAAGAAGATAAAGCTTTTAATACCTAAAAGCATCAGTCTTGAAATAAGAAAGACATTAATGAAAGTATGTGTTTGGAGTATGGCTTGTGAAACCTGGACCCTAGGGACAGATGAATATAATAGGTTGCGGGGTTTTGAAATGTGGCTTTCCCGCTCTATATACGATTGCTTCAAATAGAGTGGGTTGATAGAATGAAAAATGAGGTCCTTAGGAGAGTAGGAGAGAATAGAAGCTTGTAAAAAATCAAATGTTGAAAGAAGAGTTGGTTTTGTTGGTCATAAAATAAGACATTATGGAATTCTGAAGACTATAATGAGACTATATATTAATTCAAATAATGAATTAATATTAGTAATATGAATTAATATATAGTCTATAATGAAGACTATATATTAATTCAAAGAGACCTCGAGGAAGGCCACGACTAAGGTACACGGACCAAATCATAAGAGACGTGGGTTGTGAGACCTATGGAGAAATGAAGAGGAAAGCGGGAAGATGCGAGTGGTGGATATTTGCTGGTAATTTGAGTGCTGCCAACCAATCTTTGGAAAGATTACTATATACCGACACGGCATCCGCTCAATGGTTGTCATCAATATGGTCACTACTAGAGAAGTCTGGAGTGTCCGTGTTGAATGGTAGTCAAGATTCGGGTGTTGTGTAGAGAAGAGAACTAAGTGTCAAACTTGTCAGTTACCTGAAAATCAGACCAACACTACGTGGTTCGGATTCCACGTAAAGCTGTAGGTCCCATAGCTGCACTGGCTATTTGGCTATTAATAAATAGTCCTTTCTGAGCTAAGTCAAACTCAGATAGTAACAATGACTACACTCGTTCATCTACACTCATCACACTCATTCATGCCTCATATTCGCCCATATCTCTATGATCGGCGTCTTAGAGATGAATAAATGAATAAAAAATGAATAAATATAAGGAAAAAAGGAATGTATCTGCAACAAGACCTGCTAGTGGTAATTGCTTAACATTTATTTTATTTATAATTATAGTTAAATTAAGACAAGGGCGAATATGGCTGCTAATAAGTGTGGTTGAACTACCGTTGAGTATTCCATAGAAAGGTCATTCGGGAGATTATCTCCCTTAAAATCCAAGGATGAGTTGGTAAATGGTGAATCACTAGATTGTGATATTACAAACAAATTCTTCTTACTTCCAGTATTATTTTCCTCCCATTCAATCCAAAGTCAGGGTAAAGGTGGTGTGGCTTATATTGAAACTAAATAATGAATTTTAATAAATAACAAACATCAGGGATCTGATGAGTTATAATACAATTAAGAGGTTAAATTCAATAGTTCACTATCCAAAATACAAAAGGTCGCTACTGGAAATTACCATCAGTATCGCTTCTCATACTCGGGTTGAATGGGGAGGGGGAGGGAGTTGAACTCTGGATTAAAAACATCCAAAAGATCGTAAGAGGAAAAATAAGTTATTAAATAAAACAGAAAATACTAAATAATATTTGGTGGTCATAATATTTGTATTATTTGTTTTAAATGTTTTTAATAAGATGTGATAATATCATCAGCAGTTATGGTCATTTAATAAAACCCACTCTTGATATATCAGTGTGATCAAGGAAAGTGTCTATGGCTGAGCCTTTTGACAGAAATGTGATTATGATTTATTGTGATTACAGCACTCATTCATAAACTGAACAATGCAGCAAACAATTTTTTCGTTTATTTTTATTAATAATTATATTTATTAGTCTAACTAGACAGTTAAAATAAAAAGTAGCAACAAGTTTATTCTGAGCTCAATTAAATTGGTTGAAGTCCAGTTTTATAAACTAACGGTTCTCAGTTCGACCCCAATCAGAGTCGTAACATATTTTTAAAGGGATCAGCTGATAACCACCAGCTGTTTATTTGTCGCTGGGCTATTAATGAATGGCACTTTCTAAGGAATAGTCAGTCTTAGTTTTTAACAATGACTATATTCGCTTATCTTCACTCATCACACTAATTCGGAATCCATTTTCGCCCATCTCTTGACGATTGACGTCTACAAAAATTAAAATAAATTAAAACAAAATCCTGTAACTCTGTAAACTCATTGTTGATATTTTATGCTTAACTAGTTGAGAAGGTTGCATGATAAGAATGATAAGCCAATTTAAAATATCAATTTAATTCCATTACTATTTATAAATTATTCACTTCAAATAGTAAACGACATTGAATGATCATAGGTTAAAAAAGACTATAGTCATAAAAGATCCAATTATTTTTCTTGCTCAAACTAACTAAAAGGATGATTGAGTTATAGGTTGTAATTAATTACTGTACTCTGGATCTGTAGTATGGAGGTATACAACTTATTTTCATGTATTGACAATAATTAAACGTAATTATGTTAAACATTGAATCGGAGTTATGTTTAAACATTAAAATAAATTATATACCTTAAAACCAGGATATTGTTTAGTATAAAAAATATTTTATTTCAAGATGGTTTACTTGTTTGTTGCAAGTGCTTTTTCGTATTTTAATAATACCAAAGTAATACAAAACTCAATCATAGTTAAAAGCATAATTCTCTAAAATATACTTTGGAAAATAGAGTAATAGTGATATAGGCCTGTTTGTCATATAGTAATGACAGTTTTTTGTGTGTTAACAACGTGGTAATGCCATAATTTACAAAAAGTGTCGGCATGTAATGGCCGATGTACACGCATACAACTCACGCACGCAACGCTCTCTATAAACAGCTGTCTTGTAGATCTTGATGAATTAAAACCTTATTTACAAGGTGACTGTTGTATTCACTATTATTATTGTTGTTATTCGTGTTGATGTACAAGTGTAGTCATTGTTACTAACTACGGTCAACTGTTACTTAGAGAGATCCATTTATCAATATCCCAATAATCAGAGAAACTAGGGACATACTGCTTTACTTGGAATACGAACCACGTAGTTTGGTCTGATTTTCAGCTAATTAGCAAGCTGATTGATTACTCAATTCTCTTTCTTACATGACATCCGGACACTGACTACCACCCAATATGTACACCCCAGACTTCTCTATTAGTCAACGTCGATGTCAACCATTGAGTAGACGCCGTGTTGGTGTAAAGAGGGCCGTACATAGAGCCCATCGCCTATAATGTTCACAACATGTTTCTCCTAAGTATCTGGGTTACAGCACTACGCATTAAAATATTTCACCTGCTACAAAATGAACATGAACTAAACTATCCGAAAATTTATGTGTAATTTTCAGATAGTGAGGTTATTATAATCCTGGAAAGCTTTTATTTGCTTTATTATGGTTCTTATTTCTACTCTTGCTTTGACTTATAGTTTAATCTAATATGGACTGGTTTCCTCTGGTAATTAGATTAACAATTCTCGTATTATTTTGTTTTTTACTATTGTCTGTACTTTGTTGCATAGATTACATAGTTACAGGTTCTTATTAATAATGCATTATTCTTGTTACAACTAGTTAATGACGTGCTGTTCCCTTTGTGTACTTTTTGTCCTCGTGGTGTTATTTATTGCATGGAGTTGAATATTTGTTAGATAATGTTGTAGTAATATTTCTCAAATTAATTAAAAAAAAAAAATATTAGAACAAGTTTTTTCCCACTCGTTGTCTATCAATTCAACGATGCAATCATTCAATAAAATTTTTATTGAACATTCTTTCTTTTTGAACTACTTTTCTGTTGTAATCTTTCTAATATTTTAACTTTTATAAAATTATTTGTTTTATGTAGATCACGTTGTTTTCACTTGTTGTTTAAAGGGTTTCTTGTGAAATTCATCTACTTGTATGTTTTGTTTTTGTGTTTTGGTCTTTTTTTTATTATTGTGCATATGTTTATAGGAATACTAATATTATATAATTACTAGATTTATTAATTTTTATTTATATCTTTTTTATTGCAGGATAATTGGTAATCAATATTGTATTCGTTAATTTTAGAATGGTTTCCTGTAGGAATAAACAGTTAAATAAATTTATAAATGAAGGGTAATGTTTAATTTGTGATAACTTGTAATAGTGTGTTTTTATGATACGAATAGAGGGAATACAGAAATTAATTATATTACCATTGATTTTATACACACAGATATATGTCTCATCTAATATTAAATTTTGTTTCCATGATTATAAGCTGTTTTGTGGTTCATTGTGGAACGCTAGTGTAATCCCATGTAAATGTAATGTCAGACCTGACTAACAAAAGTACTGGCACAGACATTCCTGTTTGATGAGATACTACCTATTTTTAAGTAGTTGTAATTCCTATTAAAATTATTTTTATGTGTACGCGCTGCAGGTGGTTACTGAGATTAGGCTAGTGGCCTTTAAAATGTAGACTAGCCTAAATTGTACTTGTTTCTTTTATTAATTAAATTAGTTACTGTAACTGAAAAACTTGCCAAAGTGGTTAGTCAATTTCCAAGTATTGAAGTGTTTTGCATAATTTATTAGGGTAGAAATTCAAATTTGGTGTGAGTTAAAATACAGGACTTCATGAATAAGTTGAGTGATATTTATTTCTATATGTTCGAAATAATATACTGTATTTAGAGCAATATCGTAGTAGTAGACAGCTTTTAGCTAATATGCCAGAGTGCAGCACAGATCACTGGCTATGTTAACTAAACTACTATCTAGTGGACTAGTTAAATACTAATTGAAATTACCGGAACTTTAAAATCATGAAAAGTACAGCTGTTACTTAACAGTTAGTTGTTGTCAATATTTTTGTTAAAATCTAACCAAATAAAGTTTGGTTCCCTTTTAAACATCTGATTCTGTATAAATTAGACGAGGGAGACAAAGGTAGTTGGACATTTGCCATTATTACGTGAAAATTACCAATCACGACGTTTCGATTTGGTAAAACCCTAACCTTTTTCAAGTGCTAAAAACTAAATGACCTCTACACAAACATATTATAAAACTACGTTGTTAAACTAATAAACTAATCTACTTTAATAATTATCTACATTTTAACCTAGATCCTAGACTGGGGTACAAAAAAATGAACTTCTACTGAATATAAAAATGTTAACAGGGTTAAATTAATATAACCAATTAGGCACTATCAAGGTCACGATATCAACGAAAAAATGTTAAAACACAATTAAATTGATATTCAAATCAGACTGAATTGGTTATATTAATTTATTTTATAATCTAGGTTAAAATGTAGATAATTATTAAAGTATATAAGTTTATTAGTTTAAGACCGTAGTTTTATAACATGTTTGTGTAGATGTAATTTAGTTTTTAGCACTTGAAAAAGGTTTGGGTTTTACCAAATCAAAACATCATGATTGGTAATTTTCACGTAGCGATGACAAATGTCCAACTACCTTTGTCTCCCTCATCTGATACTCCATCATTAACAAATTTCTGTATAAATGTCTTTTTCTGAAAAATAGAACAGTAATAGTACAGTTAAACTTGATTTTCAATATTTATTCTCAGTTTTGTCAATAGTTACAAAAACGTATACAATATAAAATGGCCCATTCTGAGTCCATAGCGTTGTAACTATTTTTATATAACTGTAGATAGGGGCTGAGTATAGTCGACATGGGTTCAGCGCACTGTTGGATGTGACCCTTATTTTTTTCTTCCCTGCGGATGTTGTCAAAGATAAGGTATAAAACTAAGCATCAGACTTGTCAGTTAGCTGAATATTGTACCAATATTACGGGTTCGGATTCTATTTAAAACTGTACATCCATCATTTGCCCTAGCTATGTTGTTAATACACGTGTATTATTAAAGATCGCAATCGATGTTTTGAAATATATATGTATTAATACTTCGATAGCTAACCAATAATAGCAACCTGAGTTGGTAACAATGACTACACTGGTTCATATATACTCATTTGCAATTCATAGTAGTCACTATGTTGTTGAATAGGATTAAAAGGAATAAATGAAGTAATAAATGAGCTGTGTGATTGTGATGTATAGATTCTTAGATCAACATCAATATAGAGGGCGGACCTGTATGTTCTTAAGTTTCATTACTCATTAGGCTGGAGATGAATGTTTGCATATAAGCATATTTAGTTATCCCCAACGGTATAACGCTGCACAAGTGAGAAAGCTATAATTTTAAAACATATGTTTAATGTTTTCAAACACTATTCTCAATTATGACGTTTATAAATACTTTTGTAAAAGTTATAACTGATTTTGTTAAGAAAAAAACACACACGTGCTAATTATCTATTTACGTTTCTTACGAGGCACTTGTTGGTGAATTATTTAATTGTTTTTAATGAATATTTTTTTAATTAACAACCATAGTTTTTTTAAATTAGTAATACTTTGAAATCAAATAAGCAATAATTATTTTTAAAGTGGGCGTATTACATTTCCTTAATTTTTCCCATGGTTCTAGGTTAATACAAAGATAGAGTGTGTGTAAAAGTTATTTTATTACAAGTTTTACAAAACAAAACAAAAAAATGAGAAAAAACACAAAAAATTGCTTACTAGGCAAACAGCTGGAATATATTTAATCCAAATATTATTTTTTTGAGCAAAGAACATTTTTGGTTAAATACAATCAAATCCATATATTAAGCTAAAACTATGAATTACTTTCCAATAAAATTCGTCAAAAAGTTATTATTGAATTGAAATCACTTTTTGATAACTTCGGTAGAGATTAATGAGAACGCCTTCAATATTGCATATACAATCCTTGCACTACATTGCAGTATTGAAAACTTGTATTGAAATAGACGCAGGCGCTGATTAAATACTGTTTTGATGCAAGGTTAATTTAAAGGTTAATATTTAGTGGTTAGTATTATTATGTATTATCAAATAAGAAAAATTATCATATGAGACAGAATAAAAATATTACTAAATATAGAATATAGGTGTCCAACATTGGATAAGTTGAATATTTTGTCTATTTAATAACCTGCTCTGTGTTTTGTTGAACATTTTCTATTTCTGTTGTATTTCGTATTGTGTGTTTTTTTTTTTATTTTTGATAATTTTGTGTTATGTGTGATAGTTGTTAAGAACACTTGACTTTCTCAACAGTCACCCGTAGTTTTAAGCACACAAGTGTTTTCTTGGATTAGTATGAGTTAAGAATAAACTAGATGTATATATAGGCTGAGATAGAAAGTACACCTGAAGACGACAGAGTTTGTTGTACTTTTCGAAACGTTACGTTTGTTCCCTAAACACTTGAAGCATTGGAATTCTTCAAATATTATCTATCAATCATGAACAATCCAATGATAGCAAATAACTTTAAAAAAACTGTTTTATTTATTTATGTATAAAGATATTTATAGAAGATCCATCCACTAGTTCACATAGTCTTCAAAATCCTGCAGGTATATTTTGTTCAATAAGTGAAGGACCGACTGTCAGCTCAGTTTTAGTTTCGAACCTTGGAACGAGAAATCCGTAGTCGTAAGCGTTTTAAACTGTGGCACCAGAACTCTGTAAAAAACTGTATTATAATTACATCATTTACAGTAGTCAAATTATTACTATTTGATGAAATGTTGTAATTTTGTTCTTGCATGAAATAACGAGTAACCATGATTCATTAAGGATACAACATTATTTTTAATAAATAGTGCAAAATAGAAGTTTAAATTAAAAGGAAGGTTTTTCTAAGTTTATAAATATTTAAAGTACCATTTCTTGAATTGTTTATACAGTAAGGCTGCTTCATTCTCCTTAAACAGTGTCAACTGTGACTATCATCTAGAAATTGAATACATTTTCCTCTTTTATGTCACAGGAACATCTTCTTCCCTCGTTGGTTTGCCAACCACAGCCTACTTTCACTCCAACTACAGCTTGGAAGGGACCTTTGACCTCGGAATTCGAACTTCCAATAAATAAAATTACGAATTTTTTTACCCGACTCATCTTTCCTAACTTTTTCCATCCTAAATTGCATGGCAGGACTTGGGGTCGCCACTAGTGGCGTAGTGCTGTAATCCAGCTACTTGGCGACAAAGTGTTGTAGAGATTGTAGGCAACACGTTCTATGCTCGGTCCTCTTAATACTGACATGGCTGATGTTTGCCATCGGCGTGGACACTACTAAAGAAGTCTGGGGTGTCCATGTTGGATGTTAGTCAAGGTTCAGCTCTTGTGTAGGGAAGAGAACAATCAGACCAACACTACATGATTTGGAGTCCTCGTAAAACTGTAGGGTTGATTAGTTTCCGTGGCTATTGGGCTATTAATAAATAGTTCTTTCTGAGGAACAGTCGACCTTAGTTAGTAACAATGACTACCATCTACATTCATCACACTCATTCGCCCCTCTAATTCACCCTTATATTGACGATTGGCGTCTTATTAACGAATTAATGAATAAACACTAAATTCCTAAACTTTGCAGTTTGACTATCCGTATTGTTGCCTATTTTATTATGAAGAAGATGGTAAAGTTTCCCATTCCAAATCACAATAGTATTTATATTTATTACTAGTTAATATAAAATTGCACGTGGAAGATTATTTTTTCCTTACAATTTGTTTTTAATTTTCTTATAATGTGCAGTAGGTTTTTTGAGTTCCTATATTTTATAAATTATTATCGTCATATTTGGGGTGCATTTGTGTTATCAGATATCCTACTTGCTTGGTATTTCGTTATGGTTTTTCGTTTTATCGTTACGGTTTATATTCACAAATTGCTAGTTTTCTATTAGTGTATGCTATGCCACTATGGTCATCGGTTATACTTTCAGGTTAGGCAACGTAAAAACATATATACAGGGTGCTTTTTTCAAGTTTACCACCATTGGGATCTTTTAAACCTGCAGAGATACAACAAACTTTAAATGGGGAAATTCACCTCATTTTTATACTCATTACAATTACGTAGGTCAAATTTAAAAATTCGGTCGCCATTTTCCAATATGGTGGCCAACTTTGAAATTTCTTAAGGAAACCCCTATATTTTATGATGGTTTAAGGTTATACTAATGGTTCTAAATATTTTTCATTCATGGTATTATTTTGATATAATTAACCGTTTCGCCGCTAGGAGTGCTGAAAGTGTCAGAAATCATTATTTCAATAATTTATTAAAGAGGCGTGTTCTGCCATTTACAAAAATAAAGCTGAACTTATCATGCATTATTTTTATTCAATTGAACGTTGAAAAGCTGTTCAATACATATTTTATACAAAAATATGACAATCACGTAGTTCAAATTTTAGAATTCAGGTCGCCATTTTCCAACTAATGGGCAACTTTAAAATTACTATTAGTAACCCCTATTTTTTTATTATGGTTTTTAGTTTCACTAGTGATTCTAACACTTATATTCTTGGTATTATTTAAATATATTTAACTGTTTTTCCGGTAGGAGCGCTGAAAGTTTAACAAATTCTTAGTTTAACAGCGCTCCTAGCGGCGAAACGGTTAATTATATCAAAATAATACCTAGAATAAAAAAAGTCTTAGAATTACTAGTCACACCTAAATCTATAAAAAATATTGGTTTCTAAAAGTCATTTCAAAGTTGCCCACTAAAATTGGAAAATGGCGACCAAATTTAAAATTTGAACTACGTGATTGTACTATTTTTGTATAAAATATCTATTGAAGAGTTTTTCAACATTCAATTGAATAAAAGTAATGCATTATAAGTTATGCTTTATTTTTGTAAATGGCAGAACACGCCTCTTTAATAAATTGTTGAAATAAGGATTTCTAAAAACTTTCAGCGCTCCTAATGGTGAAATGGTCAAGTATATAAAAAATATCAAAATTATGCAACTCTTAGAATCACTAGTAAAATCTAAAACCTTAGTAAAAAATAGGGGTTTCCATAAGAAATTTCAACGTTGGCCACCATATTGGAAAATGGTGAACGAATTTTAAAATTTGACCTTTGTAATTGTAATGAGCATAAAAATGAGGTAAAGTTCCCCATTTAAAGTTTGTTGTATCTCTGCAGGTTTAAAAGATTCCAATGGTGGTACACTTAAAAAAATCACCATTGGATGGTTTTTTGTTAAGTGTGTTGGAAGATATTTGACTAATATTTTATACCTTACCAAATACCAATACCGAATTCTTTCCATTGTGAACATATTTTGAAATATAATAAAATATTAAAATTGTCCTGTATAAAAATACTTTGCACTGAACTGTTTGTAAAATAAACTTTTCTCTGTTTAATAACTCCACTGCCACCCCATGAAATTGTTGTAAGATAAATATTCTTCCGATTTCAAGGAATAAAACAAAATTGTTGCTCCTAACGTCTTTTTTACAATGGTATCAGATTGTAGCACCCCACGGCCGGACGGGCTTAGGGCTGGTAGAGGTGGCAAGTCTTTTGTTAAGACCTTCAAACTTTACTGGATAGATAAGCATTATTACAGCGTTAGGGATTATCTATCATTCTAGATGGCCATGTTAGTAATAAGTAGTGAATAATATACATATTGAATTACTTACTCTATCTCAGCCATGTTATGAATTGTAAAAAAAACGTGTGTTGACTCCAGTAGTTGGGCACTACAAAGAAAAATCCCTTGTAGACGTGTTGGTAGATAGTATTTAGCCATTTTCAATGTTTCAAGTGTTTTAAGGAACAAACACAACGTTTCGACAAGTATATAACTCCTGTCATCTTCAGGTGATACTTACTACCTTAGCCTACATTCTCCGTTAACCCATATTAATTCAAGAAAACACTAAAAAACTAAGGATGAATGTTAAGAAAGTCAGGTGTTCTTAAAAACTATCACACATAACACAAGTTACACAGAGTGTAAAATACAATATGAAATATAAAATAAATATGAATTATGAACATGTGCAACAACAGAGCACGAGCAGGTTGTTAAATGGAAAAAAATATTCAACTTATCCAATCAGCTTTCCAACTCGACCAGGATGGGTACCACGAACTAATATACTCACCACGAACGTTAGGATAAGAAAAATACTTTTAATACATAATATAAAATACATAAAGCACAAGCGTTGTTTATAATATATTTTTAATTATTTAGACGCCGATCGACAAGATATGGGCCAGTATGAGGTGCGAATGAGTATAGTCATTGTTACTAACTAAGGTCGACTGTCAACTAATGGATACTACTGAAGGAAGTCTGGGTTGTCCATGTTGCTTAGTATTCAGGGTTAGGACGTTGTCAATGTAAGACAATCGAGATTGAGGCTTTTAAATTAGCTGAAAATCAGACCAATACAAAGTGGTTCGTATTCCAAGTAAAGCTGTATGTTCCCTTAGTTGCCCAGGCTATTGGGCTATTAATAAATGGTACTTTCTGAACTTAAATCGAACTCAGTTAGTAACCAGACTACACAGATCATCCATACTCACGCAATCACTCGTAATCGACTTAAAATACGCACAAAATTGTGTCGGCGTCTCGTATGTGAATGTGAATATACCAATAAGAATGTATAGATATAAGCACCAATCTCGAACACTAAACGAAACCGTCTGCAATACCCATCATCTATGGTGAGTTTAACATTTCATATGTTTATTAATATTTTGAAATGATAATGTGATGACAACAACTCTAGATGCAGGCACGAATCTTGGCTAGTCTGCACTAGTGGCGCAGTGCTGTAATCCAACTACTTGGGGACAACGTGTTTGGGAGATTGTAGGCGATAGGTTCCATGCTCATTGCTCGGTCCTCTTAATACTGACACTGCGTCCGCTCAATGATTGCCCCAGACTACTAGAGAAGTCTGGGGTGTCCATAATGGATGTTAGTCAAGGTTCGGATGTTGTGTAAGAGAAAGAACTTAGTGTCAGACTTGTCAGGTAGCTGAAAATCAGACCAAAACTACGTGCTTCGGATTCCACGTAAAGCTGTTCCCATAGTTGCCCTGGCTATTGGGCTATTAATAAATAGTCCTTTATGAGCTAAGTCGAACTCAGATAGTAACAATGACTACACTCGTTCATCCTTCACTCATCACACTCATTCACCCCTCACATTCGCCCATATCTCTACGATCGGCGTCCTAGAAATAAATAACGAATAATAATAACAACTGTTCCTCAGAAAAAGCCATTTATTAATAACCCAATAGAAAGGGTATGTAAAGGACCTACAGCTTTACGTGGAATCTGAACCACGTAGTGTTGGTCTGATTTTTGGCTAACTGACAAACCTGACCCTCAGTTCTCTTCATGCAAAACGTCTGAACATCTAGACTACCATCTAAATTGGACACCGCAGGCTACTCTAGTAGTGTCCAGGTCGGCAACCATTGAGAGGACACCGTTTTGATATTAAGAGAATCGTTCACATAACCTATCGCCTGCAATCTCCGCAACACCGTGTCGACAAGTAGCTGGATTACAACACTGCGTCACTAGTGTTGACAACAGTTGTTTAGTGAACAGTTGTTTCTGTCATCATAAATATTGATTATAGTTGAAGTTGTACTCCGACGTCAACAGTAGAGCCTAAATGTTAAACCAACTAACGACATTCGTATAACAATATACAATATTTACAATTCATATTTTTTAACTTTGTGACAACTTCAGTAACAATGTAATAAAAGTAAAAAATAAATATAGTGAATAAACAGTTTATTTGTAAACATCTAAATGCGTAATTTGTTAATCATAAAAATTGGTGATTTTTAGTTATAAAATACGTAATAAAAAACTTAAAAATTACCTAATCGCCTTGAATCTTTAATAATTATGATCAATTATTACTAATGGGGGCTTCGGCATTGCGTACTGCGAAATATTTTCCTGTAGTTAAAAAAAAAGAAAATACTGTTGAAATCAGTTTAGGGGTTAGCTCAAAAAACTTACTGAACAAAAAACACCAGTCTACGTTACATTTATAAATAGCATATTTTAAAATTTAGTTCGCTCTACAATTGGGAGCGTATTTGAAAAAACGTGGATAAATAATACAACACGAACATTTTTTCAATCAAAAATTCAATTTATTTAAATCGATTCATTCTTAGTGAATTGGACAGTAAACTTAGATATTTATTGGTAATATGTTTATAATATTAACCCCCAACTAGTATCCTGGGGAGTTTCAACACCCCACGAATTAAACTTTCCCAATTTTCATATATTTATTGCTTTTTAATTTTTTTCATATTTCAAGTATTCTTCTTGAAGAGAAAACGCAACAGACATTTAAATAAAAATTGTATAACTTACTTCCCTTTTGCGTTATAAGCTTTTGGGGTGTCGAGACACCCCAGGATACCATGTACGTCAGTGAAAATAAATACCTATTACTTAGATGTAGTGAAAAAAATAAAATAAAAAAAATAAAAACATTTGCATTAATTACAATAATAGGGTGTGCAGAGGTAATTGTCTGTATTGAATGTGTAAATTAAAGAAAGGTAAAGTTAAAAAAATAAAACATGCTGCTTTTTCATTATAAGTATGCTTTTTTATTATTATTCCTTAACTGTTTGTGTGGACAGAGTACATATTATGTGACACAACTATTTAAATTTTAAGATTGCCTATTTATAATTTGAAAGACATTTTACTTTCAATTTTATCCTGCTTTAGGGTATATGATTTTTGGTTTTAAGTTAAAAATCTGAATTAACTTAAAACATTACTAGTTCCTTTGATGAAGTTAGTACATTTAATTTTAGTCTTAAAGTACTTTAAAGTAAAATTTAGAAAACATCTTTAGTTAAAGTCTGCATTTTAGTTTCAAAACAGTAGTAATTTTTCAAGTATTTTTTTAAAAACATTAAAAGATGTTTTAATAAATTTTTTTTACCAATAATAATTTATACAAACGTCAAAATATATATTGTATGTTTTTATAAAATATTGTACCAGTTTATACTCCTTTTGTAACATTTTAAAATGGAGTGTTCGGGCACCCTAGGATACCAGTTGATCAGCTGTTATTAGGTCTTTAATTGCTGCGCATGCGCGTGGTCTCTTACAAAGTGTAACCTGTCAGTGAACGCTAGTTGTAGTGCGTGGTGAGGTTGGACGCAGACGTAACTCGTGTACATTTACAATATGATAATTGGTATTGGTAAGTAGAAAACACGCATTTCATTAATAATTGTCACATATCTGTGTTTGTTGTATGACTATAATTATAGTCAATTCTGGATAGTAAAATGATATTGAATCCCCACTATGTAGTTCGAACATAACCTCACTTTTAAATCGTCTGTTTTATATTACGGCTGGTGGTTTAAAGTAATGATAACTGCTTTATTTTAACGTCCCAACAAATATTACGTAGCAATTAATTCGTACTTACAAACAGAGGACGCCTACGTGCCCCCCCCCCAAATTTCCATATTAGTATTGTACTAATATTTTGAATTAAACTTAAAATGATTAACTGTATAGTATTTATGAAGTTTATTGCCACCAAACAAGTATGGAAAATTTTGCTTGAAAAGGGTTTAGAATTGGCTGTATTTTCACGAGATATGCTTTTTATTCCGCGGAAATAAAGTATTTTACCGAAAAATTCGAAAAACCAATGTCACAACTTTTAGTATTTTTGTCATATTTCCGTTAATTTAAATAGTATTTTTTATGTGTTTTTTTGCGCTGAATACAATTGTGAAAACTATTTTGGTCTATTACAAATATTTCTCGAGATATAACGGAAAAACTACTATCACGGTGCATCGCAATTACCGGCCATTACGCGATCATTATATACAACAACTATTAATCACAAAAACCAAATTTACCCATATGCCTACCGGAGTGACGGCCGACAGGCCGTCACGGAGGCCAAACACTTGAATTTAATGCAATTTACGAATTTTATTGAGAAAATAGACACGTTAGGATAAGTTAGGTTATGTTTGGTTATGTCTGTAAAAAATGCATTTTTCGAACTGAAAAAATAATTTTATTACAAAACCAGTTAAATATTTGTGTTCAGCATAAAAAAACACGAGAAATGAAAAAACGTTGTCGAAATATAACGATGTTTAAAAAAGTTGGATTTTTACACTATCAGATAAAAAACTAGTTTTTTCGAATTTTCGGTAAAAAACGAGTTTTCAGTGGATGAAAACAAACTCCTCAAGAGATATAAACTCACATTTCACCACTTTTTCAACATAAAATCGTATTTTCAGAGGTGGCAAGAAAGTGCATAATTACCAACTGTATGTTTCGTAAATTCATTGCTATTAATATTCCACGGTGTTATAAATTTATGTTGTATTATCTAGGAAATAAATCTATTATTTCCTTTATGTTAAAAATAACCCCTTCGTTAACATTATCAAAAAAGTTTGTATCCGTTAGTTTTTACTATTTATTGCAAATTCTGGAATTCTTGTGAAAATATGTTAAGTTAGGCTACGTTATGTAGTGGAAAGTTGTTTTTAAGGGTTAATATAATATTATTAACGATTAACCAACTAATATATAGTGTAAGCACTAAGTTTAGTTGTACAATGCAGTAACATACTAAACTGTTTTGGGTGGGTCAATACCACCGTACGTGTATGACTGTATCGTAGACAACGATAAATATATTCTTTATTTTAAAATTTAAATCATATTGAATTAAACATAATGCGTGTTATTACTATTTCAACTAACTTTATGGAGGCATAAACAAATGTTAATGGTCCAAATAGTTTGTTAGGTTAACCATAGAGTGCAGTACAGTATTGTATGGCTAAAATATCAAATTACATATTATATTTTAATGCAGTATTTTTAAGAAGACTAATTAGATGTTCCATAGACAATGTTCATAATAAATTTATGACTTTTAGAATAAATATAAAAATAAAAAATTAAATTCATAAAATTAACAAGATTGAATTTAGCAACGCGTTGAGTAAAATGTCGTCTATTTCATATGATTGAACAGTTTACTCAGCCTAGAAATACAAACAAAAAACCTTTAAAGATTCATTAATACGTGGTTTGATAATTATAATTTTTCATTTAGATCTATTGATATCGTCCTTTCAACTAATCTGTTTAAAGAAACGACGTTTAAATTATTTTTAAATAACACTAAAACAATGTTCTGACAATTGACCAAACACAAATCGTACTTACATTAAGGCTTAACTAAATATAGTAACGCCAAGGTGCTTGATATTTAGGAGGTGTGTGCGTGTCGACATAAGACATTAAATTTATTGTCCATTAAATTATTAATTTGTTTAATTCATCATCATGTATCAAAATATTATAAATAATAGAGCATTATTACTTAATTACTTTATTCTTATTACTTTATAACTAATAGGTTATGAAGTAACAAAAAATGCCAGCAATTGCCGCTAGACACGATTCACAGTGAACGAAGTTATGCCATCATACTCGTTAAATAACTTTCGTAGACCTAAACAAATTACCAAAATAGTCTTACGTATTCAACAACAATTACATTATACGTATACGTAAAAACTCGTCAAAATAAAACGATTATACAAAATAACGTAACATACGTAAAACTGACTTCATACGGGAGTAGTATATAATATTATATTATTATATTTAATAGAAGTTTTAAAAAGAAATCACTAAATAGTTAATTAGGAACTGAGTACATTTATTTACCATACTGAACCAAAACAAAAACAAAACATATGATAACAATTATAATAATACTGTATTTTAATACAGCTGTCGAAACTACAAATTAACTTCATATATAACATAGTCTTATGAAACTAACGGTACCGTCATTACTAACGACTTAGAACTGACAAAGACATAAATTTATTTTAGCGTGATCAGTTGTTAAAAATAGAGGTTTCTCAACTTAGGTTTTTGTCACGGAATATAAAACAACATAGCAACAGCTGTGATCGATAATACAAGTAAATAACGTTAGGCTGTTGCTAGATTGTATTGGCTAGAATCCAACAACAACACGACCCTGTAACAGCTTAAAGAATCTAGCCAAGTATCAGACTCGTGCTGTTTTACTAGTATATTTATACACTAATCGTTTAAATGTTCGCTACTCTTTCCAAGGATTTGGATTTTGATAGTTATAAACCTCAATCATTTTTAAGGTGAATTAAGGAGTAAATGATTTTAGAATCATTGTATAGTCTGGCAACTTTATGAGAATTGTGTATTCTATTAAAAAATATCTAATTGAGAAAAAATATATACCTTGTTCAATCACTTTTATTCCTTATACACTACATGTTCTGATCCTTAGATCATCTTCAGGTGTAAATTGTAACAAATCTTGAAGGTATCAATAAAAATTTTAATTAATTAAAACTTAATAAAATGAAAATACATAAAAACTGTTTTGGTTAGCTAGTTGTATATATATATCTTACTAATAATATCTTATACTAATAATAATATATAGAAAAAATATCTTACTAATAACGTGAAATTCGATATACGTAATGTTCAGGAGTACCACAAGGGTCTAATTTGGGACCTTTGTTTTTCTTGTTATTTGTTAACGACATTATATTTTCATTCAGCTGTGCAGTTCATCTCTCTGCCAACGATAATAAAATATCCATGCAGATTGCTAATACAGGATATCATCACGTATTGTTGGATGCTTTAAAAACGTACTTTTCTGTCTAAATACAATATCCAATCACAGTCAGGACTCTTAGAATAATCTGTTAGTAGATAGATCGAGGATTGTTTAGGCAATCCAAATAGCTGGACTACAATACTAAACCACCAGTAGTATATGATGTAAGTATTAATTAGCTAACCAAGTCTTGTTTACATTGTCTTTCGTAGCTAACCATCTTAATATTTTTAATGCAGTGTATATAATGGCAAAAACTAAATCTTTGCCTTTATGTTGGTTCAGTTACTTTGAACTGTGGAAACTAGAGTCCAACGTTCAAGGTCATAACTGAGCTAATGAACGGTACTTCATTCGTAGAATAAATATCACGTACAGGCCTTTGTGGTACATCTGATTTGAAGAGTTATCTAAACACAAGATCAATAAACTTGTTTCTAAACACGGTAACTACAACGAACGTTAGGTATCACACGCATCTAGACATAGCAGCAGCCGAGTAGAAAAACAAATAAAAAATAAACACAAAAATACTCTATACAACTACCGTAGCTTCCACATTATTGGTAAATTAAGGTATCAGTATTTAATGGTTAGTAACAAATCAGCTAATTCACCCGTGTAACGTCATTCCGATTCGCTGCAGAGCTATCGCGCTGCTAGCGCTCCAAGTAGCCGGACCGCACAACTAAACTATATTTTCGTTGTATTCCATTTTGTCTTTTAAAGAAGTAGAATAATAAAAATAGACAACAAAATCATAGCACGTTATAGATATAAGTTATTTGACATTTAGTAATGACAGCTGTGGATGTAAACAGTGCAGATATATGCACTGATGTACTCCCACCGCCAGGATCGGTAGTGTCGTGTAGACAATTTTTAACGGAGTGTCGCGAACTTTGGTCATACGGTAAAGTTTGTTCGTTTTAGTTACCATATTGCCAAATCAAAGAGGTTTCAGTGAATTATAACAGAATACCCTGGGCTTTAGGTTAACGTTTTGCATTCGGTTAATGTGTACCAGAAATATATTTGCATAGACCAGAAAGATATTATAAAAAAGTTTGATTTGTTGGTGGTTTATAATTCCTAGTGTCTCTCTATACTATCATATGTAATATGTTAATATTAACTATGTAGTTACAGAATAAGACGTGCACTCAGTATAAATGGCAGTTCCCCGTTTGTCGCAATACCCCGTAGTTACAGAAATCCCTTAAGGCTCCGTCCAGTTAAGAGTCTGCAGAGGCGTCACAATATTGGATTTATTCCCATAAGAGCAATACTAATAGCAGTGGAACAGCTCTGCAACTTTACAATTTGTCGGAAAATCATTTACATGTTTTGAAAGATTGTAAAAGCATTGATTTCTATACATATTTCTCATCCAATGTTAAATTTTGTGTCTAAAAATATCAGCTGTTTGTGGTTGATTGTGGAGTGCTAGTAAGTAGTCCCATGTAAATTTTATGCAGTTTAAACCAGCTGTGGTAACATACCTCACCAACTAACAAAATTACTGGTACAAATATCCCTCTTAACACCGACACGATCATCTTGGACACTACTAGAAAAGTCTGGGGTGTCCATATTTGGATGTTAGTCAGGGTTCGGATGCTCTTTAGGGAAGAGAACTGAGTGTCAGACTTGTCAGTTAGCTGAAAATCAGACCAACACTACGTGGTTCGGATTCCACGTAAAGCTGAAGGTCCCATTGTTGCCCTGGCTATTGGGCTCATTATAAATAGTCCTCTCTGAGCTAAGTCGAACTCAGATAGTAACAATGACTACACTCGTTCATATACACTCATTCACCCCTCATATTTGCCCATATCACTACGATCGGCGTGTTAGAAATGAATAATGAATTCTTATCCGGTAAGATGTCTATAGTAGATATATATAATCAAGGGTAAAAGTTAATAGAGATACAATTTTTTTTAAATATTTGCGTGTTCATATAAATCATTAAATAATAAAGTGAAATTCAATATTCTTGTTTAATCATAAATCAACATTTTGTAATATTAAAAAGAGGAGTGTCTAGTGATTCTTTAACCCTTTCAAAAAATGTAAAAATTACTCTTGCCATTTAACATTTTCTCGTGGAAACTACTGATGCAGAGCCTTAAGATAGTTGGCTGATAGTGCAGAAGTAGATAGTTCCTTAGTTTACCTGTACGCTGGCCATCCAGGCAGCAGTGCACTTAAATCGTATATCTGCAATCTAAGATCCAGGGTTAAACTATATTCTGCATTTCTTTCCGTTAACCTTATTTAGAGGTAGCCATAACATGAAATATATTATTGGTTATAGTTCCAAGTTTTGATGTAAGCTAACTATCATAATGTTTAATACGCAATTTTTTAAATCACAGAATGTGCTTAGTAATTGGTCCACAGTAAAAGACTGGTGTCAATTCAAAATTGCTTGACACAAAAATAATTTATTTTAATTTTATGATAAAAATAATTTGTTTCTTTATACTTATTAGATCGACATTTGTTGGTGTACTTATGTTGAATGTCTGATTGTTTTAACAACAATATTAAATTTTGTATAGTAAACAACCTCGTTTTTAAGACTCGACTATTGTTTTATTCAACTAACCTTTACAATTATAATAATAATCCATATTTCCTCATTTACATAAATAATACGGTACATTAAACATAACATAATGCACAAATTACATAAGAACTAAAACAGAAAGAATATCAGTCTTAACATGTGAAAATATAACAACCAAATAAATTTGTAAATCAACTATTACGTTTTTTTAAAAGAGGAGTCTCCAAGGCTAAAGCCTGATTTGAGAATAATCAGCGTCACATTAATTACTTATTAGATTGGCTAAAGAAGCTTTAAGAATGATTACTTGAAAATAAATGTTTATTATGTACAATATAAACTATTTAAAGTTTATATTAAAACTATAAAAAATTTACAAAATATACAGCCTTAATTTACTATTGGAATCCTATATTATGCAATTTAAAATAACTAATAAATAAGCACTGCAGTGTCACAGAGTGCAGACAGAACCCACCCCTCGCCGTCCCATAGTCAATCAGCTGTTCTTGAGGGGCAAGAGGGGAGGCAGACAGCGCCGCGACCTTGATCCGTACACAATTAAACACATCTGTTTTTAGTTGTAGAGTGACGTGCATATTGAATAAAGTGGATCATTTGTGCTTCTAAATGTTATGTTATTTTGTAAAGTGTTATGAAAATAATCGGATTAACCTGTTAAAAGCGGTATTACTATTATTTTAATTTCTTTATTTTTACTTAGTCAACTGAGATAACCTAACTAAACATAAATAATTCAACAAGTAAAATATTTTAGGTTAGTATAAATTCCATACCTTCCAAATAATAAATATTTTGTGGAAGTACACTAATTAAGAGTGATTATACAGTGAATACTTTAAATTAAAAATAATTAAAGAATATTAAAGTGGAAGTTGTATTTATAAGTAATTAACAAATTATATTACAACATATCCAATAACCATTTTTGTTAGAAACCTTTAGTAAACTTGGTTTATTATTAAAATTAGTTGGTAGATAGTTTAAAAACCTAGAAGTCATACAGGGAATGGTTTTGGTAAAGCAGGTTGAATTAGGTTTTTGGGACAACGGAATAATTTGAAGGTTGTAGTTTTATTTTACAATATATTAAGGGTCGAGAATTTCTGCTTATTCAATCATACTAATAATACTTTAAATACAAAACTACATCTTAATGAAAGCATTTTCGTTTGCCAAAAGAGAGGGAAGGATGGGTGTCATGGGGATTTTTACACAAAATTATTTCAAACTTTTCTGCAGTGTCAATGATGGTTTTATATTTTATACATACATTCCTCCCCATACTATGATTTCAAACGCTATACTAATATGAATGAGGGTGATAGCTTAATACTCCGTCGTTACATTGGAGAATGTTCATAAAATATGAATAAATACTCTATACATTGATCCGACTAAAACATTTGTTTTAAGTTTTTAATTGAAATTAGAATGTAAATTTTTCCAGACAACGAAGTTGTGACAAGGTCTTCATGGAATTATCGGCAGAATTTGTCATCGAGTTGTTATATCCTGAGTATGAGCAGCCAACCGCTGTTATGTCATGCGTGTGACGAGCCGACCGCTGGTATGTCATGATTGTGACGGACCAACCGGTGTTATTTCGTGCTCGTGAGGAGCCAACCGCTGTTATGTCATGCTTCTAACGGTCCAACCGCTGTTATTTCATGCTCATGAGGAGCCGACTGCTGTTATGTCATGCTTGTAACGGACCAACCGCTGTTATTTCATGCTCGCGAGGAGCCAACCGCTGTTATGTCATGCTTTTAACGAACCAACGCCTGTTATTTCATGCTCGCGAGGAGCCAGTCGATTTTATTTAATTCTAGTGAGGAGTCAACCACTGTTATGTCATTCTTGTAACGGACCAACCACTGTTATTTCATGCTCGTGAAGAGTCAACCGCTGTTATGTCATGCTTGTAACGGACCAACCGCTGTTATTTCATGCTCGTGAGGAGCTAACTGCTGTTAGGTAGCTCCTTTACACACATTATTACTACGGCTGGAGCTAACCTTCACCATGAGTACAATACTAATAGAGAAGTCAGAGGTGTCCATGTTGTATGGTGGCCAAGGTTCGGGTGTTATTTAGAGTAGATAACTGAGGATGAGACTTGTCAGTTGGCTGGAAATCAGAAGTATACTAGTCATTCGGAAACCACATCAATCTATGGGTCCTTTAGTTATTTCTGAACGTAAGTCTTGCTCAGTCTGTAACGAGACTTCACAGGTCTTACACACTCATCCTAGAAACAAGCAATCGTCCCATCTTCTGAGTAATCTAAATTTGAATCTAATTTACAAGTTGTCCAATTAATTATTCTCTTCACCTAACATCCCCTCCTCCCCTGTTTTCCGCCCACCGTTCATTACATGTCTTTACCTATATACTCGTATACAATTCTTTGTTTCATACAAGAAACACGCACACTCTAATGCTCTCTCTCCCATCCAACTAACATGATCTGATACTCTACTTGTCTTTTTCACTTTGTAGTCTACAGTATACTGTGTATTGTTATCGCTATTAAATACTTGATTTAATTAACAACACTCTTGATTTGGTTGGATTTTTGCACACATGTCTATTTATGAGTTGAGAGGCGTGGTATGATCGAAAATAATGTTTGCCCAATATTAAAAAATATATTGAAATATTTTATTTTCCTATCAGTCGTCTTTAAAATTGAAAATACACAAATCTTTACATTATGCACACCACATTTTCTTACATTTTTTCAATTTCGAAATGGAACAATTTTTGCAAATTTGAGTAGGTATATATTATGATATAAAAACATAATTACTAGACACGGCACAAGTTTTAATCCTGATTATGTAGCAAATCAGAATATAACTTTTAGAAACAAATAAACATTTAACACTACCTCGAAAGTGTTAAACTTTAAATAACACTACCATATTCAGTTTAGAATTTCCCATTAAAATTTAATAGTTAATCACATTAATAGTCCAGATACAACCCATTTTCAGAGTTGGACAGAGAAGGAATTGAACTGTTCGCTCTAAAGGGAATTTATGCATTTCCCAGATGTTTAATTCCACTAAATACTTAACTGTGACAGCTGTTAATTCCAGTAAGTGATATTTAGGCCAGTTCCAGATAAGTTATCAGCACAATGTACATTCTTGTGCCGGCGTTCCTCGCAGATCGATTCCTCCGTTCCCCGCGCGCAGGGCGTGCCGGCACAAGGCTTTCAGTAGGACGCGGGCTGCGCGCCGGGGCGTTAGACCGTCCGTCGTAAAAGTGTTAACCGGTGAAGTCGGTTTTCAGTAGATTATTTTCCGATCGCTGTGTGTGTTTATTTCATTAATTCCTACATTTATTTATTGAAATCACGAATATTTTTTTGGTTTTCTCTATATAGTTAAATTATACTTGAAATGGGCCTGTAATTTTGAAATTCTATCTCATACCTAATTTTTTTATTGGGATGGTCATTATGTATAGTTATAACAAAATAGTTGTGACAATACTATTTTATAAATGTTAGATTGTTCTAAAAGTTTGTAAGGATTACTATTTTGTAGAATTTTAACTGAAAAAGTTTTTCTTAAACAGTGCTTCTTCTTGTCGCAAAGAGACTTAAGTGACCAGGGAAAAAAACATAAATAATATAGGCTAGTGAAAAAAACTGAAGATATATGTCTATTTTTTTAATACAAATATTGTTAGTAAAATAAAACTGAGTCAAATTATTTTTTTGAACACATATAGAAATATTATAGTCAAGTAAAATGTGTGTGTGTTTCATGTGATAGTCACTGTTCCACGTTGTAAACTTTTGTGTCCAGTTTCAGTGTTCTTCAAGCTCAAGAAACATTCCGAGTAAGTGTATCTTTAAATAATATTGCAACTGCAATTTAGAGTAAGTACGTTTTGTAACATAAACAAAATACTTATCCAAATGCTCCAAATTTATCACTAGATTTTTTTTCAAGCATAATCAAAATGTTTGTATTTCTTTTTCCGTTTGAACATCTTCGACCTAAATTTACATTTGAGAGGGATGGGTAATTTGTCATTTCAACGTAAAACAGAAAGGTTATTTAATTAAACACATTTCTTGAAAATTTATATTGGTACCGGTATGGTAATTTAGTATTCATAATTTCCAAATACAGTTTTGAAGATATTTAAATTGATTCAAATATTTTCACTTTTTATAGGTATACCTATGTCGTTCTTATTTTAAAATTAATATGAAACATGATTAGGACTGTGTATCGATCTATTTTATATAAAATGAATTATCACGCTTAAGGACCTCTTGTTTTATTACTAAGGATTTTTTTTATTAACTTCACTCGCCAGTTCACATGGGTTTATATACTAAAGAAATGTTGCCTTTGCTTTCTTATCGTAAGACCAAACTACACTGAACAAGCAATCCTGTGCCCATTGCTAAAAGTTCTATGAGGTATATAGGTTGGCTACACTGAGTGTCTATTTTAAGTTGGAAAAAAATACATCAGCTGACTATTTTGTATTGATTTCACAAATCAAACCTAACCTAGTGTATTCTTATGTTTGTGCCTCCTCTTCAATCTAGGTTCTGCTCCCATTGACTACATATACGATGCATAGAATTTAAAGGTACACAAACTCACCCATAAAATGGCTGTTCACCATTTTTTTGAATAGTTATTTTGATCAAATATAGATTTTTGTATGTACAACGAACAATATGTGTACGATTTTATAACTAAAATAGGCGGAAGGATAAAGTAGATGATGTGCGTGAACTATATTCAACGAGTGAAGTACCGACCGTTGGCTAAGTGGGGATTCGAACCTTGGACTTGCCCTCCACAGTACGAAGCCTTAGCCACTGAGCTACCACGCCGGCAACAAACTTATATAACAAGCTTAAAATATAGAAATTCTTTAGTAAAACTTAGTTTGTAAAATAAATTTTTCTTAATGACTAAACAGGACTATCGAATGCTACAGTTTTTATTTGTTGTGTTGTTAGGGCCTAAATTGTAAAACTGGCGTGTTATTAGTGCAGATGTTAAAATAACTCTAAATATTAAAACATTTTTTGAAGAACACATTTATAATCAAAATAAATAATCATAATTTATGACTTTCAAGAATACGTTTTATAATTGTTTTATATGTATATTGAACCTAAATGAAACGATTTACACAAACAGCAAACCAATTCAATCATACTAAGTTGGTGGATGTGTAATGTACGGTCAATAGTGTATTCTATATCAAATTTACTATTTAGTATAGAGATTACTTTATACAAATATATTTACAAATTGTAGCATTTTAAAGTTAATACGATTTGAAATTTTTAAAAAATGTAGGAGTTTGTAGATTTTTATTCTCTTATTTATATATTTGTTATATTTTAAACTAATAATACATTTTCATTTCAAACCAATAAATTCTCCTGATAACTGAGTATCCTTTTTTAAATTTATTTTAATTTAACTACAGTAGTCTACATGTTTTGGAACCTAGTGATGTATTTCTTAACCTTATTATGATTTCCCAAATAAATGAATAAAATAGGTAAATAAAAACATAACATGAGAAAAATAGTACTTTTAACATTTGTCAGCAAGTACGTAATGGTTTTTTAAGTTTTTATTCTTGTCAAACATTGGATTAATAGTAATTATCTTTGAATAAAAAATTTTAAAGATCCTCTTTAGGCCATATTTATTTTTAATTCTTAAATACCATTTTACATTTTTTCACGTTTATTCAAGTAACTTAAATGTTATTAAAATATTATTATTTGATATTAAATATTTTCTTAGCTAGTATAGTACGATTTGGTAAAAAGCATAATATAAGTGAACGTTACATAATAAAAAATAAGTACAAAATATACTATACTGTATAATGGTGATCGTCGTGGTTATCTGACATATAACCATAATATTGGTATATTTTGTGCTTATACTGTAGTAAGGTTGTGTTGTGTGACGTTCACTTCCCATAATATTATGATTTAAGTGGTTCTATCATATTATAATACCTTATTATTATTTCTTTTTTAATAAGGTATTCATCAATATAGTTTTAAGATCCAAGAGTTTTTATGAAGAGTGAAATGAAGACTTGATAAAATAGTAAATGTCTTTATTTCTTATTAAAGAGGCGACGTTATGACTGCACATGCCTTTCTACCACTTAACCTCAAAAATATTAGGCTCATCAATATAATTTAAATTAATGACATTTATTTATCATAATATACGAGTATTACACAGTTACTTTAAAACAATATTTAAAGAACCATCTTTTGTTTTAATGAAGTTATGTGTCCGTCACCACAGTTTATGAAACGTCCGCGTTGAAATAATGGCTTTCTTCATTTCTTTCCTTTGATTAATGGTCTGCTGAAAGGAGGTGGCTCCCAGCTGGGACGTATTTTCGACGTTTGTCAGAAAACTTTCTCTGATTCCTAAAGTTGCGATCGGAAATATTTCTTCATTTATGTAAATAATATTATACTCAGAAATATGGCATTTGAATTGGCTGAAAAGTTGTTTTGTTTCTATACACGAATAAATTGTTTTTGTATAAAATCATAAATTCAAATATGTAATAAGGTTTAAGTTTAATTAAATGTACCTAAAAAGAGATTAGTCTTACTACACAGGTTTTTGAGGTTATGTTAACTTCATAATCGTAATAATCATAGTCATTTATTGCTTTTGACAATTTTTTAAATTGCATAAGCTAACAAAATAAATAAGTAAATGTATATAAATATAAACTGTATATAAAAATATAAACTATATATAAATAAATATAAACTATAAATAAAAAATATATATAATAATAGTTGAATAAAATATATGAATAAATATCTATATCTTGACGCTTATATAAATAGACATTTGAAGTATGTTATGTTTGGTAAATTTATCGTTTGATGATTGTCTTCTAAAAAATCTTCAGTTTTGAAGTATGATTTATTTTCAAAATATTTTTTATCTTTTTTCTGAATTTTTTTTATAGGGTTCTTCTTTGAAGTATTCAGGGAGTATATTGAATAATTTAATTCCCTAATAAAACGTAATGTTTCTGTGTGGGGTGTTTTATTTTTCCCTTAAGGAAGGTAACTATCACTCCCCTTATCAATTTACATTAATATTATATGAGGAAGACAAAGGTTGTTAGACATTTGCCATCATTACGTGAAAATACCAATCACGACGTTTCGATTTGGTAAAACCCAAAAATTTTTCAATTGCTAAAGACTAAATTAAATCTACACAAACGTGTTATAAAACTACGTTCTTAAACTAATAAACGTATATACATTAATAATTATCTACATTTTAACCTAGATCCTAGAATGGGGTACAACAAAATGAACTTCTACTTGTCACGTATTTTTCTCGTAATGATTTCGAAGTCCAACAACCTTTGTCTTCCTCATCTGATACTCCATCATTAACAAATTTTAAAAACAAATATTATATGAATTAGTTATAACGTCAAAAGGGTCTTGTAAAAAGGACTTTGTTGTTGCTGTAATTTGCTAATTGAATATTTTAGTGCATTCCTGTTTGTTGACGAAATTCTCGTAATACTAATTTAATTAAAGTAACCAAATTACAAAAAAACAAAAAAAATGTCTTCACACAGTAATATTCCTGGTATTTAAATAATAGAAATAAAATACATAAGTTTTAAAAGAACTGTATGTAAATTATACATAAAATCCTTAAACAGTTATTCATCCATCGTTAAGGGTACACAAACTCACCCTGGAAATGACCCTTTACTATCTAAAAACAAGCCACCCCACGTAACAGGCATTTGTTCGCCTAGTTTGAAAAACCATCGGATCAAAGATAAGGTTTTTACCAAAGCCAACAAAGGTAACATGATTTTGGGTGTCTATAATAGAGCGACTAAAGATAAGGCTGGTGTTATTATTTATTATATATTAAAGATTTGCAATACATTTTTATACTGTGGCAATTCTGATAAATAATATAATCAGATTGAGTTTTTTAATAGCAGAAATGATTTTGAGACCTTATAAGGTTTATTAAATTCAAAATATTTTTCGTTTTATTTATTTTTATAGAGAAAAGAAAAATAACAAAATCCATCACTCCTCTGACCAAGTGATGTGAAAATTTTATTGACTAGTGACAGAGTAAAACGGCTTCTGTTAATGTGTTTGTAGGCTAATTTCTATTTTTTGCAGTTCCCAGTAAAATTTTCTCAAGAACTATTTCAATTCCACTCTGTAAAATCAATAGATCAATAATAAAAAATAAATAGGAAAATGTACAAATGTTTTTGAATTAGATAAACTTGTCAACCTTTTATTGAACTAGCCTATAGCATTTGCTTAGCCAAGCTACGGGGTGGTTCTCTACGCTTGCTTACCATTCTCTCTATATCATAATATCAATATAAAAGCCTAGATTTTAAATTCTCATAAACTAAAAGGCCCTGTAAATCCACTTTGGGGGATGCAAATTAGTGCAATCAAGTAAGAGTTAGTATAAATGACCTTTAGCATTTCACAATTAAAACCAATTTAGCCAAGCTGTTGGGTCATGTTTATGTTTTTGTATGAGCTGTTTGAAATAAACTGTTAACTTAAATTAATGCCCGTGTTACTCTTATGGAAAAATAAGATGTTAGGGGACTGTTTCTACCCTGAGGAATAGAATAGAACAAACTTCTATCAACATTTCATAAAGAAATGTTCAGTAGTTTCGGATATTTCATGATGAGTGAGTACATTGATTTAAGATTGTATATACAAGATTAAAAGACCGAAAATATAAATTATAAAAACGAACAATTTAGGTTTCACATGTCAGTAATATTGTTGGGGAATTGAAACAGTACTTGCCCCGCTTGTAACTGTCGTAATGTATGTTTTAATTGACGTAGAGGAGAACTGCAAGTATTGCGTACTTAAGGAAAGTATAACCGGATGTGATACAATACATTGCATGTGTGACCTTGAAAGTAGGTGAGCTAGGATGCAAGAGGCGGATTTCCGGTTTTTACGTTCGCATGCAGTCTTCAATTAGCCCAACAAAGTCACCAAGTTGTAACTAACCTGTAAAAAGTCGATAAAAACAATCCAACATATGAATATTGAAGTGCAACATTTTTTGAAACTTCATGTTTATATTATACTAGAGGGTGATTCTGTACACTTACCAACCTTCCACTCCGTGGTTCTCTCTACACAATCACATCAATATAAAATCTTAGCCTGCTGCCATTTCTCTATATAACAAAGTTTTATAGTCTAGAAACCCCTATAAGTTTACTTTGTGGGGAAGCAAAGTAGTGCAATCATGCCAGATGACATATTATAAATATATCATGTTCAATCCAATGCTAACAAATAACTTTCAAACAACACATCATGTCAAAGTAAGTAGAAATGACCTTAAAAATTGCACACTCGAAACTAAATTAACCAAGCTTTTGTGTTAATGGAATTTTGAGAAACCTTATCTTGCTGGACGTCTATGATACAACATTTTTTGTGTTTACACTTTACTCAATGAATGTTTAGACTTGACATGAGTGTGCCTAGTGGCTTTTGAGTGAAGCTCGTTGTGGTGACGTGCATCATCACGCCATTGGTCGCAGCATTCCCTAACTCCTCGTAGTGCTGTAGGAGTGCTCTGAAGCTGATTCGGCAGATTCAATAAATAAATAATAGTAGCAGAATACTAGATATTAAGCAAATTGAAATATATGTAATAAGTACAAAATTATCTTCCTTCATAAAAGATAAGACAGTTAGTTAACTCTTCAAGTCCCTGCGTTATTACATAATTGCTGTAAGAAGTGCAGTGTAGTGTGTGTGAAGTATTTTTTTTTACTAACATCAATAAGAATAGTAACTACGTAATAATCAACATTACAAAATTACATTTATTTTAAAGTAGTGAAAACTAGTTTATTTTATTAACAGTAGAATTATTTACAACTAACGATTGTACACAATTTCCAATAATATATATATATATATATATATATATATATATATATATATATATATATAATAAATAAATAATTGAATTTTATTTTTGGCAATTAAATAATTTTATGACAACGTTTTAAGGAATATTGTAACTTTTTAACAGCGCAAAAGTCGGACTTTTTATACGATTCAAGTAGGACATTTAGATTGGATTGTATTTATTTTACATAAAATAAACTAAAGGTTACGGTATGAAAGAATTCGAGTGACTTGGACAGTGTGACACATAAAATGTCTAGTGAGGGGAGATTGCATGTCATCTCTGCCATCGCATGTCTCTACATATAGATATATATATGGAACGACTCGTCAGTACGTAGGAGGGTGAACACGCAAACCCTCGTCGAGTACAGACACTGAGAGTTCAACATATTTTTGTAGAACATAATTTTTATTTATTAATTTTATCACATCACCCATCTTTGGAGTAGGTTGAGTAAATTTGTTTCTGTAGAAATGTAGAAGCTCCTTTGCGTTTCCTCTGGTATTCCTTCATTCTTTTGTATGTACCCTCTTTTCCCAGAACATACATGATATTAATTTATGTAATTTATAACTCGTTTAAATGGAGTTGAACTTGTCTTAACCAATTATATTTTTGTCTGGTTTTCGAAAAGTTGTATGTTTGTTTTGTAAGTATATTTTCATCTATTTTATATTGCTTATTTCGATTGCTTTTTTATTTATTCATTTTATTTTCTTACATGTAAATTACTATAGATATTATGAAGGGATGATTGTCAGTATGTGTGTATACGTGTATTTTTTGTTTTTGAAGTTATTGGACAAAAGGATTAATCAGTAAATTGCCGGCTCTCGTTTTTTCCATCTTTAATTTCCTCCACTTGCAAGGCTCGTGAATTTATTGAAGTTATACTTCTTTGCGCCCGTTAGACACTTTGGGATGGGATGTTGGTCGAGAAACCGCGTCACGCTGAAAAGTAAGAACAAATTTTTAAGAACTATCGATTAATCGATTGTTAATCGAAGAAATTTAATCGAAGAAATTACTGATAATGATAATATAGGTGTATAATATAATAATGAAGTCACGTATAATATATTGAAGATAAATATATTGAATAATATTGAAAAATGTCTTATATTTCATTTATATATCCTGTCTGTTTGTGTGCGTGAGTGGGTGTATGAGAATGGCCAAAGAAGTATAACTTCCACCGTGTGGTCCGACGCACACCCAATTTTTATTTGATGCACATTTGTTACTTGTATCTTTTATTCCTCATTTTAGCTGTAAGTATAAATCTGTTGTTACATTTTGACAGGCTTTTAAAATTTAATCTTTGTTATAATATGTTTACTATGTATTAATTTGCATTTAATTAAAGCTTAGTTTTAAAGTGGCCTACAAACGGACCGACACGACTGCCCTACCCGACAAATCGGCCCCAGCTGTCGTGTCGGGGCGTTCCCTACATACGCACCGACTACAAGGGCCTACCAGCCACCAGACCAGTCTAGAACAAGCGTATTCCATATTTTCCAGTCTCTTTTTAATTACACACAGTGTAGCCTCAGGAATCTATTTTTTATAAATATCAAATAATGCCTTAGATCACTCATTTCTTCGGTCCCGGTTAGAGTAATTTTCATCTTCTAGATCCCACAAACACCGGAATTCCTTCCACAACTCAATTAACTCTAGTATTACAACCTATTCTATTTTGTTAGCAAAAGACATTGTAGGAGAATAGTAAAAAATCACTTCCAAAATCAAACTGAATGGTTTGTTCAGGGAAGTCGGGCCGACAACGTAAAGCTTGTCGGGGTAGGGGGTGGGGCGGTCGGATGGTTCACCCCACCCGACAGCCCTTACGGTCGGGCCGACGAAATGATGATCCAACCGCTACACACGTCTCGAGCGTGGGGACCGACAAATCGGTACGTGTGTAGAGCCTTTAAAGTTTATTTCTTCTATGTAATTCCTTCTTGTGTATCAATTTAATAGTTTTAAGTCTTTGAAAGACTGTAGAACTTGGTCCTCCCCGCACAGGCCATTACACACGTGGGGAACTTTATCCTAAATAAAATTGTGCAATTTAGTATTCTAGTATATATATGAAAATAAGTAAATTATTATCATTTTACTATTCATGCATTTATAAATATACTTCGTTTAAGATATGTTAATTATTTATTGCTAACAGCTTCTTAAAAAAATAAACATTCGGTCATGAGTTTAGGATGTCTTAATTCTTATATTTATTCTTTCCCCTCTTCCACCCACTCTCTAAAAATAATTGGTTTTGGTGAAGTCGTATACGTATTTTACAAATTATTTTACATGAATTTTATAGGAGCCCTCTTTCACACAACGTGATTTTGTTTAAAGAACAGCCTGATATATTTCTTAGCCATACTCTGCCCATTACCCATAGTTTTTTTATGCTATGTTTTAATCATAAATTTACATAACTATTTTTTATATATTAATGTAAATATGTTGAAATGTTTTCCCCCTATATCAGTATAAATCACATACATGTAAATGTTAGTTTAAATATTGGAGTATAGTTAAGTTGGCTTTTAAGAATTGTTATGATTTAAGTTGTATAACCATTAGTAACTTATCTGTAGGAGTTTCTTCCATTTTGGTTATTTATAAATATTTATAATTTGAACAATTTTCCTTTACTATTTATTTGATAAAATGTTTTAATTAAATGAATGAATGTAACAATGCAAACGTCACTGAGTGCAGTAACTAGACTAAAGTATCCTTATTTTTCATTCTACACTAACTTTTTTCGTTTAAATTTGTTTTTTATTTTTCTGTTACCTTCAACTTGTTTTTGGTCAGTGCTTTCCTAGTTGTAATATTATATGTAACGTGTATGTAATGCATTCAATAGAAAATAAATTCATAATTCATTTTTTACTTGTTTGCTAACATAAACTAATAATATCGTTGTTGGCCAAAACGTGCTTCTAGAGTAAACGTATGTTGCTTTATTTTGTGCACAATGTTCGTTGGCCTTTGTTTGTCAAAGCCCACCAAACTGTGGAGAAGGGGCGAGGAGATGCACCGCCAGCTGAGAGCTCTTGCCCCGCTGCTTGGTGGCCAGAAATAGACCTGTCTGCAGAATAAATTAGCACTGCATTTTCCGCCGTCTTTTCCGTCCATATTTACTGGCACTGCGTGTCTGTAGTGTTATACAGTTGGCAGCCGTCTCACAATTCACATTTAAGAAGCATTTCACTACTAAATACATTAACCTAGTTTCCCAAGTGAGGATATTTAATGTGCGTTACTGGTCAGCCAATTCTATTCTGCCTGTATATATTTATTGTTATTTTTATTAAGACCTAATCAAAATATTATAGAAATATTGTAGTACTAACTACCAACGTACGTGTATGAGTGGGTGGGATTGTCATAACATATGTACTTGTATGGGTCGGTGGGAGCGTCATAACCAACGTACGTGTATGAGTGGGTGGGAGCATCAGAACCAACGTACGAGTTTGAGTGGGTGGGATCGTCATAACCAATTTACGTGTATGGGTCAGTGGAAGTGTCACTATCAACGTATAAGTATGAGTCGCTGGGAGCGTCATAAACAACGGACGTGTATGAGTGGGTGGGATCGTCATAACCAATTTACGTGTATGGGTCAGTGGGAGTGTCACTATCAACGTATAAGTATGAGTCGCTGGGAGCGTCATAAACAACGTACGTGTATGAGTGGGTGGGATCGTCATAACCAATTTACGTGTATGGGTCAGTGGGAGTGTTACTATCAACGTATAAGTATGAGTCGCTGGGAGCGTCATAAACAACGGACGTGTATGAGTGGGTGGGATCGTCATAACCAATGTACGTGTATGGGCTGGTGGGAGTGCCACTATCAACTTATAAGTGTTGGTCAGCTAGTGTGTCATCACCAACGTACGTGTATGAGTGGGTGGGAGCGTCATAACCAACGTACGTGCATAGGCTGGTGGGAGCGTCATTACCATTGTAAGTGAATGGCTGAAATCGGTTTTACGACCAATTTAAGGCTATTTTGTGTTTAAAATGTAGATTATTCCTATATCATATTTTAGATACATAAGTATTTGTATATGATATTCAGAATGGTACAGAATGGTTCATACATATACATGATATAGAACAAGCACATATAGACTTATGAGTCCCCCCCTAAGGAATATGGAGACTCTCAAAGGAAGGCTGCCGGTTCATAATGGACCGTATTAACCCAGTAAAGATCGACCGAGACCGAGACATTGCCCCGGTTATCTGAAGCACTATCAATGGACGAAGTTAAACAATCTCTTCCTTGATTGGCTCGACCTAGTACCGAGTGGCTGGCCCGTCAATTAATCGAATCTCTGCAGAGTACAGGAATCATTCGGTGCAGTGTAATCGAATTTCGATCCGGCTAAGGATTCCTTTGTTCCATAAGGAACTTCACAGAAGGACGTTCGATTAGTTAGATTATAAATGATTAAATAAGTCTACTAAGTAGTGCATTAGAGGCAAGTAAAATAACTCGTATATCAAGTGGATATATTACAAATATCCCTACATTTTCTAAAAATATATTTGCCTCTGTAAGAACTACTTTATTTCTTAAAACATTAACGCCCAAAGCGTACAATTTCTTCATTGATCCAGAATCATCTTTACGTAAAGCACGTATAAAGCAGACAATATCAGGGGAAGGTCCATAGGGAGTCAGAAAAATGTCTAATAGATAAATAGGTCGAGTTATATATAAAATAAAAGGTAATTTTTATCACTGAATTTTTATGGAGTGTAGGTGTGGATTTGCCATCACCACTGTACGTGTTTGGATCGTTTTAAAAGTCTAAAAAATCACATGTGAAAGAATGGGTCAACACTAGTATATGTTCTTAGAGGAACAGGATACAAAAAATTTACTTTCAAAGATAAAATGGCACAATAGTGAATGTTTATCCTCAACACCACTAAAGTTTAATTTTATTTCTTTTAATTTAATATTTAAACTTGAAGTTGAATAGATTATTTTATTCGTCATCAACCTGCATAGCAAACAAAAAGTTCCAATAATGATGTAACATATACAAGTTGTGCAAAAGTCTGGAATATATTTATTAATTTTAAAACTCACGAAAGAAATATAGTTAAACTTTTTAGTTATGTACACGTCCAAAAATTTAGGGATATTTTACTCTTTTTTCACATAGTCAGGGGATGATCCACGGAGAAAGTCTTAAAAATGTTAAATTTAAGCCTACCTCGACTTATAGCTCATTTAAAAGGTCATTGTTTGTAGAATATAAAAGTGCAAATCTGAGGTCTAAAGGATGACCCAGTCAGAAAATACAAACACTTAAAGAATTTAATGTCATATGACTAATTATTAGTTATATGGCTATTTATTTATCCCTTTTAGTTGTCGATTGGTTATACTCGTAATGGTTATACTGCGTTATAAAAATAGCTATGCTACCTAAAAAAAATTTAATAAACACTTTTTACAGTACGGTAGGTATACGCTGAAAATAGCAAAAAATCACTATAATAACTTGTTACATATTTTTTGTGAAAATTAATTAATTTATCATATTCTGTCAATTAAATTATAGCTGTAAGCAGCAGTTGGCAACAACTATCTTATCCTCATTTTCAGAAAGAATTAGTTATATCACATTAAATTCTTTGAATCACTGTATTTTCTGACTGGTTCATCCTTTTGACCTCAGGTTTGCACTTTTGTATTGTAAAAACAAAGAACTTTAAAACGAGCTTTAACTCGAGGTAGGCTTACATTTAACATTTTTTTACACATCCTTTGTGGCTATGCGAAAAACAAGTAAAATATATCTAAATGTTTGGTACAGGGACGTGTACATAATTGCAGAGTTTCATTACATTTCTTTTAATAGTTTTAAAAACAACAGATACATTTTAGACTGTTGTCCAATCCTGTATATTCGTATATCAAACAACGTGAATTGTAAGCCATGAAATTTCATGTTTGTTACATTTTATGCAACTTCTACAACAAACACGAAAAAAAGATCCGATAATATTCTTAGATATATATATTTTTTTATTTTTTTATTTCAATATATCGAACTTAATTTACATATGAATTTTTTTCATGAACTAAATTTAACTACACTTATATTACAGAGTGTTTCAAAAAAATGTTCACACATTTTGAAGGGATGTATTTATTTGAGGAACCCGTTTAGATTGATAATACATGTGTTTTTCGTAATATAAACGTTAAAATATTATTACCATTACCTGCAATACATCTACCAGAACTTACTAATATAGATTGGTAAATGTTAAATAAAAGTAAATAAATAAAACAATTAAAATAAAAAAGGGATCTTATTCAGCCTTGTTAATTTAAAGCCAAAATAAACTACTTTTAAATTATCAGTTGAGAAAGCTGTTTATATTTTCAGCTGACATACGTTTCAATCTGAAAGTGTTTCCTTCAACAAGATATATCAGTTGAAATGTGTATACATTTTCTTGAGAGAACGTAATTGGTAAGTTAATATTATAAAATAGGAAATATATCTTATATTTAAATGTTTTCTTCAAATAAATACACACGTAAAAATTGAGCATTACTTAGACACCCTGTATTTAACAAGTAATTTGTAAACTATAATTTTGAAGGATGTATTAATGGTGTGGCTAAATATCATCTTGTATACAATTGGCTCTTGGGTTTGGAGTTTGTATTTAATAATAAACATAGTAATAGCAAAAAAAATAAAAATATACTTATCCAACCAGTCTAAATCATCTGTTTACGTTTTATTTTACGATTAACTAAACTCTTTGTGTAACAAATCATTCAATAAAAATATTACACTAATCCAATATTAATTTTTTTATTCAGAAAAACGAAATCTATATTGGTTTGGTTGTAGTTTGAATCTGGAAAACCAACTCAAGTGGAGCATAATTGATTCGGTTGACAGCGAATTGCGGAGCTGTTTGTACTCACTGGATGCAATGTGATCTCCACAGTTTGATACATCGAATATAGATCGATACGTCGATTCTAGTTTCATTGTACAATGAAAGCGGTTGGGTGTATGTATTCGGAATGAACAAATGAAAATGGCGTACTATGGTGGCTTTTTGTTTATTTGTAGATAAATTACAATAATCAGTATAATTTTGTTTATTGGACACAATCTACGTTGTTGAAAGAACCCATTTGATTTTCAATCACATCAAATGTAAATTTACTGTTAATTCGTGCTACAGACGTACAAATCGAGTAATGTACCGTGAACAGAGGACATGGGTTTTATATGATTTTCGAATTGTGATTGTGTGTATTAAAAATGATATACTATAATTTTAGGAGTACTAAAATAGAATATAAGATCAAGCAGTGTAATAAAATATTCCCAACAGTCTTCTTCAGTGAATAATTTTGTCACACTCGAATCTCCGACCCACTACTTGGCGTAACTATGGAACTACTTGTAACTCCATTGAATATCAGAAGATCGGTAGCTGGAGTTACAAACCCTTGTGTGAGTTGAACAATCGTGGCAGTTGACTCTCCTTCATCTGTGGCTACCAGGAAGCGCCAGATATCAGTAGCTAACTTTCGCGTTTCGCAGTTAAATATTACTACACTTGAAAACGTTTCAAGCTTACATTTTTAGCATGCGTATTGAAATCATAACATGCTTTTTAAGACAATTGTGACTGGAGTCCCCTGGGATAGATTTTTCTGTTTCCATTAGTTTTCAGTAAAATATATGCCATTTGAATGATATTATATAAAAAAATAGATCAGTGATAAAACTAAAATCTGATCCCAAGCGTCTCTAAATATTTGTGTTTCCTAAAAAAAGTCAAGTTTAAAATTTTACGTTCATAGATAAAGCTATAATATTTGTTTCAATTTAACATTGGCTTTACGAAAATTCAAATTCTATAAGGCAGCAGGTGTGGCTGACTCTTTAGGGTGATGGAAAATGTGCTGTTACTGAAAATTATTAAATCAAATATTGTAACATTATTTGAAATAATGTTTCTTATTGAACCCAGGCTAAGTGATATACTATTCATCATTATAATATAATTAACTTGATATTTCCAATAAACAGCGTGAAATAAAGATAAAAATGTTCAATTCTGTCGAATATGTGTTTAAATGATGTATAGTTTATCTAGTTGTAAGATATATTTCGGAGTTGAATCCTTCTTCTTGGATATCTTATCAGCCTCACGAACTTTCTAATTTACTTATAGAATTTGAATAAAATAAAATATGTATGTAAGTAAGAGATATACAGGAAATATATAATTTGTTTCACATTAAAAAGCAAGTTCAACATGAATTTGTTTTAAGCCTTATAACGTGCTTACTATTTCGTAAACAATCTCACATCACTCAATTGCTTGTTTTGTACATGGCTAGTCACAGAGAAGAAGGAAACAGAGGTAATAATCAATAGTTAGTTGAGTTATATATACTTAGGGCGTAGTTAGTTCTCCAATTCTCCGCGCAGATGTGAACTCAGTTTTCAGCCCCTTCCACAATAACCCTCCAAATTATGGAGTATAAATGTAGCAATACTTTCTACACATTTATAAAGATTTACACTCGTGGCAACTGCTTCTGAGGCACCAACCTTAAGAAAGTAACCACTCTTTCCTTCTTCTCTTGGGTTTGGGAATATGATTAGTCACAATAACAGAAAGTAACCTAGATTACATCAGCCTAGAGAACTACTATTCCCCCATTGTGTAATGCCACTTAAAAGTTTTCATGACAATCAGTGCGATAGGCTGCCTGCTGACGGTGTAATAGTAAGCCCCGCCCATTTTACGTCATTAGCAACAGTGACCGTTGGTTGATTTCATTAACACCAACGAATCAAGCTCAGTCTGATTAAATTAAATCATAATGTAGTTTTATGTAGTATTCCCAAATGCTTTAACCTCTTGCCTCTTGACTTTAAAAGATCTAATCGTATTTTTTTCATTTTCCAAATACCTAAAAAAAAGTCGATTGATTTACATGATGTTGAGTTCTTGTTATCTATATTAAATTAATTATTTTTGATTATAAATTTAAATGATATGTCTAACTAATTAATATAGTTTGCTTAAGTTGTTGTGTTTAGTAGTTTAGATATAAATCTACAACAGCCGAATTGTTCAGATGTCATTTTAAAAATACTGAACTACGAGTATTTAGTGTCTGTAAGCTACAGTTTTGTATACTTTTTTTGTCTCGAGCCACCATTTACTGGATTGAGGTGGCTATTGTTGGACAAGTATTATAGTACTATTATTATTGAAAATTTTTGGGAAAAATAAATAAATATATTATTATAATTATTAAAAGTAATAATAAAATGAATAATAAATAGTGATTAAATAAACTTGTACAGTTTATTACAGTTATATTTTTAAAGTCGTAAGCTAGCCACAACTCGTGAAGTGAAGTGGCTCAGCAGCTAACAATTCCCTCCGCTGCTAGAACCCTGCATGTACTAAATATATCAACCAGATCGCTTACTGTCCAATTATAAACACTTTTAGCTTTGATTATATAAACCTACAATATATATCCTACCAAATAGGAATATTTGTGCCTGTAATTTTGTTAGTTAGTGAGGACTGCCACTACAGCTGGTTTAAACTGCATTACATTTACACTAGCGCTCCAAAAAGGTACACAAAAAACAGCTGATATCTTGAGACTCAAAATGTAACATTGGATGGGAGTTCTATTTGTGTATAGAACCAATGCTTTTAGTGGGTAGTTTTGTTATTACTTCAATGACAGAAGCAATGGTTATCGAAACTATCCGATTAAATAACACCTGAAATTTTTTAAAAAAGAAAAGAAAATATAGACAGGAATCAAAAATACATAACGCCGAATCGAAAATAGGTTAACACATATGAACACAACACTAATTGATGAAATTTCAATATAATAGCCAAAGCCATTACTAAATGTATCCAACGAAGTGGAACGTTTGCCGTAAATGGCGAACGGTTTTATTAATCAACACTTTGTTTTGTTAGTTTCAACACAGTTCATAATTTGTGAAGTAATCACACAATCACATGATCGAGATTGCCTTTCGTATTTTGTGATTATTGCTTCAATAAATTAATCAATTTCTAATTAAATCAGCTGAATACTGGACATTTATTGTTCTGATGAAATATATTTACTCCCGGTAACAGCTTCTTAATCATTATTGCAAGTTTAAAAATACGAGTCTTATTTATATTTAAAAAAAGTGTTGTGCGATGAGATAATGTGAAACATTAAATATATAAACATCATTTACTTATTGATTTTTGATTAGGTGTAATATGAATGAATTAAATAATTACGTGCATTTATTTGATAAATAAAAAAATATATACCTAATTAATTTGTTTCATTCAACCGTATTTAGGATACAAATATTGTGCCGGTTTAAAAGGTATACAACTTGATTTCTTGTATTTATACAATTAATTTTATGTTTTCATTTTATAAACTATAAATAGTTTTTTTTATTAGCATAGTATGTGTTCATTCAAATAAAGTACAAGTGAACTTCAAAAAAACACAAATTTACTACAATATAAGCACAAATATTATGGTGATCGTTTTCGGGGAACCACGCTCACCTTCCTTAGATCAGAGGGATTCACAAAAGAATGGAAAATGTTGTTCAACAACTCGATTCATAGGCCTATGATAACGTGACCCTATTGGCTGGAAATGTCAAAATGGCGGCTGCTGTGATTTTATTGGCTTATTCCTATTGGCTTTTTCTTTTAATCACTGAACATACATTATTAAAAACTATTTCGGAATCAAAATTAACCTGTTCATTCTTCAGTTATAAGAAGTAAACAAGTAAATTTATAAAATAATCAGGCAACCCCTAAAATAATACTGTCTTGGAGTCTTAAAACTAATCTTAAAGAAAGAGTAGCAAATATGAGCCAGACACACACACACACACACACACACACACACACACACACACACACACACACACACACACACACACACACACACACACACACACACACACACACACACACACACACACACACACACACACACACACACACACACACACACACACACACACACACACACACACACACACACACACACACACACACACACACACACACACACACACAGACACGCACACAGACACGCACACAGACACGCACACAGACACGCACACACACGCACACACACGCACGCACGCACACACACACACACACACACACACACACACACACACACACACACACACACACACACACACACACACACATTAAATTAAACAGAGATAAGCTCTAATTACAATGATAAATGTGGCTACAGATAGAAAAATACTTGAAAATAATTAAAAATAATATATACTTACAGTAACTAAACTATTTTTTAATATTGGCATTCTTACCCACTTACGTTCCAATTTAATTTTAAAACCAGATATACTATGTATTTCAGAAGGTCTTCACAATCATTCAAGTAATATAAAAATAGTTTTAAGTATTTTAAAAATCTACTTAAGCTATTATAACTATCGAGGGGTATTGAAATTTGATTAGAAATTCTAGGGGTGATTGGAGTAAACAAATAATTGACTTATAGTAAGACATATTTTTACGACTTGAGATAGCCTATAATAAAACTTAAATGACATCTGTATGCTTTTTGGAGTACATTTCTTGTTCTTCTTTAATACGACCTAGGATGAGAAAGAATATTCCAGAACTTTAAATATTAAGACTTATGATCTATTATCAAACTTTATACTACTTTTTATAGATAAAGTGGTACAACTACAACATGGTACAGCATTGTATGGATAAAAATACCATTTTAACACCATGGTCATGGTTTCTACATTTAAAATGTTTTTGAAGTCGGAGGTTTTAAGACATGAATTCCCGTTCATTGTGTCACACTTATTTCCCCTATGTCAATAAGGTAATTTTATTAAATGTTTTCCATCTATCCATAACTATTACTTTTTTTATGATCTCTGCGTACTAGTGCAGCTACTGCTTCTTGTACAGCTACGTCTCACTCCGGAGACCTCAAGATAAGGGCAAATATGAGGGGTGAATGAGTGTAGATCAACGAGTATAGACATTGTTACTATATGAGTTCGACTTAGTTTAGAAAGGACTATTTATTAATATCCCAATAACCAGGGCAACATGGGACCTACAGCTCTACATGGGATCCGAACCACGTAGTGTTGGTCTGATTTTAAGCTAACTGATAAGTCTTATAATGACCTTAATTCCGATTAAGACATTTTCTTAAATAACACCCTGTTCTGAAAAAAAAAAAAAAAAAAAAAAACAGTACTCTTGAGGGGTGTATGATGAAGAGGGCTGTTAAATTTATAAATTGCTTTACGTGGAAGTCAGAGATGAACTAACAGATTTCCTTGTTTTATACCTAAATAAAAAGGAGGTAATTTTTTAAAGCAGCTAGGGCAGCCAACTCAGCTGCTATTTGTTCTTTTTCATTAAATAAGTAAACCACAAGGGGAAAGTTAATATCCCTAATACATTTCTTTATTCGAAAGCGTGTTCTAATTAAACATTGTTTATATTGTTACCTTCTTACAAATGAGACGCCGACTCAACTTAGTGGGTATTTAAAAGTGAATATGAATGATTATATGAGTGTGAATGAGTGTAGTCTGGTTACTAACTAAGTTCAGCTGTTGTTCAGAAAGGGCCATTTATTTATTATTAGCCCAATAGCCAGGGCAATTACGGGACCTACAACTTTACGTGGAATCCGAACCACGTAGTATTGGTTTGATTTTAAGCTGACAAGTTTGATACGAAGTTATCTCCTCTACACAATATCCAGACAGTGACTACACCAAACCTAGACACACCAGACTTCTTTAGTAGTGTCCACGCCGATGGCAACTATTGAGAGGACGCCATGTTGGTATTAAGAGGACCTAGTATAGAACTTACAACAAACAATCTCCACAATGCTTTGTACACACGGAGTTGGGTTACAGCAGTACGCCACCAGTGTATAGATATGTTAACAACATATGCTAACATTTATTTTATATTTTTATATTCTAAACCAATATTTTGGAGCTGTAATTTCATGATTAAAATACGCAAAGTATCATTGTTTATTATTTTATGTTTATTTAATGAGAAGGGATAAAAATTGGGTCTTATTAGCAGTTGCAATCCGAAGCTACGTCTGGCTCTTTTTTGTTAGATCTAAGAGAGGACGTTTTATTCCTAACTTCGCCAACTGTCACAAACGTTGTGCCACAAAGTGAGTATTGTATTGTGCTACCAAGACAAGAAGCTGTAACGCGAGAGTAATTGTACTCTGGTCCGTGGAACACCAAGATGAAGGTCATTTATAATCAATGTCACTCTACATTGTATGTTGGTGTTGATGAGATATCTTGATTTTAGCACTAAAGTATATATAGCATATTTAGTACATTATAGTAAAAGTGAGGTTATAAAATTACAATGGATTTAAAAATGGAATTCATCAACAAATCAATATTTTAATTTATCATCATAGTTGTTTCTTCATAAAACATTTATTTGTCAGTGTTTATCAAAAAATTTACAAAACAGACGTTTTAGTACTTAAACTCACATAAATATAATTTGAACTTGCACGCAATATGTACAGAGTGTTGCAGAAGTGTTTCATTTTAATTAATGCCAATTTTATTATATTCCTTTTATGTTAACATATACACCTAAAATCCATTGCTATTTATGAGTTAATTTAATCATTTTTATATTTACAGTACATTTTTCTATTATATTAGTATTCATTCATTCTTTAAACCATGACGTATCGAAATCGTATTATAAAATGTATTTAAGTGTCATTGATTATTCGTTATTTTGGTTCGTTGCAGCATACATAAATATTATGTATGTTTTACTGAACATGTTACGACAGTAGCAAATCCATCTACTTCACAGTAATGTTATCATAGGGTCCAAGATTACCTACAGTATAGATTGGTTTTAGGATGAGTATTAAAAAAAGTACCAACATAGCGTCCGCTCAATGGTAGCCATCGACGTGGACACTACTAGAGAAGTCTAGGGTGTCCAAGTTGATATAATCTGTATTCGGATATTGTGTAGGGAAGCGTTCTGGAGTATCAGACTTGTCAAATAGCTGAAAATCAAACCAATACTATGTGGTTCGGATTCCATGTAAATTTGTAGGTTGCTATTGGGCTATTAATAAATAGCTCTTTCTGAGGAACAGTTGATCCTAGTTAGTAACAACGACTATACTCGTTCATCTACACTCGTCACACTCACTCACCGCTCATATCTCTTCGATCGGCGTCTTACTGATGAATAAGCTGATAAGAGAAGTAAGCCTTCATTTATACCAAAATATACTAATGTTTATTTTTAACTCATGGTACATAGTTACATAGTTTAACCATAATTTCTTGAACCGTCGATATCCAGCGGCGTATATCCGTGATTTAGCTACAGTTGTGTATTGCTGAGGTTGCCTATCGTAATGGTGAAGGTAATCTGGCTTTGTTACTCTTGCACAATGACACATTATTATCGACTAGACGACTCTCTTTAAATCGCTCCACCTTTTATTTTCAACTGATCATTGTTATGTTAATGTGTAGAGTACAACTTAGTTAATTGTAACATTTACTCAAGTGTATTTTGAAACATTACAAGTCTCTCCAATCAGTTGGCAATTTTGGATTTCTTGAATGCTAAATAACCGTTAAACCTGAACAGTAAATGGATCCAAGTGAGGCAATGATTTAATTGAAAGCCACACTGGAGTGTGGTTTATCAGTGTTATACTTTTTTCTTTTTTTTTTTTGCGCAAAGTCAGATCTTTAACTTCACGACCTACTTTATACTACACCTGAGGAGATGTTTGTAATTCCTATATAACATTCAAATATATATCCAAATAATAGAACTCAATAAAAACGAATGCTTGCACGTATTTACTTTTACAGCTTTATTTTACAAATATTTTCAGTCAATTAATTAATTGATGTCAGAATGTAAATAATTATCTAAAATGAACCAGATACTGAGCTAAAAACATATTTAGTCACTTAAATGGAACCTGATTTGGTTGTAGTTTGAGTCTGGAAAACCCAGTCAAGAGGACCACAATTGATTCGGTTGACGGTGAATTGCGGAGCATGTGCAGCTGTTTCTACTCGCTGGTTGCGATGTGATCTCCGCAGATTTAATACATTGAATATAGATCGATACGTCGATTCTAGTTTCATTGTACAATGAAAGTGGTTGAGTGTATGTATTCGGAATAAAGATATAAACGTGGCCTACTGTGGTGCCTATTTGTTCAGTAAAGGATGTCCTCTAGAATTAATTGAATAGATTGTCAGAACTAACAAACCAAAAGTAACTATCTCTATGGAATTTATGCATTGTTATGTTAATTAACTCTTTTTTGGTGCGTTTCAATATATAAAAGTAATGGCACATTTACGGAAAATAGCTTGTTTTTCGGATTTTATAGTTTTTGATACAGTAAATTAAATTGTCTGAATGGCTTAAAATTATCGTTGTGGAGGGAAGAACTTTTGTATTAGTTTTATAAATTAAAGGTATAATTCAATTTTGTATTATCTGACGAGAGGGTTACTTAGGAAAGTAATGCAGGTATATTAATCAGCTAATGAATCGTTTAGTAATTAAATTAAACAAACTAAAATTCTAAATCTATCAATTTGAACTTATCTCATACTGTACCTGGACTATTGCAATAACACCCCTTCAATTTTATAATAAAAAGTTAATATAGCAACGACCCACCCAACCTTCCCCACATACACATACAGTAATATTGACCCTCCCATCCACCCCGACACGTCCAGTGATATTGACCCTCCCACCCATCCATACACGTACAGTGGTAATGACCCATCCAGCCCTCTCCACATACACATACAGTGATATTGACCTTCCCACCTACCCATACACGTACAGTGGTATTGACCCACCCAACCCTCCCCACATACACATACAGTGATATTGATCCTCCCACCCACCCATACACGTACAGTGGTATTGACCCATCCAACCCTCCCCACATACACATACAGTGATATTGATCCTCCCACCCACCCATACACGTACAGTGATATTGACCCACCCAACCCTCTCCCCATACACATTCTGTGAAATTGACCCACCCACCCACTCATACAAGTACGCTATTGACTTATTAACCCATACGTTCAGTTGTTTCTTATGATTCTTAAGATATATATATATATATATATATATATATATATATTCAATTTAAAGTACTGTAGGTCTTATGTTTTTCATAATTATAAAACTACTATATATATATATATATATATATATATATATATATATATATATATATATATATAAAACATTAGTTGTGTTCATGTTTTAAGAATTTTCCTGCTTGATCTAATTGTTTGATACAATTGACACTTGTGATTTGAGTAGTATTGTCCTTAACATTTTTTAATTTTGGTTTCTGTTATGCATTTTTTTGTATTATTTAAACTTAGTTCAAGCTACATATAGTTTTAGATATGTTATTTTTTATATTTAATATTGTTACCTATGTGAGCAATGAATTCAATTATAAACATTAGGTTTGATTTTCATGGTAGGTCACTTCAAAATAAAAAAAATATATTTACTTGTATGTCCAAATAATTAAATTCATATATCTCACAGTTTGAAAGTAAATTTAAAATAATTGATATTTAGTTCAAAATTGTATGTTTTTGTTAAGCTGAAAATAATTTATTATTTTTGTGTTATTATATAAAAAAGTTGTACTGTAAAATAATTATAGTAAAAAACGCGAATAATAAAATAGAATCCCTATTGGTCCTGTAATATTTTTTTTATAATTTATGTTTAGTAAAAATAAAAGAAAAGAACTCATTTATGTTTAACTGAAATAAATAAATATAGAACCCAATAAAGAATGTAATTACAGTTGATTCAGAATTATTTCAATAAAACGTCCAGTGATGAAATTACAGGAATATAATTATGTTAATGGATATAACACTAATTTCAAATTCAACAATGGGGTGTCTGATTATCGGACCAACACTAATTAAAATAAACATATAAACTATTGCCATTGGCTAATATTGCATTTAATAACAATTAAGACAGCAATCCTACCTATATCTTTAATATATTGGCAGATAAGACATTTACAATGTTTTAGTAACTCATTGATTTTAACTTATTTTATCAATTAAAATTCCAATTAAAATGCCGTGATAATTGGAATGAACGCGTTTAATTCAATATGGGTGAAAATATTTGATCCGTTCGTATCCATGTTTATGATTGAAAGTAGAGGGTTAATGGGAAGTTCACAACGTCCCGTGAGGAGTTTTCGTCCCATGAGCAGGTCGGGGGTGAGGGAAGGTCACGTGACCTTAATCGATATTTTGATTGACTTTGATTGATTTTGATTTGATTTTGATTGATTTTGATTGATTTTTAATGGGCTTTGATTTGATTTTGATTGACCTTAATCGATTTTTAATGGGCTTTGATTTGATTTTGATTGACCTTAACCGATTTTTAGTGGGCTTTGATTGACTTTGATTTGATTTTGATTGACTTTGATTTGATTTTGATTGACCTTAATCGATTTTTAGTGGGCTTTGATTGACTTTGATTTGATTTTGATTGACTTTGATTTGATTTTGATGGTGGCGGCCACCTGCCGGATCCAAACGTTATTGATTGTTTCGGAGAGTGGGGAAGCCACCTGCCGGATCCAAGCGTTATTGATTGTTTCGGAGAATACCTTCGGGGGTTTCCGGAGATTGTCGGGAACCTTCATTCCCTTGTTATACTATATAAAATACACTATTAGCCTTGTTATACTATATAAAATGCATTATTTTCTCTTATACTCTATAGTAAATCTATACTCTATGGGACAGACTTTGACGCGCATTCCTTTCCCCGCTGCGGAAAGTGAATGCGTCTCTGACGCTAAAGCCAACCTTCTTCTTCTATTTGCTACCTCCTGCACTCTTGTGCTCTCATCCATCTTCTTACGGAAACCCCTCTGGTTATTTTCTGTTTTTATGTTTTTATGTTTTCCTGTTTTTCTGTTTTTATGTTTTTATGTTTTCCTGTTATTCTGTTTTTCTGTTTTTCTGTTTTTCCTGTTTTTCTGTTTTTCTGTTTTCCTGTTTTTCTGTTTTCATGTTTTTCTGTTTTCCTGTTTTCCTGTTTTTCTGTTTCCTGTTTTCCTGTTTTCCTGTTTTTCTGTTTTCATGTTTTTCTGTTTTTCTGTTTTCCTGTTAGTAGATAATATATATGGGCGAATCATCCTCACTTTTCTGCCCTCTGTTTGGTCGAGAGCGGTCACGTGACCAGATCAAAGATGACAGCCTTTCCCTTCTTATACTATATAAAATACACTCCTAACCTAACCTTTCCTCCGTTATACTATATAAAATGTAAAAAGATGGTGGTCTTTTATACATGTACTTCAGGCGACTGTCGGCTACCTTCGTACGCTCTTCACCCGTCGGCTACCGGTCTGGCGCACACCCAAATGCTACGCTCTGATTGGTTGCCTCCCTCACACGTAATCTTTCTCACACGTACTGTTAGCCTACCTATTTAAATTAATTTTTGATTTAATTTTTCTCAATATTTTGTTTAATACACAGTTAACATCGCTCTTACCTTCATGTACTCATCTACGGCTTCCTTTAACATACATCGTTACCTACCTATACTTCCGTTAAAAATACCCAATCATTAGGTATCCTCAAATCCCTACTTAACACACTAGACAACCCGCAATACACGTTTTATTTAAAAATTAAGGAACAGATATAATAGGTGATGACGTCAGCTCCCGCACTTTAGTATTACGTCACAGATTTCAAGGTCACGAGGAGTGTTTTTAAAAAAACTTCTTGCACAGAACAATTTCTATTTCCAGAAATTGTTCTGTGCAAGAAGTTTTTCTCTCTCTTTTTTTCTTTTTTTCCAACTTTATTTACAAATAAATATTTTACAAATACATATGTTACAAAAGTAAATCTTAAAACTAAACCGCAGTGTTGACTACTCTCCTTCAGTTTATCTCTGTTTCTTCAATTAACGGAGCTGTGAGATCTACTACTGGATATTCCATCTCCGGTAATGTGTTGTCATCCTCTCCATACAGCATATCAAGCAGTCTGTTGTAAGTGTCCCGTTCACTAGGTTTCCAAAACAAGCTTTTAAAAAGTCTTATAAATCTTTCTTCAGAAAGCTTGATTTCGGAACAATGACATTCGGATGGAATTCTCCAAATTTGTTTGACAAATATACATTCAGTAAAATGTACTCCAAAACTTTTTTCAACTGTCCCTGTAAATTTCTTTTTAAATTTTAATTCCTCCACTTTTTCTGCAATTTGACTCATTTCTGAAAGTTTCTCCTCATCACTGGAACACCATACTGGTCTTAACAATCTAATTTGAAACATAATTATTCTCAAGTCTGTGTTCATTGTAATGGTGTTTTCTGTGCGAGTCTTCAAATCAGAGTGACTAGGTGTATGTGTACAACCCCTAAATATATATATATATATATATATGTATATTATATATATATATATATACCCTCAACTAGGTGTGTGGTGGGGGTGTGGTGGGGGGAAGCAATTTATTCTTTTTCCTACTCCCTTCCATAAACAACTCTATTTATTGTCTGGGTTGGGCTAACTCGGGTTATAGCAATGCAGGTGAATCTGGGTTAACCTTACGTGGGTTATTAAAGCCCGGGTTAAATCAACGTGGGTTAGCAAAATCCGGGTTAACACAACGTGGGTTAGCAAAATCCGGGTTAACACAACGTGGGTTAATAAAATCTGGGTTAAATCAACGTGGGTTAATAACACCCGGGTTTACAGGTCTGGTGGGAAATGTTCTTCTGGCTGGAGCGTGTAGCTCTTTGGCGATGGTTTCTCTCACATTCATAACTGGATTGAATTGTGTCAAATTCATAACCGATTAAGATTTTTGTAAACCAAAATATTTATTGGTTTTTAAGGGATTCCACAGCCCCTCCCCGCTGCGGAAAGTGGTAGCCGACCTTCTTCTTCTATTTGCTACCTCCTGCACGTTTGTGCTCCCTTAAGTCAGTTGTTAATATTTTTCATAAAAGGCGAAGGAAACCAAAGTATGAAATTTTTCCCGCAGTCTCTTTTCTCGCGCTATGTGCTTTTCCATTTCTACATCTGCAAGTTTTCTCTTACGACATTCTCTGTTGTAATGGATTCCACGTACTAAATTCTTTAAGTCCATCCAATCCACAGTGTCGAGGTATGCCTGGAGATATTTCTGTTCAGAATTTATCGACTCCCAATGCGTCCTAATTATCGGGTTTTCTTCACGCATAAACTTCATGTCCTCTTCGTACCATTTACATTCGAATTCGTTACGTGGTTGAGCATGCCATCTTTGACTAATATCATGTTCTAGCCACATAAAGTCCTTTTGTCTAAAATATTTACCACAGCAACACTTTGAAAATGTAATATTGGACAGTTTCATTGTATATATGAAGATTTGTACATAACTCATCCGTTTGGTTAAATACTACTTTGTGTACATTTAAAAATATAAAAAAACTGGGTCTTTTAACAGTTTCAATGTACGTATATACAAAGTCTACAAGTAATACTTTGAGCACTACCACACTGTTACAGAATGTGGCTCGCCAAACGCCTGTGTCACAAAGGCGAAACATCAGCTTGCTTTAATATAAAGATTATATACTTCCAACTACATAAAAAATGTAAATTAAAAAGCATTCATTTTGTTGGAATCAAGCTTTGACCACTATCATACACTACTTCTGTACCATAGCTCTTGGTGTGAGATGATTAAGTCCGGGTGCTATAATCCGTTACGTGCGTGGCAACATCATCTAATGACAAGTCCTAATGACTTCCTTGATATCCAAATAAATGTCTATGCAAGTTTAGAAAAAAGAGAAAAAAAATAATGTAAGCAAGTTGGTATACCACTGAACGGCTTCACCAAGTAAAGATCGACCGTAGTGCAATGTAGGAACCTCGTACTGGGCGAACCTTCTTCATGATTACGGTAACTCCTACACCAAGTAAGTAAGTTAGTTTTGAGCAAACTCTTTTACCGTTAACCTTTAAAAACAATTTGTAAAGTCAATTCTGTTATAATATGGACACTTTTGTTAGATTAACATACAAGACTGGCCATACACTCTACATAGAAGACGTTTGATTATCCACTCACCTACTCAATACACACAAAACACTTGTTTGATCACACACCCATTCATCAAACAGAACTGTCGACACTCACTCCACCTTCCCAAAGCATAAGACTTTTGAAGGGCCACCTACCAAACATTCAAAAAATCATGATAAACAAACTACACACTGTGCAGACATGACTAAATATTCCATCATACTACCATAAAAACATTCCTATTGATATACCCCTATCTACCCAATATACGTACCACACACCGTACATACAATACCTATGTTTAGCCACTCACATACTAAACACACAAGACTCTTGATTGACCATCCATTTACGTAAAACATGTGGACGACCTATGTACCAAACTAACATAAATCTTGATATTTCACACACCTAGCCTTTTTATATCCTTTAGACGGTCCACCTACTCATTACACAGTCCTGTTGATAGACGTAACGAGTAGGTGTCACAGTCCCAATTTTCTTAACACGTAAGACTTTTTACGACCACCTATCTAACATACATAACTCATGATAGACCTACCACATACTCTGTAAACATGACTTAATAGAAAGACCTTTTACAAAACACACTGTCCCTTGATAAAACACCCACCTAATCAGCACAAAAGACTTGATAGAACATCTACTTAGTATACAAAAATGACCGCATACTGTACAAACAAGACTTTTCCATTAGTAGTAGAGAATTTACTTGGTTAACGTAGTACTTTTCATCAAACTACCGTTCTCTTTACGGTTTTCCACAAGATTACTTATATACAGTACTTAGAAAAAAACCTTAGTCTTTATTTAACTGTTTTTATGGAAGCCCGTGACAAGATACTGGAGAGTATGACGGAGTACATCAGAGACGGAAGTGGTTGGCAACTAAACAATGTTGAACAGATAGATGAGGAAATACGAAGATGAGGAAATATATGTCATAAGAGTGACTACACTGAAAAATCACAAGCACGTTAACTTGTTGATATTGAATGAAGAAGAGAACACACATTACTGCTTGATATCTGACCTTTCCAGGATTTTACCTTGAAAAATTGAACCCTGCTTTATCTGTAAATGTATTTGGTTTTGAAAAAGATGAAATTTACCCACTAAGAATAACAAAAGAAAAATTTAGAGTTCATCACATCAACTTGTTACTGTTGACTATTGACACGACCACTCACTACTGCCTAATTACCAACTTATCCCGACTTTTAGCTCACTTGACTAAACATAATAAAGCATATTACTACTGTGACTACTGCCTACACAGATTTTGGACTAAAGACTTACTTACTAACCACTTACCTTTGTGTTCACCACACGGTGCACAAAAGACCAGACTTCCTACTGATGACGAAAAATACATGTCCTTTAAAAACTACACACTAACCCATAAAGTACCCTTCACTATTTACTGTCACTTCGAGTCCTTTATCGTACCTATCCCTACTACAATTAACGACCCATCTACGTAACAAAAACCAGAGGGGACGTGATGGGCAGTGTTGGTCGTGTATGATGTACCTACTGAGGGTAGGTACATCATACACACCCCCACCACACACCTAGTTGAGGGTATATATATATATATATATATATAGGGGTTGTACACATACACCTAGTCACTCTGATTTGAAGACTCGCACAGAAAACACCATTACAATGAACACAGACTTGAGAATAATTATGTTTCAAATTAGATTGTTAAGACCAGTATGGTGTTCCAGTGATGAGGAGAAACTTTCAGAAATGAGTCAAATTGCAGAAAAAGTGGAGGAATTAAAATTTAAAAAGAAATTTACAGGGACAGTTGAAAAAAGTTTTGGAGTACATTTTACTGAATGTATATTTGTCAAACAAATTTGGAGAATTCCATCCGAATGTCATTGTTCCGAAATCAAGCTTTCTGAAGAAAGATTTATAAGACTTTTTAAAAGCTTGTTTTGGAAACCTAGTGAACGGGACACTTACAACAGACTGCTTGATATGCTGTATGGAGAGGATGACAACACATTACCGGAGATGGAATATCCAGTAGTAGATCTCACAGCTCCGTTAATTGAAGAAACAGAGATAAACTGAAGGAGAGTAGTCAACACTGTGGTTTAGTTTTAAGATTTACTTTTGTAACATATGTATTTGTAAAATATTTATTTGTAAATAAAGTTGGAAAAAAAGAAAAAAAGAGAGAGAAAAAACTTCTTGCACAGAACAATTTCTGGAAATAGAAATTGTTCTGTGCAAGAAGTTTTTTTAAAAACACTCCTCGTGACCTTGAAATCTGTGACGTAATACTAAAGTGCGGGAGCTGACGTCATCACCTATTATATCTGTTCCTTAATTTTTAAATAAAACGTGTATTGCGGGTTGTCTAGTGTGTTAAGTAGGGATTTGAGGATACCTAATGATTGGGTATTTTTAACGGAAGTATAGGTAGGTAACGATGTATGTTAAAGGAAGCCGTAGATGAGTACATGAAGGTAAGAGCGATGTTAACTGTGTATTAAACAAAATATTGAGAAAAATTAAATCAAAAATTAATTTAAATAGGTAGGCTAACAGTACGTGTGAGAAAGATTACGTGTGAGGGAGGCAACCAATCAGAGCGTAGCATTTGGGTGTGCGCCAGACCGGTAGCCGACGGGTGAAGAGCGTACGAAGGTAGCCGACAGTCGCCTGAAGTACATGTATAAAAGACCACCATCTTTTTACATTTTATATAGTATAACGGAGGAAAGGTTAGGTTAGGAGTGTATTTTATATAGTATAAGAAGGGAAAGGCTGTCATCTTTGATCTGGTCACGTGACCGCTCTCGACCAAACAGAGGGCAGAAAAGTGAGGATGATTCGCCCATATATATTATCTACTAACAGGAAAACAGAAAAACATGAAAACAGAAAAACAAGAAAACAGGAAAACAGAAAAACAGGAAAACAGAAAAACATGAAAACAGAAAAACAGGAAAACAGAAAAACAGAAAAACAGAAAAACAGAAAAACAGAAAAACAGAAAAACAGAAAAACAGAAAAACAGAAAAACAGAAAAACAGAAAAACAGAAAAACAGAAAAACAGAAAAACAGAAAAACAGAAAAACAGAAAAACAGAAAAACAGAAAAACAGAAAAACAGAAAAACAGAAAAACAGAAAAACAGAAAAACAGAAAAACAGAAAAACAGAAAAACAGAAAAACAGAAAAACAGAAAAACAGAAAAACAGAAAAACAGAAAAACAGAAAAACAGAAAAACAGAAAAACAGAAAAACAGAAAAACAGAAAAACAGAAAAACAGAAAAACAGAAAAACATAAAAACAGAAAAACAGAAAAACAGAAAAACAGAAAAACAGAAAAACAGAAAAACAGAAAAACAGAAAAACAGAAAAACAGAAAAACAGAAAAACAGAAAAACAGAAAAACAGAAAAACAGAAAAACAGAAAAACAGAAAAACAGAAAAACAGAAAAACAGAAAAACAGAAAAACAGAAAAACAGAAAAACAGAAAAACAGAAAAACAGAAAAACAGAAAAACAGAAAAACAGAAAAACAGAAAAACAGAAAAACAGAAAAACAGAAAAACAGAAAAACAGAAAAACAGAAAAACAGAAAAACAGAAAAACAGAAAAACAGAAAAACAGAAAAACAGAAAAACAGAAAAACAGAAAAACAGAAAAACAGAAAAACAGAAAAACAGAAAAACAGAAAAACAGAAAAACAGAAAAACAGAAAAACAGAAAAACAGAAAAACAGTAAAACAGTAAAACAGTAAAACAGTAAAACAGTAAAACAGTAAAACAGTAAAACAGTAAAACAGAAAAACAGAAAAACAGAAAAACAGAAAAACAGAAAAACAGGAAAAACAGGAAAAACAGGAAAAACAGGAAAAACAGGAAAAACAGGAAAAACAGGAAAAACAGGAAAAACAGGAAAAACAGGAAAAACAGGAAAAACAGGAAAAACAGGAAAAACAGGAAAAACAGGAAAAACAGGAAAACAGGAAAACAGGAAAACAGGAAAACAGGAAAACAGGAAAACAGGAAAACAGGAAAACAGGAAAACAGGAAAACAGGAAAACAGGAAAACAGGAAAACAGGAAAACAGGAAAACAGGAAAACAGGAAAACAGGAAAACAGGAAAACAGGAAAACAGGAAAACAGGAAAACAGGAAAACAGGAAAACAGGAAAACAGGAAAACAGGAAAACAGGAAAACAGGAAAACAGGAAAACAGGAAAACAGGAAAACATAAAAACAGAAAATAACCAGAGGGGTTTCCGTAAAAAGATGGATGGGAGCACAAGAGTGCAGGAGGTAGCAAATAGAAGAAGAAGGTTGGCTTTAGCGTCAGAGACGCATTCACTTTCCGCAGCGGGGAAAGGAATGCGCGTCAAAGTCTGTCCCATAGAGTATAGATTTACTATAGAGTATAAGAGAAAATAATGCATTTTATATAGTATAACAAGGCTATTAGTGTATTTTATATAGTATAACAAGGGAATTTGGAGGGAAATGTGAGGTTAGGAAAAGTGAGGTTAGAAAATTTGGCGGGAAACATGGGCGCCGCCATCTTGGATGACGTCACAAAAAATGGACCAATCGGAGTATAGATTTACTATAGAGTATAAGAGAAAATAATGCATTTTATATAATATAACAAGGCTAATAGTGTATTTTATATAGTATAACAAGGGAATGAAGGTTCCCGACAATCTCCGGAAACCCCCGAAGGTATTCTCCGAAACAATCAATAACGCTTGGATCCGGCAGGTGACTTCCCCACTCTCCAAAACAATCAATAACGTTTGGATCCGGCAGGTGGCCGCCACCATCAAAATCAATCAAAATCAAATCAAAGTCAATCAAAATCAAATCAAAGTCAATCAAAGCCCACTAAAAATCGGTTAAGGTCAATCAAAATCAAATCAAAGCTCATTAAAAATCGATTAAGGTCAATCAAAATCAAATCAAAGCCCATTAAAAATCAATCAAAATCAAATCAAAGCCCATTAAAAATCAATCAAAATCAAATCAAAGCCCATTAAAAATCAATCAAAATCAAATCAAAATCAATCAAAGTCAATCAAAATATCGATTAAGGTCACGTGACCTTCCCCCACCCCCGACCTGCTCATGGGACGAAAACTCCTCACGGGACGTTGTGAACTTCCCATTAACCCTCTACTATTGAAAATATATGAATTTAATTAAAAATGTAATTTCAGTGGTATGTGCTGCAACGTCACGGTAAATACTTTTATGTCAAGTTCCTGACGATAAGAGAAAAGTTTAACGAAAATAAAATAACTTCGCAACCTTAAGGTAGATAAAAAACACCGTAGTGATAGAAATATCGACTTATTTCTGCAAGGAAAATAACTAATTTTATTGTTTAAGATATTAATAATACTATTAAATGGGTTGTAACAAATCCTGAACAAATTTACAATTATTTGGTTCAATATGTATTTTTTACATTTTATCACAAACATTAATAATTAATAATCTGTTATAAAAGTGGTTTTTATTATAATGTCATATACTATATAATTATCACTTATTAAAAATAGGGTCCGTTCTAAAAATGTTCAATATATATACGACAATTTGTATTTTCGAAACCCTGATCAATTCAGTTTTATCGTATTCATAAGTAGAGTTCAGATTTTTTGAGACAGTTCCTTTTTTTAGGAAAAAGGGACGCTGATCTCATCCTTAACCTTACTCTAGCTTAATTACTCCATAGAATTTTTTTGTTCAAGAAACTTATCAGATAGAGAATGAGGGCGAACCAGCACAGTGAATGGTGAATATTACTGATAATACACCCAATGCAAGTTAAATTTGAACCACCACTGTCTCTAACCCAAAGTCCAGAAGCCTTGGACCGCTCTCCCAGGTTGGATATAATATGCTGAAATTTGGACATTATAAATATTTGAATCTCAACTTCTTTGGACACTATGGTTTGGATGCCATGAAATTTTAATACACTAGAAGTATATAACCTACAAATCCGCACATCTGTTAGACTCTCTTTGTACGGTTTACTGTAACGTTACTTTATTGTGTAATTTAACGTGTTACTTTCCAAATAAAAAAAGTAGAGCATTCCATTTTATGTTACAAGTGGCACTCGACCTATATAGAACAAATATCGGAAATCCATACTCGATGGCAGTGGATCAGGCAGACGCTAACCTATGTAAAAGATGATCTTTGCAATAATCTCGATTTCATTTCATAACGCTTTATTAACATTTTATTTTAGGACGATACGAATGTGTACATAACGGACAGCATGAATGATAAGAATTTAGTTTCATTTCTCTGTAAATATATTGTTGAGTGGCTTTATACAGGATATTAATATTAGAAAATACTAAAAAAACTTAGTAGTTTACTTAAAAAATTTCATTTCTATAAACCTCTTTACTTAGCATTTTTTATTTAATTTGCCAATACCAAAACAAATTTGACACATGGTTTACGGTTTTATTATATTTATCAGGTGCTGAACGTTTTCAAAAAATTAAGTTTTCAATTGATCAAATGACATTTTTTAAACTTATAATTCAGGTCTACATATTGTTTGTTTGATTTCTTATAAATTAATGCCAATGCAATAGAGATAAAGTTTAATTCTACCTTAATTCTTTTTGTGAGTGATACAATTAATTATTATGACCGGTGTTGTTTAATTTCATCAGACAGTACTTTTTTGTTTCAGTGACATACACCTTAATAAAAATATTTAGAAAATAAACAAGCCAGCTCAATAGTAATAGCCAAAGCTGACGTAGTCTCAAAATTAATTAAATATTTTAGAGACTTCATAAATACGATCCTTCAAAGATAATAACAAATGATTACACAGCGTTGCCAAACTGTATTGGTTACTGCATTGTTAATTAGTGTAACTGGTCATATATTAAAATTGAAATGTTCCATTTAGTTAATACTTCTGGGAATGATGTCATATTATAGTGATAAATTAACGAAACAACAGTATGGGTTTACTACGTTCAGTTTATTACATAACGCATAGTACAAATTAAAATGTTGACAAATTAATTAATATGTTTTAATCAATTCTATACTTTCAGTATAATTTCAGAATACATTTATGGTAATTTAATAAAGTGATTAATCAATTAGTCATAACTGTTAGCGTCAATTTTTAGTGTCAAGGGGTCAAGTGTTAGTGTAAGGGAAGTCATGCTACGACTCTTGCCTAATAACAGGGGGGTGGTCTCTAAGACCTTCCTCAAGACCGTCTGGGTAGTGGTTTCGGGACATTGTCCTGGCTCCACTGCGTGGTGAAGAGCCACGTCCTGCTCGTGGTGGCCCTGCTCTTTTGCTGAACCCTGCGGATCTAGACTGGGAAGTCGATAAATATCCCTGGTGGTGGATCTAGTAACTGCCAGTACTGGCATGGCGCCGAAGGCGTCAAGAGTCGGCTGGGCCTATAGCATCATATGGCGGAGTTGGAGGACAATGAGACTGCCTTGTGGTTAGAGCATGGAACTCAAAGTCTTACGGAGAAACCCCTGATAGAAAACCGGCAGTCTGAGGCCGAAGGTAGTAGCCCTACCATTACACTAATACCCTACTTCCTCTTAAGAACAATTATTACTGAAACTGCTATACATGGATATAACCGGAAAAATTCTACGACACAGACATTTGGCATGAAATTTAGGTCACAAATACGATTCTGGAACGTAAGTAATAATTTGTCAAATTTAGAGAAATAATTAAAGGCTTTCAAAATTGATATACTGGGTTTAGGTGAAACTAGATGGAATAGCTTTGGAGAGATAAGGACCCGGGAAGGAAATACTCTATTATGCTCTGGAAAGGAAGTTAAGAATGCAGCAAGACAAGCCGAAGTTGTAAATTTGTTAGTAAAAAAGCCGGCTTTATTAAATGGAAACCGACATCAGAGAGATTTTTAATTGAAAAGTTTAAAGTTGCACACAAAATGTACCATAAAGTTACTTGGATTTATCCAGTGAGTACAGTTAAAAACCAAATTGGCCATTTTGCAATCAGCAAAAAAGTGGAGAAGGTGTTTCTTGGACACAAGAAACAGGATAGGAGCTTATTTTGGTAGTGACCATCATTTGGCAGCAACAGATATTAGGCTTAAAGTAGCATCTCGAAAACAGCAAATGGAAAAAATAAAGCAAAACTTCAATGGAGAACAACTAAAACAGGCAGACGTAAGCAGTAGGTTCAACATTTAATTAAGAAATAGGTTCGAGGTCCAATATTTGGACGGAGAGGGAATTGAGGAGACAGTACGAAGCAATGGACGTCTTCATAGAAACCAGCAAAGAGATGTTGGGATTCAAGAAAAAGTACAAAACACTATGGGTATATGACTTAACATGGAATTATATTAAGAGAGGAAAACGTTAAAGCAAAATAAAAATCAAGCAACGGACGAAGTGGAGGAGAGAAGATCAAATTAAGATTACTATAGAAAATTGTACAGGGAAGTCAAAAGGAGTTATAGGAGAGAAAGAAGAAGGTGGTCTGATAGTTTAACTCTGCACGTGGAGCAGGCAGCTGAAAGAGCATATACTACGAAGCTCTGTTATGAAGCTGGCAAACAAGAAATTAAAGGGAAGTAAACCTGTAAAAGACAACGAGGACAAGCTTATTGTGGATGAAAAACTGCAGTTAGAGAGGTGGAAGGAATTCTTTTCAGAATTGCTTAACTGTGCTAAGGGAGAAAACAATAAGCAGGACGAAAATGAAGACTAAGAGAAGAAGATAACTGTATTCCCACAGCTCCACCATCGAGAGAGGGAATTGTTAAAGCCATAAAAGAACTGAAGAGTGGAAAGTGACTAGGCATTAGTAGCATACCACTGGAGATGCTGAAGGCAATCCCAAAGGTAACAGCAGGAATTCTTCGTGGATTGCTGACACAAGTCGGGGAGGAGGAAGATGTTCCTAAAGAATGGAAGAAAGGCTTGCTAATAAAAATTCCTAAGAAAGGTGATCTGACTTTATGGAACAACTGGAGAGGAATTACACTTTTGTCAGATCCCAGCAAAGTGCTGACGAGAATCGTACTGAACAGAATTAAAGGAGTAATCGACACAAAGTTAAGAAAGGAACAAGCGGGCTTTAGAAAAGATGTATATACGTAATGCGTGGAATAGAACAAAACTCTGAATACCGGTCACCCCTGTATTTGTTATTTGTAGGTTTTGAAAAGGCCTTTGATTCAATTAGTAGTAAATCGAAGTGGATAGTACTGAGATAATTCGGACTCTCAGTAAGTAAATAAATATCACCAAGGAAACTTATGAGGTATATGAAAGTCAAGTTGTTCACGAAGGCAAGCTTACTGACCCGTTTTTTAAATAAAGATGGGAGCTAGCAGCAATGTCTGCTCTCACCCATAATTTTCCTGATTGTGCTAGACAAAGTTATGGAAAAAGTAAATAGAAAGCCTAGAGGATTAATAATATAATAATAATAATAATAAATCCTTTATTGTATGGACAATATAAAAATATTGTATCGCAAACGTCCGTATTAAAATTAATTAACCTAAGGCTTTAATTAAACAATCATTCATAACAACAAATACACACAAACATACATACAAGAAGGGCATTCACACAAATCTACCTAGTGTTTGAAACTCCCACAAAAGTCAACGGGATGTGTCTAGCCAATTAAGTTATTACAGTGGGGACTGATAGAGAGAATAGAAGATATTTACTACGCAGATAATATATGCCTTTTGTGTCATAAGTTAAATGACATGAAAGATAAACTTGATGAATTAAGAATAGAGGGGTGCAAATAAATGTAAACAAAACCAAATAAATGCGAATCAACCACGGAAGCCAAGAGGGACTATTGGGAACGAGAGAACTGAACAGGTTCAGGAGTTACTGTATTTAGGAAGTGTAGTCTTAATACAGGAGTAACTGAAGAAGACGTGGAACTAAGAATACAAAAGACAAAAGGTATATTTGCACAATTCCAGCCAATAATCGCATACACAACAAATAAAATGAAAAACAAAACTTAAAAGTTTTAGTAGTAATGTGAAGTCCCTTATTTTATACGGATGCCAAACCTAGAAATTACAAAGACTAAATAAATAAATCACAAGTTTTTATCAATAAATGTTTAAGAAGAATTACAAAATTTACTGGCCTAACATTATTTCAAACGCTGAGTTGTGGCATTGATGTAACTAAGATTCTGTTGGGGAGACGATAAAGAAAAGGAAGCATGGTTGGAAATGGCACACTCTGAGGTGGCCTAAAAACACCATAAGTAGACAAGTGCTAGACTGGAACCCGCAAGGAAAAAGGAAGAGGGGAAGACCCAGACAGGCGTGGTGAAGGGCAGTGAAAAGAGACATTCAGGAATAAGGGAAGACCTGGGAGAGACATTGTTTGGCGCAGAACAGAGTCTGGTGGAGGTTCTTCGTTGCAGCCCTACGTCCCCCCTAGGGATTAAAGGAAAGAAGTCAAGTAAGTATAACTGTCATTATTGTTGAAAATTAACGAATTATAATTATATTACAATACAAAAGTGTTAAAGACTTTTATTATTCATAAGTAGGATATTTGAAATAAAATATGAAACAATGTTTTGATATACCAATAAACAATTTTTTTTCTTCATAAAATAGCAATGACATATAATTAACTATTTTTTAGAAGAATTGTCTTATATAAGAATATTTAGAACCAACCAAAAATTTGTTTTTATTCCTTTTAATATTATTTTATATCTATTTATTGACATTTTAGTACATCCTTTGAACATCATCATGACTGGTATAACATATGTGATGAAATTTGTAGTTCTATTTAATGTAGTTCCTCTAAGATAGGTCTCACCCTGTGGGACAGTGAGAGATGACTGGTTTTACATATTTTAGACTATATATATTAGTTGTTGAAACTTGCTTTCTGCACGTCAGAATATAAATGTAACAAAGTTAAATTGTCTTCTCTCTAGGTAGTTTAAGTTTACTTCGGTGTGATTGGATTGCTACTATCGAAATTCTGTCGTGTGATATTCAAATTTGAATTTGCTTGATCATTATAAAAAAAATTGATTGAAATATGGATTAATTAGATTTTAAAATACATACATTTGGGTGTACACCATATTTAAGGAATATTTACGATATTTAAATTGTCCATAGCAACTTGAATTTCAGCATAATCATTGAAATGGTTCATGATTAGGCCTACATGGTTCATACATAGGCGAAACGTATGGTGTTACAAACACTAGTTACGACGAGCCGGTGGCCGAGTGGTTTAAGATTTCAGGATTTTTTACCTGAGTCCTGGCCTTGACTGTTAGTTTTCATCAGTAATGTTCACTGATTCTCCCCCTTACTCAGAATCAGTAAGCTTTCCGCACAGATAAATAGTCTTTGGGGAATGGGTAGAGTAAAGTTATAACGGAATTTGGCATCTCCTTTTGAAGTAAAAAATGTTAAGATGTTAACATGGTTAAGATGGTTAGCATGGTAAAGATGTTAATATATAGTAACAGAATATCTATATGTTACTCGGTACATCTAGATATTTAAGAATACACGAAGTCTTGAAGCAGAACATTTCAAATGGTAACTTTAAAAGTTGTTAGGTTTTCGGAAGGTGAGTTCCAAAGAGCCAAGAAGTTGTAGGCTTATAAATGATAAGATTTTTGTATTAAAACTGTATAATGAACAGGAAACAGAGCAAATATCAGCCAGATATTAAGGTAAAGCTTATGTCTACCATCGGTTGGACGACATTTCAACGTGTGCAACATTAAGGGGAAAGTAATTTTTTAATAAATTATAATAAAGAAAGTATTATAATACTTTACTTGGTTATTTTATAAAATATGAATACATTTTGTTTTAAAACAATAATAAGTTCATATGTCAAAATAAATATCAAAATAAATGTTACATGTAATATGTTGATCACTATTTATTTTAAACGGAAATGTTCATGAATATTTCATTGAGTGATGCAGGTTAATTAAAAATGCAGGTTAATTTTCAATGAATATTGTAGTTTTGTCATACCATAAGAATAACGTAATAATAATTTTCAATCAATATACTATTAATTATTGATTATTAATTATTATTCAATTTTAAATTATTCAAATTTCGATTAGGAAAACTACTATCCTAATGGCAAACATTTGCCTTAAGATAAATGTTTGTTGTTGTTGTAATGAATAAACAACTAATACAACATAGAATAATATTGATAAGCGTATAATCGAAGAAATGCTCTTTAACATTTTATTGAACATCGTTTTAACCGTCTTTAAAATAACTACAGTAATAAGACAAAAGTACACAATTACCATGGCTATAATTACACTCCAGCCAGTGGCCGGTAATTACTAGCCTTCCTTGATACACAGAGAATTGGTTCCAAGAACATAGAGGTAAAGTCATTTCAGTTTCGTTTTTGAAGTATTACACAAATTATTTATTTATTTATTCATAAGACGCCGATCGTCAAGATATGGGCGAATATGGATTTCGAATGAGTGTGATGAGTATAGATGAGCGAATGTAGTCATTGTTACTAACTAAGGCCGACTATTCCTTAGAAAGTGTCATTAATTAATAGCCCAATGACAAATGAACAGCCGGTGGTTATCAGCTGATCCTTCTCAAAATGTATTGACTCTGATTGGGATCGAACTGAGAACCTTTAGCACATGAAGCTGGGATTGAACCAACTACGGTACCGACCAAATTATATATTTTTCACAAAGAATTAGGTTATTCAGACCACAATAAGTTCTAAATTGAGTTCCTAAGTAAATCATAAAAACGTTAGAACAAGTGTAATTAAAATTCTACATGTATAGTCAGTAAAATAATGTCTGTGCTTCTAAAAGGACGTTTATATGAAGCTAGTAAAATCAAATTAATTTCTTAGCGCAGTTAATTACTTGGTCTAGATGTAATTATTTCTTTCCTGGTAGACGTGCATGATATTAATATGCAGTACTAAGCTATTAAATTTCGGAATAAAATTCATAATAAAATGGGCTTCAAAACTATCTACGGCTGTCTACTAAAATTATTCTAAAAACAAAACACTTTTTGTAATGAAAGATCACACATGACAACGAAACCGCAATGCAGTTTATCCTCAAACAATGTTTTCTATATTATTTTTATTTTATTCGCCTTATAATCCCGTAGTTAATTTCATTGTTTGTTTTGCTAAGCAAAATGACATTATAACCTGTGTATTTTAGAGACTGTACAATGTTTTATACTTCGTGTTTAGTATTTAGTGACCATAACGATTGCGTGTTAGTTGACCTGACGTCTTGCTGTAAGTCTAGATATAAAAATGGGTTAAAGTTTTTTTTGTCATGAACACTGTAACATTAATTTGTCAAAACTGTTTGGCAATGTTTTCTAATCTGAAGCGTTCAGTCCAGTTTAGAATAAATAAATGTTATGTTACTAAAATAATTCCTGTAAAATGGCTCATTTACATTCCTGGTGAGAACTATACAATAGTGGTTTAGTTACTTGTATTTAATCAATTAATTTACGAGTAGTTTTAATTGCTAACTGGTACAGCAATTATCAGGCCTGCTTCATGTTAAGCTGTAGGTCTCTAAGTTATCCTGGCTATTGCGTTATTAATAAAGGCCCTTTGTGACCTTCAGTCAAACTCAGTTAGTAACCAGACTACACAGATCGTCCACACTCATCCTACACAGATCGTCCACACTCATCCTACACTCATACAATAGACTGCTTCGCAATCTAGACTTTACGTCTATCCGGTCGTGTAGTTCGTTCTTATTTGTGACGTCAATGGTATGCTTTATGTTAATTTATTTAAAGTTTTTAAGTGTAATTTGTGTTTCAATCCTCGACTATTCATTATTAATCTCTAAGACGCTGATCGTAGAGATATGGGTGAATATGAGGAGTGAACGAGTGAGATGAGTGTAGATGAACGAATGTAGTCATTATTACTATCTGAGTTCGGCTTAGCTCAGAAAGGACTATTTATTAAAAGCCCAATAGCCAGGGGCAACTATCGGACCTACAGCTTTACGTGGAATCTGAACCACGTAGTGTTGGTCTGATTTTCAGCTAACTGACAAGTCTGACACTCAGTTCTCTTCCCCACACAACACCAACCTTGTCTACCATTCAACACGGACACTCCAGACTTCTCTAGTAGTGTCTACGTTGATGACAACCACTGACCATGTCGGTATTAAGAGAACCGAGCATGGAACCTATCGCCTACAATCTCCTCAACACTTTGTCCCCAAGTAGCTAGGTTACAGTACAAGTAGACTATCTTCAAATTATATTATAGGATGTGAAGTTAATCATCCTTGTACATAGCCTGATGATGTCAGTCAAAACTAGTTGCCAACCAACGAATTGTATTACTCTAATGAAGGTAACCACTATCGTTTGACTCATTTATTTCGGAAATCAAATATCAAATTATTATTTATATTCTTTCGATGAGTTATTTTTTGAGCCAGAAATGAGTGACTGTTACACAAATGTGTCCTTTGCCTTGATCATAAATTAATAAGGTTTTATAAAGATTATGATACAATTTATTATGACACATTTTAAATCTTACTATAGCATATTTTTTTCATATTTTCTTTGTGTAATCTTAGAAAATTTTCTAGACATATCATGTGTGTGCATTTAATACTGCGCCAATATAAAATCTGATGGATTTATATTGTCCTATAAAGATTGAATCGTAAACATTCTTAAATGCTGGATGACTGATGCTCATAAAGAGTGAAACGTTTAAGATGTCAAAATCTTTGTAAATTAAATTAAAATTAACTTTGAGCGTCATTTCAAGCTAATAATTATAATAGTTAAATACACCCGAGTAAACGTGAAAATTAAATGTGATTGTTTAGTTTTCGAAGAAGTATACATTTCTATGTACACATTTTTGTATGTTCTATTAAACTGTGTTGTACTCTACTTCGGGCATACATATTTAAGAAGCACAATTTTTTAAACAAGTTGATAATATGAGGTAGAACCCGTATAACTCGCGAGGCTTACCGAGACACAGTTAAATAAAACATTCCAATATTACTGACATAAACACTTTAAAGAGTCATTTTTTTAATTTTATTTAGTTTTATTTATTTTTTTATCAGTACAGTACGTTAAACATTTGTTGTTATTATTCCCTAGTTTGGTATCGCATGATGTTTTGGTCTTCCTAGATACGGAATGAGTGTCTGGTATTTTGAATTGAAAATTGTTGGCTACTTCTTGTTCTCGTGAAATTACGTAATTTAATTTGTGCTTAAATGTATTATGTATTTACTTGTAATTGATTCTATATAACATATTGGTTGATGTTATTCTATGTATTGTTTGTGTGAACTTAACTTATTTTGCGCTGTATTACTTATTTCTTGGTAATGTGTTTTCCCTTGCCTGTATTCTATACGTATTGTTATTTCTTGTTGTATGTTATTTATTTCTTTTGTATCGTTTATCTCCACATTGTACTATGGCAACTTACCAACTCTATAAATGTATGTGTTGTTTGTAACTCTGATGTAAAATTAATGACCGTTGATAGATAAAGTAAAATAACAAATTAAATAAACAAATGCAAACTAGATTGTAATATTGTTAAAAACAAAATACAGACATTATAAAACGTACATCAATAACGAGTCATAACAGTTAACAGTCCATTAGCTATCGTCACTGGATACATTGTTGACACGTCACCCCCACCCCCACCCCCCTGGAGCCTCTTCTGCCCTGTCCTAGTGTAGTAATTTACGGACCACTGTACGTGTATGGGTGGGTGAGTCAATACCTCTGTACGTGTATGGGTAGGTGGGTGGGTCTATACCTTTGTGTGTGTATGGGTGGGCGGGTGGGTCAATGCCACTGTACGTGTATGAGAGGGCGAGTGGTTCAATACCACTGTACATGTATGCGTGGGTGAGTCAATACCTCAGTACGTGTATGGGTGGGCGGGTGGTCTATAACCTCTGTACGTGTATGGGTGGGCGGGTGGGTCAATACCACTGTACGTGTATGGGTGGGTGGGTGGGTCTATACCTCTGTGCGTTACCACCATACGTGACGGAATTGGTTTGTTTGAACCTCACTGTTACAGAAGACAGATAGCGTTAGATGTACATTTATATTTAAATGAAGCCAAGCGGTACGTTAAAAGACAGCATACATAATTGTACAACAGGTTATGTTAATGCAATTATAATAATTAATTGTTTATTATTATCCAGTATTCTTTATTAATACACCTACGAATGTATATGGGCGAATGTAGATAAACGAGTGTAGTCGTTGTTGCTAACTAAGGTCGACTTTACTCAGAAATAGTATTTTATTAACAGCCAAATAATTAGGTAACTAAGGGGCCTACAATTTAACATGGAGATCTACTGTTTATTTCATATATTGATAGTGATTAGAAATGTATGATATCAAGCCGTAATAAACTAAGAAATAATTTGTAATTTATAATATTAAAATAGTACGTACGTATTGTTTTGAGCACTTTTATAATAGTATTCCATGAAGTATATTTTTCGTTATATGGAGCTCGTAACACAAGATTAGATAGTTATACGTACTCTCCACCTCTATTATACCGATATTAACTGGAACACAGCCAACTACGGTAAACTTAGCACTGGAAATTACATTACATACATAGATAACATAACCTCATCCTACATTAATTACTGTCATTACATTATCTTAACTAACAGTTGTTGCCGTAACTACCTGCGCGGTTGGGTGTTATATTGTAGTTATCATCTCTATTGCAATTTATAAGTATACTTTATGCCGCAATTACCATTTACTCATTGCTTTTCTTGTGTGCTAATATTTCGTTAGCAGCTACTATAAAAGAACAGTGAAAAAAGTAAAGAAGTACATAGAGTACAAAGAGAAGTACAGAGAAGTACATAGAGTACAAAAAAGTAAAGAGAAGTACATAGAGTACAAAAAAGTAAAGAAGTACATAGATTACAAAAAGAGTAATCTGTGTATAGTGCATAGAGTACAAAAAGAAGTACATAGAGTACAAAAAAGTAAACGAGTACATAGAGTTAAAAAAAGTAAAGAAGTACATAGAGTACAAAAAAGTAAAGAAGTACATAGAGTACAAAAAGAGTACTCTGTGTATTGTACATAGAGTACAAAAATAAGTACATAGAGTACAAAAATAAGTACATAGAGTACAAGCAAAGTAAAGAAGTGGCACTTGCATCAATGTACACTCATTGAACCTTCCTAATAAATTTATTATCATCTGAAAACAGTTTTCTCCGTCAAACTGTTCCAAGATCAACCAGAATAAGTAAATATGTACAACCAACAAATTCTTATATTCCAACATACATATTAGTTTTAATGCATACTAATGAAAGTTATTTTTAATTTTAAAATCAAATAATCCAAATAATAGTAAAAAGTTGATATAAAAACTAGCTAAACAATCTGCGCAAGCTGTAATACAAATTGAAACGTTCTTTGATATAAAATACTCGCTTTAATAGTATTCATGACACAGAACCAAAATCAACTAACTACCGTTACTTTAAAAGAAGGGCGGTGATGTTATTTATATTGTAAAGGAGAATAATTAATGAGAATTCTTCGGAGAACTACTTCCCTCAGTCTATCAACTAGTCTTGTTCTCTTTAAATAAGTTATTTTAGAGTGCACTATTAAGATTTCATGATAAATACAGAAGGGAATTGGATGTTGAATATACCAAGGGGTTGAATACGTTGTGAGTAAATAAATAAAAGGCTATTGTAGTGTTATGAAAATGTATTAGACAAACAATCACAAAAACCATAACCATTATAAACGAGTCAATAAAGTGAGGTAGAACCATGGTTACATATCACATGACGTCACATGGGTGAAGTGACAGCTGGGTGGGATAAGAGACAAACTACTGTTTTAATTACCGTGGTTACAACTCGACTTGACTAGTGGTGAATAGCTTATTCATTATTTACATCTGCATGATTTAATTACCAGGAGTTAATAGAATAAAAAGTCAAGTAGTTACGCCCACGTGACGTCACAGTACTGCGCAGCCTAGCCGTGATACATACAGTATGTTGTATAGTGAACATTAATAGAAGAATATATCAAGAATATCGATAAAACGCCAATACAAAAAAATCACAATCCAATACCTTCTTTGACAAATTGAACTAGTCGTTCTGTACGACTAGACAACACCTAGATAACTAAAATTAATATTTTACTAGTTAAGATAGATTGGTAATAAACCATGAATGTTTCAGCCTATAAAACATAAATACCATACGCAATTAAAACATGATGAAATAAGAGGTTTGTCCGGATATATTTAAGCAATATTACTTTTGAAGAAATTCTACAATTCCTTTGATAGTGAAAAAAGATGAATATAAAGTAATGAGCACACTTAAAATATGTTTACGCCTGTTTTGGAACATATGGAATCAGATGGACAGTGTAATAATAATTTAATCTGGAAACAGGTGTACACTGTCATTTCTATGTTAGAATATATGGGGGATAATTTTAGAAAAAAGGTTTTGTAGTGAATACGTAGTGGCAACATATAATGTCTAAAAATATACTTCAGCTAGGGACAGTAAAGAATTATATTTATTGCCGTTAGAATATGAGCCTAGCCCATAGGGTGAAGTATGACTGGCAAGCAACAAGTTCTAGGTTAATTCTCAGCTGATGATAATGTCAGAGTTATTAGGTACCGTAACTAGAATGCCTTCACGACTACGGTAGGCAATTTCCGCAATACACCGGTGTATCTAAATGGCGGATCGCGCCGTTACATTGTCAGTGCTGTATGGTCCATTGTGTTAATATATTCCTACTATAAATTTTAAATTAGAGATAGCGCAGGTTCTAATCCTGGTATTGACCGGAATTTTTATCAGTAATATTCACCTTGTAATGTACTGATTCTCACCCTTACTCTGTTTGATAAGTTCCCCGCACATATCTATAGTATATAGGAAATATGCTGAGTAATGTTAAATAGGAGATCAGTCTGTCTAAACGAAAAAGAAGATAAATAACAACAGTTAAAAATGATTCTAAAATATCTGTACCATGTCAAGCAAAGAATTATATGCTGTAATGACGTTACACTTAAGTGTTACAAAAATATATCACCTAGAATATAAACTATTATTTTTCTCTTTACTTTATGACTTGAATCACGACAAAAAAATAATTAAATAAATCATATTTTATTCTGAAATCTATAATACAAATTTAAAATACTCATTAAAGTTTTCCCAAAACATGACAGTTTTTTCAAATATTATCTTTTAATATTATTTTTTTAATTAAAAGGGAGTTAGTAACATAATTTATGTATTTTTAACAATAAATGCTTTAACATGTATTTAGATAATCCACCACGATATATTATAATGTTTCAAAGCCCAGAGTGACTTGTTTGTTCTTGACCTACATTCTGCTGTCCCACATACAAATATATATATTGTCCTTGTCCAAAAGTTATTTGTTTCAGAAACTTAGTAAAGAACAAACGTAGTAACAAAGTAAAATAATATTGTTGACGTACTCCTATTTAAGTAGGAAACTTTATCCTGTTTTATTTAAAAAAAAAAAAAACAGTATAAAGAAAGAAACGTTGCATAATATTTGTTAGTAAAGTATTTCATGTAATTTATATTTTAGTTATATACGGAGTTTATATAGATTTATAATACAATTCAGCTAAATAAATCTTATTACAGAAAGTTTATAAGAATTTTAACATTCAATTATTGATATAATAATATCATTTAGAATTGACTGTTTGATTTTAGAGATTACCGACTTAGCGAGGATAAAAAAAAATAAACTTTGGTTAAGGAAAATGTGCCAATTCATCTTTGACTTCCGCACAAAGAAATTTGTAAATTTAACAGTCCAATCAATCAGCCACCTTCCAGGAGAATTCGAATGGTTTATTTTAAATATATACAATCTTTAGTCCCAACAAATTTAAAAAAAAAAATCTACGTTGGGTACTAATGTTACTGTTACATATTTGTAATTACAATTTTATATAAAAAAATGAACATAACATGAAATATTCATACTTTGAGAGTTTGGATAAAGATAAAACACGCACTTGGCGTCATTGCTTGATACTTAAACTTCTTAATATGAACTAGAAAGAAAATAGTAGATACAAAATAAAGTATAAATAATTTTAACAGTAAATAACTAATTAAACTGTTCGAAAATACTAAATACTATTTTCTACTGGGTACAAAAATAGAAAGTATTCTGTAAATGTTGATTAGGAAAAAAAAAAACAATCATAGTGAGTTACTTAGTGAGACGTACATGTTAATTTATATGAGTAATGAACTATTTATACGATAGTAAGAAATAAATCACCAATAACATTCGATTTTTGTTTAGGCATAAATGAATTTTGTTTTTTTCTCAAAAAGCATCCAGCCACAAACACAAAACGGGTATTTAATTCAAGTACTAATTTGGTAATATTTACTTATTTATAAACAAAAGACGCAAATAATTGTATATTTGTATGAGGCCTATACAATTGAAATATAATATTGATCTAATTTGATGATCTAATCTTAATTTATTATCCATTTTATCTTTCACATATGGTAGTAAATTAAATATCACTATAAAGTACTTTACAAGTATACATTTTGATTCCTATAAAATAGTTATTATTATTGTTAATCGTTAGGATGACGAGAGGTTTAGTTGAATATGAGGGGCGAATGAAAGTGAGGAGTGTACGTAAACGAGTGTAATCATTGTTACTAACTAAGGTCGTCTGTTCCTTAAAAAGAGATGTTTATTAAGGCCCTTTCTTAAAGTTCAATGACAACCAAGGGGCCTACAGCTTTACGTGGAATCCGAACCAAGTATTATTGGTGTAGTTTCAGCTAACTGACAAGCTTCATACTCACTTATCTTCCCTACACGGGTATTTAAGACTTCTCTAGTAGTGTCCAAGCGATTTCTAGTCACTTTTGAGCGGACGCCATGTCGGTATTAAGAGGTTTGAGCATAAACCTCCCATCTTAATCTCTACACCACTTTCCCCAAGTAGCTGGATTACAGCACTGCGTCACTTGAGTCAACATATATGAGTATCTAAGTTGTTATGTCCATGTAAATACCTCTGCTCACATATTTATAACTTTTCATGTCTAGTAAATTGCTTGCAAAAATTTGGTAAACTTTTTTTGCCGTTTGCCTTAAGAATCAAGGGCTGCCAAACACAAGAAATGTGTGAAAAGCACCTCACCAGCTGCTGAGAGCACTTGTCCCCTACTTACACAGAAATAGACCTGTCTACAGAACAGACCACTACAGTAATACTCGGTCATCACCTGTCTCTCCATAATATGTTAATTAAATTACATATATTCTTTGATTTTAGAAGTATCTCTTAATGTTCCAAATAATAACTTTAATATTCAGTTTTATCAAATTTTTACAACAGATAATTATACAATAACTTATTCCACAAACATTTTAAAATAAATAGTTTTTCCTCAATTAAATTTACTTAGTAAAAACTTTTACTGCATTCAAAAACAAACAATAATCTCTTACTCCATTATTACTTTATTTTAGCTCACCTAGCCTCTTAAGAGAAAAAAAAGTTACTTAATAAGCCTACTCATCTTTCCAAGAGGTACAGATGAGCCCACTCACCCTTCTAAGAGACATAAATTGAAGAGCTCACTCACCCTCTCTAGCGACACCCATAAGTTTACCCACTATCCTAAGACACATAACCAGTGGTCTAGATGTAGTTCCTAGGCACGTTTCAACATATTAAGCGTAACGTTTTCATCAAGGTCAATTATAATTCAAATCAATATTGAGTCACCAGCAATTTTTTTCATAGTGTATTTGTTTAAGAATATACTCACTCATACAGGGTACATGTAGCCTATGAAACCAATTTAAATTGTTCACGAATAATTTTAGATTTCATTGAAAAAGAATACATATATTATTTATATTTAATTTTGAGCAGTCTTTTAGGTTATGTAAAAAAAACAAACAAACGTGAAAATAAAGTTTCCAGCATATAATCATCGTAATGGGAATAGAGGACTTGACAAGTTCATTAAGATGCATGGCTATCGGAAATATTGATCTAGGGTGGGACGGCCTGGATGGTTTCAACCCCCTCTTTAATAAATGATCAAATAAGAAATGGAAAACGTCGGCGTGTCTCTCTTTCCACATTTCATAAAGTGAAAACCGAACCGTAAATATTACCTGTCAATGAGATGAAAACTATCTTAACTCCAGTTAAAATAAGTATCGGAAATGAAAAATAAAACCTCAACTAACCTCTTTCATTTATTTATTACCATCACATTCATTGGAACATTCCACTCACTCTGTAAACGTTATTAATTTTTTGTAATTGTATGGGGTGGTGTAATGCATGGGGTGGTGGGCGGATGTTGTATTTCATAAATAAACAACATAAATAAACATTGTAGGTGTTTATCAAACAAATAATGGTTTAAATCTTGATTATTTTAATAAATACATACGTATCAATTAAATAAACATCATAGTAAAATTGAAACGTATTAATAACTTTGGTGAACAGAGTAAACAACTGATAAAAGACAGTACAGATCTCCCACCCACCCATACACGTACTGTGTTATTGACCCACCCACCAGCCCATACACGTACAGTGTTATTGACCCACCCACCCACCCACCTATACACGTACAGTGTTATTGACCCACCCACCAGCCCATACACGTACAGTGTTATTGACCCACCCAGCCACCCATACACATACAGTGTTATTGACCCACCCACCAGCCCATACACGTACAGTGTTATTGACCCACCCACCCACCCATACACGTACTGTGTTATTGACCCACCCACCAGCCATACACGTACAGTGTTATTGACCCACTCACCCACCCATACACGTACAGTGTTATTGACCCACCCACCAGCCCATACACGTACAGTGTTATTGAAACCTATATTAAACAATAATATAATTGTATGTGTTAAGTTATATAACGTTACAACAGACGTATACATTTTTTATGATATATTTATTAATATTCACGTAAGGAAACATTAATGTTTTTTTACAGATAAGTAAGTTTTAAAAATATATTATGTGATTTGTAGAAGGTTTTAGTTGGAAAAAAATATTATTAGTATTGCAAGGATAGACCACTGTGTAAACGTACATTTATGGTTTTCTTATAGTATTTTGCTTTTTAAATAAATAATTTTTCGAAAATAATCAACAAAATTGAAATTATCCTATTGTTATTATTTATCTTCGCACTGTTTCATATAAGGACAGAAATATGGTGAAAAATAGACAGAGAACAAGAAAGATAAGTTATATTTTGTCCATGTAATTTAGCAAGTGTCATGGGTAGTCCCTATAGGTAGAATAGCGTTGTAACCACCTATTCCCCTTGACAACCAGACAGCAAACAGTAACTGCCCTTAAGGGTCAACTACAGTACCCCTAAATGTCCCTGAGGAAATTAACGGTATAGGCAATAAAACATAGCAGAATAAATCTAACACCAAACTGTTCATCTCAAAGTCTACGTCTGACAATTATTTTATCATGAGATTTTAAGAACTTGTAATTAATACAGTAATAATTAATATTAATGCTAATCATAAGTCAGGAATAAAACATTCTAGAGATAGTAATAAAGGTTAACTCTGATATAAACCTATAAATACTAATAAAATGTCCACATAAATATGTTTCATAACGTTTAAAGTTGTAATTGTGAAAGTGTTTTTATTATATTAAAACATCTGCAAGAAGAAACATTTAATACATCCAAAGCAATAATAAGCAGCACATAAAACCGACAATACCACAACCACCGTAACATATAAAATAATACATTTTTCATTATTGATTTGAATTTGATTCTGAATATTCCAACTCTACAACGATAGTTTGTTAAAATGACACGTAGATGGCCAATTAACAATTCATTGTTTAAAATTTGGAATCATTTCTGTATTTTAAAGAATCTGTTTTGCATAGTTTTATTATATAAAAATAAAAATATTAAATTAAAAAAAAATTACTTATTAAACATTTTTGGTTATCTCTTTAACCATTATCATAGGTTTTGTAGCGGTTCGGCTAAATATCATTATATATAAAAAAAACATTGTGTATTTAGTCAACAAGTAATCTTCGGAATTACTGAATAGACCATGATGAAGTTTGTAGGGGAGTTAGCTTTTGTTTTAGACAGACTCAATAAAAAGGAATCTCTAGAAATTTAATTCCCAAAGGTTAGAAATGCCACTCAACTTTATCTTTTTCCAGTAACAATGGCATTATTTTAATTTAATCATTTATCTCACACATCCGATTCCAAAATAATAAACACGACCCAAAACTTGGTTAGTATTAGTATTAGTTAGTAGTAGTGGTTAGTATAGTTTTCATTGTGGAAAGGTCATTTCTACTAACTCTGACGTGACTGCCGACTTTGCACCTCCCCTAAAGTAGGCTTATAGGGGTTTCTAGACATAAAGTTGTCTAGAGGAATGATAGCATTTTGTACGTTTATATAGATGTGATAGTGTAGAGAGATCCTAGGAAAGAAGGGTAAGTGCGAGTAGAGAACCGCCCGTAGTGAATCCAGGGCTGTCGGTTAGTTAATTTACAAAAATCTTAAATCAGTATTATGAACTAAAATGTTGATTAAAGAAGTTATGCATATAGCTAATTTTGTTTCAATATTTATGCAGGTTGGGTAGGCTGAACATAATATTATTTAGCCTATACGTTATTATATAGCCTACCAAATTTATTACAAAAGTCTAAAGTCTTGCTCCCATAAGCTGAACATTAGTTCAGTAAAAAAGTTTCACTCTAAGAAAACTACATGTTACGAGATATAGAATTTAAATTCTAGAATTTTAGGTTATTGAGACTTTTTTATGTGTTTTAAATTAGATACTGAAAAATTATATAAAGCTTTTTATTTAATATTAATGTAAATTTCACAAAATTAATTTCACAAACTAGGTGAAATTCGATTAAAACTATGTGTCCCAGGTAAGGATGGTTAAAATAATAATCATTTTGTTGTCTCGAAATAAAATAAAAATATGATATTTTATTATTGTACAACTACGTTATAGAAAAACAAAATCTTTGTTCTTAACTCTAGAAGGCTTGGAAAATTATCACATATTGCTTGTCTAAGACAAGCATTATCATATCAGAATACAACATTTGCATACAACCAGATTTAAACTCGTGTACTCAGATGTTATCATATTATTATTCTCAAACATGAAACGCTGGTACAACTTTATTCGTATTTTAAGGCGAATATAAATATTAAATGAGTGTAGGATGAGTGTAGTCTGGTTACTAACTGATTTTGAATTATGTACAAAAGGGTAATTAATTAATACCCTTTACTACAGCTTTACTTGGAATTCGAACCCCGTAGTATTGGTCTGATTTTAAGCTATCTGACAAGCATGATACTCAGTTATCTCCCCTACACAACATCCGGACTCTGACTACTACCCAACACGGACACCGCAGACTTCTCTACTACTGTCCACATTGATGGCAACCATTGAGTGGTCGCCAAGTCGGTATTAAGAGGACCGAGTAAAGTAGCCTATAATGTCCATAACTTTTTGTCCCCAAGTAACACCACCAACTATATTTTTCCATTCAATTCATACAGCACTGAATAATCAATATTAATGCTATTTGACGGACATATTTCCAAAATGAGGACGTGAGACTTGAAAATGTTACAATGTTTATAAACTGCGTTGAACACAAGTGAACAAAATTAAAAAAAATACCAACTACGAAAGAAAGGACAACAACATCGCGTTGCCCTGCTAGAATAATTACATTACTTACGCAAGTGTTGCTAGTAAATATTATTTAAACATAAATGTTGTGATTGGAAGGTTTAAATTTAAATAAAAGTCAACAGTTGATAAATACTACGTATCGGCAAAAAAAATTTAAAAATAATTTACCATCTTTTATTCTAATATTCTTTTAATTACTTTTATTATAAAGTGGTTTTTAATGTACCATTATCTTTTTTTATAAATAAATAATTTTGCGTTGGCTGATGAAAGGCCTTGAACAATTTTATTTTTGGTACTATTTGAAAATGTAAATCTTAGCTTAAAATATTTCCAGTGTTTTTCTTATTTTTAGACTATTGAAAAGTGCCAGTGTATAGTGTTAAAATAGAAGACATATGATTGATAAAACCTTGATCAGGGTCAGTTAAAATATAAAGTCCTCAGTGTTATAACAACTTCTGTATAAAAGTGATGAGATATCATCTATTTGTTTGTTATGCCACTAATTAGTCGGTAGCGTAGTTGGTTCAATCCCAGCTTCATGTGCTAAAGGTTCTCAGTTCGATCCCAATCAGAGTCATAATACATTTTGAGAAGGATCAGCTGATAATCACCGGCTGTTCATTTGTCATTGGGCTATTAATTAATGACACTTTCTAAGGAATACGTCGGCCTTAGTTTGTAACAATGACTACATTCGCTCATCTACACTCATTACACTAATTCGAAATCCATATTCGCCCCCATATCTTGACGATCGGTGTCTTATGAATAAATAAATAAATAAAATATGTTCATAAACTGACGAAGGCTTCTAATCGGTTATAAATGTTTGTAAAAGATCTTCACAAAATATACATTTCAGAAGAAAGATGGTAAAATATAACATCCCAAATTTCTATATATATTTTTATGCATAATCACTATGTTATGTACTAGTTTGTATAAAATACATATTTTAAAGTTCGTGTTCGTATGCCTTATTTTCCCATGAGAAATCCAAGTCTTTAACTATCTACGTTTTTTTTTTTCAGGATGAGCGGGGAAGAACGAAAAGACTCCACGTCCGCTCTGACTATTGACCGAGCAGCCTTTCTGTTGCTCCGAGTCAAGCGAGTCTTCCGCAAGAAAAAACAGCAGCGGAAGGAACAAAAGTAAGTGATTTTTATAATAGTTTTAAATTGTAGAACTCTTATTAATACTAAAACTATTATGTCTTTCTTTGAAAATAATTCATTGAAGTAAAATGCGGCAGAGCTTCTGGGACAGGGAATTCATTGAAGTAAAACGCATCAGAGCTTCTGGGACAGGGAATTCAATGAAGTAAAACGCGTCAGAGCTTCTGGGACAGGGAATTCATTGAAGTAAAACGCATCAGAGCTTCTGGGACAGGGAATTCAATGAAGTAAAACGCGTCAGAGCTTCTGGGACAGGGAATTCATTGAAGTAAAACGCGTCAGAGCTTCTGGGACAGGGAATTCATTGAAGTAAAACGCGTCAGAGCTTCTGGGACAGGGAATTCAATTAATGTTCGGATTACTTAACCAGTGGAGTACAACTTCGTTAGATAATTGATGAAAAGATAATTAAGTTATGGAGGACTGGAACAAGGGTTGTATTTTAAAACTTTAGATTGTTTCGTTTTAATCTACTTAAAGTGTGTTACACTATGTAAATAAACAAGGTGTCAAATTACATTATCACTTAATTGGCCAACCTACCTCATAACTAACTCGTTGTATTTTTTTTCAACAATATAAGTTGCACATACTTTACTAAAACTGAACCGAACCATTCATACATGCTCGTTAATCGTGATACCTAAAAATATCATTATAGAAACATTTTTGGGTATAATCATATCCATAACAATATTTTCAATTTCAAACGACAGTTTTGAGAATTGTATAAATTCACATATTTCGAAAATATTTAACAGTCCTATAGACTGTGTAGTTACGAGAATTGAATTTATCGTTTAACGATTATATACTATATGTAATAAATAATAAACTTAGCCACTTAAACCCCTCTTCACAAATAGTACGCTGTTTCACTACTAATAGCTCTCTGTCCCACAGATAAAGTACGTTACTGAAGGGCCTACTTCCCACCCTGATACATTCGTACGTCGTTAAAGGCCTTCCCTCCCATCTACACATGTACGTCATTGATGATCCTGCCAACCTGATACACCCTCCCATCCACACATGTACGTTATTGATGATCCTGACACCCTGATACATTCGTACGCTGTTTAAGGTCCTTCCTTCCAATATCATTGATAAACCTCCCTTACACCAAAATCGTACATACTCTTGGAAGCATATCAACACTCTTTATACACACTGTTAAAAATTGAGTAAACTCTTATGACCCTTAAATTTAGCTCTTCTATTTTGATTTTCCAGTTAACATACATATATCTTAGCCGCCTAATCACTCTGAACATGTTTTCCTGTCCAAACATCTTATGTACAAGTTTTCTGTAAGATCAATTGATATTTGATAGGCTTTAAATGTGGTCACAACTAGAATCTACAGTTTCCGGTGACAACCACGTCGGAAACTGTAGATTCTAGTTATGACACCGGCCGCTTAAGCCTAAGTTCTAAGATTTAAATGTGGTCATTCAATTCACTGGCATTCATTACAAAAGATTCGTTGGACTAGAAGTTATTCATGTTTGTAATGATCACAGACTAGTTTGAGAATTCATGGAAAAGCTAGTGCGATTTTAGCTCAGTCAACTCAAGCTAAGGATATGACTGTTTGAACAAATAAATTGAAGCATAATTACCGGATTTAGTAATCATGAAATGTTTAGTTTAAATGGCTCGGATTGTAATTAAGATAACTATAAAGAGCGTTTTTAATCTGATGAGTAAACAGTTATTAAACACTTGCTGCTTTTTTTATGATGGTGTATTAACTTGTTACAGTGATTGATTAACATCAAGAAGCACGGCGACTGGGATACACGATAGGTATCAGGCAGCAGACACGTGACGTCACATGGGCGAAATCAGCTGGTTTGATTTTTGTAACAAATTCGAGTATTTAAATTTAACAATCACACGAAAGCTTTCAGCTAAATACAATTATTTGGGCTGGGTAGAAAACGACCTGTGAGCTATGTATAGCGCATGTAGGAGTTGCAACGGCAGAGGGGAATCTTTCCACCGCTGAGCTGCCTCGCTTCACAAGCATGAGTGACTTCCACCTTCATAATTTCAACTTTTGGAACAGTGTTTATGGAAAAAAAATAATAATAACTTTATTGAACTGCACAAGTTTGTTTAGTTGACATTCTACAACTTGTTTAGTTGATAATATTGTTTGCATTTCTATTCATTATGCTATTATTAATTTTATTTGAATACTAAATAATGTTTTAATTTGCTATACTAAAAGTTATATATCTTCATTATGAGGAGAACGATACAATAATGTACCGCAAACTTATCTTGTACGTATGTACGACTTTGATGGATCGTATAGCCATCCTGCACGTATGTACGACTTTGGTGGACTGCAAACTCTTTCTGAACGTATGTACACTATGACGAAGCTTAACTCGTTCTGCACGAATGTAAGACATTAATGGACCGTAGACTCATCGTTAACGTACGAACGATTTTGAGTACCACTATTATGTACCACACATTACAATTACATCCTAAACGCCTAACTGAACATTTCTACATATAAAGTAGTTTATAGTTCATGCACTCCATATACATGTTAGTGCCTACAAACCTACCCGATGTAAATTTATCTTCTTTGAGCCACGAACCCTCTATACTCACCACATGTATAACTTAGACAGTTCTCAAGATTACCATGACATGTGTACGTACAAATTTGATGATCAACAACCCTTTGAACACACAGAATGTTCACTAACAATCATAAAATACCTCTCTTCTGTACATTCATAAAATAAACGTAACTCATATTTTGCATTCTTACACATGAGACGCCGATCTAACGTTGTGCGTATTTTAAGGCAAATATGAATGATGATATGAGTGTAGTCTGGTTACTAACTGAGTTCAACTGTTCCGCAGAAAGGGCAATTTATTAATAGCCCAACAGCCAGGGCAATTAAGGGACCTACTGATTTACGTGGAATCCGAACCACGTAGTTCTGGTCTGATTTTCAGCTAATTTAGAAGCGTGATACTCAGTTATCTCCCCCACAAAACATTCGTACAATGATTATCACCCAACATGGACACCCCAGACTTCTCTAGTAGTGTCCACGCAGATAGCAACCATGGAGCGGATGCCATGTTGGTATTAAGAGGACCGATCATCCAACCTATCGCCTACAATCTCCCAAACACTTTGTCCCCAAGTAGCTGGGTTACATCACTGCGCCACCAGTGCCGACTTACTAAGGCAATTTGCTTATTGTTCAGATATCTTAAACAATTCTGTCACCATTTCATCCTTAAGACTCAATTTAAATAATAATAATATTGACCCTGGATTGGAAATAATATATAATTGAGAAAAAATATATACCTTGTTCAATCACTTATATTTATATACACTACATGTTTCGATCCTTAGATCATCTTCAGGTATATAGTAACAAATCTTGAAGGCATCAATAAAAATTTTAATTAGTTAAAACTTAATAACCTGAAAAAACATAAAAACTGTTTTGGTTAGCTAGTTTTTATTATCAATTTAAATAGTAACTAGCTCCGTGGTTATAAACCACCACATCAATATAAAAGCTCAGCCTGCTACCATTCTCCTAGATAACAAAGTTTTATGGCCTAGAAATGCCTATAAGTCTAATATGGGGGATGAAAAGTAGTGCACTCATGTCGGAGTTAGAAGAAATGACCTTAGACATTTCACAATGAAAACCAATTAATCCAAGCTTTTGTGTCATGTTTATGTCTTTAGTATCAGCTGTTTTAAATAAACCGTTAAATTAAATTAATGACAATGCTACTTTTAAAGAAAATAGGGAAAGTTGATAGGCGGTTTCTACCCCTTTTGGAATAGAATTTGATCAAACATTTCTTAGTGGGTCTTTATGATACAAAAGCTAACTTCTCTGCAATTTTAAACAATACCTATTCTGTGGTTCCGGATATTCCATGATGAGTGTGTAGATTGTTTTTAGGTTATATATAGGGTGTTTCGTGAGAGGTTAACCAACTTCAGGATATGTTAGTAGACATAAAAATAAGCAAAAAAGTTCCTGTTAACATGTGGCCTATCTCGCCTTCTTAAGTGTCTGTATGTGTTTTTTATTTAAACAATTATAACTCAAACTTGGTACAAGGTAATAGTTTGATTCTTGCTATATTTGCTAACCTAGTTAGGGGCAGTTTAAAATAGAAAAGGGGCAACATTATCTTTATCAGTTTTAAAATGGCAACCATAAGAAATATTACAAGTTAAATAACTTTAAAACCATTATTTGTATTGAAAATGTATAAGAATACTTTAATTATGTAAATGTAATAAAAAATTCAAATAAACCTCAATTTTAAAAATCGGTTTGAAAATAAAAGGGTAAAACACTTTTCATGTATGTTTGTTTAGGGGTTTTAACTTGTATGAAGTTTACTAACCAAATGTATAACTTCATAGTCATCATTATAAACAGTTGTTTTTATTTAAAGTCCCTTTTCATGTATGCTTTTTTAGGGTTTCCTAAAAAACAGCCTTTTGTTAATAACAAAATTTATTTTACATAAAACAAAAACACAAATTGTATATTGTATTATAAATGCTGTTCAATGTGACGCCATCCTTCATCAATGCATACTTCAGCCTAAAATAATTAATTAAGCAATGTATACTTTAACATAAATAAGAATATCTGTTTATAATGACTATGAAGTTATACATTTAGTTAGTAAACTTCATACAAGTGAAAAACCTAAACAAGCATATATGAAAGTGTTTTACTCCTTTATTTTTAAACCGATTTTTAAAATTTACAAATCTTTGAATTTGTTAATAATCTTATAAATTAAAGTATCCTAAATACATTTTCAATACAAATAATGGATTAAAGTTATTTAACTCTTAACATTTCTTACGATTTGCCATTTTGAAACTGATAAAGATCACTTTGTTCCTTTTTTATTTTAAACTACCCCTAACTAGGTTAGCAAATATACTAAGTTTCAAATTATTAGCTCAAACCAAGTTTTGAGATATAGTTTTTGTAATAAAAAACACATACAGGCAGACATACACTTAACAAGGTGAGATAGGCCACATGTTTAGGGAATTTATGTAAATTATGTATTATGTAAAAATCAATAGAGAATTTACTATTTTCCAGGCTGTTTTTGAAAACTTTTGGGTATCTAAACAACTTCTAGAAACCCAAAATTTTTCAAAAACAGCCTGGAAAATAGTAAATTCTCACAAAAATCAACAAAAGGCTGGTTCCATTAAACTAAAAATAGAAGGAGAACAAATTACTGACGCTACGAAAGTAGCTGATGCGTTCAACAATTTTTTCAGTTCTGTTGCACGATCTGGGTTCCATTCACACCGAGATAACCAACATCCCATCCGTGGTCAAAGTCCAATCTCCTCAATGGCATTGGCTCCGGTTGTGGAAGAGGAACTAGCACAAATAATAAATCAGCTCCCCTCCAAAAAATCAAATGACATAAATTACATGTCAACTTGGCTCATAAAGCGGTGCTCTGAGCATCTGTTGAGCCCCTTAACTCACCTGATAAATTTATCATTTCAGACAGGCATATTTCCTTCCTCCCTCAAAATAACAAAAGTAATACCGATTTACAAAAAAGGCGACCCCAACTCCATCAATAATTTCAGACCAATCTCAATTCTTCCCGTCTTGAGTAAAGTATTTGAAAAAGCCTTTCTAACCCGAATGCTACAATTTCTGGAAAAACACAACCTTCTCTCGAATGACCAGTTTGGTTTCAGGAAGGGGAAATCAACAATAGATGCAGTAGTACGTCTAGTTGATATGGTTGTGGAGAGCTTGGAAAAGCGCAAAGCCACTCTAAGCGTTTTTCTCGATCTTTCTAAGGCGTTCGACTGCGTTGATCACAGTATGTTGCTCCACAGGTTGGAATTCTATGGTGTGCGAGGAGTGCCACTTTCGTGGATGAAGTCGTATTTAGACTGTAGAAACCAGACTGTCCAAATTTCAAACAAATTTTCAAAAATCAATCAACTGAGCTTTGGTGTCCCCCAGGGATCTATACTCAGCCCCTTACTATTTCTGATATATGTAAATGATACAGCGTCATCTCTTCAGCAAGGGCGACTCGTGCAGTATGCTGATGATACGACTCTCTGTTTTAGCCAAAAATCAAAATTACATTTAGAAATTGAAACATTTATGGAGCTAAATAGCTGCATTCAACATTTCTCTAACATCAATCTAAAAACAAACCCTAAAAAATCACACTTCATTAGCTTTTGTCTTCGACCATCCAACCTCGAATTCACCCCAGCTATTATGTTGGAGGAAACAGAGGTGGAGGAAGTACAATCAACAAAATTCCTAGGAATACACATCGACAAAGGTCTAACTTGGAACAATCATATCGACAGTCTGTGTTCCAAACTGTCCTCAGGCATTTATGTTCTGAGGACGTTATCAAAAAGCTGCCCAATTCAGGTACTGATGACGGCATATTATGGCCTCATCTACCCTCACCTATCCTATGGAGTGGTGCTTTGGGGTGGATGTGCAAATGTCGAGTTCTCCCGCCTATTCAGACTGCAGAAAAAAGTGGTTAGAATAATTTCAAATTTGAAAAACAGAGAGTCGTGCAGAACTGCTTTTCAAACCCTAAAATTGTTGACACTGCCCAGCATTTACATCCTAGAAACAATCATGTACTGTATGTCAAAATGTGCACTCACAAGAGGGACTGACATACACAGTTACGAAACTAGACGCAGGGACAACTATCGCACTGGGCAACATAGGACGATGGTCTATGAGCACCTCCCTTCACAGGCTGGTGTTCATTTTCTAAACTGTTTGCCCCGTAAAATTAAATTTGCCAGGACGCCAAAGGCGTTCAAAACTCGCCTTAAACAACTTTTGTTAAGTCGAACATTGTATAGTGTAGGCGAGTTCTTGGCACAAAACTGGGAGACCAATAATTGGCAAGAAACCAGTGCTGGATAGGCTTGCCTTCTAGAATGAATGTAAGATTGAATAAAATAATTGTATGTATGAATGTTGAATTTGTAGAATGAATGAACATATTTTTTTTTCCTTTGACGATTGCGATACAATTCAATGTTAAAATTCTCTATGCAATAAAAAAATTCTATTCTATTCTATTCTATTCTATGTTTACAAGAACTTTTTTGCTTATTTTTATGTCTACTATCACATCCTGAAGTTGTGCCAACCTCTCACGAAACACCCTGTATATTAAGTTTCATTAACGACTATACCTTTGATGTGCAATTTTGTATAACCATTCATGAAACGTAGGGAAATTACCAATATTCCTTTTGTATCTCTTAAATATATGTTTTGATATCGTATTTCGTATCATTGCTTTATCTAGAACTTAACTGAAAATGTCTTGCACAATAACCTTAAATAAAATCAGTGTTCTCACATTTATCAAATTGTTTTCACACACACGTTTGAGCACAGGTGGGCGCACCATAGAAAAGTACCCATAAATCATGGGGAACAGACTGTACACCGACGAGATGACCTACATCTTTCTCGGAGATTCTGGACAAAAGGTCGGTGACATGAGTTATTGTTTCTTGCCTGTCGTAATTTCCCGTTCATCAATCACTTGGAAAAACAATTTTGTGTATTTTTTTAAACAATCATATCTTACTCTTCATTCGTATCATATTGACAATTGTTTGTTTGTTTTGTGGTTGGAATTCGTAAAGGAAAATTTTAATTGTTGTTCGTATAACCCAAAATGGGACAGTGTTATTTATTTACATAGGTAAAAAATTAAAAGTAAATTTTTACAACAATTAGTTTTGAACTCTGATTTCTTCAATACTGAATAAACTTTATAAAAACTTATACGATATTATTATATTAGCGACAAATAATACGTGTTCTATAATATAAGTGTATTCTATGTTAAACTCGGTCTTTTGATTTCAAGCTCAATGGTTACCATCGACGTGGACACTACTAGAGAAGTCTGGTATGTGCATGTTGGATGGTATTCAAGATTCGTATGTTGTTGTGTATGGAAAAGAACTGAGTGTCAGATTTGTCAGTTAGCTGAAAATCAGACAAACACTACGTGGTTCGGATTCCACGTAAAGCTATATATCCCTTAGATGACCTGGCTGTTGGGCTATTAATAAATCGCCCTTTCTGTGGAACAGTTGAACTCAGTTAGTAACCAGACTACACTCATCCATACTCATCCTGCACTCATATCATCATTCATATTCGCCTTTAAATACGCACAATGTTATGTTGGCATCTCATGTGTAAGAATGTAAGATATGAGTTACGTTTATTTTATGAATGTACAGAAGAGAGGTATTTTATGATGGTTAGTGAACATTCTGTGTGTTCAAAGGGTTGTTGATCATCAAATTTGTACGTACACATGTCATGGTAATCTTGAGAACTGTCTAAGTTATACATGTGGTGAGTATAGAGGGTTCGTGGCTCAAAGAAGATAAATTTACATCGGGTAGGTTTGTAGGCACTAACATTTATATGTGTGTATAGTGCATGAACTATAAACCACTTTATATGTAGAAATGTTCAGTTAGGCGTTTAGGCTGTAATTGTAATATGTGGTACATAACAGTGGTACTCAACATTGTTCATACGTTAACGATGAGTCTACGGTCCATTAATGTCTAACATATGTTCAGAATATGTACTCATATCATCATTCATATTCGCCTTAAAATACGCACAACGTTGTGTTGGCGATGTAGAAGTAAGAATAAGAAATAAGATAATAACGGTTTCCTCAAACTTCTAAGGAGTTCTTTAAGGTTAATAAATTGTTTAACTAAATAACTGTCCACACTGCACACCCAGTCCAGTCAGGTGGCAGAACATTTCCCAACTGTCCATCTGCTCATTAGAAGCAGTTATATTTATAGGGGTGCTAATTGTCCTCGAACAGTGATGGGATTGGTTCGTTAACTAATATATTGTTGTTAATCCATTTACTACAACATTCAGTAAACGGTTTTATTTTGTGTACATCAGAATCTTTATGTTTTAACTTACAATAGTAGTAAGTTAAAGCTCATTTTAATTTCCAATATTAGTAGATAATAATTATAATATTTATAGCATATACCAGATCAAATATTGGGATTTTCTATGGCAGAACAGTTTTACTTTGAGCACAGCATAAGAAAGTAACATAATAATAACAATAATATAACAAACCCCTGCTCTTATTATTTTAAAACAATTAAAAGAAGGGACTTCAAAATTTTTATTTGCAAGTAAAGGGAATCCTGAGTGATATTAACGTCTTAAGTCCCCTTTATTAGAGATATTTATGATAATCATACTAAATATTTTAAGTTTAAGTAAACATTTTGCAATAATGTTTGTTAATAATAATTCTTCTTTATTAAAACTGTTTACTTCAGTTTTCTTTACATTCAGCTTTAGATGTGCGAATTAGTTATTATTGATGTATGAACCTAAAAAAAGCATCTCAGAAATGTTCAGTTGGTAAAGATTTAAACGATAGTAAAAAGTATTATAACTTAAAACTATATTATTTTGAAATTGAAATAACAGACATTTTTAGAAACGTCGTTACTTTCGGTCCTTTGAATTTATATTTTATTTAATTTTGTAAAAGTAAACTTTTGTTTATTTTACTAAATAAATCTATCTATTCTTACTAAAAATTCAGTACCTGATTTTCTCAATCTTGTTGGTATTATTTTTATTGGTAATATTTTTCTAATCGTATTTTGAATTAATTTTTAATTATAATAATTTTCTCCTCATTGTATTTAGATTGCTTGAATGGATTAAGTTATAAGCAGTAGTTCATTCCTCAATATAAATTGTAAAATATTTGGTAAATTGTAAAATTTAAGAATTTAGTAAATAGTTATTATATATACAAAATTGTATTTTTTGTTCTTAATTATACTTTTAAAGAAGCTCATTAATACTACCGTTATTCTTGACAGAGCACTCCGTTCCTATCCTACAAAGGAACAAGCGAGACAAATCGTCTACCGGAAGTTAATGTAGCGGAAACCTAAAAGACCTCCAAAACCACAATCGTTCATGTTCTCTCGTACTGTTTCCGGTTACGGCTAAAAAATGTATTATGTTTTATATAATTTTGGTGATATTCTACTTTTCCAATTAGTTGGAAGGTAATAATTGGGCACGGCAGAAACTGGCCTGCGTGGTATATTTAGCACATATAAAGATATCAACAGTGGAGGGGACTTATTTCACCTGTCAGCTGCTGTAAATCACGGTTGTGTCTAACCATCAAGTGTTCAATTTCCTCAACAGTGTTAAAATGAAAACAAATAGCTGTTATAAACTGTATAAGTTTGTTTGGTTTCTATTTATTGGTAACGTTATTCATTGTGTTATTGTTATTATTAGTTATTATTTGAATACTAAAAGAATATATTTAATATGCTGCTAATGACGTAGTGGGCGGGGCTTGGTACTGCAATGACAGCTCACGGCCTAGTTGCTATGACAAAATGAAGTAGAATGAAACAGAGGGGGAAGAGTAGTTCTCTCTCTCACTTCCACCACAAAATTCATCTCTCTCTCTCACACCAGTGATATCAGTAGGTAATTTTCTAAGTGATGTGATGATACCAACTAGTGTCTATTATTCTTCACATTATTAACTGTCAATGCAATTTCAAATGAACGCTGGTATTTGAACTGTTTGACGGTGATTTGGATCAAAGCTATCTAACTATCGACTTACATGACTATTGACATAGCTATACATGACTAGCTCTCTCTACCACAACTTAACCGGTTAAATTTACTATTACATGTTCTATTAGAGTTTAATTCACTTTTTAAAAGTAATTTGATAATTTTTTCTTGTGCATGTTGGTGGTGAAATGAAGCACACGTTAATTTAAAAGTATGACAAAATGAACATAAACAAAATTTAAATTCAACAATCATTATTTAAAAAGTGTATATTATATTGATTTTGTAATCTGATTTGTTTGATAAGTAATGAAACCGGTGCTATATTTATGGAACAGCATTTAAAGGCTATTTCTGAGACTAGGTGATTTTTCGAACAATTTTTATATATAGTACGTGAAGCTGATTTTTGCTAACTCAATTCCTGCCTTATTTTTAACCAATTTTAACGATTGAGTTTTCAAAAATGTCTTTTATTCGTAGTTTCGTATAATCAAACCCTTTGTCCACTTTACGAACAAGAGAACGCTGGAACTTGACACAAGGCGATATATATTAACACTGTACCTGAACAATTTGCGGAAAATAGCCCCCGATGAGAGCAGCTATATTTTAAACAAGTATTTAAAAAAAATGCTTTTTGCATCAGTGTATTCCATTATGAAATGTTACTGGAATGACAAGACTTTTCCAATCGACAGCACTAATTTTTTCATGGTTGTTAATCCCCCGTACCTGGAGGAGTTGGTAGATCATACTTTGCCATAAGATGAATTTATATTTGATAATTAATGTGTGCATTGTTATTGATATCGTGTTATTTTGTTCCTCGTGTTGTACGTTCAATTGTGTCTACTACAACATATAACTTTCAAAGAACAATTAATTTTTCATATACTCATATCTGTTGAACGTTATTTCTAGACACATTGATAATTCATGCAATTAGGAATTAGTTAATTAGTAGATGTTTTATGTGAGGAAAAAGTTGCTATCCTACATCCACTTACTTTCTCTACATCCACTTACTTTCTCTACATCCACCTACTTTCTCTACATCCACTTACTTTCTCTACGTCTACTTACTTTCTCTACATCCACTTACTTTCTGTACGTCTACTTACTTTCTCTACATCCACTTACTTTCTGTACGTCTACTTACTTTCTCTACATCCACTTACTTTCTCTACATCCACTTACTTTCTCTACGTCTACTTACTTTCTCTACATCCACTTACTTTCTCTACATCTACTTACTTTCTCTACGTCCACTTACTTTCTCTTCGTCCACTTACTTTCTCTACATCCACTTACTTTCTCTACATCCACTTACTTTCTCTACATCCACTTACTTTCTCTACGTCTACTTACTTTCTCTACGTCCACTTACTTTCTCTTCATCCACTTACTTTCTCTACATCCACTTACTTTCTCTACATCCACTTACTTTCTCTACATCCACTTACTTTCTCTACGTCTACTTACTTTCTCTACATCCACTTACTTTCTCTACATCCACTTACTTTCTCTACGTCTACTTACTTTCTATACATCCACTTACTTTCTCTACATCCACTTACTTTCTCTACATCCACTTACTTTCTCTTCATCCACTTACTTTCTCTACGTCTACTTACTTTCTCTACATCCACTTACTTTCTCTACATCCACTTACTTTCTCTTTTAATTACTGATTAAAATAAATACGATTATAAGCGCTTGAAGCATTATATATTTAAGAATAAGAATATATTTATTTTCTCGAAATATATACATAAAATACATATAATTACATTTAAACATAAAAAGGTTTCTTCTTAATTCTCTGTTAACAAAATAAAACTTATACTACTAGAACAAAACCTTTCATAAATTACATATTTCAAGAAAATACTAGGACCTCCTAAGGCAATGCCTGTTTAAGAGGTTCCTTCTTTTCAAATAAATCTTAATATGCGCATGAGCAAATAATATTAATTTAAAATAAAAAAATCCCAATTCTTCTCTTTTGGAAAAAAGTCAATAAATATGCCCTTATAAACTGTTTAATGTGAATATAATAAATACCTACTTAAGGTTTACGTTTAATTATGCCAATCGAACACACGTCTTTGATTTAGATTTAAAGCTAAGGATTTTTTTATTTTAAAACACTAAAATTACATACATTTTGACACTAATTGTTTGTATTATATATATAAGGTTGTGTGCCGTTAATAATTATGGATAAATAAAGGGGTATATTACCCATAATTACCATAACAAAATACATGATTAATTTTAATGTTGTCTTCAAAGAAGCTTGTAGTAGTGATTATGTGATTAATTAATCTGGGAGAAGTGATCACGTCACGGGCCAGAACAAAGCGTTAATGAAAGCATCGGTAATTAACTTAAATGACAAGGAGATGTAGCTTGGTGGAGCTTAGTTTTACTATCAAGGACATCGAGGTAATTAAGGTTGTGTGGTATGTATAGATATAATTATCTATAAAATCAACTCAAGGTTATTGATAGCTTCTTCGAATTCACAGTTCGGTAAAGGTTGATTGTTTATAATAATGACATTATACTTTAAATTTATACAGGGTCGAATGTAAAGTCCCACTCTGACTGAATATTTCATAAATGATTTCAGATAAAGCAAACCTGGTTCATTACTACTACACTTTAAAATCTACTTTTTGAAGTAAGTATAAGTTTTCTGTCATATCGGAGGGGACTAGGGAATGGGGATGAGGGGGGGGGAGAATCCACAAGAACTTTGACTTATTTGACTTATTTCCTTTAATCCCTAAGAGGGACATAGAGCTGCAACGAACGACCTCCACCGGACTCTGTTCTGCGCCAAACACTTTATCTCTCCCCAATTCTTCCCTTCTTCTTGAATTTCTCTTTCCACTGTCCTTCGCCATGTCTGTCTGGGTCTTCCTCTCTTCCTTTTTCCTTGGGGGTTCCGTCTAGCACGTCTACTTATGGTGTTTTTAGGCCACCTCAGAGTGTGCCCTATCCAACCATACTTCCTTTTCTTTATCGTCCCCCCCAACAGGGTCTTGGTTACATCTATGCCACAACTCAGCGTGGGGTTAAAGAGTAAATTTTTAGAATTATTCTTAAAAATTTATTGATAAACATTTATAATTTATTTACTGAATCCACAAGAACTCAGAAGAAAATCATATTAAATTACAGCATAGGTTGAGTAGACCATCAAATTCAAGGTCTAAATCATATGAACACAGTGCAAGAATACACGTGGTTTACAATTTAAAAGAGTAAAAATGGAGGTTTTGTTGTAGACGGTATCCTATTCTTGTCTAAGCTCAAATAAAGAAAGTTAAACTTTGTAAATGCTTATTGGGCTAAATAAATATTTTGTAGGGTAGTGAGTGTCCACAAGGGGTTCGAAAAATACCAAACAGGTTCAATTCCTTTAGCTACCCGCCAAACCCAAATTTTTTCTATTAACGAAAATCCATAAAGGAGATATGAAAGATGTTGCAGGGCGTACTTAACACTCACTATACAATACGTCGTAGGCGCTTTCTCCGCATTAACTCACAAAGATATTGTTTAGGTTAGGTTAGGTTACAGGCAAGTCCTTTCATTACAAATGAAGCTAATAAAAACATGTTCTTGTAAATATATAAGTAGTTTAGGTAGTTACTGGCATAGAAAATAGTTTGGGTTTGGCGGGCAGCTAAAGGAATTTGACTTATCAAACATAAGGATAAAATAAGATATACATTCTATTAAAGAGTTTATCTGACAAAGGTGAATATACAAAAGAGAACTGAAAAAGGGCGGTCCAGTAAAAAGTTATAGATATTCCAAGATTGTACTTGGTTATAGAAAGGCATTTTACTTGTGGCCTCAACTTTTTGCGCATTATTAAATCAAATAAAAATGCTGCTTTAAAATGCTTACTGTACTACGCCTGTCAAACAAACCACATTATGAAGTTTGTTATGAGTAAGGTTTAATATATCAAACGTTTACTCTTTCAAACATGTAAGTAAACATTATTTTGTTCAAGTAAAATCTATACTCTGTGTTCTCTTCATATAGACCTACTCAACCTATTCTCTCATTTAAGATTTTCTTTTCTCTCCTCGCAGGCCGTTCCCTGATATAACAGAAATTTGATAGTTACTTCAAAAAGTAGATATATAGGTGTAGTAATGATGTACTAAGTTTTATTGGTTTTTCTGTAAACGTTTAGCCAGTGCGGGACTCCATACACTCACTATTCATGTCATATAGCTAAATATCAACTAACTTTGGAGTCATAGTTAGCTAAATTTCATCTCAAAAAAGGAACGAGCAAGGATAAAAAAGGAAAAAAAGGAATGCAATATAAATTATTCATTTTGCAGAATATTTGGATACACAATTTTGAACAAGTAATGAATTGTCTTTAAAAAGACACATCATATTTCTTGTACTGAACTAGTCGAGGGTTAGTTAGTGTTGAGAGTCAAAACCATTCTTTTGTTACATGTACCAGATGTAATAATAAAAAAATTCCATTTTGACATAGACCATTGGCGCAACCTGTAAACGCCGAACATGAACAAATATCACCCAACTGGTAAATCCGGCTTCATAGGACCTAAATGCTTTTAGATATTTATAATCTTCTGATATATATTTATATATTTGTGCTATATCGCGTGTGAAATTGTTACTACGGGATACAAATACAATATGGCGACTTCGTCTGTTGATTCTTAAGCTTAATTCAACAAAGTTTAATGTGTCCAAAGTGCCTTGCATGTACAAGGCTTATGTAACACACGAGAGTAATCTCGTTGACAAATTACAACTGCTAAGCTTGACGGAGAATACACTTGGTATCCTCATACGTCATAGTACAGCAATATGTGAAGTGAGTCTGATTTATCATTCAGGATTCTTTGGAAACAAAAATCACATATCCTATGAGTTGTTTAAACAAACAATTGTATTGTTAGTGAAATATTTACTGTTGAATCAATCAAGTTCAATTACAAATATGGTTTATGATTAAATAAAACTTTATTTTAATATAATTTATTTCCAATTTTTTCCACTTTAAATGAAATAATATTAAACAGAAAATTTCTAAATGAAAAAAATATAATTGGTAATGATCATGCATCATTCTTAATCCAGTTTTTGAAGACTAAATCCGTTTTAAATTAAAAAGGTTGTTCAAAATTCCAGAGCATTACAAAGATTCTCCTATGGCTTTATTTAATCATTACTCGCCTTATTTTTCTGGAAAATATATAACAACAATGCGTGTACCTGTTGGATGAAAAATATTTGACAGCCTGGTAAATTTATTGATGACATCAAGTTGCTAATAAATATAAATTAAAACAAATCTAAGATATTATGATCCCAATACGATATCGTACTGTCCTCAGCAGGGTCAAATACATTTTTACTCAATATCATTATGTATCTTGAAATTATAAGCTAAAAATGAAGGCGTGTAAACAGACTTATGTCAAGAAAGTAAACAAATTAAAAAACTAACAGCGTTAGTATAGAACAGATTCTTTTTATTAAGTCAAAAAAGGTTATTTGTAACATTTTTGAAACTCGGTTGGGTAATTATGCACTTTCTTGCCACCAAACAAATTTTGAACATTTTGCTTGAAATGGGTCTAGAATTGGCTGTATTTTCACGAGATATGCTTTTCATTCCGTGGAAATAACGTATTTTACCGAAAAATTCTAAAAAACCAATGTCAGAACTTTTAGTATTTTTGTCATATTTCCGTTAGTTTAAATGGTATTTTAATCATCTTTTTTTATTTTAATGTGTTTTTTTTGTGCTAAATACAAATTTGAAAACTATTTTGGTCTATAACTAATATTTCTCGAGAAATAACGGAAAAACTACTATCGCGGCAGATCGCGATTAGCGGCCATTACGCGATCATTATATACAACAACTATTTATCACAAAAACCGAATTCACCTATATTCCCGCCGGAGTGACGGCCGGTAGGCCGTCACGGAGGCCAAACGCTCGAATTTAACGCAAATTACGAATTTTTGTTGAGAAAATAGACAATTAGGATAAGTTAGGTTATGTTTGGTTATGTCGTAAAAAGTGCATTTTTCGAGCTGAAAAAATAATGTTACTACAAAACCAGTTATATATTTGTGTTCAGCATAAAAAGCCACGAGAAATGGAAAAAAAAATTGTCGAAAAATAAAGATTTTTAAAAAAGTTGGGTTTTTTATTATTAGATAAAAAACTAGTTTTTCGATTTTTCGGTAAAAAACGAGTTTTCCGCGGATGAAATCAAGCTCCTCAAGAGATATAAACTCATTTTTCACCACTTTTTTTAACATGAAATCGTATTTTCAGAGGTGGCAAGAAAGTGCATAATTACCCTCGGTTGTTATATTAAAGTATAAAAAACTCAATTTTCATATCAATATTCTTTCTTGAAACGTGGATACTTTAATTGGATTGAAAAAAAGACTAATTATTTTCCGGGAGAAAACCTCTAAAAGATGAAATGCAACAAAATTTACTTCGAAAAGATTTATTTTCATAAATTATATCTGTAATTTAAGGGAAATCCTCATGATTTTGTTAAAGAAGAAACATTTGTTATCAATAAGCTAACGTGTGGATTGTTAGTTTCTGTCTCCAAAATATGTATTGCATTTAAGTTTCAAATACATCGTTAAGGTAGTTTTGTAGTATTTATTGATTAGAATGATGGTTATTAAAATTATTTGTTACTTTCAACAACGGATCCTTAATACTTTACTCCGTTTATATTTAACTTCCCCAAACACAAACATCATACACAAGTTTTAACGAAAAACCACTTCCAAACCTAACATAACACATCCAAAGTCAACGTAACCTAACCTAACAATTCCTTACAACAACCTAACTTATCATAACAAAACATAACCTTTTATTTCATTTATTAGTGCAGGTAATAATAAAAACATTGTATTGCACAAGTCATAATGTAGCTATTATATATCAAATGTAGGCATTCATTCTCATGAAAGCACTTTCAAACTTAAAATTGATCATACACTAAGTCTCGTAATCATCCGTCGCCAACTTAATTGGTCTGCCAGTCCCCTTCCAGAAACTCGCCCACGCTGTAAAACGTATTAGACGCTAGAAAGCGTTTAAGGCGAGTTTAGAACTTCTTGGGGTCCTGAAATTTTTAATGAACAGTGGCAATCTATTGTTTAGACAAATACCTGCTCGTGAAGGCCTGCTCGGTTCGTAAACTACCGTTCTGTGTCTCCCAGTTCGGTAATTTTCTCTGCCTCTACCTAACTGAAACCGGCACATTTACAGCACTAAAACCTAATGCCCGTTTGCAAAGCCCTTACAATATTCTTGATCAGTAAAAAATCTTGGTTTACGGTTCCGCGTAATTTCAGTGGCTGCAACGTTTTTCGAAAAAAATTATATTTTCGTAATTTTTGTAATTTTATTGGATTTTACTTTGAAAACAAATCATATTTTTAATTTCTTAGTTAGTAATCTACTGTGTTAAAATGTTCAGCCAATTTATATTAACATTAACTTAATAACTTGCAATATAATTATTTCAAGTATATTTTAAAAAACGTTTTATTATAAGTTTCCAAGCAGCCAAATATTTCAATTTTTAATTGATTAAAGTGTATAAGACATTCACGTTTAAATACAGCACGTTAGAAGATTTGTTTTGCATCCTTTTTAACAAAATATTTTAGCTTTTATTGTTAATAGTCAAGGCAGATGAATAAAGTATTCGATATTTATACCTTTAACATACATCCCTTGTTACGCGGAGGAATTCCACCAGCTCAAGATAAATATCCTTTGCTATAAATCCTTAGTCCTTTCCTAAGCTTCCACTTGTCTTATTTCATGTATTTAACAGATTATCACTTTTTTATGCAATTCTGAAGTCGATAGACGATGCAAAATTCCTGTTTTCTTAAACATCAAAATATAATTTTTATACGGTCTCTAGGGATATTTACTTCATTGATTTCTTAGTTAACAATTTTATTTTATTTTTTTTTTTAAATTGACAAAAAGTAGACTATGTTTTATATTTTGACTCTACTATACTGTAAAAGTTACTATGCATATTTATCCTGGTTATTGATACAGGAATTAAACTATTATTTATACAATTTTACTTGACGTAGGCATACTAAAATAAAATAACCGAAATCAAATTCCAGTATACTTTTATCACTGAAAAGATGGTCAATTACATCGACATTGAATTAATAAATATTGGATAAGATTCGTACCTAAAAATAATCCGCTATTGCCGCAATATTTTATATTTTTGTCTTAAAATGAAACAAAAATTGACAAAAACGAAAACTTTTACTTCATGAAAACAGAGCATTGCTTATATTTTTTAAACGTGAATACAGAATAAAAACTTTGGGAATCTCACTAATATTTTATTTATTCCTTCAGTTGTAAAACATGGAAATAAATATATTGCAATTAAAACAAGTTTAAAATTTTTTAAAATTCATTTTTGTTACGCGAATTACTAAAACTAACCTCACATTATATAAAATGAAAATATACCGGTTCATACGCAAATACTAATGATTTAACCAAACATTTTATGAAATTGAATAAGTTTATTTAATTGATATAATTGTTTTTAGGTTACTTTGATTACAAATTCTGTTTTTTGTAATATTATTATCTGGTTATTAAGTCTTCTATCGATAAAATTGTAAATCTCAATTGTGAAATATAATCAATTTTAATTTAAAAATAATGGTCCTTTTCCTAAAATACTGTCATATAGTTAAACTAATTTAATCCTAACTAGGCGATTGAATTTGACTTAGAAAGAAGTATGTTAAAATAACTATCCAATTTAAATCTTTTACAGCTTATTACAAATATTTTAAACACAATAAAATAGTTTTATGTTAGTGTAAAACTATTAATGTAAAATACCACCCATATAACATTAATACCAGTAATTTATTACCAGAGATCCTCTTGCCACTTGCAGGCTTCTCCAAAGACGTTGACTTAAACCAAAGCCGTAACATTTAAGCACACCCTAACTTGGGACACTAAAGCTCATCCCTTTAGTCAGCGTAACCACTCAAATTCAAGGTTATTACTGAATAGAAAGGGAGTATAAAACTAAAAATAACTTACTATCATTTAAGACTAATATTGTAAAAATATCAATTTGGATTATATGAGCCAATTAATATTCTAATTAATATTCTGCTTATAACATATAAGAAATCGTTGTCTTGATTTGTTTAGTAACATAACTAAATAAAAACCTTTATTTTATAAAAAGTTTATATAAGTTATGTGTTAAAAGTCTTAACACTCCAGCTTATGAAATGTATTTTTGTAATTCAATTACAGTACATCTTACAGTGTCTATAACATTTTAAAATAATTTTCAATACATTTCCTCTTTCTTTTCCAAATCAATACAATTCATAGCCACGTTCATTTATTAATTATTGCTTAGCAGTAACAGTTCTTTGTAATAACACATATTCACTGTATACAAGTCCGTAAAAACACTAGTTTCATCTTTTGTTGTGACACATGTGAATCCTTCTCTTATATATCTTAGTAATAAACTTTTGTAGCACACTAGACGTTTTTAATTAATATTGGTTTAATAGAGGCGTATGACAGGTATGAAAAAATCCGCTCTTCAGAATTGTTTTACGTAGACCACAAATCCAATTATTCACTATAAAACATTCATTAGAATGGCTGCTGAGAATTCCGTTCGTTTTATATAACTGGATATAAAAAATATATATACAGATTTGGCGTAACAGCTTGAGAAATTCTAACAGCTCTTGGCTTAATGATATTTTCTAATGATTACCTTTTATGAACAATTGTAATATATTCAAACATTACAAAACACTATATTCATCAGGTGAAAAGTTGAGAGAAAATGAAAACGTCTAATCAATAAAAAAGTAAAAACCACTTGACTATTCAATTAACATTTAATTGTTCTTTCTAAAACTACTGCAGAGTAAGGGAAATTGCTCAATGAATATATTGGTTCAGTAGATAATATCCCATGCAAGGCGGGTTCTAACCCCAAATTGCTTTCATTTCACCAGTGATTGTTGTTTTATTAACTAAATGAATCGCATAGTGAAACTCCGGTGGTGTTGGACGAGATGTTTTCAAGGAAGTTCACTAGGAGAGAGTAGATAATAGTTTGCACTAATTAACCCAAGATCAGGCCGGAGGAGGACCTAAAAATGTTAGGTTAGGAGTATTATGCTCTGCAGTGTTTAAGCACTTCATAGAATTTTTAAGTCAATTTTTGGAAAAGTTAAAAATAACATAATGTAAAATAAATGATCCTGGAAAGATTGAAATATGACTGGACCCTTCTAGATTAAACTGAAATCTTTAATTTTATATCACAAAGCAATTTTAGCCTCTGAGCCAATGCAGATTTGAGCAAGTAGCAGGGAAATAACATTAACTTAAACATTTTTAACAAACATATTTTGAGCTTTGACCATTTTACAAATATGTTTGTAGTTTCCTTATTGTATTTGTTATTTTAATGATATGTAATAAACATAGTAGTATCCTTTATAAAAAGTGATAAAAATAAAAGCTGGAAAATTAACTTTTGGTCATATGTGATGGTAAAGGAGGAATGTATTTTCCCATGACACTCATAAACCTAAAAGCACAACCGTGTCAACACTGAACTTCGTCACATAAAATTGTAAAAGTTCTTCAACACAAACTATTAAGTTTAGCAAATTGTCTAAGTTCGAAATATAATTTTTTACTTTAATCAGAGCTAACACTTTTGTTTTTATTTAATTTACACTCATAAAATATTAGCATGGTAAGATGTAATTTATTTAAGTAGGCCTACATTACTTTCCAGTTCAGAACTTGTCAAAGTTATATAAAGACGAAAGTGTGACTTTATATTTATAGTGTTTATCACAATTAGGTTATTACATTAAAATTTCATTATATATTGTTTCTCTGTTTTAATACAATATATAGTCTATATTCTGTTTGTAGAAAAGTTGGAATTATCAAGTTTTGTAATTTAAAATATTTCTATCGCCATCATGTATGATTGATTTTGCTCTGAATTTACTTCTGCAAGAATGGTACAAAGGTTTCTACAGATCATATAAAAAAACTGGACGTTTAAAGTGTGAAATCAATCACAACAAATTAAGCTGTTAATTCTGTTTTTTCTAAGTACTTCATAATATATTGTAAAGGGTAATAAAATTGGTTTGTCCCAAAAAGTTTTTGGTTAACAAGCCCATATTCCTCCACTGAACACTGTTTAAGACTTAATACAATTTGACATATTAGGTCAACTATTAGTCGAATTAACAAAAGATTTGGCTAAATTACTAGTTAGACACATAATCAATTTCATACAGACGTGTTGGTTAGAGCAGAAATAAATTATCTTCAAAACGTAAAAACTCCTTTTGTGGTCACCTAGTCTTCTTTTATACTTGAAAAGCATTAAAATAATTAATGAGATAAGTTAAAAAAATCTATTCTACAAATTGTTTACACACTTTTAGTCAAAAAAGTTTACCTCGAGAAGTTGGATGAAATCTTAAAAGCCTCAAAATATTGTAACCGTTTGGTATCAGCCAATTAAAAAGTTTCCGTTGGATATTTAATTAACTTATTGCTCTCCTGTTTTAGCCCTCATTTTTTACTTCATTACATCTTAGTAATAAAGAGCTTCAAAGGTGTAATCCTTAAAATTATAGTATAATTTTTTGAAGTGAAGTGGATGGGAAGATTTAGATTTTTCTACAGTAATACACTAGCCCTAATTAATGGTAAAAAATGTAAACAGTTATTTTCGTCGTTCGATAAACGTTTATAAAGAAAGTATTTTTATGTCAACAAGCCAACACTAATTATCATCCTGAAAATGGTTACTATCCATGCATTTAGGCTTAAAATTTTAACACTACTAAGACTTTTTCGTAGGCAATACAATAAAAAGTCAGATAATATATCTATAGAACAATAAATATTTTGACAGAAATTAACATTATTACCCCTCCACCCCAATATATAAAAGTAAACAAAAAAGTAGTTTTTGAAGATTTACCGACCTCAGTTTTGCTACATTATCTTTAACTACTTACATTCCTATTTTTTATGAAAGAAAAGGCTGCTCTTTTTGAGTTGTATAAAAAAGAACAGTTTGATACTAAAAAATAAAAATAATAGGTAAATAAAATGTATTTGTGTTTTATTACTGTGACAAAATTATCCATGGGAAAATGTTAAAGAGGATTGTGGTTATTATAAACTATTAAACTTTCTAAATAGTAATTATCCTAAACTAAACGAAATACAACATGAGGATAGTTCGTTTACTGAGGACAGGTCCGTACTAGTCGACCATTCGGGGAGTTCGATGTCGGGACTCGGAATCGTCTGTAGAGACGACTTTGATACCGAGCGGGGTGTTGTACTCGGGAGAGCAGTTACCACACTGCGATCTGTGGAGACTCAGCCTTTAGCTTGGGGGATTCGTTACGTGCGGTAATATCGGTGAAAGGCGTTCCACGTGTTCATACATACGATGTCGGTGGCCTGAGGCGGGACACTTGTGTAAGTATTGTGTACGGCCGTAGCCAATGGGCTAAGGTGGAGATTTACCCGTGTGCCAGCCGTTTTTCGGAAATCATGATAAACCGGTGGTCCAATGAGCATTCAAAACAAAAATGGTTTTGTCTAAGCAGACGAGGGGAACTGTGTCTTGATTGGGCATCTTTCTCCACTGAAAGCCGTGCGAAATTAAATTAAAAAATGTTAAACAATAGTACTACAGTTTACATTAAGTTACTATTATATTGATATTGTTCCGTTGAAATGGAAAGTACTCGAATATACAATAAAACATGGTAATTTTTTATATTTGTAAACATTATTTATTTTAAATTGTTGTTGAACATTTGATAAAAGTATGAAACTATATTTAATATCTGCTTTTGTTTTGCTGATAACTATAATTTAAGAGTATTAGAAACCATTGGATTGCATTGAAACAAATTACCGCGTATCATAAAATAAAACAAATTCATGATTGCTCACGTATGTTTGTGTAATATTTAATTCAATAGGTAATTTCTTAGTCTTCACGCTTGAATCCATTTAATATTTTTATCTTTAGTTCTTACGTCTGAGTGCTCTTCCTGTAATCATTCCAGTTTCAATATTACTAAAAGCAGCTGTTATTGCAATGCCTTTCCAATCGGTAAATCGCCATTGTGCCCCCCCCCCCCTCAACTATTGAGCAAGTGCTTCCCCTCAATGGCACTCTAAATATTCGGATAATTGATATCTTACATTTATAGTAACCTGCCGTGTTAAAGGGGTAATTGAACTATCAGACGAGGAATGAGAAGTTATTTTATACAACTTTTTGCATCTTTAGTTGATATTATAGAAATATTCTTATATGTAATAAGTTCAAAGATGATACACGTTTTTAATTACACATTCCGATGAAATGTAAATGTTAATGTGAACTGAGTATCGTAAATAATTTATTCCAATCATACGTACGTGACCATGATAGGGATGTAATAGCTGTTATGCATTTTATATATTTCTTTCAACTTTTGAGGGAAGCTTAAGAAGTAAAAAATATTAATTGAAGCGTTAATTTGTTATGAAATCAAATTAGATATTCATTTTTATATTTTATTGTTTTAAAATCAATATCATAGAACATGACTGTGATGGAGAATGTGTGTAACATAAATTTATCACTAAAAACGTGGAGTAATGTATTTATGACATTGTCTGGAGCTGAGAGAGTTCATTTCATTAATGGCAGGAACAAAGGGTTACTGAGAGCTTCTTTAATTACCTTATACTGTAAGAATATGTAGTCTGATGGTGCTTAGTCTTGAATAAAAAGCTTAATAACCTTCCACGTGTTGTAGATGTAATAATCATAAAATACCCGTTTTATTCGATCAGCTAGAGGCTGGACAATTAGTGACACAATTAGTGACTGGCTGAACAATTAGTGACATAATTAGTTACATGTTTAACAATTAGTGACATAATTAGTTACATGTTTAACAATTAGTGACATAATTAGTAATATAATTAGTGACAGGCTGAACAATTAGTAACATAATTAGTGACAGGCTGAACAGTTAATATATGTAAGTGATTCCCGGCAACATATAGCGTTTCATCAGATATTTTGTTAGTCTCCAGAAAACTAGTATTGGAATATACATATAAAATTATATTATTTATGAATCACAGGAAAATAATTTCATAATAAGATCTTTATGAATCATCTGGACTGCTAAAGAGGCAATCACATTTTCTTCCCCGATTTAATGTGTGTAATTTACAAATAAATCCACGTATTGCACAAACAAATTAATAATTTTTGCCATTTAAAATCACTCGCAGATATTTAATAACTGTACAACGATTATTCTGTATGTGGTGGATACATTGCTAATCAACATAAGTCGTACTGACGAATTCAACTCACAGTCAGCTTTAACTAATTTGACGCAATAAATTGAACGGAGACTGTGATTAGAACACGGGAAAGGCGGTGACAATCCAAAATCAATAGCAACTGTTTGTGTGATATAGAATATTTACAGTTGCTATCATAATTCCAAAATCAATAGCAAATTGTTTCATGGACAAATGATAGATAAATCCATTATAAATAGTGAAGTAAATGTATTTCTTTGTTCATAAATGACTGTCAGCGATCGTTGTTTTATATGTACTAGCCTAACCCCACCACGTTTTGCTGTGGCTTAGTCTAAATGCAGATAGAAAACATATTATTGACTTAAGTCATTATAAAAATGAAGTTGATGTTACTTAATCTGAGATGCTATATTTCATCTCAGATTAAGTAACATATGTTCCCAACATTGTTCATAGACAAACAATCATCTGGTCACAGTAATAAACTTACAGGATATGATTCGTATATAATATGCACATAAAACAGCTGGCCATAGCACTAACACTCTTTCAGTACTGACATTTATTTTCATTTTTGTTCCCTTTTACAATTTTAGGAACTAAATATATAAACATAATTTAGTATCAGTATCAAAACTGATTACTGAAACATAATGACCTCTCAATTATTGACATAAAATAACTTAGGGTCAAGACACTCCAGAAGTCAGATTAAATTCATGGAAATGTAACAAAAATCTGAAGAAACTGGCTATTGTGTTGATATATTTTTCATCAGAAAAATCCTTCGATTCTTCAGATATTCGAGGTCTAATTTGTAAAAGATTTCCAGGTAAATTTAACAAATTTTTCTTTAATAGATTTAAACAATTAATAAAGTCACAAATGATTTCGGAGACATGCAGGCCACTGTATTGTTCCATATATTTTATATTCTTTTTTGAGAGATTAAAATATTTTTACGTTGCTACGAATATTACGTTCTTGCTGGGTATACACTGTTTTCTGGATGTGGGCATGTTATAGTGTATTAGTTTATAGTGTAAGGACTATCTTTTGGAGCAGAGAATTAGATGGCCTGGATAAAAGGAGGCATCACGATTAATTTCCTTGTTAAAAAATGCGCTCCTTAACTTTTTAAGTTATGCATAAAAATAACACTGATTTAAAACACAGTATTTCTGTAAAAGTATTTTTAATATAAACTTATAAGGATTTAAAAAAAATCTACAATATACTTTAACAGATGTTAAGTACTGTGTTAAAAAATCTAACTGCTAAAAATCTGAACACAGGCTCATAAAGGAGGTAGTGCTACTTCCCTGGCCATCCGACGAATTTGACTTGCAGCCAAAAGCCATAACAGTGAAGCACGCCCTAACTTGGACCACTAAAGTTAATGTCCACCAATGGCACACAGTAAAAGTTAAGGTTGGGTAAAGTGGGATTGTAACACCCACGTTTAAGGAGCATTACCATTAACTCCTTTACTGTGGTAATGTAAATGTTATTGTAGTAGTGAGTAATATCTAGTTAAGTACAATATAAGGTTATAGTACTATATAAGGTTGAATATAATGAGTACATAAATTTGACATTGAACTAAGAACTACACAATTTTCTATGGTATTGTGATTCCTAATATATTTAATCAATTACAAAGCAAACTTTGAAATACCTATTTTGAAATTTTGTTTTCGGTACTTTTTTTCAATTTAAGTGAGCCATTTTTATAAAGTAAACAATCTCGATGCCATCCTTCCGTCATACATATGATTAAGATAACAATTATTAAAGCTTACAATAACATTTAAAAACTCACATTTCATAACGTACGATAATTAATTACTAAAATGGGCTCAGAGCTAGTTCCTTACAATTTTCATGAGAAGTATTTAAAAACACTAATAAAAATGTTCAAATAAAAATTCCACAAAAGGTTCGTAATTTGACTATATTAGTTTTATGAATCGTAAGAACGCTCCTTTATTCACAATATCTTCTTTGTTTTCCTGCTCGGCTCACCGGGATTGATGGTTAAACATTGACAGAAACAAAACAGCTGACTGCAGATTACAGCTGATTGAGATATTTTCCCTAAACATAATACAAATATCCACTCAAACAATCCCCAATATTCCAAAAGATAGTATACAATAAATATTGGTAGTAAAGCCAAAAAGAATAAACACTCTTAAACATTATTCGTTTTCTTCTATATAACAAAATAAAAACCTTTAACCAATAAAGTCTCATGTTATATGCAGCTCATAAGGGTTTGTACTAGTTACCAAATAATATTTAACCCAGTGATTAGTTAGATAGCTAATTATTTTATGAATAGTTTTTTTTATTCTTAAAAGGGGGTATTTTAAATTTTTATTAAAAGTAATGACAAGGAAAAGTTAGTAATGAAGTGAGAAATGTAAAAGTGGGTGAGTGGTAGCAATAGACGTGACTGTTCGAGGAGAGAGGAAAGGTTACAATTAAGAAAGGAATATAAAAGTGGGTGAAAAGTGCAATAAACTAGACACAGATTGTGGAGATACCGTGGAAGTCAACCGAACTGAAAGAGTTTTGTATGACCATGTTACAATGTATTTATGTCAATGTATTCACCCAAAGCACACAATGTGGGAGAAATATGAGTTTTTATTTACACATTTGCAAACATCGAAATATTCAAAACCATTCTGTTAATTCCTATCCGGGCAGCTAGAGTAAACGGATAAGAAATAGATCAATATAAATTAGGTTTACCTTCTTAAATAATTTACCTGACAATATTTTTTAATTATGAACTCGCCATTAAGTTGTTTTCATATTTATTTTCCCTTCTGCTGTATTTATTTATCATTCATAATTATTACGTCAGATATTTTTCGAAGATGTTACATTTTTTTACTAAACTAATTTGAAACTAAAAATAAAATTTCCTAGGTAAAGTAAACTATCAAAATAATAAATGAATAAATTCTAAACATTTATGACGTGAATTCTATTGATAGTTTGGTTATGTTGCTACTTAAATTTAATATAAGGTTACTTTGGAAAAATGGAATTTTAATAGTTTATTTGACTCATTACACGTCATTTGACGGTTTATTGCCACATATTAGATAATTAGATTTTCTACCGAAACTGAAATCTATTAAAACGAGCCGTAGAAGGTTCGGAAAAGTATTCGTACAATTTAAATATAATAAAATCTACTGCATATTAGTACCTGCGTGCTATTCTAATTTTGAAAATGATAAAATAATTTTAAAGAAATAATCTATGAAGTTTGGTACATTTTCATTAGCATTTAACGATTATTTACCATACAAATTTGATCTTGTCCTTAAAATAAATGAAAAACAATATAGAATTTTATTTATATTATTAAAACGATTTCATAGGAAAAGTACTGTTTTAGCCCAGTTTAGTTCGTGAGGTGAATCAATAAAGGTGTCTCTGTCAGTCTAAACACTTCTTTCCGCCCCTCACAAAGATTACTATCACCCACGCAAATACATTATCCCATAACTATTATGAATTAAGTAGAACAAGCTATGGTGGAGTAATGGAGAAATGGATACTTACTATTTCAGCACCAGACTTTGGTTTTACGATTTAAAAATATTTATTTTAGTTAAATTGGGGAATTTTTAATAACCATTGTTTTCAGGGTGAAAAGGCAATGTTAGTATACATGTCGCATGACTTTCTTCTCATTTCAATTTTTTTTCTTTAACCTACTGATTATGTTAGATGTTTAAACACAAGCACGTAACTGCTGTTTTATATACGGTATGCAAATAAAACAAAAAAAATCTGTTCACAAATATTAATGATATAATTTAAATAAACATTGTAAAAAAAAGGTTAACACATGTTTGTTATCCGCAGAAAAGAACAACGGATGGATTATTAGTAGTTTTGGTTTTAATTTCCAATAAAACTTCCCTGTGAAACGTGTTGACCTGAAAACGGATTTATATTGGAATCTACCGCTCCAAGTGTATTGGCAGCATTTGGATGAAACTCAACTGTAAAGTTAGTTGAAATGAGTTGCACAGACTGCACTTTAGCAGCTGACAAATGAGAATTTTATATGGGTCACAAAGAAATTCAATTATATATTGATAGTTGAATCTAGTTTCATCAATTAGTACAGGCAACTGAAAAAAAGAATATTAATTTATAACAACAAGGAAGAAGTATATAAGTACAAAAAGTCAATTTGTTTTGTAACAGTAATTTTATTCTATAACATAAATGTATTACTAAATGTAAAAAAATTAAATGATAAGACATAGTTTATTGACTTACAAAACAATTAATTAATTTGTTATATTGTATGTATATATTATACATCTAACATTTATATTGCACATCAGGTGAATTACGATTTGTAAAACTGTTTGTTAATCAATGAATGAAATATTACTGCTAAACAACATCATTCATAGCTTCAAAATTGAAAGTATCACTTCAAATTTACGACTTAATTATAGATAATATTACTGCAGAGCTCACTTAAATCCAAGTACGTAAATCGATAAAATATGATGGATCCATAGTTCTATACATTTATAAGAGATTTATAGACTCAGCTTGTGCTCTCACCGGTTAAACTCTAGAAATTTACAAAATCTGAACATTTCAAACATGTCGACCAACTGTAACAAATTCACCTTGAACCACGCATTTCAAGTTTGTTGACACGAATCCTGAAACAAATAGATTAATAACGAGTAATACTGGTAGAATGGAGATAGAGAATTACTCTTACCCCACTGTTTAATTCCGTTTAAAATTGTCATGACAACTAAGAAGATTGTAGACCATGTGCTGGTGGCATAGTAAAAATCCTCGCCCATTACGTCATTATCAGCAGTTACCTTTGGTTGCTTTGATTGATACCAACGAATCAAGCTTAGAACGCTTAAGTCAAATCAATATTTAGTATTCAAACAACAGATAATAATAACAATAAATAATAATGTACACAATAAATAGAAAGTTAACAAGCTTTTATTACCGTTTAGTCAACTAAACAATTTAATACTGAAGTTAGTCGCGTATGTGATTGATTGCAGTGGAGTGATGGAACGTTCCCCTTCACTGCTTAAACCTCTACATATGCTAAATATAACACGAAAAACGTTTATATATAACCGTCCAGCCCAATTACAATCATTGTTGTTCAACATTTGTGTTTATTGTTGCATTACCATGAGAGTTAGATTTCATCAATTTAGAATCATCTGAGAGTAAACAAGTTGTGGATGTTTTCAAAATTAAAATTTCTTAATGATGATATCTGTCCAGGTTAGATAAATTTGATCCTAGGATAAGAAACGCTGGCCAACATTCTTAAAGATGGAGATTGACAAATAAGAATAATCAAAAAGAAATTTTCGAAGTTTACCAACTACTAATGTAGAATTGCTACTTTTACTGTACTTAGATTAGCCAAACATAACAAAATGAACATTCTTGCTGTTTAAACATTAATAATGTTCATGCAAACATTATAAATATTAACGTTTACAAGTTAACCAGTCCCCTTCCGCTGTACGTGTTAACGGCATGTTACGGCGCAGTCAGCAATATAGGTACGTTAGTGTAGCCATATTGACTAGTTTGCGCCTTCCATTTTATACAACTTTATACTAACTACTGTCGGTTTCAAAATGCAATGTACTCGAGTTTGAACCTCTGCTGTAAACCCAATAATTATTCAATTTCTAAAATGTATGCATTGATTTTTAGATTATTTAATTTTGCGACTAGTCATGTAAATTAAAATTTTAAATTTTAGTATTAAATATGTTTACTGTCGTTCGAAGACAAAAAAGAAACAAAAAAGTTCGACTTAGGAATTTTATAATAAAAAAAACTATTAATGTTAGAACATTAAAATTTTACCTTTGTTTTCAGAGTTTAGGTCTTAATGGAATGTCTAATTTCTAGAAATTTTATATTGATGAAAAAAATTCTTGTAAACCCTTGCAATCTCAGGATCGGATAATCGTACAACCCTACAGTCTGGCTTATAAATAGCGGATTGGAAAATAGAATACAAATTTATAATTTGCATTACTATGATAGTATCTATGATTTTGTATGGATTGATAAATCAACAGCCAACAGTGTTCGATGAAGCGTAATTAATGACCACGGCCAACCTGGTGAAAGTACTGTCGGCGAGTCACGAGAAGACCTCTGAACTTCATGCCTTCGTGATATTGAAGGCGCTGATTTCCATTGAAACGTCATGTAGTACACGTAATAATTACAAACTACGACAGGTTCACTGTACGACTTGTGCTGTTTCCATGGAAATCAGCGCCTTCAATATCACATAAGCATGTGGTTCAGAGGACTTCTCGCCGACTATAGTATTGTGATCCTTCACAGTGGTAATTCTAAAAGAAGGCACATTGTTATAAAAACCATGTAATATCAGTTTACAGGAAAACGTTTTGCCATATTTTTATGCAGTCGATGTACTTTACTTCTCAACAACTTTGTAGATAAGTTCAATTTATAGTAAGTACACTGTAAACTACAAAATATGTTAGAATCCCTTTGTAACTTACTGTGGCAGAGCTTCTTGTCAGGATGTAAAAGTTAGTAGATGTTTTGAAGCAAGTATTAGTCGAAAAATGGTTATGATATAATTACTAATATGTAATTATAGGCGAGGAATGGATTACGTACAAAACAATATTCAGACTAGTAATAAACTTGTTTAATATACAAAACCGACATTTTAATTAAACTGATGGACATAACAAACTATCCAGTATATGTTGATAGTAAACTTAAATATTCGGTTTGATAATCATATATAACCCCATATACTGAGTGTTTAGTAATAAACCAACCTATTTCCCTAATTCACACTCATTACACTCATTCACAGTAAATTAATTCTAAATCTACAATTTTACAATCTGACACTTAATTCTGTAACTTATTATGTATTACCGTCACTTTAAGGAGATTAGGGTTGTTTATTTAGAGTAGTAATGTCCGTAAACAATGTGCACAATTAAATGACAGCGTTCAATTTACGATTTTAATAAGTTTAATGATTTTAAATGCTTTCCTATATTTTAGATAAGGCAGGCTGTATTGTTATCATTACATTACCTCAGTAAATATTAACAAAAAGTGAAAAATCTGACAGGCACAACAAATAAATATAGACTTTATAACAAATTAATCGTCTGATCTAAAATCATATAAATTATGATTAACCTTGTTTAGATTCTAGTTACAAGAGCATACATTTATTTTAAATTAATTTAAAACATATGTATTATTTAGTGCTTGTGTGTATCAGTTGTGAATTAATTTGTACAACAGTTTATATAGATTAATAAAATCTAACTTAAACTTTCATACATACTAAAACCTAAATCACTCGTTTAAAGATAAATAATTACTCACTAAATACTTATGTTTTTTTTATTTCTATAAATTGACATTTTTAAGCACGAAAATGTATACATGGTTGTAAACATACTAGACTTTTACTTAGGGTCTTAGCTATGAGAAATAAGAGGAAGCATTAACATTAAAACGTCTCGGATAAAGAAGAGCTTAGTTGGAATTACAATTGTAATCCCAGAGAACGTTAATGAGGCATTTAAAGGTTTTTAAATGCATAAAAATAGTGTCTATTTTTTAACGAAATGGATACATGTACTCAATCATTTTATTAAATACTTCCTATGAATACTTTTTCAAACATTTCAAATTGTTTGCTTAATGCAATATTTTGATTTTTCCCATGATAAAAGTTACGATTAAATTTACTACAAATATTTATTAGAATAAAATAAATGGTTTACCACTGTACGGTATGGGAGGGTCAATACCACCGTACGTGTATGGGTGGGTGGCTGGGCCAATACCACGGTACGTGTATGGGTGGGTAGGTGGGTCAATACCAGCGTACGTGTATGGGTGGGTGGGTGGGTCAATACCACCGTGCGTGTATGGGTGGGTGGGACAATACCACCGTTCATGTATGCGTGGGTGGGTGGGTCAATACCACCGTACGTGTATGGGTGGGTGGGTAGGTATTGACTTCACGGTGATTAGGTGGATGTATTTAACTATACCATTTATTGACGGATCTTTAAAAAATCCCACTAATGTCTTTAGTTTGTTGTAAGTAAAGTAAATATTGTTATAATTTAACAGAAACAATAATTTTTTTAAGTTTGAATAAATTGTAGTATTAGAACCTTTTAACAAATTAAATTGTACGAGTTCAAAATATGACCTTAATAAAACAAGTTAATAGGAAAATAATTAATATAATATGTCATCATGGCACAACTAATTGTGAAATACCTCAGTATTTCATCAAACACAAACCCCACTAAACACCAGCAATAATGAAAATGTTGATATAGAGGTAATATTCCAATATTGTTAAATAGTATTTATACCAATAGGCTGTGGCTGAATACATTACAGGACCTTTCATCCTGAATGCAACTACAGTAGTTATTCAGCCAAAAAATGTGTGTAACTATTTTTTCAATAAAGAAATAATAATTATGAAAATGTTAGCAGTTAGAGAGATATCTTGACAAATTAGGTAATTACCTTGTTAACTGGAGAAGGCGTCAATTAATCCAATTATGTGCCAGAATGGAAAGATGTGATTAACTTTAGTGAAGTTATTTCAGTACAGGAAATTGCTCATTATTAAGTTTTTATTCAGTTGATAATTTTCGTAATATTTGACATTTTGTAAATACTTTAACGATTCACGAATATAACATGTTACTTTATTTTTAACTTAAAAACAATTTGATGTCTTATGAAACATCAAATTAGGCTTATATTTTATATATTTGATCAATGTATTTTTTCATAGTTCTGGTACTTGGAAATGTTAAAGAATTATTGAAAGAACAAAAATGAATAATTTTGACTAGATTTATTTCCAAGACTAAAAGACAGTTGTATAAAACTCAATTTTCTGACTTAATTTTAATTAAATACCATGTTTTAAATAAATCTTTATTCATGACTATTTAAATAATGCCACTGTTGAAACTATTTGCTGTTTACGTTTACCAGTCTCCCTTTAGTAAAATTTTACCTCATTAAACTCAATGAGGAATTTCGTTTCAACTCATTAATTGAAACATATTTTACTGACAAATAACGGTGTCACGTATTCTATAGAGTTACTATTTTAAAACATCTACCATCATATAAACAGTATGTACAAAGGATTAATACTGCAATTGGCCTTGACAGAAAGTGTCCTGCGTGTTAAAATTAGAGTAAATGTGGTTTTTTTTATTAGTAGAGAAGACACGTTCAATCGCTCTTTAGTTGAAATAAAATAAATTTAATGAACTGTACTGGTTTTTTAAAATTGCTAATTATTGTTTACATTATTTTTCACTTTGCAATTTCTTACAGATATACTATTGTTCGAATATTAAATAATGATTTAAATTAATCACTTTAAGCTTTATTCGTTGTTGTAGATTAGTAACCAGTGGTAACTAATACTAATGACGTAGTGGGTGGGGATTGCAGCTTTGCTGCCAGCTCGTGGTCTCCCTAGTGACAAGTGGGGGAAAGTATTTCTCTATCTCACTTAGTGCAACTCTCCTCGCTATAGTAGCTAACCGCACGCTATGTATAGTGTGAAAGACGGCTTCCAGCGATAACTTCGCCCGGTGAAATAAGACATTCTTTAACTTTTTTACACACTAAAATGGTGAGTACTATAATTAAATAGAGCAAACGTTTCTAGCTATATTATAGTTGAAGTTAACAGTATGGTCAATTTAAGACAGATAAGTAGAAAGAATCAAGTTTTTCATCAATTTTATTCTTTAGGGTAGGTACTCACTTACTTCTTTTATAGAGAGTAGGCTTTCTGGCAACAACGCATATTCCCAATGCGTTCGCCGTATCACTATACACTACATTTTTCCATATATCTGTAAATATCATCTTAAAGTGGCAAACAAATTTCTGTTAAAAAATGTATATCGATGAAAAAGTTTAGTACGAACTATATTAGTAAAATTTTAAATATTTTTATAAGGAAATAAAATATGATATAAATTAATTTTTAATCACTTAATGTCTTTTTTTGAATACTATACAATGTCTTGTTGTTATAACTATCATTCTTCCTTTATTGAAGATAAGATAAACAAATTATAAAATATCTTAAAATGTACCCATTAGGTTTTCCATTACAGGAGTTAGACTATATTTTAGAGATAATTTATGAACAGTTTTAAGGCAAATTTATTTTAAGTAATTTACTACCCCTTTACATCAGCTACTCTAGAAGTGTTGTACTCAAAAAAATAAGCTATATTTTTATATGATTGTCAACTTCCCTTAGGCAGTTTTTCGAATAATCTTGCTCGATTTTGATTATGGTTTTGTTAAGTTTTTTCTTATTCATTATTTCATACTAGACTATGAACTATAAGTCCGTTCAGATGCAATATTGAATTATGTATTTCAAGTGTTTATTTACTAGTTTCCATGGTTCGATCCCCTAATTAGGTGAGAGGGGTAAAGTGGGTGGGGAGGGGGTCCATCACTGACCTTAATAGCTAGTAAGCACCTTATTCAAACAACCGTCCTTTAAGTTTTGCACAGTAATACAACTTTTGAATTTTGAATATTGAGAGTTCATGCACTAAAATTATTTGAATTTTTATTTAACGTCACATTAAAATGATGAATTAAGCATTTAAAAAAAATGTTTCTATTTAACACAGTTATATACAACTTGAAGTCAACTTGATTGTTATATTAAGCGCAATTTTATAATACACTAAAATAAACATATTTTTCATGATAATCGCACTAAAATAATCAGTTCTGATTTCCAAAAAGAATGTTCAAATAAAATTGTATTAATATCGTTCCAGCCAAAATATTTTTCGAAATATTTAAACCAAGTCTTTGGTTCATAATTTAAGTTTTGTCACCAGGATATGCTTTTGTTTTATTATAAGACATAATTACACATAGTTAAAATATCCATAAAAATATATGCTTTCATATATTATTCCAAAATTTAAAAATATTTTATGTGAAATTTTACTGTGTAAATTATCAAATTAATAATAAAAATTATAGTCTTTTTCTATTTTAAAAGTATTTTAGTATAAAATTTAATTTTAATGTTGTGTTCATTAGCTAATATATTTTTCTAAATAAAAATAATTCCCCGAACACATTATCAAGTTCATAATACATTTAACATCGCAATAAATGTACAACAAAATCCTTCACTGCATACATCATTTTATGGAGTATCCCTATTTTCTATCACCTTCGAATGTTTGTTGGGGGCTGCTAAAAAAACGAATTTAAACACAATACCTTTTTATGATCATAAAAATAATCATGAGTTGTTGTTATAAAAATACGAGATGTATTAAATACAGTGTGAATAATTTAATTTTTAAACACCGACTGCTTCTTTGCCAATAACCTAACCTAAACTTGCCTAACTTTACCTATCTTAACCTAACCTAACCTAACCTAAAAGAGCTTGATTTTCTCTGATTACGACTACGTAATATTATTTTCCAGGAGTTAAAACTCGTAATTGAAATAAATGAACGATTAAATTATAAGTTAAGACTGCTTTGAGGAATAGTTGTAAATACATAAATATTAAAAAAATAAATAAATCAATGACTATTTATATTGAAAAGTAAATTGGAAATATTATTATTATCATAAAAATAAATATGTTTTCAAAGGAATTCTATTTTTACCATCTACCGTTTTACCATATTTTACAATATACAAGGTTTTAAAATTATTTGTTTTGTAGAGAATTTTCTGTACGTTTTATTATTTTAGATGCGTTTCTACACTATAAAATCGCAATAATAACTGAAAAATATACGTATTCTGTTGTATTTTGCTCGTGTTCAATTCAGAAGTATAGTTGTTAGCATGGTCTTAATTTATCAAGAACTATTGATAACGTTTTTGGATGGCAACTAATGGAACAAATGGTGAAATATCAATGTACAAGGTTACCATCATGCAATTGATTTACGTTCGTAGCATGAAAATAAAAAGCTGACTGAAAACACTGCAGTATAGCAAGTACTTACGGACAATTGAAATTGTGTACTGTACTTTTAAAATCATTCGTTTTGGTTTTCTCTTAAAAACGATTGAGGTATAGATGGATCGTATTTGCGAAAAGAAAACTCGTCTTCATTCTGCCTAAATGAATAATGTATTCCCTACAGCCTTATTCCTGAAGCCTTCACGTATCTTCATTGAGAGATAACTGAAAACTTACTTCAATTGTATACTTTCGTTTTTCACTTTAGTGATAGGTTTTATTAAAATAACATCTAGATAATATGACAAGTCAAACGTTAGTACTAATGAATTTAACTATAACAAACCATCCAGTACAGTAAATTTATGTTATCTAGTTAAAACGATAGCTAAGTTTCTTCATTGTATTCTTTATGGTAAAGATATGGTCGAGTAAGAGGAGTGAACGAGTGTAGTCATTGTAGTAACTAATGGGCGTTGTAGTAACTATGGGCGTGGTGTAGAGACGTCCGAATATAATGATTATCAGTTAGCTAAAAGTTACCAGTACTACACGGTTCGAATTCCACGTAAAACTAAGTAAAGTAAAGTAAGGTTAGTTAGTAAACTAAGGTTGACCGTTCCTACGAAAGAGCCATTTATTAATACCCCAATAGTCTGAACATCCAACAGTTACACGGTTTTACGTGGAATTCGAACCGTGTAGTACTGGTAACTTTTAGCTAACTGATAATCATTATATTCGGACGTCCTACACCACGCCCGATCCCCGACTACCACCCAACACGGACAATCTAGACTTCTCTTCTAGAGTCCACCTTAAGGGGGTAGGTGCACGGAAAATTTTTATTTTTATCGAAAAATGTTTTTTTGTTACCATTTTATAGCTTAAAATGTCCTCTTTCCAACGGTATATAACACTCATTATTTATTATTTTCTAAATGTGCTTAAAAATTAGTTTTCTAAAAGTGTCCTACTCGATTTTGTATTGAAATCATCTCTCTGAGTGCCACACATTGTGTATTCATTTATTACACTAATATCATCTTCATATAGTAATACTAGTGCATATAGTAATTGTTAGTAATAAATTTGAAGAAGATTAAGGGAAGGAACCATCATATGCACCAGGGTTTTATTAATGTAAGTTTTGTGTTGTTTTTATTAGTAAAACTGTATTTAATTTGGTTTATTGTGATTTTCCGAAAGTTGTGTTTTTTGACACATATGTTCCTTTTTCTCAAAAACTACTAATGGTAACAAGAAAACACTTTTTGTGGTTGTATATGTAACTTAGTTACATAAGCAGAATTAAAAAATAGTCAAAATTAACAAAGAATGACATTTAAAAAAAATTATAAGTGAAAAAAAATTTGAAAAAATTGTATAGACTTTTTTAAAATTTTGTGAAAAATTTATAATTATTCCAAAGTTAGATTTTACACCCGTAGTTTATGTAACAAAGGCCAATGTATCAGGTTAAAAAAACAGAAATGAAATATCTTTTCTACTTTCTGAGAAAAAGGTACATATGTTAACATTACGGAAGATAGGGCGCACCTACCCCCTTAATGGCAACCATTGAGTGGACGTCACATCAGTATTAAAAAGAACGAACTACATCCTCACCTACAATTTCCTCAACACTTTATCCCCAAGTAGCTGGGTTTATAACATTCGCCACTACTGTCACTACTAATTTATAGATTAATTGATAAAGGATTTTCTAAGTTATTGGCTAAAATAATACTAACCTCTACTAACAATATTAATCAGTAGAAATAACGTAAAACTTTGTCAGATTATAATTTTAGGTACTCGAATAAATGAATATATAAAAAATATTTGTATATAATCAGAATATAAATTTTTTTAAATTTATATTTATTTAATAATAAAGTGTAGATCGTAAAGGGTATACACATGCGTATGTGGATTTACAATGAATATCATGAGTTTAGCCTTAGTTTTAGACTAAAAGAGAATGAAACGTTTCATTATTTAGTGGCCTAAGGACAAATGAACAGTCAGCTGCTAATCTCTGTCAAAATGAGTTTGACTCTGGTGGGATTGAACTTTATAAAGGTTTGATTTAACCAAATACACAGTCCAAATGTACTGATACTTGTGTAAATATACCATCTCTAACTACATTTTCAAAAAAACAAACTACACGTGCTCTTAACCATATGCAATTTAACTTAAATAAATCGTTTTATTTACTTGACTAAAAATATCGCATTTGAAGAGGTTAAATATTCTAGTATTTCATGACTGTTGAATTTAGCAAGAAGCACTTACGTTTTATAATCACTTAGTTTTGTTTGATTCCACTCTACTAAAATATTAAATGAAAGTAAATAACAACAGGTTTGAAGAAACGTATTTGTGAGACAATTATTGTTTCGATACAGCCTTCGTTATTAGAGGAAAAATCAACATTTTATGTACACAACTTTCTTTATTGTACATTGTTTACCTTTGATATTTCGTTGTAGAATAATACATTATGACACTCCTCAGTTTCTCATACTCCTTTGTGAATATGTTATTTATACTTTAACACAAAATTTTTTTAATTTCATTATTAATAATTTAATACTGAATAGGTAGATATATGGGCGAATATGAGGAGTGAATAAATGTGATGAACGAGTCGTTACTAACTAAAGTCGACTGTTCCTTTTATAATAATATAAGAGTTCCTATCTATAGTCCAATAGCCAGGGAAACTAAAGGACGTACAGTTTTACGTGGAATCCGAATCACGTAGTATTAGTATGACTTTTAGCTAACTTACAAGTCTCAGAATCAGTTCTCTTCCCTACTCTACATCCGGACCCTGTCTACCAACCAACATGGACACCCCAGATTAGTGTCAATCATCTATTAGTGTCAACAACGATGGTAACCATTCAGCAGACGCCTGGCGGTATTAAGGACCTTCTTAATCGAACTCATTATTCTTGTTGGACCACCGACTTAACGTATTCTCTGAATCACGGAATAGGTTGATGGGTAAAAAGATTTTGGTCTCACTAAGATTCGAACCCGCAACAACTGAGTGACAAGCCACTAATTCCTCTTCTTCTTAGCCACTATTTGTAATTCTATACTATCACTAGCAAAAGTGTTTTAAAAAAGATGTATACCATTCATTTTATATAAGTTTTATTTTCAATAGAGTTCGTAGCGTGATAATTTGAGATGATAGGCTCTGTGAAATTTTGATCCATGGCACTGATATTTAGGGGGGGAAAAGGATTTGTTTGGCAGACCTCAAGTGTCTAAATTTTTAGGTAATTTTTGTTAAGAAATATCGATACGTGCGGAACATGTATCGTAGGGAGTAGAAAACATAGTTTTGACGTTTATCCTTATTTAGTTACAAAATAAGTCAGTTTGTATCATTAATTTATATTACCTTTTCACTATCCTAAGTTGTCCCAGGTTACACTATCAAGGTTGGCCAAGGTTACGTTAGCTGAAGTTTGTGAAAACATTAACCACTTACATGTTTGTACTCTCATCTTACTTATTCACTATCTTGTTTGTCTATGTCCTAATATCCTTGACGAGAAATAATGTATTAAAACATTAAAATCAATTTAGTTAATTAAGGAAGTAACATTTGATTTCAATCCATTAAACCATTAATTTATGAATAAACTTAAAACTCACCCAATATTATTACTGTTATTACAAATTACTCTTTATGTCATATATTTCGTGTGACGAATTTACTCTCACGTTAATAATTCATACGGCTAATAAAATATAACAATAACAAAATTTAGGATCGTATTTTTTGTTTTTGTTTTAGCTTTGTTTTTATAAAAGTCAAATTAAAACATAATTTTCAATTCACATACGACTAAGATAATGATGAATCAAAATATAGAAATTGAAGCATTTTAATGAAAGTTGCACGTCCTATTCAAACATGCAAAACGTTTGAATATTAAACAACTATTAGCAGTTATTTTTCTTAATTCAGGTTTATTACAGTTGAAAACTACCATCTCTGATTGTGTATTAAATAATGAGATTGCAGTGTTTGGTTTTCTTTATAAATAGTCAGCCCTAAGGAAACGAGATGTTACATCTTTACTTTAAATAATTACTTAAATATCTAACTTGAATATTCTTTTTAGTAGCAAAGTCTGTATTTATTTAAGTGATGTTATATAAACATTACGTAACGAAACGAGATTGTGTTTCTATTTTATACTATGTAAATTAGAATTGTATCAATGATTACAATATAATTCATTGTAAGCCCTTTATTTCCATAGTTAACTAGTATATGGTTTTAAATAGCAAATATGTTTAGCTTAAATATATCATATTACTTTTAACGTTTTATTTTAATAACTATGTCATGTAAACAAAGTAACTTTTAGCAAAGTTACTTTTTTAAGAAATCTAAATGCATAACCAGTGTTCTAACAGTTATTCGAAATAAAAAATAAATAACATTTTTATTACTTCATAATTACCTTAAATACCGTCAATAGAGTGTCCAATCAAGGGTTGGTAGAACTTTTGAATCTATATAAAAAACCTAATTAGTCTTTGTTTAAAATATTACAGCATTATAAGATTCTAATAAAAAATAAGTTTATTCCACTATCACTCAGTACTCTTTTACTTTCACCTGACTTTGAATTATAGTGAAATACATATTGTAGAGAGGAGAGAAATCCAATTAAAACACAGGTACTCTCAATTGAAATACAAGTCATTGTTGTTTTTGGACTGTACTTTAAGTGACTTCCAAACCATTGGAAAGATAACGGGACAGATCTCACGAATGACGCTAAGAATATTATTTTTTTCCAGTTACCTGAAGTAGTTGTACTAGTAGTTCAAATAGTTGGTACTACTAAAACAGCTATTTGAAGTAACTTTACAAGTTGTGTCGTTCTATCATACAAACATTTGACATTTTCTCATAGATGTATCTCTACCACAAACATTTGACCTCAGTCTACAGAGACACCTCGATATTTCTTGAGTTCCCTGAGGTACAATTTGTACCAGCAACACATCTATTTGAAGTATAACTATACAACTGGTTAATTTGATGTACATATAACTGTTTTATCGTTAGAAAAAAACAATATAACCGATTTGTTCTGTACCAAAACAAATTTTCAGCGTTATTACTCAAATGGGCTTACAATCTGACAAATAAAACTGAATTTCTAGGTCTTTTAATTTAACTAGTGACATCTACTGACCGAAGTCCTCACATCATTCACCCTAACAAGACAGTAAAACACTTTAGTTAACAAATAAAGTTTAACATGAAACACAGGAGTCTCATCCCGTTTCCATGAGTTTTTAAAAAGTCAATGATAACCACATTAACAGGAAACCATATTAAAGTTTTAAACAAAATCGAAAAGAACATTTTGTACACCAAAACCAATGTATACAACATTAATATTATATATGGATTGGAGTTTTTCAAGACGAAAAATAACTACGCTTTGGTGTTTTCCGATCCAGAAAATTTTTTTTAATTTAAATAATACATTCTTCATGGCTATTTTAATTTACCAACCCTCACTGTCACTATTTTCCGATCTCCATAAAACTTATATCCTATTTAAAAAAATAAAAATAAAAAACAGAAAGTATTAAAAGTTTAAATACAACATTAAATATTTTTACTGAAATAAAAGTAAACGCATGCAAAACAACTACGTAAGGTGAAATAATTTCAATGTAGACTTTTTGCAAATATGGATAACATTTAAAAAATTTTCCATGAAATAACGAAAAGGCATAAACTTTAATTAAACTTTGTAATTAACTCATTAATTTAACTTTAACTTTAATTTAACTCATTAACTAAAAAGAATCTCAAATACCAAATGTTAGAACCATAGCTTAAGCTGATAAGCACGACTATTTTTTGTCTGACATGAATTAGTAAAAATGTTCATCTACTTTATTCTTACCTCCTAAATAATCCATGTTTAATTAAAAAAAATATATAAATTACTAAATTTTTTTTGCATTTTATGTTTTACATAGTATAGTGTAAACTAGTGTAAACTAAAAAGTACCTCAAGCTCATTTTATGAAATGATTTATGATTCGTAAAACATTTAAAAATTCGTATAGTGTCCCCAATATAGTTCCTAGGAGTCTGCAGTGAATCCCCCACTCAGATATAACCTCAAGTGCATTTTAAACCTTACGCTATCAGAGTCTTTATTGAGAATAACATAGTTCAGGAGCCAAGACAAAATTTAATTCATAAAATATTGTATTGTTTTACGAAATATATTTTATATTCTACTGCATGATAAATAGTTTACTGTTGGAAAATCAGAAAAAAAAGAAAAAACTGCTGAAGCATAAATAAGAAATGGAGAATGTTTAAAAATACCATTTGTTATGAATCGTTTTTAATCCCAAGACCCTCTTCTCTTCAATCTCCATATTCTCTTTTACTGCAGGATCACTTTTCCTCTGAGGAAGTAAAAGAAGCCAGAAAGGCTTTGACAAGTTGAAGAAGTTGACAAGTTGACAAGGTTGACAAGTTTGACAAGTTTGAAGAAGGCTTTGAAGCCTTCTTCATTTTTGACTCAGGAAGGGAGGTTACTTAGGGAGGAATATTCCGTATATTTGAACGAAGTCAGGCTAACCTCTTGTGCATTGTGTATTAATTGGACCTCTTTAATACACTGACGGCTGAGGTTATAAAGGCTAAACTATTTGGACCTTTTTCCTCTATATATATATATATATATATATATATATATATATATATATATATATATATATATATATATATATATATATATAAATCTATTAAGATAATGAGGGTTTCTAATAAAAATAGTGATTAAAAAAGTTATATATAAAATTATAGTCGTTGATTTAATAATACATTTCTAGTAATTTTAATGATCCATTTGTTTATGCTAGTGTAATATAAACTAACTCACATGAGATAAACGAACAATAGGCCATCCGTGCAACTCCCTCATTGTTATAAGTTTAAGGGTAATTTGGCTGTCCCTATCATCCTGTAAATGGATAAGGTAGACTCCGTCCATTACCCTCACCCTCACCAACAAACCCTTACCACCCCTTCTATTGCCGTTAACATGGAACTACCATCTACTAAATTGGGTAAAATTAAAGAATGACGCGTAATTGCGTTTTAAAAGTAACAAATGTAAGAAATGCATTACTTATAGGTATAATATACATAGACAATGAATTCTTAGCCGATCTTATGAATTGAATTAAATTAGGTTATTTCCAAACATATTAAAATTTACAAATCTTAACAGTTTTACTTTTTAAATAAATACAATTTAAATAAAACTAATTTAATAATACGTAAAATAAAAACAGCCTAAAATATTCAACGATTTAGTTATATTTATTTAGTCATAAATAAATAGTTATAAATATAATAAATAGAATTTTTATAAAAATTAAAATAAAAAAGTTCAGAGGGTGTAACTAACTATTTTTTAATGTTTTCAAAATAATAAAAATAAGTCTTTTCCTGAATTTTATTATTACTTACAAATAGATATCTCATTTATAGGAATCCTTGTGCCAGTAATTATATTGGTTAGTGAGGTCTGCTTCCACAGCTGGTTTAAACTGCAATAAACTTACATGGGACTACACTAGTGCTACACAATGGACCACAAAACTAGGTGATGATCTAGAACACAACATTTAAAATGTATTTTAGAAAATATTAACTGCGGTACACGCATTTTAAAACTACTTTAAAGGTTGGGATCATTGAACGTAACTTTATATATATTAAATTGGTTTTTAAGAATAAACAAACATGTAGAATAAAAATAATTAGACAAGTGTAAATTTTTCTCAGAACTTTGAGCAAACCTTCTGACACTCTCTGAGATCTTCACTTATTACTACGGTAATATGGTTAATAACATTGGTAATGGGTTTGAAAGCGTTTACTCTGTCTTAAAACGCCTTTTTGACATCAAAGAACTCCGGTTTAATGGAAGTTTAGGTAAAAGGAATTTATTTCTCAGGAACTTCTTACCACCACTGCACGTGTAGTGGTGGGTGGGTCGGTCAAAACTACTTAACGAGTAATAGTGGGTGGGTGGGTCAACACCACTGCACATGTAATGGTGGGTGGGTGGGTCAACATTACTTCACGTGTAAAGGTGCGTTGGTGCTTCAACAGTTATTTCTTAAACGCATCTTATATTTTGACTATATCTTCCTTAAAATTATTGTTTATATTTTTGGACACTGATTGAAAATTTTCCATATTTGTTTCTTATTATTAACAATTAACTATATTTATTGTTAATCTTGAACATTGTATTACATGATTATTAAAACTAAATTTATCTATAAACTAACATGTACTACTTTTAAATGGGGTACCAACGCATGTGTATGGGTGGGTACAAACCATTGTGTGGTGTGTAGGTGGGCGGGTGAGTTGATATAGTTGTGCGTGAATAGATGTGTGGATGGATATTGAGGTATGTAGTTGAAACAGTGTTTATGTGGATATTTACGTTCATACAAACATGAACATATCACTGTATAAAGTTTCCGTGCACTGAATGTGTTAATACATTCTATAAAGCTCACTTTGTTTGTGATAAAGTACCTTAGACATTATTTCAGTTGTATATCGTGTAAACAAAGTTAAAATACACAAATACAGATGTATCATTTTAATATATACAATATAGTGTACAAAATAGTTTTTTTTTTTTTTTTTTTTACTCAGACAATTGCTTAAGTTTGAAGCTAATCTCCTGTGTTATGCATGATGCTGATACGATAACATGTTATATTGGCTTGATCAATTCTGGTAGTGACTTAGTTCGTGTTTTATTAGGACTATATAGTAAACAGGAATTACCGTTTGATTTAGCCTATTAACTTAGATTTTCTGTAAAAAATTCTCAAAAAACTCGGCCCTGCGGGCCTCGCCAGGGGGCAAGCCCCCTGGACCCCCGGATCTTTTTGCTTAGAGCCTACGGCTAAAATTCAAGAAACATGGAACATGCTCCTTTTTAATAATTTCTGCAAATGTATTTCTCCGAAAACAACGAATTTTAGATTTCATGTAAGGAATTACAAAAAATATAAACATATCTTAAAAATATAAATATATCTTTACTTTTTAAATTTTATTGTTTCGCGGCTCAGGTTCTTACTCACGCGATGACTCATTACCACCTTGAAAGGAAGTTAATTATTATCTTATATAATCCTATAGACACAAAATGGATTCTCTAATTAGGACTTAATTTTGTATATTTTTAACAAGAGTTGTCATGGAAACTAAAGATGTACTTTGATGAACGCTTGCAAATAAAATCATTATTGAAGTCAACACTGATATGTCATTGTGTTTTCATGGTTACGCGTCACCTTCCCGCGTCACCCTCCCGCGTAACGTTTTCAGGCAGTTAGGTCAAGACTAAAGCATGTTCCATGCTAAAACCACACTGTACACAATTATATAAATCTACGTTGGTATTGAGGTCTTTGTACACTGTACAGTTGTATTGACCCACCCACCCACCTTTATACGTACGTTTCATTGAAGTAACGCACAGTGGTTGTCGTCCACTTGCCCAGATAGGTAGAGAGGTAATGAAGTACACTTACAGTGGTATTCACCTACCCACCAAGACACGTTCGGTCGTATTGAAGTACACAAGCAGTGGTATAGGCATACACACCCAAATAGTACGAAGGTATTCAAGTACACGCACAGAAGTAAGGCCCACCCACTCATACAGCTATGGTGGTACTGAAGTAACTATATTGGTGTAAGAAAGTCTTTCTCTTGGGCCACTTTTAAGCCTCTTAAAAAATATTTATACAAATTTAATAGTTTAGGTTGATTTTGTTGGTAAAATTGGAGAATGTTAGACATACGAGGACATTTTTCTACAGTTAACTTCTCGTCGACTTTATCTCTTTTAGTGTTTCCAGTTTTTCGTAGCCAATAATATATAACCATAGTTTGTTTGACAATTCAGTTGATTTTATTGACAGTTCAGTTTATTTTATTGACAGTTCAGTTAATTGAAGTATAATTGAACCATTATCACTAATTACGTAAAGCATGGCCCAATGTACATCAGTGGAATGGTTTTGATTATCTAGTAACCACAATATATTGTCGTTGTGTGTTCATTCTCAAATAACACAATGATTGCTTCGTTAAAATGATTATTCAGTTACGACATTGTGATTGCATATGTACATATTACATACACCTGTATGTTTTAGTAATGGGAAAATAAATAACACAGTTTACAAATGTGTTTAATAATTCCCAACCAAAAGGTCTATGTAAACATAAGAATATTTCATATTTTATTTGTTCATTTTATAATAACCCAACCAGCCAATTCATAAAATTCGACTTAGTAAAGTCTCTGGGGGATTTCGCTGTCGTGAAAATTGTTATAAAAACCCCTACAATTTACCAAGAACTGATTTAAGTATTCTGATAAATTTATTTTTTTATACAAAGATCACTTTATACAGTTTTTCAAAAGCACTACTAAGTGAAAATGCTCTAATATATAGGAGAATTCTTTTGTTTACCGCATTGCTAGCTAAACAAATTTACGTGACGTAAACAAACAATAGGCATTTGTGGAGTCCTTTATTGTTTCGTTCGTTGGTAATAAAATTCAGTGGTCACTGAGTTGTTCCCTTTCATCGAGTAAATGGTCAATTTACCTCCATCACCAAAATAGACCATTCCCACCCTCGATCTACTGAATTGGTCATACTCAAGGTGTGATGTGTAAGGGCGTTTGAAAATGAATAAATGGGAAAACGCTAAACAATGTTAGTACAGCTAAATAAACAACATTTAGTGTTTTTGATCAACAATCGATAATTTACATTTGATAACGATAGCTTTTAGATTTTGATTAAAGTCTGCTATGAACATTTTTTAACAAAAATCAATTTTAAAATTAAATTATATTTAGAAACGTTATGTTCTAACTTATTGTTTTATCTGCCAAACTACTTTTCAGTCGAAAAACTGTTATTTACCATCATGTTAAATTTTAACATGTGTAAGCTTTTTTATTTTGAATACTTTCTTATTTAGAATAATACGTGCAGAATATTACGGAACAAATGAATGCCACGTACACGAATATCTTAGGATAAAAATAGAAAATTTATTGTGGTCAATTTCAGGAAGTATCGTTTATTATCTACAGACCGAAGGGATCACAAAGGGCATGGTTTGGTAATCCTTCTGATCTGAAGATAGTAAACATTGTTTACAAAAATCAAGCACCATAAACTAAATTTATACTTTTTAATTTTTTATTTTTATAAGTGTACGTTGTGCTACACTTTATTCCTTTGTCTAAAGAGATCATTATACATTTTGACCAGGATTAGGCATTTAAAATAATAACTATTTTATTAAGTGTACCATATGTTACTAGTGGAAAGTGCATTAAATACATTTGTTCGTAAAAGAAAAACATTGAATCAGTGTTTATGGCGTAAAAAGGATTCCATAACTATAGGAACATAACGATTTCATACAAAGTAGGTGAGAGCAAAGTCTAAACGATTGTTTATTCTTACTGGTTCAATATTTTGTATTCAAAAGAGGGTTTAAATGAAGTATTTTATGTTTACAAGACATGTATTGAGAAAAATATTTTCACACACAGCACTAGGCTTTTCTCAGAACGTCGTAATAAATTCGGAAAATCCCTCTTTATATTGAGTGAAACAAAATTAAATCATGCAAACCACATTAAAGGTAGAATATACGTAGACTCTTATTGTTATATAGAGTACAGTAGACTACATAGTGTTTGTTTTTTTCCTTTAAAATGAGTTAAAGTTTGCAGCTAAATTATAAAATATTAGTTATTGTGCTATATGCTTGTATTTCAAAATACTTATATGATGAAACAACTTATTGCCTTCATTTTGATTAATGTTGGAAAAATTAATCGTGTAAAGGTTCCCTTTAGAGCTTAATAAAATTACAATTAACTCTTATTTTTTGTAAACTCTTAAATAGGTCAACGTTTATTAGTTTGTGTAGTTGTATGTAACCGTATTGTTAATATTTTAACTAATTTAACATGTTATTATGTCATCTTGATCACATGCGTTAACCATGATTTTAAGTACATTATTTATTAACTAATCTTGTTTAAAATATAATGGAATAAATTATTTATAATTGCTATTTATGATTGCATGTGTTAAAAGTTCAATTAAATGAAGTAAAATTGTATCATTATCAAAATCATTTAAAATGTGTAGTCCATGAAAATATTATCAGAATCGTTTTCATTAAACGAAAATCACTGTTCCTTATACCCACCCGCCCTCCCATACACGTACTGTGGTATTGACCCAACCGTTCACCCATACACGTACGATGGTATTGACCCACCTGCCCTCCCATACACGTACTGTGGTATTGATCTACCCGCTCACCCATACTCATATTGACCCACCGGCCCTCCCATACACGTACTGTGGTATTGATCTACCCGCTCACCCATACACATATTGACCCACCACCCTCCCATACACGTACTGTGGTATTCACCCAACCGTTCACCAATACACGTACGATGGTATTGACCCACCCGCCCACCCATACACGTACTGTGGTATTGACCCAACCGTTCACCCATACACATATTGACCCACCCGCCCACCCATTCACGTACTGTGGTATTGATCCACCCACTCATCCATACACATATTGACCCACCCACCCACCCATTCACGTACAGTGGTGTTGATCCACCCACTCAACCATACACATATTGGTGCAAAATATTTAACAGCTTTACACACATAAACATTAGAAACACAATACTACACGTACAGTGGTATTGACCCACCCACCCACCCATACACGTACTGTGGTATTAACCCAACCATTCACCCATACACATATTAACCCACCCGCCCACCCATTCACGTACTGTAGTATTGATCCACCCGCTCACCCATACACATATTGACCCACCCGCCCACCCATTCACGTACAGTGGTGTTGATCTACCCACTCACCCATACACATATTGGTGCAAAATATTTAACAGCTTTACACACATAAACATTAGAAACACAATACTACACGTACAGTGGTATTGACCCACCCGCCCACCCATACACGTACAGTAGTATATGCCTTGATTTTCAAACAGCACAATGACCACTCTATTAAATTAATTATTTAGCTACAACCGTTATTGCGTATACATATTCATAATACATACACCAGTATGATTTAGTAATAGGAAACGAAATAACACAGTACACGTATGGGTTTCATAATTCCTGACCAAAATATTCTATTCTATTTAAATATTAATAAATATATCATCTATATTTTATTTGTGGTATCAAGCAGTTCTTTTTATATATTCAGATATGTGTTGTGTAGGATGGGTTTGGATGATCCATTTAGTTTGGGTACCAACCTAGATTCACTTATGATCAGTAATATCAATAGCCCAACAGCCAAGGACATAGAGATTTACGTGGAATTCGATCCACGCAGTATTGGTCTGATTTTAAGCTAAATAACAAGTCTAAAATTCAGTTGTCTTGCCTAGACAACATCCGCAACCCTTACTACCACGCAACAAGGACACCCCATTCTAGTAGTGTCCACGTCGATGCAACCATTCAGCGAACGCCGTTAAGTATTAAGGGGAGTGAAAATACAGTAAGTATATCACCTTAAATATCCAAAACACTTAGTCCCAAGCAGCTGGGCATCACTATACCACTAGTGCCGACTCAGCCAATCAGAGACCTCACATTTATAACTTACTTTCAAAATACTCTATTTTAAGTTAATTTATTATGTCGGAACTAAATTTATTTTGAAAAACTTTCAATTATCATAAAAATGTCGTTGTTTTATATATTTAATTAAGACAAAAACAGCTAATAATTATACCTCAAGACTGGTATAAATATTGTAATTCGTTTAACTTCTTGTACTTGATTTTGTAAGTTTATGTTATATAGTTCTTAAAAGCATTACTAGTTATTTTTATTACATGTATTTTTTTAAGAACTTTAATTTAGTTTCATAGTGCAAGTAGTACTTGTCTAATATTTTGGGGAATTCTGTTGTTTACCGCAGAGTAAACAAAACAAATTTACGTGACGTAAACAAACAATAGGCCTTTTGTGGTGTTACGTTATTGTTTTGGCCGTTGGTGATAAAGTTTAGTGGTCAGTGAGTTGTCCCTTTCATCGAGTAAATGGATAAGGGAGACTTTGTCAATTTACTTCCACACCCACAGCAGACCCTTAACTCCCTCGATCGCCGTTAACATGGAACTACCATCTACTAAATTGGTTTTACTCAAGGTATAAATAAATAAATATATATATATATATATATATATATATATATACATATATATCTCGTATGGTTTTTTTTTCAGCTTCCATTACTTTCTTTTATTTAAAATTATGTCAAAGCTGAGTTTTATGGTGAGACACAAATAACAAGTGATATCCTGTTACAAAGCTAAATATAATCCATCAAGCTATTTAAGATCTGCCTCACTGATTCTAATTATGCTAGCTAATCCCTTCGTAAAACAGCGCTTATGTATTATGTAAAACGGTCACTTATCTTATGTGATAAGATACGTAAAACAAAGGTCAGCTATGTGATCCATTGTTTGGATAGACTCTCCACAATCACATGACTGATCTAGTGTCGATCCCCTTTTGTATAGGGTGTGCATTTTTGATTTTACTCAACATTGCATTTATATATAAAGGTGTATTGTATAATGTTTCATTTTGGTTTTTTTTTTTTTTTTTTTTTGCCATTGTGGAGCGCTAGTGTACTCCCATGTAAATGTAATGCAGTTTAAACCAGCTGTAGTAACAGACCTCACTAACTAACCAAATTACTGGCACAAGTATTCCTTTTACATGAGATATCTAAAGCTATAAAATAGTGCTTACAGAGTCAAATCATATCCTTTAAGTTGATTACTGTGTCCCGATAATTGTGTGTTAATAAAAACTGTAAGTTGTTTTATTTAAGACGAAACTGTTATCTTCATTTTTCTAAACCTAAAGTAAAAAATAACTACAAATTGATAATAACAAACTAAGCCACAGCAAAGCAAGGCCGGGTTTAGCTAGTGTGATTATTTAGATTAGTTTCTCTAATTCTTAAAAGATTTTGAATTTTAATTTATCACGTAAATTATATGGGTCAAATTCAGAGATATACCGAATATAATGTAGAATATCTCGTTCGTTTACAATTATTTTACAAATCGTTTGCTAATACGAATGCTTTCTTAATGCTGCTTTTAAATTTAACTTGTTATTAGCTGCTGCTAATAAAAGTTCGAACCATACAAAATATACTTAAATGATCGTTTGTTTAAAATATACTTAAACTTAAAAGTTGTTTAAAACAAAACCAATATCTATGCCCTATTTTAAGGCGCTCGTTACTTGCTGTGTAAGATGGGTAAATATTGAAAGTATTATCTTCTTTTCTTTAAAGGAGGATGAGAAAGAATTATAGTTTTTAATTCATAGCAACAATGTACATTTGATAATGATAGTCTTTAATTCATAATTAAAGCCTGCTTCAGTAAGTTGTTAGTAAAATACTTATGTATTTTTAAATGTGTTTTGCAACGTTTTCTTTTACTCGTAACTTATCGTTTCAATATATTACTAAAATTGAATAAAAAGAAAACAACATTTTACTGTTTTAAAATCTAGTTAGTTACTTATCGTTTCAATATATTACTAAAATTGAATAAAAAGAAAACAACATTTTACTGTTTTAAAATCTAGTTAGTTAATCCTATATATGAAAACAGTTTGGGAAATATTTAAATTGTATGTTTAGTTAAATAGTGTCTTAGTTAGAATACAACACAACGTAACAACACGATTAAATTACAAACAAATATAAGCACATTATCGTGGTAAATATTGTGACGGATTTATTGCACCATATTCCGTCATAGCAGAAAATAGATTATTATGCATGAATAACCTAATATAAATAAACATATGGGGTAGAACTAGCCCCAGAAACTCGTTAGGCAGGTAGTATTTTAGAAATATTTAAATAGTTTAAGTTTAAAATGTTGCCTCTTCATTGTGTTCCAATGTGTGGATTTTCAGACAGTACAAAGACAACTGTGTTCAATTAATTAATTATTCTAGTACAGTAATATTATTGGATATTCAAATATACATTACATACAACAGTATCTTTTCATATTGGGCAATTAAATAACACAGTTCACGTGTGGATAAGTTGATTTATAAGTTTAGTTGTGTTATCTTTTATTTGTGGCAGTAAAATAAAAAGTAAGAAAGTTTTAAATAAGAAATGGTTTATTTACTGAACACTATTAAGAGACTGTTTATTGTTTATCCCACTCTCGTATTATACTCAATAATAACAGTAAACTTTAATCAGGAACTAAGTTGTTTTATGCTGTACATACAAAAATAATTGTTTAACCCTTTTAAAATAATTTCTTTAAACATAATCATATTTTAATGCATAGAATATTAACTATGTCTGATCTAAGGTTAAATTCATTGTTGATTTATTTATAGTGTTAAAAAATGAAAAATATTCGTTTTTCAAAATCAAAAGGCTGTTCAGTTACAGATAACTAAACGAAATTTTCAAAATAAATAATTACTATAAAAATTACTAAATATATAATACAGCCAGCATATAGGAAATTGACTCGCACTAATCTATAATTCTGATAATGATGTCGTGAAAGAACACAACTTCTATTTTTCTCGGTTTGAAAGCACTGAGTAGATATTGGTTTAAATGTGGTCTTAAAAATAGCCTTGTTTTCAAAAGTGACTTAATAACAGAGAGCTGATTTAAGTTTTCCAATCAAACTCACAGATTGAACAATGCGATACTATCTCATAGTCTGATAAAAATTAATTGCAATGTAAAAGCGTAAAATAATAACTGTAAAAATTGTAACATAATAAATTTCAAGTCGTACATACAACATGTATATCTGAACGTTGGTTATGGCTGCATGTCCCGACCAGTTATCGGATCATCAACGATCAAAGTCCCTAATGAACTCGGCTGGATAATCAAAGGGGGCCAATAACACCAAATAACCACCAACAAAGTTTGCTGGACATAATACATTACCGGCGGTTCTCATGCAAGAAGAAATTACGAAGTGTCTCCTTAATTTTGGAGGGGAGATTGAAAATTCAAAACATGTAACATTTTTATTTCTACATTGAAAACAATTCAATTATATCCTGTTCTAAACATGTTTGTGTAACTATTATTTATATTATTTTGTTAATTATGGGTTGAATATTTTTTCAAATTTAATACAATTCATTTATTTAATTAAGTTCGTATTGAGTTATAAAAAGTGGCAAACATTAGTAATTAGTGACAGAAGTAGTGTTATTTATCTAGTCATTCGATATAAAATTAGTATTTGTTTAGGTAATTTGTGTTACTTGTATAGTTTCATTCATAGACTCACAGAATCTTGTATTTAATCAGTCTTTTCGGAAGTTGATTAAAAAACAGAAAGATTATATGTATACTTTACTGCAATATTTCCCCAAACTGATATTAATGTAAGCTATATTCAAATAATTTGTGTAACTGTTCGTTCTATTATTTGTAGTATATTTCCCATTTATAGTAATAATAGCTTTAATGTATTTCAGATAGCTGATATTTTACAATTATTTTACTATATTAAAAAAGGAATGCAACTAATTTCACTTCTAAATGAAACCCAACAGAGTTTGTATTATTGTTAAATTTTATTAATTTTTAGAATATATTAGTCTGATTTATATTCTTGATATTTACAATCATAGGTCCAAAATATATGTTCATTATCATTGTTGTATTTTAATTAAACAATTTTAGTGTTATTTGGTGCTCTGCGAATACATAACTTAGTTTTATTAAGCCTTTAGGTTAGATTTACCACTTGGGGGAAACATATATTTCAGACAAAATTTTTTAATGAAAAGAGTACCAAATGTTGGTCTCAACTTAAAAAAATTTAATAATGGTGTGTAGTTTTGCACTGATATACTTAATTTAGTATTGTGAGCTTTTGTCAATTATTTTCATACTTTAATATATTAGATTATAATCGTTGTACATATGATAAAAAAAACAAGATTTCTTCAGTTAAGAATCGAGTGAATCGATTCCGATTATTACAAATCGAGTAAATATTCGAATACATGAATCGATTCACTTATAAGATGCTGCTTTTGACATACTCTCCCATGACCCAATTAGTGTAAACAAAGAGTGTACAGCTCTGCACGAAAACCAGAGAAAGTATAGAAAAGTTATAAAATTTAAGAAGAATTAAGAGTGTTAAATGAAGACAAAATGTTAAATAATAGGCAGAGAAGAATATGCCTACTGATATTTACTTCAATCTTACTAAGAACTCAGTTGTATTAGCTAATCTCAGAATCGATTATTTTTCATTTTTATAATTCGATTGTAAAATAATCGATTACTCGATTCTGCACTCGATTCTTCAATTGCTAATACAGGCTAATTGTTATTTTAGTGAATAAGCTTTTGTTTAGACCGAAAGTGTCCATCAAGGAACACTTCAATGAGTTTATATACCATTAAAGTAGCTGGAACTCGACTGTGGTCTTTTAGCAATCTTACTAGAACGTTATTTTAACAGCGTACTCAAACTAACCCTTCTACTAATATAATGTTAGCTGCCATTCACTCCACATAATACACTGTAATTATCTGACTGAAGATGATAATGTTCAAACTTTACCTGCCTTGAGGAGAAATCGCATTTAACAGCATACTCAAACTAACCCTTCTACAAATATAATGTCAGCTGCCATTCAGTTAACATAATACACTGTAATTATCTGACTTTGAAGATGATAATGTTCAAACTTTACCTGCCTTGAGGAGAAATCGCATTTAACAGCGTACTCAAACTAACCCTTCTACAAATATAATGTCAGCTGCCATTCAGTCCACATAATACACTGTAATTATCTGACTTTGAAGATGATAATGTTCAAACTTTACCTGCCTTGAGGAGAAATCGCATTTAACAGCGTACTCAAACTAACCCTTCTACAAATATAATGTCAGCTGCCATTCAGTTAACATAATACACTGTAATTATCTGACTTTGAAGATGATAATGTTCAAACTTTACCTGCCTTGAGGAGAAATCGCATTTAACAGCGTACTCAAACTAACCCTTCTACAAATATAATGTCAGCTGCCATTCAGTTAACATAATACACTGTAATTATCTGACTGAAGATGATAATGTTCAAACTTTACCTGCCTTGAGGAGAAATCGCATTTAACAGCATACTCAAACTAACCCTTCTACAAATATAATGTCAGCTGCCATTCAGTCCACATAATACACTGTAATTATCTGACTGAAGATGATAATGTTCAAACTTTACCTGCCTTGAGGAGAAATCGCATTTAACAGCATACTCAAACTAACCCTTCTACAAATATAATGTCAGCTGCCATTCAGTTAACATAATACACTGTAATTATCTGACTTTGAAGATGATAATGTTCAAACTTTACCTGCCTTGAGGAGAAATCGCATTTAACAGCATACTCAAACTAACCCTTCTACAAATATAATGTCAGCTGCCATTCAGTTAACATAATACACTGTAATTATCTGACTTTGAAGATGATAATGTTCAAACTTTACCTGCCTTGAGGAGAAATCGCATTTAACAGCGTACTCAAACTAACCCTTCTACAAATATAATGTCAGCTGCCATTCAGTTAACATAATACACTGTAATTATCTGACTGAAGATGATAATGTTCAAACTTTACCTGCCTTGAGGAGAAATCGCATTTAACAGCGTACTCAAACTAATCCTTCTACAAATATAATGTCAGCTGCCATTCAGTTAACATAATACACTGTAATTATCTGACTTTGAAGATGATAATGTTCAAACTTTACCTGCCTTGAGGAGAAATCGCATTTAACTTTGGGTACTTAGTTAAAACAATTGTATAAGTTGAGGAACTTTAAGATGAAAGGTGGCAGAGTACGAAAATATGTTGTTGAAGAAGACGTTTTAAAATCAATTACTAAGAATGGTACTATGTTTAAAATAAAGAAAAATAAATGTAATTGATGCATATAAATTTGGCTTAATTCTGAGTCTAATTTACAGATAAGGAAATAAAAATATTTGAATTTAAACAGTACAAGTTTTTTTATGGGTTTAAAGGTGGTATTACATTATTATATGTTGATTGTTTTTCTTTCATAGTAAATTTCAATATAAATACAACCGCTAATCTTTTATGTTTAAAGTAGACTTTCATCTGTTTTTGGAACCTTCGAAATAATTTATAGAAATTATCTAACATAACATTATATAATCTACAGGAGAGCGTTATCAAAAGAACTAGTTAAACTATTTGTTCCAATTCTGGTTTAACACATACATCCACCTAATGTATCGAGTTTCTATTATTTTTATTTTTATCTTAACGAAGCATTTGTCCCTTTTAAGCTACTTTATGGATAAAATACATGTTTATTTAAAATCATACAAGAGCTGTTTTACTCCAATTTGGTCATAAATATAAATTGTACGTTAAAAACATTTTTCAATTAATATTTAAATATCCTTAAGTATCCTCTAGTTATGTTACTTTTTTAATAAGCAATATATTTAAATATTATATAACATCAATTTTTACGGAGTAGTCCTTGCTCTTAGATGGTTAAAAGTTCAAAAAGTGTCCACATTTTTCAACTCCATGTATTACTTTCCATTACGTTGTATTAATACATACTTTAATTTGTATTACTATACGTGAACATTTACGATTATCTCGAACTAAAGATTTATCCGAGGTAAAAGTTTCTACGTCCTGTGTGTGACAAAGATCTACAACAGAAGGGGTAGAGAGGACTTTACATCTGTAACTTCATTTCTTGTTAAATAAATACGTTTTTATTTTATTTCAGAAGTGAAATTACTCATACATATGCATATATATATATATAAATATGTGTGTGTGCGCGTGGGCGCATGTGTGTATGTGTGCGCGCGTGCGCGTGTGTGTGCGCGCGTGCGCGCGTGTGCGCGTGAGTGCGTGCGTGCGTGCGTTCGTGCGAGCGTGCTTGCGTGCGTGTTTAAGTAAAAGGTAATATCCGTATCTAAAAAATAAAATTAACTTACATTAAATACTTTTTAATGATTTACTTATTTTATAATATTTTAAATTGTATGTTTGTTTGTAAAATCACAAAAACACAGGATACAACATTAAATAACCAATAGCAGTTGTTTATATAATAAATATGTATTTTGTGATAACATTCAATATTTTTATTGAACTGAAACATGTATAAACCTCTTACGAGAAAACGCAATGATCGTTAAATAAATCCATTGAAAAACATCTCCCACACCTTCAATAAAAGCACAGAGAGTAATCTTCTATTTTATGATTGTTTTAAATACCCATCACCAATTTCTGAGACATTTTGTAAGATTATTGGCCAATAAAAGAAAGGGCCTACAATTGCCTTCCCTTCACACACCGAGGTGTAAAAGCAATCTAGAAAATTGTCTCTTCTATCTTTTGTCAAATCTCTTTGTCTTTACTTTGATCGCTTACGATCGATTTAATATTCACCAGTTGTTTTTTTACATTTTCAAAATTGTTGATAATATTTGTTTTCAGCATTGCGTAAAACATTTTACTAGCGCAAATTAAATATATAAATATATAAATGTGGTATTAATCCAATTGTGTTTCAAGAAAAAACTTTAGAAAATCTATTTCCTGACAAGAAGTTCATTTTTATAATGAATATTGTAATAAGATAATAAAAGATCTACTTTCTGGTAACTATTGTAAAAAAGGTTTATGGTAAATGCAAAACACGTTGTTTTATATTTTGAAGAATATAATTTATTATTGGTACTTGCTTTTGATTAAATTGACAGACCGTATTTCATATGTAATTAATTTAATTGACATAGCATTTACATTGTTCGAAATCCGTAACATACTACAACCCATCCACACATCCCACTGTTTTATATGATACAACTAGTAATTGTAATTCAATTCAATATTATAATTTTATACTAGAAATTAAAATGTTATTTAGTTATATTTACATCAAGCTACACTGCATAATAAACTTATAAGTATATTAGGCTTCAGATGTTTAAAAGCTTCACATATTTATAAGTGATTAATGTTTTTTTGTCAAACATATTTTTTTAGTTGTTATTATTATTATTTGGAATACACATAATATATATATATATATATATATATATATATATATTTGAAATTGTATAGCAACAATTAAAAGATAAATTATATATTGGTTTGAAACAACGGAATTAAGATGTTCATAGCATTCTGAGTGTGTTAGTTAAAATCAATAATATTGAACTTTTAACGTTAAAATATCATTATTTAATATTTTAAATAAAATAGCATTTAATATTATATAATATTAAATGCTATTTTCGAACAGTATTGGTAGGCTAAACACTTAAAACATAAGTTTATAAACATCATAGATTACATTTAAACATCTATGAACATTTCATAAGCATCATTTTTACAGATTTTTTTCACTAATTTAAATCTCTCTCAATGCCATTATTATGATCGAAGTACGTACGTGAAAAGACATCGTAGCGTGAGCGGAAGCGCGTCAGGCAAGTCAGCGCAGCCATTAGTTATTTCCCACACGATTGTGCAGTCTTTGGTTTTAGTTACACACTATTTCTTTTGTTTATACAAAGGGCCTTTTTTACTCTCTCCCATATGCGTTAGTATAGAGAAAGTACTTTGATCGTTCAAAAAAGGTGTTTTTACAGGTTGGTCTAAAAATCCACTTTAGGATGGATACCCTCAACACAAAAAAGTGTAAAACAAACGTTTTGTGTCTGTCAGCATATGTGTCTGTGTGAGTGTGTATGTATGTGCACTTTGCTGAAGACCAAATGGATGGATATATGTGTATGAAATTTGGTATGTAGAAATTTAGGTTTATGAAGCCAGTTTATCCTTACCATTTTTTTCACTTTTAGAAATTTTTTTTGTATTTGTATGGCAAAAACATACAGAAATTGAATTTTCTCAATAACTACTAACGATTTTGGTTAAATTTTCAACAATGATGCAAAGTATAACAAACATTATTATTTTATATTTTATTGATTAATTACTACTCCACTAGGTTGGGAATGGAAGACGAAGGCCTACAACTCAAGTTGTCGAAGAGGTTGTTTAAAATAAGACGAGCGAATGCAATTACTCGAGCAACTTTTTTCGTTTCATATCCATCTTGAAACCAATTTAAAGTACTTGAATAAAACGAATTTAACATTTATTAATTCAAATGAATTAACACTAAAACACACGTTAACACAGCGTACAGAAGCTACAGCAAAACTGTGTGTTTTGCACACGCTCCAACACATTCCACTTTTACGCGGTTATTCGCATGCGAATCACCTTTAGTCGCAATTCTTTCCTTTGTAAAAAAAAATGAAACAGGGATTCGCCCGCGAAAGAACGCATGTTCGAAAAACTTGCTACCTGAGCAGAAAACGCAATCACGCGTACTTGAATTGGCGCGCTTTCTCACGCGCAATCCTGTTAACTCCATTGAATAAACTTCATGTAAGGTTATAAATACTTTAAAAACATTTACACAGTGGAAATTTACAGCTGTTCTTTTTATGCAATGTACATGGGTTTGAATTTTGTTAAATTTTAAAAATTTCATCTTCATTTTAGTCAAATTGATAATTTGGACTTAGTCTTTAAGTACTAATTATGGGGGTTCAAACATATTTCTGTATATATAAACTTTTTCAGTAGTTAATTGTGAAAAAGTGATTTTTTTGTATTCAAAACATTGTAAAAAACTTTTGAAAATTTTTACGAAACATTAACAATTTTTACGAAACATTAACAATTTTTACGAAAAATTAACAATAATCCAATCTACAGTTAGTCAGGTCATTAAGATAAACCTTTACGTATCAAAATCAAGCAATGTTTGGATGTTAAAAGCTGGCCAGCTGTATTGACAACTGATAATGGCTGTGATAGCTTGGCTCTCTTGTGTACAACAATGCTCCACTCAAGATCTCAGGCTCATCAGTTTCATTCGTCCCTTATCACACTCTCCACTTCAAATATGATCGACTTCTTCTTCCTGACATTTCAATGTATTTTTATTGGAATGGTAGTAAAAAAATTAGTCAAGTCAATTAGTTGGCCACGTATAACACTCTTGATAGTTACTATTTACAATCTTTTCAAATTTTTTAAATTTTAATATTGAAACTGCAACAGTAATTACTTGATATTTCAAGGAATTGGAAGATATCATGTTCAAAATAACAAACAAATACTTTGGATTTAAGCATTTTTACAATACAACGACAATTAATATTAAATCTATAAATAGTTGTGTATATACATTGTAATGACAATATATAACATGCCAAATTACTTCAATTACATCCTAGTTAGGCTTCGTGTATTCCTCTGTTTGCTGCCTGAAACACAAGTTTAATTATATAAAATGTAATTTCAAAATGTTTTGATTCATAAGTTAAATAAATTCATTTAAAAATTACATACATTTATTGAAATACATTTTATCAAATATTATGCATAATTAGGACAGGCTACAGAATAAAATACAGGTATGTTGAAAAAACTAAGTAATAGTTAATTATTAATAAGTAAAAAGTTGTTTTCAATGAAAAAATGTAATTAATTAATGTATTGGTAGAGTAGGTAAAACTAGGAAATACAAATTAGCTTATATTTTTTGGAGTTTATAATTATTAAATGTAACTTAACTCGCTAAACGTAACTTGAATTTGTATTTAGGCATTACTTTTATTTTAAAAAATCAAACCGGTGTCACTAATGTTTCAAATTGAATTCAGAAATGTTTGTTTTATTGAACATTTCCCAGATATCTAATTTTTTTTAAGAATAAGGTGGGGTTACCTATAAAAACCCTTCAGTGGAGAGTGTAAGATGTACTGAACTTTCAGTAGCCTGTTTTAGATTTCTCTTGGCAATTACATTTAGAGAACAAATACATTTCTATCCACAGGATATTATATAATAACAGTATATAAATGTATGTATTTACTTTTCACATAAGGAACGTAATAAAATGAACCAGTCTAGTACTTATAAGAATTTCGTGTTTTTTTTCTAGTCAACCCTTCCATGCCTTAGAAATTTACAAACTTACGCAAACTGAAAAAAATATTTGTTGTGTTTTTAATTTATGTTTAAGCATTGCATTTATTTTTAAATTTTAAATATCTGCTGTTGCACCATCTTATTTTTTGTAAATATATTTTGTTTTATTTTTATGGAGATTTGTTACTCTTTATTTAGTTAGTGGCAGATGGTAAAAACAATTATCAGTACATAAAGGGAAATTATCAAAGTTTATAGCATTGTGGGTTAATGAGTGTTGAAAATCAACATTTCTTTCAACATTATTGATTAAATTATAGGTATCTTAATTTCTTATTTCATATTTTAATTTATCACCTTAAATATAATTTAACTTCTTTAGATTGAAATATATAAAACGATATCATATTTTAGCTTATTAGTAGAGCCTGTATAGATTTTTGTAAATAACTCGGGAGTAAATACGAGTTATTGAAGAAACTAAAAAACTTTCTCTCGTAGATTTCAAACTTTAATTGATTTTCATCAAAGGCTTTAAGAAATTCGAACGGAAATGAGTATGTGAGTAAATGTAAATATAAATAAAAGAAACCCTTTAAAGCCTTTGACGGAACATTCTCCACGTGTCTAACTGGTAAACACTTGGTGTATGTAACTTCTTTATAAGGAAAACTTTTAAAGTTGAACACCCTTTTCACATTAAATGAAAGTTCAAACCACGACAATTTACCACTTCCTGTACCATTTATTTGTAGTGACACCATTACTAGAGTTGTACTAAACTGAAAGCTTTTTATAATAACCACATCTAATTTTGTCTATTTTTTTTCAATCGGATTGATTTTAAAAGTTTTTATTTATTATGTGGAACTTATTAATTATAAGCTTTTTATCCACTAACATATTTAATGAGTTGTAACACAAATTTAAAGTGTAGATCCAAAATATAATTTTACCACTACACATCTACTATTAGAGACTTATGAGTTATTTACTAGAGAACAGCCAAAACTAAAGATGTAATTAAATAATCGGTTAAACATACTCAGAATTCCCCAATCATTACTCTAAAAAGTTATAACGTTTCAGAACGTATATTTTGCCTTTTTGTACATGCTTTTTTAAATGTTAATAAATGCCTTAGCTGACTACTCTAAATTCATTCAAGCGAGTTAGGGATGAGAGACTCTCTTCAACACTACTTAACTTTGGGATCAACGACTTTTAAGGGTTATTTTCGAACTATCATCAGTAATCAGGTTCTCTCAGCCGGCCACGCATCCAAGGAGCAGCCACAATCGATAAGTCGATATCTTGTCAAACCTCCGATCCAGGCTACTAGCAATATTTTGGTTCGGGAAACATTTGGTCGGTTAGACCTATACAACGGACCTTCCTGAGGAACGGTGGAAGGTAGTATATGAGTGTAGTAACTAGACTAAACTCATATAATCGTTCATATTTACCATAAAATACTCAAAGCGTTATGTTACCGTCTCATAAGTAAGAATGTAAAAATATTAGTTTTAAAAAATCAACTTATTGAAAATGGCAAAATATAAAAATTCTAAGAGTTTTTTTGTAGTGGCTAGGTTTTATATTTAAATATTTTATATTCCTGTTAATTGCTCAGGACAAATAATTCTAAGCTTTATGTATATAAAGTATATATATAAAGTATTTAATTGTAGAATTTAGGTAAATGTAACGCTCATAAGACATTCCGTAGATACATGTAAACCAAATTGGTAGAAAAACATGATTTAAGGAATATAAATATTACAGAAATTTAACAATATTTCAGGTTCAATATTTAAAAAAATAATTATAATACTGTCAGCTGTTGTGTTAGTCACAATAGCTGACAATGTTTTGTGGGTAAACCAAACCAATTTATTAATAAAAGTGGTGTTTAATGAATGGAGAAAGTTAGATTTTATTTACTAGTTTGGAGAAATAATAATCTTATATGTAGTAGCCCTAATATGTATGATCTTAGTTGAGGCCTGTTTTGTATTGATTGAAAAATTATTTACTTACTCAGTAAATCTTGCAGTATTATACAAAAGAATTAGCCAACACACAAGTAAAAATGTATAATAATTATTTATATTAATCGATTTCGGTAAAACGACGTTTACCTTCCAGAGGGACTCGTAAAGGAATTGAACAAGTGTTCAACTACGCTACTTTTATACCAACACTTGTCACGGTCGGACAACTCATGACGGTCGGCTGGAATCGTCAAATAACGATTGTTTGAGTATAATTTGTCACTTAATATTGGTTGTAACAATTTTACAGTTTTAAAGGCAAGTTGTATTAATATGTCGAACTAAAAAGTAGTGTTATAATTTTTTGGCTAGCATTTTTTCCCTCTAAATCAGTTAAATTAAAATATATTTATTTGTTTATTGAACTAAGTTGTTTTATTACTTTTATTAATGATTTTTATCAATCTTATTTGCAAAACTAGTATTATCATTATGTCTCATAATATTTAAAAAAGTCGGCTGAACCTTTTAAAAAGATTTTTGATTACACATTGAGTTATTGGGATCTAACTGGTCATTTTTTAAGTTTTTTTAAAAACTTAATAATAATTCTTATGTTTTAACATAAGAATTATTACGAACCAGGTTGGTTTAGTCAGCAAATCCTTAAGGGTAGCGGGGATACGTATGCAAAGCCAAAAAGGATTACAAGGGTTGTTGTAGCCACGTCTTCATGTCTTGACTTTCTAATTACTTTGATAAATAAAGGCAAAGCCCTCACAGAAGTATAATTCCGGATGGTGTAATAATATTATTATTCTTAAACGGCAGTCATTGAAATCAAGTTAGTGATTCATTATGAATCTGATTTCCCAAATGGTTCAAGTAAATGTTCTTTTTTTTAATTTTATAAATAGAAATAATTTTTCGTTTATATAACATGTTGATGTGTATAATACACAGTTAGAATTTTCACTGATTTAAAAGTGATAAGATATTCTTTCCGAATAAATTATGATATACAATGAGCAGTAAAAGCATTTTTGAAATTCACGATATTTAGATATGCTTAAATATTGTGACAAGGTTCCCACGTTTTGTTTGTAACCGTTGTTACACTTTTTTCTATCTTTAATTGTCAAAGTAATTTATAATTAATGTTTTATTATTAGTTTTGTTTTATACTTAAATATAAATAAGTTTTATTTTCGTATCTGGTCCAATGATGAGTGAAAAGTCAATAAACAATTTTTCTGCTTGCACGTTGTTAAAATCTGTAGAATAATTGAACTGTCGTTTTTAAATAATTTTAAATTGTTCTTTATTTTATGCTATGGGATAGGTAGGAGAGTCAGTCATAAATCTCTGGTTACGTCGTGAATGAATGCCTTCTGTAAAGGTGGTGATAATAACCCAATATTATATAATCTTCCATAGTACAGATAGGTCACAATGATGTTTATGTTAAATATATAACTTTTAACTTAGATATCGGGGTCACAAGTCAAGCCACTGCGTGTGCAATCTATTTAAAACTGTTTCACTTAAAAAACAACTCCGTCCTTGTAAAATACAAAAGAAACTAACTTTAACAATGAAAATATAACTAGCTGTGTCATGTGTTGTATTTGAAAAATGCCAAAAAGTAATAAACGAAATTTCATTCTTATTTTCATAAATGTAATGTCAGAAAAATAATTAAAGATTATTCAAAAGGTAACAGGTCTGTTTTTTTTTAAATTACAACATAAAAAAAAGATCTTTCAACAGCTATTCATCCGAAGCAAAGTCCCTCGATAAACTGTCACTTTAGCTTACGCAATCACAAGAAAAAAATCGACGCCTACAACACGTCTTTATATTCAGTAGTTATATCAGCTACAGGCACGTCCCCGAGTGCTCAATGTTCATTTTGAGGTTATGTTAGAGAGGAAATCGACAAGTCATTTTTTTTACTGAACAGCTGTTTTGAAATATTTGCTCCCTTTATTAAGGAAAATTTTAATGGCTTCCTTATTAGTAAATAAAAGCTATTGGACTTTCTGTACTATGATATTTTTGCATAGTTTAAAGTAGTTTTGATCACTTATTTAATCACAGAATAGTTAATCAATAAGTTTAGATGTTTTTCGATAATATAACAACAACATTTTAGTTTTCAGGTAAAATTTATGATGTATATTTTAGGATGATGGAGCAAGTAGTTATTATCTATCAAATCACTTTTGTTAGTTTAACCAGCAGATTTCATATCCTAAGAAAATACTTTTACACCTTTTCAGCCATCTAACTTGTACAAACACTATGTTCACAAATAAAAAAGTGCATTTAAAAGTACTGGCAAGCATTATTCGGGTAATTTTCAAATACCTAATTTAATTTACTTCTTTCAAAGGGGTGCTGTTTATAATTTTTGTGTTAATTGACAGATTATAATCGTAAGAATTGTCAAAATATTGCTTTATTGAATATAGAAGATATTCCTTTTTAAATACAAATACGTTTTAAAATTTCAAAGAGATGTAAGAAATTTTGAAAATTATTTCACTTGGTATCCATAATAAAAGAAGACGTAGTTTAGTTTATGTTACTGAATGTTTATAACTGTTCCATTATATCATATTACATTTTGAATATTTCTTCATTATTTTGACATTTAATAACTTGAGTTTTTACCGAATATACTCGTTAATTTAGTTTGATTTGATAAAAATTAGATGAAAGAACAGTGAAAAATATAGATGAAAATTAAATTTGTTCCGGAATAATCAATACGATAGAAAAAAAATACTTGGCGACTCCCTTCAGTACTAGTAACAAAGATCCAACTATTTTAAATTACTTACAGGTTTCAATGGTTTAAAAATTAACATCCTTATCCTAGAAAATACAACATATTCTATCGTTGGCTTTATAATTACTGACAAACTATTTTTGTAGTTAATTGTTATTTTTCAAAAAGGGTCAGTTATTACGATGTTATTAGTGCCCAAATGAAAGCAGGTCAGAGTAGATTGTGGGAGTAATTACCTCATTCATGAGAACCTAATAATCTCAACAACTTAATTATGAAACATGAAAGTAGCAGTTTGAGAGGTTGTTTAATACATGAAAATATATTAAAGTAAATATTTGATAAAATACTAAATTAATCCCACTAATTTTGTAGTTACATTATAATTGATTATAGTTTCACCTTGGAAAATGATCAATGACTTATATTAACTTAATTTTTGAATATTTAAAAGTAGTATTTAAATCCTGTAAATATTATCATAAAAACTAAATTTATCACTGGTATATTTTCTAGCATGCGCAAATACAATCTCTGACACGCAGTGCCTATTAATCTTTCTAGCCTAAAGGCTATTTGAAAGATAATCTTCATTTTTAACAAGTTATTTAATAAATTATCGATTGCTAATATATAATTACTAATTACAACTTGTTTTAACAATGATTATATATGTTGTTAAAACAAGCACTGAAGCACTGGGATTCAGGTGGTATTTAATTTTTACTTGTATGACATAATGCAATACATTCTAAATCATCCAGAGTTTCTACATTTCAATGAAACTTGTAAATATGAAATTCGTAACAACATCCGGGCTTTGATTGGTTTCCAAAGACTGATTAAGAGCTTATCCAGCCACACTGTAATAAGCATTAAAATATATAATAAACTTGTCACTTTAGTTACAATATTAACCATTAACCCAAAGCTTTCTTGAACAGATTATATTGCTGGCTACTTAGAAACCCATTTTATTCAATTGACGATTTTTTAAGTTTTGATTTAGTTGAATTTTAAGTACTATATTATATGATTAGCTCATGCTTACCCCAGATAATAGAGGTGCTTAGTGAAAATGTACTGAGGCCCCTTCCTCTGGGTAACCTGAAGGGTAATCGAAACAAAAGATAAGCATTGCAAAAAGTTAGTTTACAAATATTTTAAAGATATTTTGCTAACTCTATTTAATAGTTTAATATGTTTTGTATTTATTTTATGTTAGGTTAAATTATATTCAGAATGACTTGGCAATATATAGCTGCAATTATGACTTTGTCAAAGCTGCAAAGTTTGATGGTAATAAAGGATTATTATTAATATATGTTATTAGTATTGACGAATATTTAAAATGAAACAATATGTTTAAACTTAATAATAATTCGATTAATATCTTTGAAAATGAGTAAAAGTAAAATAGAACTTATTTTATGGATTAGTGCAACAAATAAACGTGCGTTCAGGTGGAAGATTTTTATTGAACTATTGGTCAGATAGTGAAGAACTGGCCCATGATGGAAAGAGAGCTAATTTGAAGGAATGTACTAAATGTTGGCTGTAACTGGTTGCTAGCGAAACGGTTAAAGCCCAGCCTCATTGCTTAAGGTTATAGTTCGATTTCAAACTGAGTATTAGTAAATTTTAAGAGGGATCAGCTGATAATCACCGGCTGTTCATTTGTCATCGGTCCATTAATTAACGGCACTTTCTAAGGCCTTAGTTTATACAATGACTACACCGGCCCATCTATACACAATACATTAATTTAAAGTCCAAATATGACATCATATTACTAAGAATAAAAAAAAAAAAAACACACAATTCATCAGAATAACATTGATCTTTCAAAAAATCTGATGTGTAGAATCAACGAAAAGTCACAAACGTACTACAAAGTAGACTGCTTAACGCAGTACGAATTGATAATTAGTGTTTTATTGAATATGCTGGTTAAACTTAGCTGTATTTACTAACCATTATATGAAATAATAGTAAAATATGAAGACGGGTTTCATAAATAAACTCGTATCAATACAGTTTCCGAATTTAGTTTTCTTACTTCTCCAACAATGAACTCAACAACGTAGTTTTAGTTCTTTTACAAGATGCATTATTATTTCGCTAATTTTAAATGCAGGTCTAAATAATAATGCGTCCTGCTATTCTAGTTTTAAATCCAAAATAAAACGTCCTGTAACAATGCTAACAAATGGGAACAAGGTTATTGGGTTGGGAGAGGGGTAGTGGCAAAAATTCTCAACTAGCGCTGCGTATCGGTAGCCGCGCTAACCTCGTTTCATCTGCCAAAGGAAATCTGACTATTTATAGTCTCTTTCAGTTCTTATAGATGTGTATTCATTGGTTTGTTTTAAGTTGCAAGTTCCTTTTAACAACTCATTTGCAAATTATATGTTTTTCCCAGTTTTTTAGTACCATTAATTAGAATTAATTTCCCAATCATATAATAATTTCGAAATACTATATATATACTTGTTATTGTTTAACAAACTTCCGTGGTAGGTTACAAATAGGGGAGTATAAATTAGTTATTTTCAGTACTCTTGAGAGTGGGGCCTAAAATATATTCCTTTTTCACAAACTTCAAACATTTTACTTACATCGAAACCTTTGACGTCAAAAGGGCTTTCAAAAACAGCATCCTCTTAATTTCATTCCTAATTTTTATTTCCAAATAAACATTGTACTATATAGGCAATATTAAAATATTTCAAGTTTTATCCAAACACAGTGATTATTTTAGTTTTTAGTGGCTTTTATTTTATCTATTCTACACAGCTGAAGAAGATTTAATAATTTGTAAGCATTTAAGGAACTAAGCATTTTTTATAGTTAAACTAACACATTGTCTAATTTTCCACTGCTGATTTATAAAAATACTTGTAATAAACTGTTGAATTTAGGTACAATGTAATAAAGTATTCGGGTATACTGTATATTATTGGTACATAATACTGGTGTACAGGTGGGTCGGTACAACTAATGTTAGTTAGGGCAGGTCTGTCCCGGAGCGCTGTAAAACCTAGAACTACCATGAACGACAGCACAAGAATAGACTTCAGTACAAGTCTGGGGTGACCCGGTTGGGTGGCAGTCAATTTTCAGATGTTGTGTAGAGAAGAGAACTGAGTGTTAGGGTTGTCAGTTAGCTGAAAATCCTACGTGGGTCGGATTCCTGCTGCAATCAAGTTTGGAGGAACCGTGAACAATATGGGTAGCACTGTTTTCGACTCGAGTAGTCACCCGTGATCAACGTGGGTAGCCAACAATGATCAACTTGGGTAGTCACTGTTTTCAACATGGGTTGCAACCGTGATCAGCTTTAGTAGCACCCGTGATTAAGTTTGATATCACCCATGATTAATGCGGGTTTGGGGGGGAAGCCCCAACTACAGAGCGATTTAAAAAATAATCCTTCTCAATAAAAAACGCAAAATCCGTATGTATTCTTACAAAAAAGAGCTTTTAATAATCACAAATTTGGATAGTAATAGATGACTGAAATAGTTTTAAAATGAATCAAAGTCATTAATGAACTCAACTAGTTAATCAAAGGGACCAATCAGTGCCAAATAGGCAACCCCAAAGTTTGATGCTGATTACCTGGCTTTCGTGTGACGAGAGCTAAATTGACTAACCAATTTTCTTTGTATCAGATACTTTATCGACTACAATATTCTTTTATATTTATATTTATTATTATTATTCATTATTGCTTTCTAAGACGCCGATCGTAGAGATATGGGCGAATATGAGGAGAGAGTGAGTGTGATGAGTGTAGATGAACGAGTGTAGTCATTGTTACTATCTGAGTTCGACTTAGCTCAGAAAGGACTATTTATTAATATCTCAATAACCAGGACAACTATAGAACCTACAGCTTTACCTGGAATCCGAACCACAAGTATGATATGAACTTTCATGGAATACAATTGATTTTATACTTATATAAATATTTATTGATATACAGTTATGATTTTTACTGAATATTTAACTTCATGTTTAGTGCTAGTTTGTTGTAATATAAATATGTTAGTTACACGATCGTTGTGTCCTAAAAATTAACAATGGATTTAAATCAGGTTTCTATAACAATTAAAATATGTTTTAGTTGTTGAACTTCACCTTATAAAAAAAATAAGTTAAAATAAAACTCAATATTTAGGTCTAAATATGATTTTTTTTCAGCAGCTTTCCACTTATAGTAGGACAGTTTTGTGACATTTAAAACTATAAAAGCAAAGTGTACGTTCCTTAAGAGAGATAGAGAAAACACTTAACTTTAGTGAACTTATTTTAAGTAAAGTAAATACCGTGTCTTTTCGATATAACTAAAATACTAACATTAATAGATATTACACTAATTACCAATTTTAACATCAAACCAAACCTACTTCCTGTAAAACTCAAAGGAAAGAAAAATTTTCTAAATGTTAGATTTATTTTTATTAAATGATGTTAAACAATGAACAATTAAATTGACTTTATAAAAATGCATATGTTTTGCACATAGTGAAAGATTTAATGTAAACACTAGTCGGCACTAATTGTGTAGTGCTGTAACCCAGCTACTTGGAGCCAAAGCGTTGTGGAGATTGTTAGCAAAGGTCCCACACTCGGTCCTCTTATAACAGACACGGCGTTCACTCAACGGTTTCCATCAACTACTGGATATGTCTGGGGTCTCCTTGTTGGGAGTTAGTCAGAGTTCGGATGTTGTGTAAGCATGAACCCTGAGTATCAGGCTTGTCGAATTTCTGAAAATCGGATCAATACTACGTGGTTCGGATTCCACGTAAAGCTGCAAGTCCTTTAGTTGCTATGGCTATTTGGCTATTACTAAATGGACCATTCTAAGGAAAAGTCAATCTTAGCTAGGAAAAATAACTTCACTCGCTCATCAACATTCAACACACTCATTCACTCTTCATATCTGCTCATGAAAGTGAAGCAATAATTATGAATAATTACATATAAAAATGTAACATTACTCAGTTGATAGCCTTTATTTTAAGATAAAGTTAAATATTCTGGTCAAAAATTCATCAAATCATAAAGTTGTAAATACAAATAAACAAATGCCATAAAAATATGAAGATTTAAAACTAAATCATTGAGACATTTTTTACTTTAACGTCTTTGTACGTAATTTTTATTCAATCTTTGGTAAATTTTTAATGGGAGTCAGTGGTAATTGTAAACGTATACTGATGGAATTTTTTGGGATTTTTTAATTTTTTTATCTGGAATATAATTAAAAATATATTACAACTAAGTGTTTTATAAAATACGAAATGGTTTTATTATTCAATAAATAAAATAATTTTAAAATTGTAGAATAAATACATAATTAACCATATTTATGAGTACAATTTTATATTCCAAGATAGAAAAACATTAAGTACCTGTGTGAAAGTGCATACGTGTCCTAAGCCAGTCAGTTCAGTCAAGCGTGGGAAGCTACAGAAAGGTTCCAAAGCATTTATCTTTTATCACCCCTTACTACCCTCATTTCCCCCACTTTCTAAAGCTGCAGCCATCAGCCGTAAAGGCGAACCTGTGTCTGGACCACGATAATGCATTCTGCTCCTATCTCTATAAATAAAGTCAATCAACAGAGGTCAATTTATTATTGATATCAGTTAAGGGTGAGTTTAAATACTATAACTTTTAGTAAAACAGTTTATTTTAAAATTTGCTGGATTTTTTTCACAATTTATTGAAAACATACTAACTGTGTGTATATTATTAGTAATCTTGACAGTAGCAGTATAAATTATATATAAAGATTTCCAGGTTATTTATATATATAAAAATAATAATGATAGCTGATTGTTTTCTATGAGATAAACATTTAAAAACTATGATATTTAGGTTTAATTAAAATTTAGCTTATTTGAAATTTGTTGAAAATAATAGCTGGTGATTAAATAAATATATAAAATAAATCATCGTTTACATAGTGCAACCAACATTATAATAATATCGACACTTTAATACCAGTGGGGTAAAGCTGTACGATTTGGATGGAAATATTTCTTTTTGCGTTTAATGTTTATTTGAGATATTCCTGACAGATAATAAAACGCGTTATTGTAACTTGATTTTATACTATTTAATGTTGATTTAAGTTCTATAAGAAGCACTGTATTAATAGTTATAAAAACCTATATTTACCACTGAACTGGTAACATTGTTGAAGGTGCAATAAAACAATCAACATGAAATTGTCAGTTGTTTATTGAAGTTGTCACCAGCTGAGTCTTCCTCGCCCAGACAATGTAATCTGTACATTTCCATAAAACAACTTCCCTGTTGACAAGTTTACTGACCTGGTGTCGCAAATATGTTTCACCATTTTAATATATAAATAATAATTGATTTAACATTTAAACTAAACAGGCTAATGTAAAAATGTTAAATATATGAATGTCTGCAAAATTATTACATTAGACGGACAATGGTCCGATTTAGTTTGTTTAAGAAACACACAAAAATATTGTTTTATGTCGTTGTAATGTTTAAATATAGCTGTGTTGTAGTAAAATTTTTATATATTGAAATAGCTATACAGTAAATGTAAAATACCGATAAGGTGTGAGTCAAGTATTGAGAGAGTTAGGTGATGAAGGGGAAAACTGGCAGTTAACTGAAGAGGAGATAGGAAAATGTTGAGAGTCGATGGTGGGAAATTGAGAGTATGTGAAAGCGATGAACGGGGGACGTTAAAAGTCGGTTTAAGGTAGCAAAGGAGGATGTTGTTGTGTCAGTGGAAGAGGTAAAAGAAGAAAGTTGAGAGTCGAGGGAAGAAATCAAAGGAGGGAGCTAAGAGTCGTGGAAAGAGGAGAAAAGGAGAAGTTGAGAGTTTAGAGAAGAGGTCATAGGAGAAAACTGATAGTCGAATGAAGAGGTCAAAGCAGGAAGATGACAGTCTATGGAAGAGGACAAAAGGAGAAGATGAGTGTCTTCTCTAGAAGAGGTTCCAACATATTCTCTATACGTGATAGGATGAAACTGAGAGACGATAGAAGTGGTGAGAAGAGGACAATGGAGGAAGATGAAAGTCGTAAATCATAAACTTCCACAATTCCAAGTACAGTATGATATATGTGTAGTATTTCGCAATATATTTTCGGTGTTCCAACAGTTCAACGGTAAATACACCAATTTTCCTGCAATGAGTATCACAGATTATTTGTTGATTATATACATTTGTTGATAAATTTCGTAGTATAATTTGTCAAAATCAACCTTTATATAAAAGTTAACCATGTGTTATCAAGCGTTATTGGTGGTTTACATTGGGTTTCAAGTAGAAATATTGAGTTCTGTAAAGGAATGTTTCTTCTACGGATCGGAATTAGGCTCAAAATGTGAAGTAACAAAGAACACAGATTTATTACAACAACTAATATCTGGTGCTCTATTCATCAAGCTGAATTCGGAGTTCACATTTGGACAGATTTGAAACTTAGGCGTTTTAATGAGAGAGTTAGTTCAAGGTATTCAACAACTCTAAATGTGTATATTTAGTGAAGTTTAACGCAAACTGTGTTATTTGTGCTGGTACAAATTGCTACTTATAAAATAAATGTTATATTATGATTTTATGTATATGATTGTAGACTAAATTAAATTTAAGTTGTATTGAATTACAATATTTGTATATGTGGTGGCTTTCAAAGTATTTTTAACCAAAGTGTTTTATTTATATTTAAGCTCTAAATACTTTTAAATAGTATCCAAAACTATTTATTGTGACGGACCATCTGATATTGTACTTTGATATTGGTAGTTGTAACCAAGCGAATAAATTGGAAAATGAAACAACAAACCTCTCTTGTTGGTAAAGTGTTAAGTGACATAATAAGTAGTATTTTTGTTAGCATGCAGTAAATTTACATACATTAGTGGGGTAGAAAATTGTTCGGATATACAAACTCAGGGAGAAGATAAACTTCATAATGGATTTGATGGTTCTCTTAAGCTTCTACTTACAACTTTCTGTGATTGTTCTTAGTTTTCAACTGTAATTACTTTAACAGTAGTTTTTAATTGTAATTTGGTGTAATTGAGGTTATACATAAAGATACACTTTAGACACTTTCTTATATTTATGGGCAGTAAAAAACGTTATAATATCAATTTCATCCTATAGTTAAAACTAAAAGTTGGTGTTTTTACACGGTCCCTAAACACTTTAGAACGTACACTTAAAATACATTTTTAAATATTACCTTAACTGTTTAGTAAAAGTAATACCATTTTTCCAGCCATAATACAATGATGTAAGCAAATGAATATTTAACATTTTATATACTGTTTTAAACAATGAAATTAACTATCAAACAAACACTCACAGGAATATAAAAATAATCATAGTTCTTTCCAAAGTTTTCATTATTAATCTTTATTTATTATATCTTACTGCTCTATAATAGAGAACCTCCCCCTTTCCAGTTAATTTAATAGGTTTTCTAAAAATTAAAACACTCTATATGCTCGAAAATATCTGGTTAACATTTTTATTTGTAAAAGGTAAATGCATATTTTTTTTACAAGAAGAATGCAATAAGAGTAAACATTAGAAATTATTCAATACTATAACAAAAATTAAAAGTAATTAACAGAAATACGTATGGCATGGAGAAGGGTTAAAGTTATCAAACAACGTGACATTTGTAATTTGTATATTGTAATTTTCGTTTGGCAAAAAGAGATAGATATCTATATAGATATAGATAGCATAAAATATACATAAATAAATAAAACACTGGAGGGCAAATTCATAGCTAGCAAACAGTAAAAGCGCACAGCGCAATGGACATCAGCTGTGTAAACTGGAAACCAAAACACACAGAATGGACTGTACTGTGTACTTCAGCAACTCAGTTTATTTGGCCATTGAGCAATTCACTAAAAGTTGGACGGATTATCTTTCCTTAAAACCACACCTAAACGTTAACTTCAATATATTAACCTATTTTATTGCATCGTCTCTTTTGGATACTAGTTATTTATTTTCAGACCACTATACGTGCAGGGTTGGATGGGTGGGTAAATAACACTGTACTGGTATGGGTGAAGTTACTATGTACTATTACTGTTCCTTTATTTGTAAAGCAGATTAAATGTCGTGATTGTATTGCTTATAAATAAGTATAATATTAACTTAAGTACATCTTCAATTCAGTTACTATACTTTCAATAAGTTTGCAGAAAGTTATTTGTGGTTAAGTCTAGTTCATGATTGTTAATTTTTAGAAATTTCATTTGCTTCTAGTGTTTAGAAAAAAAATAAAACATTTTCTGTCTTCCTAAGATTAATGCCTTACAAAGTAAAATTTTAATGAAAACTAGGTATCTCAGATTGAAGTAAACAACGTCACTAAAAAAAGGAGAAAAAATTATTTCGAACATTCACATACCATAACTTAATTAGGAACAACAGTAAAAAGGAAGTTGTGTTCCTTTACTTAAACGATGGTAAATACGGTAAAAATTAGCAAGTATTATAGTTGTACTTTCATTTGTGAGTTCTTTTTAAAAAAGTTTTAATTTTATGATAATGGAGACACTATTCCATGGAGAAACAGTACCATGTCTGTCAACACTTGATACAACAAAATAAGATTAATCAATTTACAATACACATAAAAATTAATTTAAAAGTAAAGAAAATTCAATTTAACAGTTCCACCCGTACATGAGTTTAGTGGTTTGTAGATCCTCATCCTTCACAACACATATATTAGACAGTATATGCTCTCAATTTAGATCATTAACTCATAATTCTGACTTGTAATTTTACCATTTCTGTGAGGATATTAAACATATAAGATATTAGGGGAGACCCCTGCACACTTCGCGTGCCAACCCCGACACTCCTTGCTCTCGACCTTCGACCTTCGACCTCGGCAGGTGACTTTTCACAACAAATAATAGTAGATTAACTCATAATTGCTTACCTGTAAATGAAAAATACATTTTTTAGAGTATTGAAAAAAACAATAAATTAAAATAAACAAACTAATAAAAGTTCACTGTCAGTCAGTGAGCTGGATAAAAAATCCATAAAACATCCAGATTTTCATAAAACGATCTAAACATCTGGATCAATGTTATGGAATTTGCGACTGATTTTTGTGTACACTATTCATTCATTTTTGTGTACACTATTCATTCATTTTTGTGTACACTATTCATTCATTTTAGTGTACACTATTCATTCATTTTTGTGTACACTATTCATTCATTTTTGTGTACACTATTCACTCATTTTAACATTTGGTTAAACTATTTAAAAGTTGCATTAATTCTTAAAAAAATGTCATGTTAATGTTTTGTTTAAAAAGTAATGAAACGGACAAATATTTTTAAATAATTTGATTTAATAAATAATAATTTAATCATATTATTTTATTTATTTAATAAGTACGAAAATAACATACTTCATAAAGATTATGTGGAATATGCAATTTACTCACTATCCACTGTAGTATACATATATGCCATTTTAAGATAGGCCTTGCCTATTTATAATTGTCCAACTCAATAATGTCTTATTACCTTCATAGTAATGAATAGTAAAAGCTAATAAATAAATAAATAGTTTGAGAAACGTGTTTATATCACTAACATTAAGTTATAGACTGCTATAAAATATTTTGAATACGGCATATTATCCGTGTTTCTGGTCTATAAATATTATTACAATTGCAATTGATTTCTTCAATTTATATCTTTACATAACAGTTTAAACAATTTAAGCTAAAAAAGTACTTTCATACAAATTTAATCTGCACATCACATTAAATTTGTGCTTTTATTGAGTAAATTTAAAAAAAATAAATGGAGTTGTTAACAAACATAATTGCTGCAGTTAATTTATAGTAACTCGTTATATATAATATTTATATGAAACGTATTTGTAATATAGAAATATATTTTAAAATATTAATATGTATTACACTTTTACAACGTTTTATTCAACATGGAAGCACAAGAACATGTAAATAATGAATGTTTATAAACATTAATTAACTAATTTATGTTCCTTAAAAAATAAATAACTACATAAATTTATATTAATACATAATAAATATACAGAATCGTGGGAATTGATTTAACAATACTTATTCGTATATTTTATTTGAGGTGGTATATTAATATTTATTCACATAATAAATACAGTTTTGCGATGAAAAACATGAATAAATAACGAATTAATTGCAAATATATCACATCAGTATTGTCGAATAAAAACACCTTATTTACCCAAACCAATCATTGTCCAACTGTTTGTTCTAATAACACAAGCTCATCCCTGGTAGTTTAGACGTGTATTTTATGTTGTTTTTAATTTTTAATTATCTTTTATCCATTGTCACCTTAATCCTTATTTATTTTAACGTTTTAACAATTATTTACCAAGTAATCTATATAAAGTATAACCTAGGTTATTTAACTATAAATATTTTATTTTGGTTAATGGGGTTTAAATGTAGTTAAAGCAAGTAAGTAACAAACAAAGAATATCAATTCATGATGGCGGGATGTTCAGAACTGCTTTGAATAAAACATCGCTTTACAGTTAGTTTGTCAACTGGGGTTTGTCACTCAATTATGAACAGTTGTGGTGATTTCCATGGTGCAAAACATATAATTTGTATACATATATTTATTAATTTGCTGTGTTAAATATATATAGATAATATTTAAGAAAAAAAGTAATAGTTTATATAACACTTATATTTAAAAACCTGAATTGGACCTAATTTTAATGTCTGTTATTTACTTAAAAATGTTTTAAAATTTTTGAAATGTCTCGGTCTAATTTAAGTTTTAATTTAGATCAAGTTTTAATAACATTAATACGTTCCAAAGAATTTGCACATACTTTCCCCCATATTAAACACTAAAAAATCAAAACTTTGAAAATTACCAGCTTGATTACCAAATATGTTGTTTTGCCATAACTGAAAACCTAGTCAAGTTAGATACGTGCGGTTCTTACTCAAATATTTAGAATTGTAATTTACCTCTTTTATGAAAATATAATCAAAATCGTTAGAATCGCTTTTAAGAAACTTCCATTTTTGTATGATTTTTGCTCATAAAAATAAAAAAAAAAATAAAAATTGTTTTTATCCCCCGAGATATTGGCTAAATACACCTACATAAAAAATTTCATAAAAATCGATCCAACTGTTTGGTTTCCAGCGAAGGGCACATACACACAGACAGACGCACATACGGACAGACGTCAAACATTTTATCGAAAAACTCACTTTTTTGGGTTCAGGGGACCCTGAAATGGGGTTTCAGACCTACTTGTAAAAATTTTTTTTGGGCGATCATAATAGTTGCTCTATGCTAACGCATATGGGAGAAAGTAAAAATGTATAAATTCAGAGTTATTTAATGAAACAGTCGAGATATTTGTGAAAGCGTACTAACAAATTTCCAGCTCCAGCGATAAAACTGTCTGACCCTTGACCTTGACTGGACAACATCAAAGACAGGTTTTACTGGACATGTCTGTTTTCGGTGTAAGAGCTCCGGATTCTCGAGTGCAATATGGTCTTTAGTGTTTTAGGGTTAATGGAGAGGAAGTCTAAGTAAGGAGGGAGGGGGTTTGTGTGAGAGACCTCACAAAGGAGCTACCTGGACAAGGGAGAAAACTGACATCTATTACAAAATAATAATAATGTGTATGATTATAATGATGTAAAAAAACTATTTACACGATTACACTCATACGTGGATATACGTCCCGGTATATTATATCGGGAATACTTTTATAAAATGTTTCACCTACAATTTTAAGTTTAGATCACTTCTTTTATAAACAAAAGTTGTTATTTTTTATTTTATATGGTAAAAATGAGTTTTCCTAAAGCAGAATTTAATAATTTTTGTTATTTTATTTTTGAAGAACATTCTTTATCTTTATATTCTCATATTGTTTCTGTGTAGTCCTGTTACCGTATCCAGATATATGCTTAAAAAGCAATATTATTATACATAGAAAAATTTGTGATTTATTAGCTTATGTAAAATATATGTAGATTGAATAGTGAGATGAAAATAAAATCTTTGTAAAAAGAAGTTATTTCCAAGGAGATTAGTTACATGACGGTAAACAGTTATTATTTTCATTTAGTTGTTTTGAAATATACATAAACATTAATTAAAATACACTGGTATGTTTATGAAATATTTAAAAATATATTTACTATTGACAGCTATTACATGATAATACTTAACTATTCAAAATACAGATTTAAATATAAAAACTCGTATATACACTATTTTAAAATGAAATATTATTAAATTGACATAAAATAATACTTTTAGAAATTCACAACGTATATGTGAAATTGTTTAGGGAATCATGCGATAATAAGTTATTGCTGGTAGATGAAGATAACTCATACATTATAACTCGGTACCCATCAAGGAATCGTTGCATTGGAATAGTTAAGTTACTGACAGACAGTAACTACTTAACTATGCAGTGGTTGTTTAATGAGTACAGGAAACAGCAACTTTGATGACATGCTGATTGCCTTGATGCTTGCAGTTCAATTAACTATTTATCTTAAAATAATATGAGGTCATATATACAGGCTGCATCAGCAGTATATTGATAGTTCTAGTATATAGGCTAGTTTATTAAACAGTTAGTTGGTCTTCCTTTCTACCTACCATTCTGATGATTTTTAAGAAATCGACATTGAAGACTAAAATAATGTTTAGTCTTTATTATTACTATAGTATAACGAATACTAATATATATCCCTAAAGGGGATATTTCAATGTATAAAATTTACCATTTCAAAGATCCAAAGTAAACCGATTAAAAAACTATTAATAACAATCTAAATTTACTTCTTAGTTTGATAGTAGACGGTATTATATTATGATCAATTCATTCTCGGGCTAACGAATGTCATGAGTGTTAACATAACTAGTAGTGAAGCAGTAGGGATTTGAAATGAAAAAAGAATTGTATTTATAAAAGTTTGTTAAACTTAAATATTTATTACATAACATTTGTTTTATTTATAGTAAAAACTATATTTAAATTATAAAAATATATTTTACATAACCTAGAAATAATTATTGATACAGTTCAAATACATATTCTCTTTTAAGTTGTTAAGTAGATGGTTAACAGTTTTAACATACTCTAAACAAATCAATAAAACTTGATTGAAGGTTGAGTGTTGGAGAAGAAGCTTCTCGAAATGAGAGACGCACTTAATAAATGTGATGTAACATTATATGTGTAATCTTCCGTCCAGTACAGTTATTATAACAGAAAAATCCCCTCCACTCCGTTACGTGTAAGATTTACCGTAAGTGTGACGAGTCGTACGTACTCATGCTTAATTAACTTGTAATGGTTCAATACCTTTCTTAATTTGAGTGGTGTCTGGTCTCTAGTTATAAATACACTGAGATTGTGTAATCCCGTTACCGTTGTGACGTGGAAGGTTTACAAAGTGTGACGAGTCGTGTGTACTTAATTAACTCGTGATTGTGTAATACCTTCATTAATTTGAGTGGTGTCTAGTCTCTAGTTATAAATACAATGAGATAGTGTAATCCCCTTACCGTTGTGACGTGGAAGGTTTACAAAGTGTGACGAGTCGTGTGTACTTAAATAAATCGTGATTGTGTAATACCCTCATTAAATTGAGTGGTGTCTAGTCTCTAGTTATAAATACACTATATAGTGTAATCCCGTTACCGTTGTGACGTGGAAGGTTTACAAAGTGTGACGAGTCGTGTGTACTAAATTAACTCGTGATTGTGTAATACCTTCATTAATTTGAGTGATGTCTAGTCTCTAGTTATAAATACACTGAGATAGTGTAATCCCCTTACCGTTGTGACGTGAAGGTTTACAGAGTGTGACGAGTCGTGTGTACTTAATTAACTCGTGATTGTGTAATACCTTCATTAATTTGAGTGATGTCTAGTCTCTAGTTATAAATACACTGAGATAGTGTAATCCCCTTACCGTTGTGACGTGAAGGTTTACAGAGTGTGACAAGTCGTGTGTACTTAATTAACTCGTGATTGTGTAATACCTTCATTAATTTGAGTGATGTCTAGTCTCTAGTTATAAATACACTGAGATAGTGTAATCCCCTTACCGTTGTGACGTGAAGGTTTACAGAGTGTGACGAGTCGTGTGTACTTAATTAACTCGTGATTGTGTAATACCTTCATTAATTTGAGTGATGTCTAGTCTCTAGTTATAAATACACTGAGATAGTGTAATCCCCTTACCGTTGTGACGTGGAAGGTTTACAAAGTGTGACGAGTCGTGGGTATTTAAATAACTCGTGATTGTGTAATACCTACATTAATGTGAGTGGTGTCTAGTCTCTAGTTATAAATACACTGAGATAGTGTAATCCCCTTACCGTTGTGACGTGAAGGTTTACAAAGTGTGACGAGTCGTGGGTATTTAAATAACTCGTGATTGTGTAATACCTACATTAATGTGAGTGGTGTCTAGTCTCTAGTTATAAATACACTGAGATAGTGTAATCCCCTTACCGTTGTGACATGAAGGTTTACAAAGTGTGACGAGTCGTGGGTATTTAAATAACTCCTGATTGTGTAATACCTACATTAATGTGAGTGGTGTCTAGTCTCTAGTTATAAATACACTGAGATAGTGTAATCCCCTTACCGTTGTGACGTGAAGGTTTACAAAGTGTGACGAGTCGTGGGTATTTAAATAACTCATGATTGTGTAATACCTACATTAATGTGAGTGATGTCTAGTCTCTAGTTATAAATACATTAAGATAGTGTAATCCCCTTACCGTTGTGACGTGGAAGGTTTACAAAGTGTGACGAGTCGTGTATACTTAATTAACTCGTGATTGTGTAATACCTTCATTAATGTGATTGGTGTCTAGTCTCTAGTTATAAATACACTGAGATAGTGTAATCCCCTTACCGTTGTGACGTGACAGGTTTACAAAGTGTGACGAGTCATGTGTATTTAATTAACTTGTGATTGTGTAATACCTTCATTAATGTGATTGGTGTCTAGTCTCTAGTTATAAATACACTGAGATAGTGTAATCCCCTTACCGTTGTGACGTGACAGGTTTACAAAGTGTGACGAGTCATGTGTATTTAATTAACTTGTGATTGTGTAATACCTTCATTAATGTGATTGGTGTCTAGTCTCTAGTTATAAATACACTGAGATTGTGTAATCCCCTTACCGTTGTGACGTGAAGGTTTACAAAGTGTGACGAGTCGTGTGTATTTAATTAACTCCTGATTGTGTAATACCTTCATTAATGTGATTGGTGTCTAGTCTCTAGTTATATATACACTGAGATTGTGTAATCCCCTTACCGTTGTGACGTGAAGGTTTACAAAGTGTGACGAGTCGTGTGTATTTAATTAACTCCTGATTGTGTAATACCTTCATTAATGTGAGTGGTGTCTTGTCTCTAGTTATAAATACACTGAGATAGTGTAATCCCCTTACCGTTGTGACGTGAAGGTTTACAAAGTGTGACGAGTCGTGGGTATTTAATTAACTCCTGATTGTGTAATACCTTCATTAATGTGATTGGTGTCTAGTCTCTAGTTATAAATACACTGAGATTGTGTAATCCCCTTACCGTTGTGACGTGGAAGGTTTACAAAGTGTGACGAGTCGTGGGTATTTAATTAACTCCTGATTGTGTAATAACTTCATTAATGTGATTGGTGTCTTGTCTCTAGTTATAAATACACTGAGATAGTGTAATCCCCTTACCGTTGTGACGTGAAGGTTTACAAAGTGTGACGAGTCGTGGGTATTTAATTAACTCCTGATTGTGTAATACCTTCATTAATGTGATTGGTGTCTTGTCTCTAGTTATAAATACACTGAGATAGTGTAATCCCCTTACCGTTGTGACGTGGAAGGTTTACAAAGTGTGACGAGTCGTGGGTATTTAATTAACTCCTGATTGTGTAATACCTTCATTAATGTGAGTGATGTCTAGTCTCTAGTTATAAATACACTGAGATTGTGTAATCCCCTTACCGTTGTGACGTGAAGGTTTACAAAGTGTGACGAGTCGTGGGTATTTAATTAACTCCTGATTGTGTAATACCTTCATTAATGTGATTGGTGTCTTGTCTCTAGTTATAAATACACTGAGATAGTGTAATCCCCTTACCGTTGTGACGTGGAAGGTTTACAAAGTGTGACGAGTCGTGGGTATTTAATTAACTCCTGATTGTGTAATACCTTCATTAATGTGAGTGATGTCTAGTCTCTAGTTATAAATACACTGAGATTGTGTAATCCCCTTACCGTTGTGACGTGAAGGTTTACAAAGTGTGACGAGTCGTGGGTATTTAATTAACTCCTGATTGTGTAATACCTTCATTAATGTGATTGGTGTCTTGTCTCTAGTTATAAATACACTGAGATAGTGTAATCCCCTTACCGTTGTGACGTGAAGGTTTACAAAGTGTGACGAGTCGTGGGTATTTAATTAACTCCTGATTGTGTAATACCTTCATTAATTTGAGTGATGTCTAGTCTCTAGTTATAAATACACTGAGATAGTGTAATCCCCTTACCGTTGTGACGTGAAGGTTTACAAAGTGTGACGAGTCGTGGGTATTTAATTAACTCCTGATTGTGTAATACCTTCATTAATGTGATTGGTGTCTAGTCTCTAGTTATAAATACACTGAGATTGTGTAATCCCCTTACCGTTGTGACATGAAGGTTTACAAAGTGTGACGAGTCGTGGGTATTTAATTAACTCCTGATTGTGTAATACCTTCATTAATGTGATTGGTGTCTTGTCTCTAGTTATAAATACACTGAGATAGTGTAATCCCCTTACCGTTGTGACGTGGAAGGTTTACAAAGTGTGACGAGTCGTGGGTACTTAATTAGTAGTGATTGTGTAATACCTTCATTAATGTGATTGGTGTCTTGTCTCTAGTTATAAATACACTGAGATAGTGTAATCCCCTTACCGTTGTGACGTGAAGGTTTACAAAGTGTGACGAGTCGTGGGTACTTAATTAGTAGTGATTGTGTAATACCTTCATTAATGTGATTGGTGTCTTGTCTCTAGTTATAAATACACTGAGATAGTGTAATCCCCTTACCGTTGTGACGTGAAGGTTTACAAAGTGTGACGAGTCGTGGGTATTTAATTAACTCCTGATTGTGTAATACCTTCATTAATTTGAGTGATGTCTAGTCTCTAGTTATAAATACACTGAGATTGTGTAATCCCCTTACCGTTGTGACGTGGAAGGTTTACAAAGTGTGATGAGTCGTGGGTATTTAATTAACTCCTGATTGTGTAATACCTTCATTAATTTGAGTGATGTCTAGTCTCTAGTTATAAATACACTGAGATAGTGTAATCCCCTTACCGTTGTGACGTGAAGGTTTACAAAGTGTGACGAGTCGTGGGTATTTAATTAACTCCTGATTGTGTAATACCTTCATTAATGTGATTGGTGTCTAGTCTCTAGTTATAAATACACTGAGATTGTGTAATCCCCTTACCGTTGTGACGTGGAAGGTTTACAAAGTGTGACGAGTCGTGGGTATTTAATTAACTCCTGATTGTGTAATACCTTCATTAATGTGATTGGTGTCTTGTCTCTAGTTATAAATACACTGAGATAGTGTAATCCCCTTACCGTTGTGACGTGGAAGGTTTACAAAGTGTGACGAGTCGTGGGTACTTAATTAGTAGTGATTGTGTAATACCTTCATTAATGTGATTGGTGTCTTGTCTCTAGTTATAAATACACTGAGATAGTGTAATCCCCTTACCGTTGTGACGTGGAAGGTTTACAAAGTGTGACGAGTCGTGGGTATTTAATTAACTCCTGATTGTGTAATACCTTCATTAATGTGAGTGGTGTCTAGTCTCTAGTTATAAATACACTGAGATAGTGTAATCCCCTTACCGTTGTGACGTGGAAGGTTTACAAAGTGTGACGAGTCGTGTATACTTAATTAACTCGTGATTGTGTAATACCTTCATTAATGTGAGTGGTGTCTAGTCTCTAGTTATAAATACACTGAGATAGTGTAATCCCCTTACCGTTGTGACGTGGAAGGTTTACAAAGTGTGACGAGTCGTGTGTACTTAATTAACTCGTGATTGTGTAATACCTTCATTAATGTGAGTGGTGTCTAGTCTCTAGTTATAAATACACTGAGATAGTGTAATCCCCTTACCGTTGTGACGTGGAAGGTTTACAAAGTGTGACGAGTCGTGGGTACTTAATTAACTCGTGATTGTGTAATACCTTCATTAATGTGAGTGGTGTCTAGTCTCTAGTTATAAATACACTGAGATAGTGTAATCCCCTTACCGTTGTGACGTGGAAGGTTTACAAAGTGTGACGAGTCGTGTGTACTTAATTAACTCGTGATTGTGTAATACCTTCATTAATGTGAGTGGTGTCTAGTCTCTAGTTATAAATACACTGAGATAGTGTAATCCCCTTACCGTTGTGACGTGGAAGGTTTACAAAGTGTGACGAGTCGTGGGTACTTAATTAACTCGTGATTGTGTAATACCTTCATTAATGTGAGTGGTGTCTAGTCTCTAGTTATAAATACACTGAGATAGTGTAATCCCCTTACCGTTGTGACGTGGAAGGTTTACAAAGTGTGACGAGTCGTGTGTACTTAATTAACTCGTGATTGTGTAATACCTTCATTAATGTGAGTGGTGTCTAGTCTCTAGTTATAAATACACTGAGATAGTGTAATCCCCTTACCGTTGTGACGTGGAAGGTTTACAAAGTGTGACGAGTCGTGTGTACTTAATTAACTCGTGATTGTGTAATACCTTCATTAATGTGAGTGGTGTCTAGTCTCTAGTTATAAATACACTGAGATAGTGTAATCCCCTTACCGTTGTGACGTGGAAGGTTTACAAAGTGTGACGAGTCGTGGGTACTTAATTAACTCGTGATTGTGTAATACCTTCATTAATGTGAGTGGTGTCTAGTCTCTAGTTATAAATACACTGAGATAGTGTAATCCCCTTACCGTTGTGACGTGGAAGGTTTACAAAGTGTGACGAGTCGTGTGTACTTAATTAACTCGTGATTGTGTAATACCTTCATTAATGTGAGTGGTGTCTAGTCTCTAGTTATAAATACACTGAGATAGTGTAATCCCCTTACCGTTGTGACGTGGAAGGTTTACAAAGTGTGACGAGTCGTCTGTACTTAACTCGTGATTGTGTAATACCTTCATTAATGTGAGTGGTGTCTAGTCTCTAGTTATAAATACACTGAGATAGTGTAATCCCCTTACCGTTGTGACGTGGAAGGTTTACAAAGTGTGACGAGTCGTGGGTATTTAATTAACTCGTGATTGTGTAATACCTTCATTAATGTGAGTGGTGTCTAGTCTCTAGTTATAAATACACTGAGATAGTGTAATCCCCTTACCGTTGTGACGTGGAAGGTTTACAAAGTGTGACGAGTCGTGGGTATTTAATTAACTCGTGATTGTGTTATACCTTCATTAATGTGAGTGGTGTCTAGTCTCTAGTTATAAATACACTGAGATAGTGTAATCCCCTTACCGTTGTGACGTGGAAGGTTTACAAAGTGTGACGATTCGTGGGTATTTATTTAACTCGTGATTGTGTAATACCTTCATTTATGTGAGTGGTGTCTAGTCTCTAGTTATAAATACACTGAGATAGTGTAATCCCCTTACCGTTGTGACGTGGAATGTTTACAAAGTGTGGCGAGTTGTGTGTACTTAATTAACTCGTGATTGTGTAATACCTTCATTAATGTGAGTGGTGTCTAGTCTCTAGTTATAAATACACTGAGATAGTGTAATCCCCTTACCGTTGTGACGTGGAAGGTTTACAAAGTGTGACGAGTCGTGTGTACTTAATTAACTCGTGATTGTGTAATACCTTCATTAATGTGAGTGGTGTCTAGTCTCTAGTTATAAATACACTGAGATAGTGTAATCCCCTTACCGTTGTGACGTGGAAGGTTTACAAAGTGTGACGAGTCGTGTGTACTTAATTAACTCGTGATTGTGTAATACCTTCATTAATGTGAGTGGTGTCTAGTCTCTAGTTATAAATACACTGAGATAGTGTAATCCCCTTACCGTTGTGACGTGGAAGGTTTACAAAGTGTGACGAGTCGTGTGTACTTAATTAACTCGTGATTGTGTAATACCTTCATTAATGTGAGTGGTGTCTAGTCTCTAGTTATAAATACACTGAGATAGTGTAATCCCCTTACCGTTGTGACGTGGAAGGTTTACAAAGTGTGACGAGTCGTGTGTACTTAATTAACTCGTGATTGTGTAATACCTTCATTAATGTGAGTGGTGTCTAGTCTCTAGTTATAAATACACTGAGATAGTGTAATCCCCTTACCGTTGTGACGTGGAAGGTTTACAAAGTGTGACGAGTCGTGTGTACTTAATTAACTCGTGATTGTGTAATACCTTCATTAATGTGAGTGGTGTCTAGTCTCTAGTTATAAATACACTGAGATAGTGTAATCCCCTTACCGTTGTGACGTGGAAGGTTTACAAAGTGTGACGAGTCGTGTGTACTTAATTAACTCGTGATTGTGTAATACCTTCATTAATGTGAGTGGTGTCTAGTCTCTAGTTATAAATACACTGAGATAGTGTAATCCCCTTACCGTTGTGACGTGGAAGGTTTACAAAGTGTGACGAGTCGTGTGTACTTAATTAACTCGTGATTGTGTAATACCTTCATTAATGTGAGTGGTGTCTAGTCTCTAGTTATAAATACACTGAGATAGTGTAATCCCCTTACCGTTGTGACGTGGAAGGTTTACAAAGTGTGACGAGTCGTGTGTACTTAATTAACTCGTGATTGTGTAATACCTTCATTAATGTGAGTGGTGTCTAGTCTCTAGTTATAAATACACTGAGATAGTGTAATCCCCTTACCGTTGTGACGTGGAAGGTTTACAAAGTGTGACGAGTCGTGTGTACTTAATTAACTCGTGATTGTGTAATACCTTCATTAATGTGAGTGGTGTCTAGTCTCTAGTTATAAATACACTGAGATAGTGTAATCCCCTTACCGTTGTGACGTGGAAGGTTTACAAAGTGTGACGAGTCGTGTGTACTTAATTAACTCGTGATTGTGTAATACCTTCATTAATGTGAGTGGTGTCTAGTCTCTAGTTATAAATACACTGAGATAGTGTAATCCCCTTACCGTTGTGACGTGGAAGGTTTACAAAGTGTGACGAGTCGTGTGTACTTAATTAACTCGTGATTGTGTAATACCTTCATTAATGTGAGTGGTGTCTAGTCTCTAGTTATAAATACACTGAGATAGTGTAATCCCCTTACCGTTGTGACGTGGAAGGTTTACAAAGTGTGACGAGTCATGTGTACTTAATTAACTCGTGATTGTGTAATACCTTCATTAATGTGAGTGGTGTCTAGTCTCTAGTTATAAATACACTGAGATAGTGTAATCCCCTTACCGTTGTGACGTGGAAGGTTTACAAAGTGTGACGAGTCGTGTGTACTTAATTAACTCGTGATTGTGTAATACCTTCATTAATGTGAGTGGTGTCTAGTCTCTAGTTATAAATACACTGAGATAGTGTAATCCCCTTACCGTTGTGACGTGGAAGGTTTACAAAGTGTGACGAGTCGTGTGTACTTAATTAACTCGTGATTGTGTAATACCTTCATTAATGTGAGTGGTGTCTAGTCTCTAGTTATAAATACACTGAGATAGTGTAATCCCCTTACCGTTGTGACGTGGAAGGTTTACAAAGTGTGACGAGTCATGTGTACTTAATTAACTCGTGATTGTGTAATACCTTCATTAATGTGAGTGGTGTCTAGTCTCTAGTTATAAATACACTGAGATAGTGTAATCCCCTTACCGTTGTGACGTGGAAGGTTTACAAAGTGTGACGAGTCATGTGTACTTAATTAACTCGTGATTGTGTAATACCTTCATTAATGTGAGTGGTGTCTAGTCTCTAGTTATAAATACACTGAGATAGTGTAATCCCCTTACCGTTGTGACGTGGAAGGTTTACAAAGTGTGACGAGTCGTGTGTACTTAATTAACTCGTGATTGTGTAATACCTTCATTAATGTGAGTGGTGTCTAGTCTCTAGTTATAAATACACTGAGATAGTGTAATCCCCTTACCGTTGTGACGTGGAAGGTTTACAAAGTGTGACGAGTCGTGTGTACTTAATTAACTCGTGATTGTGTAATACCTTCATTAATGTGAGTGGTGTCTAGTCTCTAGTTATAAATACACTGAGATAGTGTAATCCCCTTACCGTTGTGACGTGGAAGGTTTACAAAGTGTGACGAGTCGTGTGTACTTAATTAACTCGTGATTGTGTAATACCTTCATTAATGTGAGTGGTGTCTAGTCTCTAGTTATAAATACACTGAGATAGTGTAATCCCCTTACCGTTGTGACGTGGAAGGTTTACAAAGTGTGACGAGTCGTGTGTACTTAATTAACTCGTGATTGTGTAATACCTTCATTAATGTGAGTGGTGTCTAGTCTCTAGTTATAAATACACTGAGATAGTGTAATCCCCTTACCGTTGTGACGTGGAAGGTTTACAAAGTGTGACGAGTCGTGTGTACTTAATTAACTCGTGATTGTGTAATACCTTCATTAATGTGAGTGGTGTCTAGTCTCTAGTTATAAATACACTGAGATAGTGTAATCCCCTTACCGTTGTGACGTGGAAGGTTTACAAAGTGTGACGAGTCGTGTGTACTTAATTAACTCGTGATTGTGTAATACCTTCATTAATGTGAGTGGTGTCTAGTCTCTAGTTATAAATACACTGAGATAGTGTAATCCCCTTACCGTTGTGACGTGGAAGGTTTACAAAGTGTGACGAGTCGTGTGTACTTAATTAACTCGTGATTGTGTAATACCTTCATTAATGTGAGTGGTGTCTAGTCTCTAGTTATAAATACACTGAGATAGTGTAATCCCCTTACCGTTGTGACGTGGAAGGTTTACAAAGTGTGACGAGTCGTGTGTACTTAATTAACTCGTGATTGTGTAATACCTTCATTAATGTGAGTGGTGTCTAGTCTCTAGTTATAAATACACTGAGATAGTGTAATCCCCTTACCGTTGTGACGTGGAAGGTTTACAAAGTGTGACGAGTCGTGTGTACTTAATTAACTCGTGATTGTGTAATACCTTCATTAATGTGAGTGGTGTCTAGTCTCTAGTTATAAATACACTGAGATAGTGTAATCCCCTTACCGTTGTGACGTGGAAGGTTTACAAAGTGTGACGAGTCGTGTGTACTTAATTAACTCGTGATTGTGTAATACCTTCATTAATGTGAGTGGTGTCTAGTCTCTAGTTATAAATACACTGAGATAGTGTAATCCCCTTACCGTTGTGACGTGGAAGGTTTACAAAGTGTGACGAGTCGTGTGTACTTAATTAACTCGTGATTGTGTAATACCTTCATTAATGTGAGTGGTGTCTAGTCTCTAGTTATAAATACACTGAGATAGTGTAATCCCCTTACCGTTGTGACGTGGAAGGTTTACAAAGTGTGACGAGTCGTGGGTACTTAATTAACTCGTGATTGTGTAATACCTTCATTAATGTGAGTGGTGTCTAGTCTCTAGTTATAAATACACTGAGATAGTGTAATCCCCTTACCGTTGTGACGTGGAAGGTTTACAAAGTGTGACGAGTCGTGTGTACTTAATTAACTCGTGATTGTGTAATACCTTCATTAATGTGAGTGGTGTCTAGTCTCTAGTTATAAATACACTGAGATAGTGTAATCCCCTTACCGTTGTGACGTGGAAGGTTTACAAAGTGTGACGAGTCGTGTGTACTTAATTAACTCGTGATTGTGTAATACCTTCATTAATGTGAGTGGTGTCTAGTCTCTAGTTATAAATACACTGAGATAGTGTAATCCCCTTACCGTTGTGACGTGGAAGGTTTACAAAGTGTGACGAGTCGTGTGTACTTAATTAACTCGTGATTGTGTAATACCTTCATTAATGTGAGTGGTGTCTAGTCTCTAGTTATAAATACACTGAGATAGTGTAATCCCCTTACCGTTGTGACGTGGAAGGTTTACAAAGTGTGACGAGTCGTGGGTACTTAATTAACTCGTGATTGTGTAATACCTTCATTAATGTGAGTGGTGTCTAGTCTCTAGTTATAAATACACTGAGATAGTGTAATCCCCTTACCGTTGTGACGTGGAAGGTTTACAAAGTGTGACGAGTCGTGTGTACTTAATTAACTCGTGATTGTGTAATACCTTCATTAATGTGAGTGGTGTCTAGTCTCTAGTTATAAATACACTGAGATAGTGTAATCCCCTTACCGTTGTGACGTGGAAGGTTTACAAAGTGTGACGAGTCGTGTGTACTTAATTAACTCGTGATTGTGTAATACCTTCATTAATGTGAGTGGTGTCTAGTCTCTAGTTATAAATACACTGAGATAGTGTAATCCCCTTACCGTTGTGACGTGGAAGGTTTACAAAGTGTGACGAGTCGTGTGTACTTAATTAACTCGTGATTGTGTAATACCTTCATTAATGTGAGTGGTGTCTAGTCTCTAGTTATAAATACACTGAGATAGTGTAATCCCCTTACCGTTGTGACGTGGAAGGTTTACAAAGTGTGACGAGTCGTGTGTACTTAATTAACTCGTGATTGTGTAATACCTTCATTAATGTGAGTGGTGTCTAGTCTCTAGTTATAAATACACTGAGATAGTGTAATCCCCTTACCGTTGTGACGTGGAAGGTTTACAAAGTGTGACGAGTCGTGTGTACTTAATTAACTCGTGATTGTGTAATACCTTCATTAATGTGAGTGGTGTCTAGTCTCTAGTTATAAATACACTGAGATAGTGTAATCCCCTTACCGTTGTGACGTGGAAGGTTTACAAAGTGTGACGAGTCGTGTGTACTTAATTAACTCGTGATTGTGTAATACCTTCATTAATGTGAGTGGTGTCTAGTCTCTAGTTATAAATACACTGAGATAGTGTAATCCCCTTACCGTTGTGACGTGGAAGGTTTACAAAGTGTGACGAGTCGTGTGTACTTAATTAACTCGTGATTGTGTAATACCTTCATTAATGTGAGTGGTGTCTAGTCTCTAGTTATAAATACACTGAGATAGTGTAATCCCCTTACCGTTGTGACGTGGAAGGTTTACAAAGTGTGACGAGTCGTGTGTACTTAATTAACTCGTGATTGTGTAATACCTTCATTAATGTGAGTGGTGTCTAGTCTCTAGTTATAAATACACTGAGATAGTGTAATCCCCTTACCGTTGTGACGTGGAAGGTTTACAAAGTGTGACGAGTCGTGTGTACTTAATTAACTCGTGATTGTGTAATACCTTCATTAATGTGAGTGGTGTCTAGTCTCTAGTTATAAATACACTGAGATAGTGTAATCCCCTTACCGTTGTGACGTGGAAGGTTTACAAAGTGTGACGAGTCGTGGGTACTTAATTAACTCGTGATTGTGTAATACCTTCATTAATGTGAGTGGTGTCTAGTCTCTAGTTATAAATACACTGAGATAGTGTAATCCCCTTACCGTTGTGACGTGGAAGGTTTACAAAGTGTGACGAGTCGTGTGTACTTAATTAACTCGTGATTGTGTAATACCTTCATTAATGTGAGTGGTGTCTAGTCTCTAGTTATAAATACACTGAGATAGTGTAATCCCCTTACCGTTGTGACGTGGAAGGTTTACAAAGTGTGACGAGTCGTGTATACTTAATTAACTCGTGATTGTGTAATACCTTCATTAATGTGATTGGTGTCTAGTCTCTAGTTATAAATACACTGAGATAGTGTAATCCCCTTACCGTTGTGACGTGGAAGGTTTACAAAGTGTGACGAGTCGTGGGTACTTAATTAGTAGTGATTGTGTAATACCTTCATTAATGTGATTGGTGTCTTGTCTCTAGTTATAAATACACTGAGATAGTGTAATCCCCTTACCGTTGTGACGTGAAGGTTTACAAAGTGTGACGAGTCGTGGGTACTTAATTAGTAGTGATTGTGTAATACCTTCATTAATGTGATTGGTGTCTTGTCTCTAGTTATAAATACACTGAGATAGTGTAATCCCCTTACCGTTGTGACGTGAAGGTTTACAAAGTGTGACGAGTCGTGGGTACTTAATTAGTAGTGATTGTGTAATACCTTCATTAATGTGATTGGTGTCTTGTCTCTAGTTATAAATACACTGAGATAGTGTAATCCCCTTACCGTTGTGACGTGGAAGGTTTACAAAGTGTGACGAGTCGTGGGTACTTAATTAGTAGTGACTGTGTAATACCCTCATTAATGTGATCAGGTTTGCAATTTGTAAATATTATTGTGTATTAGGTAATATTTAGGGAATGAATGCCTAAAATTTATACCTTAGGTGTTACCTTTATTCAGATTAGGATACCTACTTAAATTTCTGATGAGATTGAATTGCAGAATGTGTTAACCGTATGGTTTTATTTATTTATTTGTTTAATTTCTATTCATTTACTCCCTAAATTACCAAGATTTTTGTGCACATGGATTTAGCATTAGTGTGCTGAAAGTAGGTAAGTGAATTTAATTATTGTTACTAACCCTTCCTGACTTTTCCTTAAAAAAGTGGTAGTTATCAATGACCAATAAACAGCCATTGGTTATCTCAGCTGATTCCTTTCAAAATTTGTCATTACTCTGATTGGGATCGAACTGACAATTGCACTTCCAACATATTGTATGAATAATATAAAACTATATATTAGTATAATAATAATAACTTTAGTAAGGAAATTAAAAATAAAATTATTTTCATTGAAATGCCTCCTCAACTGACATTAAATTTATTTAAGAATGAATGTATTACAGTTAATGTTTTATAAAATTTGGGTATTCTAAGATAACAGTAAAATACTTAGATAAAAGTTTATTGGAGTTTAATCTGAACCAACAAAATATCAATTTGCTCTGATCTAACAACCTTCCAGTTTGTCAGATTTCACTGTCCAGCACACGAGTTGAAGTTACTTGACATGCAACACATCAGAAACATGTATTACCATTTTATCTCCATTATCTGTTTGAACAAAAAGTTTGAAAACAATAAAAGTAATAGAGAGATTAATGCCGTTGTGATTTATTAAATATATTTTTGATTATTGGTAGTTGGTAATAAAGAAACCTACTATACATAATCTATTTTTTACAAACTTACTGTCAACCACTAGTAATTGTAAAGATATGTTTCCCAAACCAACGTCACTACTTTGGCTTCATTTATCCCTTTCAACGTTCTATTTGGGTATAAACATGTCGTCTCTAAATTTGGAATTATCTTGTAAGTTCTTATTTCGTGCAAGCTCCATCAGCGACACAGAGTCTGACTAAAACTAGCAATTAATTATATAGTAGTATGAAAACATAAATATTTCAGCATAATGTTTATTTAATTAATTCTAAGATTTATTTGGTAAAATAATATTTCAATAGAATGAAAGACAAAAACAGCCAGCAATCCAAAAGAACCTTCATTCGTGTAAAGTCCCTTTACTTGAATGATAAAAATATTAACTTTGATACTATTAGAGTAGTCTGGGATGTCCGCGTTGGAGGAGAGATCTAAATACAAGGGAGAAAATTCAATATCGGGCTTTCCATTTAGCCGAATATCAGAACTATTACGTGGTTCAGATTCCATGCTAGACCACAAGTTCCTTACTTCCCCTGCCTATTACGATATTAATAAATAGTCCTTTCTAGGGACAAGTCGACTTTCTTTAGTTAGTAACAAAGACCACACTCTTTTATCTACGATCGTCATACTAATGAACCACCCATATTGACCTATTCCTGGACGATATTTGTGTTATCAATAAATAAACACAAAACAAGTGGACGTCACATACTGTACGTAATACAAATTTACCATAAGTACAAAATTAGGGTGATCGATTTCAGTGAAATACGTTAACCTTCCTCTGACCAGAGACTTTAACATTTGTTATGTGTGACATTCACTTGTATTTATAGCAACGTATGATTTGCTAACTTACAAACTACAATACTTATAGATAAATCATGTGCTCTTGATCATTTAATTACTAGTTTAATTTAGTAATTACTTAAATTAGTAAGTACTTGGGGAAAAAATGTTGTGGGTGATAGGGTCTATGCTGGGTTCTCTTAGAGTAATACCATTGTAGCGTCCGCTCAATGGTAGCCATCAAATTGGACACTACTAGGTGAAGTTTAGGATGTCCATGTCATGTGTTAGTCAGGGTCCGAACGTTAAATAGGAAGAGGAATGAGTATGAAGCTTATAAATTAGCTGACAATCAGACCGATACTTCGTGGTTCTTATTCTATGTAGGTCCAATTTTTACCCTTGGACCTACCTTAGTAAATGGCTTTCTAAGGAACTGTCGACCTTAATTAGTAACAACGACTACATTCATCACCATACTTCGCTCCTCATATTCGTCCATATCACTACGATTGACGTCTAAGTAATTAATAATAATGGATAGTCACAGTGACTGATAATTTAAGTTAATTTCAAAATTAATCAATCTACTTAAGTGGGTTTACCAATCTCCATCCGAAAGTCCGTAGGAGGGTTAGTTAGTTCTCAGCCTAACTTCTAAGTTGTGACGTTGATGACTCTCTGAGTCTGACAGTCTGTAGTTGACTAAATGGTTATTTAATGTCACCAGTGTGACGATTCGTACCTTGATTTAAGCTCAATATAAAGGGTTCTTAAATAATGTATACAACGTCTATATTTACTATAACTGTATCAACATTTCCTACCCCACTATTTATTCATTCTCATGCGTTATTGCAGTTTACAATCTCTTAAAATATTCACCCACTAACTTAGTGACAATAATCTGAAATTGTTCTAATAACATTTGATTTATAAGGAAATTTGAAATTCTTTAACTGTACAGAAGCTAAAACACTGTTAACCACCGAAACGTTGTGTCATACAAATATAGGCATAGGTCTTAGAAAAGCATCGATTTATCAATACTTTTTAAAGTGTTAAGAAAACATAATTACATATAGAATTGAGAAACTTAAACTCCAACTTTAATAATTCCAACTTCAAATAACATTTATCTGTGTAAAGTAACTTAGATTTACCAGTCTCATAACTTATCAATTAGCTTATTCCTTAACTTATAAAACAACATGATTACAAATCATAAATATAACACAGAAATACCACGTCAGATTTATTAAAATTGTTTAATGCAAATCGATCCAAAACGAATAGCACCAAGAACGAAGTTATGAAATATCTGACATGCAAATTTAAACATCCAAAAACTTTGAAATGTTCTTTAAAAACTCAGATTTTTTATTAATTAATTAAGTTTTGAGCTTAAAAATCGATTCTCACCTGGACCAGGAGGGTAGTTACGTTGAACGAAAGATATGAAATATTTTTTATGGACTATTTTTAAATACTAATTTATGACATGTTATTAATTTAAGTGGTTAGTGATACCTTCTACTTCATTATACAGTATAGTATTTTATTGTGGAGTAAAATCTTCATATAAAATGTAATATTCAAAATACAGAATAAATTTAGTTAACTGGGTTTCCCGCAAACCATTTTTTTAACTTACAGAGTTTAAATATTCCATCTCTTGTATTTTACAAAAACCAAAATAAGAAAAATGTACAGAGATGGAATATTTAAACTCTGTAAGTTTAAAAAATTCTGTAAGTTTATGTAGCTTCGCTGTTATGTAAAACTTAATCTGTGACAATAAAGCATTGTTAATGCTGAAACATGAGTCAAAAAACCAATATAGTGTACCTCCGTATTGTGTTGTTTGATCAACATTTTACTTTAAATATTTACAGAGATTTATTTCGTACCAAAAAATACCGGTTATTTTCTCGTTAAAAAATGTATGTTGTGTTCGCAGTAAATACAATTTTAGAAAGCTATCTCCAACTACTACAGTATTTTTATTCGTCTAAAAAAAGTAATTTAACAATAAAATATGCTTGATAAACACAATTAATACTATAAATTAGATGTTGTGTTCGTAATACTTAAAAATACATTCAAGAACCATCGTATAAGACCCGCTTGAGAGACATACTGTTGTCCCAGGCCTTTTACAGCATCGGAGAGTTCCTAGCACATGACTTAATTGGCTAGACACATCCCGTTGACTTTTGTGGGAGTTTCAAACACTATAGGTAGATTTGTGTGAATGCCCTCCTTGAATGTATGTTTGTGTGTATTTATTGTTATGAATGATTGTTTAAATTAAAGCCTTAGGTTAATTAATTTTAGTACTGACGTTTGCGATACAATATTTTTTGTATTGTCCATGCAATAAAGGATTTATTATTATTATTATTATTTCTTGATTCGTTTATAAAACTTAATTTTAGTACACAGAATTCTCTATATAACTGGAGTATTCCAGATGAACGGTATAGCGTGTTGAATATATTAAACTTTAAATTCAATTAAAATAAGTAATTATTTCATTCCAATTCATATCAACACCTTAACTTATCTGTTAGGTTAGGTTAGGTTAGGTTAGGTTACATGTCAATAATAATTGTATGTTTCACTTAAGTGTATTTCATATTTATCTAGCATAAAGGTTGGTAAAGGTTATATTATGAGCCATATTTACAATGAATGTATAAAACAACAACTATCTTATTCAAATTAATGACAACAAACATAAGACAATAAATATAAGACAAACAACATTTATTCACGTAGGTAATTATACTGTTATATGTTTAAGGTTATATAAACAGTTTATTTTTTACTATTTAACAAAGCTTATCAAACCAAGGTTTACAGATTTTAACTTTTTTACCACAATAAGTAAGAAGTAATGTTCAAATAATAAATATATTAGAAACACGTGAATAATTAATTTAATGGAACTACATACCGTTCCCATCTTCTCTATTAAACCCGTTCTTAATCCCTCACATACCTCTCCCCAACCCTTTAGCCCAAACTAGTTTCACACCGAAGCTGCAGGATTACCAACTACCTGGAATTGGAAAGTTTTTGGCAATCCACGATCCCTCGCTTGACCTCACATATTACCTCGGTGGGGATTTTAGTTAGCTTTACATACAAACAAAATGCATTACTGTTTAAAAAATAACTGTATTATTAAAGTGATAAAAGGTAACTTCTACCTTAACCCATATTATTTTTCTCTCTTATGTAAATTATAAACAGTAAAAGTTTAGATATTTTGGTCAGCCTGGATAGGAATAAAAAATAAAAAAAAAAAAAAAAAAGTAGGGGCCTATAACTGTGTATTTATTTGTTTGGTTTTTTACTATACATACTATTGTTGGATAGGTATAAAAAAAATGTACAACTGTGTTTATTTATTACTGTTTGTCTATTTATTACTATACATACTATTGTTGGATAGGTATAAAAAAAAATGTACAACTGTGTTTATTTATTACTGTTTGTTTATTTATTACTATACATACTATTTTGTTATAAGTTTAATACATCAGTTAAATGTTATTTGAATGTAACAATAATTCCTCTAATTGAGAGAAAAATAAAGAATTTATTATTATTATTATTATTATTATTATATTCAAAACTAGTTTTTATGTACGTTAAAGCAGTAACACCTGAAGATGACAGGAATTTTATACCTGTCGAAACGTTGTGTTTGTTTCATAGGTGGCCAGCCCAAAACATTTATCAGATAATGTATTTGGAAAACAAATGCGTATGTTATCACCTTCATGTGTATCGTGTGCGGTGGGAAGAGAGGATGATTTTATGTATGATTTTATTCTCTCAGTGACTTTGGTTTGTGCTCCTAAGTGTCACGTAAGGGAAGAACATTAATACCATTGATAATAACTTTTATTGGCTGAGTACTTGTTAGTATTTTCGAAAAATGTAAACGGTAAGTTTTAAAATAACAAACATTCAAACAGAGAAAATGTAAAATTTTTAATCATCCAATGATTCAAATCGTGAAGTTGATGAAATACAAGTATACGAGTACAATTGGTTGATGCTGCATCTAACTTAACTATGTTGGTATAACTGAATTACTTGGTTACAAAATTATGTGGATATTGTAGATTATATGTTTTGGCTCAGTATTAAAATGACGAGGACACCACTAGAGAAGTCTGGGGTGTCCATGTTGGTCAGTCAGTATCCACGGGTTGAGGAGAGAACTTAGTATCAGGCTTGCCATGAATTGCCAGGCTTATATGAAAATCAGACCAATACTACGCGGTTCGAATTCTACGTTAAGCTGCAGGTACCTTAGCTGCCGTGGATATTGAGCTATTAATAAATGGCCATTTCTGATATTAATAAATTCATAATCACCTTAAAATACAAATAAAGGTTTTGTAAAAAAATAATTTCAAAACTGGAAAATTTGATACAAATAGTTTTTTTATCAAATTTATTACAACGTGTGGACTACTAATATACAACTTTAGCCTTAGTTTACCATAAAAATTGTGAAATAATACTGTACATGTTGTCGAAAACTAATTTTTTTTGACAAATATTTTTTTAAATATTTTTGAATTAGATATAATTTTTACCAAAATAGTTTGCATATCATGTAGCATAGATATATAGCATACCAAGATTTAATGAATATTCCTTAACGTATATTGCTGATTGCTAGTGAATTGTGTGAATTTAAAATGATAAATTTATCAATTCAGTAATATAGATGAACAAAATTGTAATGTTCTTGTTTTAAATGCTTATGAGTTTTAATCATAATATACGTAATCCAAATCGTTTATCACATTCATCACGAAATATCCAAAACCGGCGCAGATTTGATGAAGTTTGGAAGAAAGTTAGGTTTTGTATCGTAGAGAGGATTCTTTAAATGTCATTTTTAAGAGGTAGCAATAACCCTACGTAATTTCCTTTCTTCCACAATGTTACTTAAGGTTGACATATCTTAATTAAAATTGGCATTAATTTTATCTTATATTTGAAATAGGTGATACAAAAATCATAAACTTGACACAAGATCTTACCTACTCTGGTTTCCATTGTTAAATGTGTAAGGTAATTTCAACTACTCTAACATTACTACACTACTTTGCATCCCTCTTAAGTAGACTTAAGGGGTTTCTAGACTATAAAGCTGTTGTTGTCTAGAAGAACGGCAGTGGGCTGAGCTTTTATATTTACGAAATGGTTTGGAGAGTAGCACGGAGGGAAGGAAAGTTAAGCAAGCGTAGAGAACCACCTTGTGGCAAAACAAGGACTGCTGGCTACTAATTTATAAATTTAAAATAGAGACATTATTTTTGTGATAAAGAAAGTCCTGAATTAATTATTTATGATTCTTGATGCTCATGACTTTTGTTTTACACTCTGTCGTAGTTCCATTATAGTATGATATTTTGTTAGCATCAGTAATCGTGCTTTAACTAACGGAAAACTATTTCCAATACTTTTGTTGATTAAAAAAGTTAAAAATATAAAGTTCGTCTTATTTTACCAGGCGAAGTTAGGGCTAAGAAGCCCTCTCTAACACTTAACCTGGGGACCAACGGCTTTACGTGACTTCCGAACCACGGGAGCGGCAGGGCAAAAACTGTTAGAGGTCATGTCGGGAATCGAACCCGGACCGATGGCGTGGCAAGCCTACGCCTAAGCCCCTTAGCTACGGCCACTCCAATTGATTACATTGGCATGGGTGTTATTTTTAAAAACCAAACATTCTATTATGGATATAGAACAGGAAACGTGTAGTGTATTGTGAACCACTGTACAAGATATAGGCATGATGACGTATGCAGTCGACTCCTATAATCCTGACTTTGCATACGTCTCCCCCCGGCCCGCGGCTTTGCGAGCTGTCGGTACATGACTAACATGAAGTGTCAACAGACGATAAAACAAGTACCTGAGTGACGACGTAAATGTGGATGATCTGTGTAGTCTGATTACTAGCAGGACATATCTTCAAAAAGGGCCATTTTTTTTGTCCTAGCTCAATGATATTCAGGTTCGGATTATTCAGTTTTATTGCAAAGATGTAGATCCCTTAGTTGTCCTGGATTTTGGGGCATTCATTAATAGCTCTTTCTAAGGAACAGTAGACCTTAAATAGTAACAACGACTACTCTCGTTTATCTACACTCATCACTTTCATTTGCTACTCAATCATGTCATTCAGTTGTCATTGAGCTTCTAAAATTGCAACTGAAAATTGTTATTTAAATATAAATATAAGGAATCGTTGGGAATGTGTCAGGCACAGATGTCTGTATGACGACTTGTTACTGAGTACGCCTCTCCTAAGTCTCAGCTCGTATAATCCGCTCTACTGAGTGGTAACTCAAAGCATAAAGCCGAGCTTGACAATGATGAGAATATCGACTAAGAGACACTCGATCCTTGTAATGACGTTCGGTTCATATAACAATGTATCCAGATTTGCTTTACTTTGCGATAAGTAAACACATTAGAAGCAAGATTTTACATCATTATATCGTTGTAAAGCAGTATAGATCTATTCTGTTGGAGATTGGAAGTTCTACAATATCCATTGATGTATACAGTTATGTACGAAATATATGTACTAACTAATATTTTATAAAAAGCCTTTAATTCTAAATACATTGTGACAGAAACATTTTATCCTATAATGATTCTTTTCAATTGTTTCATTTCTTAAAAATATTTTATGCAGTCTATACTATACTCGCATTTACATACAAAGTAACTTTAGTGTGGGTTACTTGTTTTTACCTACGAGAAATAGATAAGAGTTAAGGAAGAATTAATTACCGATCTAAGGGGTGAAAGAGTCGTTTACCAAATTACAGGCTAACTAGTGGTATTCATATACATGTAAAGAAGTTGTATAAGAAATTAATAAATAACGATTTAATTAATTTGGAAAGATAAGAGGTTGAACAACTAATGTGTTTTATTTAGAAATAACACGACTATCTTGAATGATTTACATTAAGCGTAAGGTATGCGGGTATGGATGCGAGTTTGTGGTTGTGTAAAAATAGAAAGAACCTTTCTTATCCAGCCAAGGTCAAGAGGTCAAACAGTTTTATCACTGGAGCTGGAACGTTGACATCGCTGCACTCAGCAATACCAATGTTACTGGTTGACGAATTGCACCAATTCAGTTCCCAGTCTTACATTGGTACTGTTTTAGGATTTTAGTATAAAAGACTTTCGGGTATGTGGAAGTTGTTTACAGAGGTCGTCTGAGGGTAATTTATAAATTTATTATTTTAAAATGCTGATAAATATATAACACTAATTTTATGATTTGCTTAGGCAAACTATAATAAACTTTCATCCAAAATTTTGGATTGGAAGTTATAAAACTGAGTAGAGGTATTTTAAAGATCGGATGTGGATGATCGATATTAACTGTATATCCTATAACTTGCAAACCATTTGTAAATGTTAATTATTCCAGTCCGCACAAGGCTATATTAACAATTTATGTTACTGTTAGCTTAACAAGAAGTGACTGCGCTGAACAATCAGGTTATTTTTGGGGTATTCAGAAAATATAAAAAAAATATTTCAAGTTAACCAACTACTTTTCTATAAATCACATCTGTTCAAAATTTCAATTGAAATGTTGTACAATTATCTTTGGATAAAATAAGAGACTAATAATATATAAATAAATTCATTGGTAGAGTTTACAATAAACGATGGATTTGTGTACTTTTACGAAATTCGGGGGGAGGCAATGATTTACAGAGAAGGGAGGGAAATGTGATATGTGTGTGTTAGTGAGGCAGGCTGTAGTAAAATGTAGAACTAAATTCCCTGAGGCGCTCAACTGGGTGCATTGATAAACACCCTTCAAGTGAGTAGTGGTACTAAAATTAATGGTTTATTAAGAATAGAAACTTAAGAATGAAAATTCTCTTGTCTAAAAATGCCAGCTGCTTTACCATCCATCTTGTCAAATGAAGCGACTGTCGTAGAAGTAGGTAATTGATAAAGGAGAAGCCGTAGGTTATATGAGCTTGTATTCCAGACGTGCTCAAACTAGAAGTAGCCCTTTCATATTCCTGGCATTAGAGGGGTAAAACGTGCTTAAACGTTAGTATAAAGTCATTAACTATATAAGGCACTTCAAATACAATCGAATCTAAAGAATGTAGTCACATAGAAAACAATAGAGAGGTCGCTTTCTTACGGCCCTAGTGAACACTTCGGTGGCAGTGGCAATTACGAGTAGATTAGAAGTAATGTGGAAGGAAATAAGGAAGAAACTGACAAGGTGCTGTCCTCCACTTGGCAAAGTGGAGAAATATCTACTCGACACTTGTGGACTTAGCTCACGTAATTTCATTTGTACAGCATTTACAGAAGAAAATGCGTTATTAATTTTATGATTTTTTTAATAAAAAAATTTATTACGAGTGTTTATAAAGCTTCTTAATATATAATCAAAAAACAATTAATTAACTCATCACAAAAGATTCTGAACAAAGATTTATGAAATTTGGAGAGAAGTAAACACTACAATCACAGTTGACCCACTGAGAAACGATTTTCTGTAATTCCATTTCCAAGGGGTAGAAACAACCCCAAATCGTTTCATCTTTCCATTATAGTACATTGGCATTAATTTAATTTATTTCAAACAACTGATACAACAACAAAATCACACAAAACCTTGGACGATTTGGTTTTGATTGTTAAATGTTTAAAATCATTTCTACTAAAAACGACATGATCACACTACTTTAAATCCTTCTAAAGTAGATTTCAGTGAAGTCCAGACTAAAAAACTTTGTTGTCTAGGAGAACTTCAGGAAGGTGACATTTTTTTTTTGTCGTGACGGTTTCTTGAGAATCACAGAAGGAAGGGCATGCAAGCGTGGACAACCTCCTCGTAATGTAACATGGGCTGTCAGCTAGTCAAATCGAAAACAACAAATGTCATTCTGGAAACATTCTTACTAAGAAAAAAAATGCATTCTCTATTGTTCCAAATAATAACAACTGTTGATAGAGATGGACACGTTGTTAAAGTTTCCACGAATGCTTTTACTTTATCAAAGCAAAAAGGAATTTACCAAATAACAGCATCTGCTCACTTTACGAAAGTACACATTTTAAAGTTAATTGTATTAATGCTAAGGAACATTCATGCAAATATATTCAATATAGAATCGTATACTAACGCAGAGGTGTGAAATGCTAATCAACCACCGTGTAGTGACTATGAATTCCACCCTGTGATTGCTTCGTGGCTGAGGATATTAATAATGTGAGATTGATTTGACTGTTAAAATGTTGAGCTTTCATTACTCCAGTTACGAATTACTGTGTAATTTGATCAAAATTACCTTAAAATAACTGTTATGTTTTAGAAATATAAAAATGGTGTATAAAACATATACATTTAGATTCCTATGCGATAACAATATCATGAGAAAGGAATTTTTCTGTTTTTTTCTTTACGTATGTTGCATTTACCAGCCCAATAAGCATCAGTAAATGATGTTAAATTCTTAAATCAATCAGTAAATTTGCATAATTTAAGCATGTGGAAAACTAAAAAAAAGTATGAACTATTTTATATTAAACATTGTCATACAAAAGGAATCAGCCAATTTTGGCTTACGATGATTAAGGTAGAGAGTAATTCGTTAGGAAAAAACCACGGCAAGCCGACTTCTACTCACTCACTGACTTAATATCCGCCAGTTTTTATCTGACGAGCTTCAGCCCTATTTGATGGGTAAACTTCGCGGACAAAGTTCAGACAACGTTGTTCTGGATTACTGCTGTTTCCTCACCTAAGCCCACGATCTTCTACTTTGATTTACAAAGTTTTCTACCGCAATAATTCTTTGTACATGCTAAAGTAATTTTAAACTCTTTTACTGGTAAGTACGGTATAGAGGGATACCGACTTTCAAATACTCAATAACGACCCCACTAAGCAAAAGAAATGTTTGTGATCAAAGAATTTCAAAGAAAATTAAAACTTGGGTTTCATCAACTAACTATTACTTGACAAAAGAGACAGTTTTTATTTATTTTTTTTTAATTTTATGTACAGTACAAGTAAACGTAACACAACACAAATGTATTACAACACAAGTACAAATATTACGGTGATCGATGTCAGTAAACCTAACCTAACCTAACCTAACGAGGTTCCAGAGGGATTCACAAAAGAATGGAAAATGTGTTCAAAAACTTAATTTATAGGCTCTAATTTAAAAAAACTTAATTTATAGGATCACGTGACCTCATTGGCTGGAATCGTCAAAATGGCGGCTGCTGTGATATTATTGTCTAATTCAGGTGATTGTAATGGACGTACAAGTAACAAACAAAGCTTTCAAAATGGGGAAATAGTAAATGAAAGTAAATACTTATTCGACCACAGAAATTCCAAAGATGTAATAAGTGACAGTAACGGAAATAAACTGCTCGATTTGTTTGACACTTTAGATTTAGTATTATCTTAAATGGGAGGAGTAAATGTGATTGCAAGGGCGAATTGGCATTTGTATGAGTAAGTGGAAATTTAGTTATTGACATAGCAGCTGTTTTAATGAATTGTTTACATTTGGATCGTGGTTTTGAAGTCTTGTCTTTTCTTGGTTCAGACCACTTGCCTGTACATATAAAATTCATAGTTAACAGTCCTTTCGATGAGACCGAGGGTGAGGGTAAGGCCGAAGTACTGCCTTTGTTACCTAGGCTTAAGTGGTTAAATAATAACAAAGTCAATTACCACTACAGATACGTCAAACAAATTACTCATGTCACACTAGTGGACAATGATCAGACCAATATTGTTAACATAGCTAATACAGTGGTAAATGCACCTAGTAGGTAAACAATCTTGGTTTGATTTCGAGTGTTTAAAATTAAGAAAGCGAGTTTTTAAGCAGCTAAATTTATTTTGTAAATTCAATTCAGCTGAAACAAAAGCAGATTATTCTGATGTGAGTAGATATTTATTTATTTATCTATTTATTTATTTCCAACAGTAACCCATTTATACATTTCAATAATATAATACATGATTCAACAATTAAGAATATAAATTATTAATAATTAACTAATCAATAATATACATATACATACCAATACCGATACTAATACTAACACCAATAATCAATAAAAATAATAATAATATTATAATAATAATAATAAAACCATAATAATAAAAATAATATAATATTACAATTAATAACGATACCAATACTAATAACCATAATATACACTATCAATAATAATAATAGATCAAAAACAACAACAACAAACCAAAAAAAAAAACAACAGCAACAAAGACAGACAGATGAGTATAGATATATAAAACTATAAATTGCAATACAATATATAATATATAGAATAGTAATAAATAGTATAAAAGTAGATAGTTACGGAAGTTCTATCCATCTCTGGGTATAAGGACATTCATGACTGTTCTTCTAAATCTTCCAACCTACTGGTTGTTCTTCTAAATCTTCCAACCTACTGGTTATTGTGTTTTGGGAAGAAGAGGGAGTTTTACGAAAGTTTAATAGTAAGTTTAAATCAAATATCAGATGCTAAAAGTTGCTGGAAATCTATGAACAGTTTCAAATCGAAAGATCACAAGTTTATTGGGAAAATGTCACCTGAACCCTGAGTTGCACATTTTAAAATTATATTAAACCCTCCTTTACTTTAGGATTCAATTAGCTATGCAGAACCTTTCATTTCAAATGAGACGTTATATACAGAGTAGTCGCTTGATGAGTTAAATTAATGATATAGTGGTGGTGTGTGCAATGCGAACTATGTGGCGGGCGGGCAAGAACATCTCTATATCACAGGCATTATCTCACTCTCGACATTGACCTCAGGAACAGGAGTGTAATTGCAACCAGTTCGGACTAAGCCACTACATCTTGGGCCATCAAAGCTAGAGCCTAGTTAATTTACCTTAATTTCAAGCCTTGGGTAGACAATATAAACTAAAAGTGTTCTCTTTGTAATTGTTACGAAGACGAGAGTTTTTCCATTTTTTTGCCAGGTGTCCAATTTTAGCGGACATAAGGAAATGTGATTATAATGAAAATATTTTAGATTGGGATTCTTTTGAAAGCTTTCGAAACTGTAGGGATTAGTGGGCCGTTAAAACCTATTTGCAATGTGCTTGGAAAAGACGTTGGGAACTTATTCAGGAATTTAATTTTTGAAAGAAAAAAGGGTAATTAAAACTAGCTTGTTACTTTATGAATTTATTCAGTAAATTATACTTAATTTGACTGTAACTGCAGACAGATTTTTTTTTCATTTACAAAATAGGAAAACATTTAAATTACAATACTATGTTTAATGTAGCATTTATTGTTTGATATTTGTATTTATTATTGCATGTGTAGTTGTACAGTATTGTCAATAAATTTTTCTTTTTGTAAATTTGTATAGCAGTGTTAAAAAGTATAATAATTTATTTCAATTAGTAATGTTGATTTCTGTTTCTTTTGTACTTGTCTAGTTGCAGAATCTAGTCAACAATTGAGTTAGAATTATGTCAATCCGGCAGACGACCCTTCAGGTCATTACTGTGTTAGTGTTGTTTTCTGTGCCAGATCTCTTGCAAAAAACCTGTTTTTTAAATAATGTTTTTTTTTTATATATAAATAAACACTGTTTTTCATTTCATATTATTGGCTAATTCCTATTGGCTGGTTTTATTTAACGATAAATCATGTAATGACTTAGATAATTTGTTAAATGTACTTATTTTCACCACCAGAAGCTAAGATTTACCAGTGAACTTGAATCTATGAATGAAATCAACTTTTAGGATTTAAAACTAATTCGTGATCATAACAAACTTTCGTATAGAATTTTCAGGAAACCTACCCAAACCAACTATACAATAAATAACCGTTCTATCCATCCCCGTCTCACAAAACAGCTAGCTTCAGAAGTATCTTATATAGGGTGTATTCAATACCATCAAGTGTTGCAGATAGAAAACAGGAAATAAATGTAATAAAATCAATAGTATTGAAAATGGATACAATGCATCAATCATTGATGAAATTGGAAGTAGAATAAAGAAGAAAATAGAAAATAAAATTCGAGACAAACTAACAACACTAAAAAAAAAGAAAAATCCGATAAAGAACAAAAGAAATATATGTTCCTCCCTTACAATGGACCGTTTACGTAAAGAGTTGGTAATAGATTTAAGAAATTAAATTTATCAGAAGCTTTTAAGACTTGTAATACTATGTCTAATAGTTTACACCCAAATATTGAAAGTGAAGATTCAATAGTTCAGAAATATACAGCATTAACTGTAATTATTGTAATATGCTTTACGTAGGTCAGACTGTACATTTTAGCAAAAAATATAAAAACCATGCCTCTACTTTTAAAAGTGAGAAACCTTAAAGATCTAATGTAGCTAAACACCTTCTGAATTGTACCCCCAGTTTGAATAAAATAGATGAAAATGTAGATGTTCTAAAAGTTTGTAAGAAGGGTAGGATTATGAATGCTCGGGAAGAGTTATTTATTTTTAAAGAAAAGTGTAAGGATCCAATATAAACTAATGAATCAACATCTTAATTTTGATTCCGAAATAGTTTTTAATAATTTATTTTCAGCAGTTAAAAGAACAGAAGTAACAGCCAATAGAGATTAACCAATAATATCACAGCAGCCGCCATTTTGACGATTCCAGCCAATGGAGTCACGTGATCATAGGCCTATAAATTGAGTTTTTGAACACTATTTTCCATTCTTATGTGAATCCCTCTGTTCTGAGGAAGGTGAGCGTAGTTCATCAAAATCTATCACCATAATATTTGTCCATTTTGTACTTGTATTGTAATACATTTTTGTGGTTTGTGCTTTATTTTATTTATTTACGGTTTAAACCATTTACAGAAGAGACAGTAAAGTGACAAGCATACATTATGTATCAACTGTGCTATGTGAGCTGTGTGACTGATGTGCGAACCTAATCCCCCTTCTGCCTTCACTAATGCTGTTTAAATATTGTTTCGTTTAATTTTCAAAATTTATTGGAAGGCAGATGAGGGAGTTACAAACATATTTAGTTGTGAATGAAATGTGCTTTGAAAATAGTGCAAAATGCTTTTTAATGATAAGATTACTGATTTGTTAATCTACAAAACGATGAAATAATAAATAGCTGTGCTAGCGATGTTTTAAAATAAATAAGAATAAATACTATGGTACTAAATAACAGATACGAATTTACTATAATAAAACTAGTAATAATATGACTAGGTTACTGTGGAACACAAAGATAAATACACTGTAAAACACCAAATAGAAATTTAAAAGCTTAACAATCGTAAAAATATTCAACAACAAAGACTTACGGACTAAATAACAAAGATAAATATTGAACAAAATAACAAAGTAGAGACCATAACTACAATTGAAAAGACAATAAAATAAATACAAAAATATGACTTTATGTCACAATGGTCATACAAAATATGCTTAATATTGTAATAAATTTGTGTTGTGTGATATTTACTTACACCGTATATGTACCAACACACATTATGCTAATTAAAAAACTATTTAATATATGTTATCCTGATATCTTCCCCATTTCAATGTTACTTTGTAAAGATTGTATAAATATATGCTAGCAGCATTCGTTAAAGCCGTATAAATTGTCAACTGATAAATAGAAAAAAATAAAATTATAATATTTTTAAATGGTGATACAATCCACACTTAAATGATATAATTAAAATAACAGTTTTATTTCACATAGTAAAATCATAGCTTTAGGGCCAACCATAGCTACTATATTGTCTTGAAACTGCGTAAAAAACAGAAAATAATATTACTAAATACACCGAAACATATAAAAAAACCGGCCAAGTCCCACGAGTTCAATTTAGCCCTCTCTGGATGTTCAAATAGACACTTGAACTCTTCGTTCAAATACCCCAGTCTCTTCGTTGACAAATTGGATAAAATCACATTATTTAATATCATTTAGATTAAAAAATTGTCTTTAAATATTATATGACACACATAAGTGTATTCGATATAAGTATATATATATATATAATATTTAACAGGTAAATGTAGTAATTTTAAACAGTAAAAAACAGTTAATTTCACCTAAAAATAGTCAAATAATTATATTCCATACATGCTTCCCTTAGTATTAATCTTAAGATAGCCACTAAAGAAAACTAAAATATCTCATATGATGAAAAGAGATAGACGTTATAGTATAGTTACAATTAACTCATATAATTCTTTTATATATAAAGTTAGAATATTACGTGTTGGTAGAAATGCTAATAAGTTTCTAATGTGTGACGTTCATTTGTATTGTAAATATATTCAATAATCTAAGATCTAAGAAGAGATCAAAATGAAAAAAATAACCGGGGCGATACTTTTCTGAAATATTTACTAAACAGATAGTAATATTTCTGTAAAACTGCTACTTTTAAATATTATATTTTCTGTTTCAGGTTCCATTCTTGGCCCCTATTGTATATCATATTGTCTATAGGTTACCGAAAGAACTGATTGCATATTTTGAAGCAAATATAATGTTATGTAGTCTGAATACTGACCAATGCCAATGAATACAAATCTATAAGAACGAAAAGAGATAGAGAAATATTCAGATTTCCTGTAGCAGACGAAACGAGGTTAGCGCGGCTACCGATACGCAGCGCTAGTTGAGAAATTCTACCATTTACCTCTCCATACCCAAAACCACTGTCCTCCACCGTTTCTTCCTTTCTCATGGAAATTTGCAATATCTCTCTCACTCTCTTTCTTTCTTTCTCAAGGTGGCCTCTCTGCCCTCTCTGTCATCCTGTCTCTTTCTAGGCCTCCGCGCAACAAGTTCAATCTAGCGGCGGCCGCGCCAAGATAGCAAAATTATTGCTGTAAACATTCCTGTCAACACTTGCTTCGGCTTTTGGTTTGTAAGTCTGTTAGTGATTTTTACTGAAAAAGGCACAACAAAAAAGTTCCCTAAACAACAAGATTGTAATTTGTCATGACATTTTTTTTAATTTTAAACCTAACATTTTGAAAATAATGAATAATACCTGTACTATTATCAAAATGGTGGGCGAGTAAAATTTGTTGTGTTGAATTTCATCGATTATCATAGTAGATACGATAAAATTATAATACACGTAAAAAACAGCCAGATACGTGATGAAACGTTTGAGTTATGAGTTTTTACGTAAAAGTCACAAACAGACATGCAGACCGGAAATAGTGCATTTTAAGATATGTTTTTTAGGAACTTTTTCTTTGTTTTGGTCACTAGCCAAATTGTTTTGACATTATTTTCAAACACCCTACTTATTGAAAACATTTAACAATAAGCAATTTTCATGTTCATTATGAATAGTAATATAATACATTAACTTATAATAAATAAGCTTTATAAATAATACAGCAAGAGAATAAATTACGCAAGAAATTGGCTTTACTAACGGCTCTGACAAAAATAAATTATCTCAACCAATGTAGAGTACTTTATGGCAGTACCAACCCTCTCCCCCCCACCCAGAATGCAGGTCAACCCACACTCACCTACCCCTCTCGGTTAAGCCTCGAGAGGTTCACACGGGATCCGCAGGATTAACAGCGTCCCGTAAATCGCTTGTCGTGGAGTTTTTGCCAATTTAGGCAACCTCACTGCCACAGCAACTCACTCCAACAAGGGCGGGGGTTAGAAATGAAATTACTTTTCGCATATACTGAGAGCTTCATTACGATTCTGCCGTTTTTCAACTAAAAGCTTCATATCATGAATAATTTGTACATTTTATAGTGAATGTACAAGTATTTTATAAATTTGGCATTTACTTTTGTAGCCACAAACACATTTACGATAGTAAATATTTACAATACGAACCAAATATAATATAATGTGATATATTCACTGATAAGTTTGTCAAATTGTTTTTGTAATCGTTATTTTTGAGTAGAGATTGCTATAAATACGTGTTCATGGAGTTATTATTACATAGTTTAAAATCGTGGAAATGTGGTGAGACTCATCATTTCCATACATTTTTAAAAAGATATTTACTAATTTACAAAAGATATATACTATCTTTACTTAGTATATATATGCTCGAATGGCCTTCTGCATTTCCTCCCCCAGTTGCAGCAAAGTACTTAAGGATCCTGTTAATTGTTCTTGCGACGTTGCTGCTTGTGGACGAGAAGATGATATGGAAGTGGTCCCCGTGGTCAAAGTTGAAAAAGGACGGGGCCCTCTTGTCTGGTTTCTTCCAACTGGTGTTTGTGATGTACTTGGTATGGAGGATGAAGGTGTAGGTCGCGGTGTTGTTGGTCTTCGTGTTGCTTGCGGTGTCATTGTCACGTCCATCTGTTCTATTTGTTCCTCGTCTACTCTCTTCCTCATATGTTCGTAAATCACTTCCACTTCCTGTTGCCATGGTGGTTCTATTAGTATGCGCGTCTGAGTTATTTCCTCCTCCCGTGCTAGAAGCACTTGAATCACGTCTGTTAGGCATTCTGTTATATATGTTCTTGTGTCCTCTTGTTGGTTTCCTGTCTGTATCGTTAGGTGATTCGGTCTGTAGTTCTGTGATAGCGTTGTTATTGTTTTGGTGAATATCTCTGGTCTGGTCTTCCGTGAACTTGTGTTCGTGAGGTATATGTACATCGTCTGTATGTTGTGTGTTGGCTGGGCTATTATGAAGTGGCTGTCTAGTTTGTTTAGAGGTTCTGGTGCGTTTGTCGTTTGATGAATTGCGCTTATCCCGTCTCTTATTATTTCTATCTGTTCTTGTGATATTTGCTCCTGACCGCTTACCTTTATCATCTGGAGACAGTAGCGTTTCGGAGGGATTTGTGCCCAACTGGGGATTGGGATTGACTTAACCTAAAAAACGTTACTTTTATAAAGCATTATATATATATATATATATATATATATATATATATATAAAACTAAAATTTAACTTTTTTGACCTTTACCGTTAATTCACTACCACTCATTTAGTTAGGTTATGTTTGGTTATAGGTTTGGTTAGGTTATGTTTAGTTACGTTATGTTGGGTTAATCTAAGTTTTGGTTATGGTAGTGAATTAACGGAAACGATCCTACTTTTTAAATCCAGATTTACATTTAATAAAAATTTACTTCAAATAATCCTACCATGCGAACAAGCAAGACAAACTTTGTTGTCCACTTTCTCTCTTTGTTATTTGTTATTTTGAGTGTTACACAAGATATTGAAAAAATTAGAGACACTAAAGATAGTGGTAGTCACTGTTTTGTTGAAAGGGTGTGAGCTATACTCTAAGGGACTGTTTTTATGTGGGCTGAGGCGATCGTGTATTGACATCAGCCATACAAACACACGCGGTCAGGAGTAGGGCCTGTATCAGTCGTATTTCAGGTGAGACTCCAGTTCAGAAAGCGTAGACGCTTAGTGTGTGCGTGTTATGGACGTGTCAACCTGCTGCTTTTGCTTAACTGATGTAACAGTTCAATTTGCCTGCGCGTATCAGTTTAAATTAACTGAAGCAAAGTAACAGGAAGTCAGGCATTTTCAGTTACTATTGAAACTAACCGAATTGGAATCAACCGTCTGTTGTGTTGTCTGATACAAATAGAAGCAGGATATATGGAGTATCAATTTCCTGTTGCACCAGGTGTCTCACGCATCATTTAAGTTGTATCAACTGATGTAAAGCAGCTGATGCGGTTACTTTTGGCCATCCATAGTGCGTGTGGAATTGTCAGTAAAATACTTTATTTTACTTACAGACTTTATTAAGGAAGGTCAGGTATTATTACGTGACAAAACTTAGAAAATGACTCACTGAAAGCACTGGTGTGAGAGAGATATACATAGTGGTGGAAGTGAGATAGAGAACTACTCTTCCCCCACTGAGACATTAAATTTAAACATTGTTATGACAACTAGGAATATGATAGCCCTCGTTCTGGCAGCATAGGAGCAAGCTCCACCCACTACATAATTAGTAATCAACGACCAGTGGTTGGTTTGATTAACACTGTTGTTTTGATTAACGTTAGAACGAGTAAATTAGTTCATTATTTAGTATTAAAATAGCAATAAGTTATAACTGAAACAATTTACAGCAGTTATAAAAACGTGTACAGTTCGTTACAGTCTATTTTCAACTAAACAATGTTGCGGAAGTCGAAAATTTCGAAGGCGAACTTATTTATGCCCGTGATGTAAACCAGCGGAGCGGCGGAACGTTTCCCCTCCACTGCTGAAATACATGTATGCAGTAAAAATAACACATTTGTCACGTCCCGCCCGGACCAAATATGTTATTATAGCTAACTTTTATTTCCATACCACTGGTGTTATCAGCAGTTTATGATGAGACAAATCGACTACATAAGTCCACCTCCTGTCTGAGAACCTCTACACGAAGTTGCCTTGATTGTAGTAATGTACCAGTGATCCCAAACAGTACATCAGAAGGTATTATCCTGTGGGATGAGACACGTTCGTAGTTAAGGAGTTAAATCCACCTTGCACATCACTTGTCACGCATTGCGTCTTCGCCTTGCTCAATGTCAGCCACCAAGACAAAATACATGATCCATGGTTTATGTGACATATGTTGTCTCCCTATAAGCTGGTACACGTGGCTTCGGAAGTACTACTTGTTTATTTAAAGAATATAATTTTGCAATAATGTAAAACACATTGCTACGACATAAAATTATTTTACTAGGCGCTGGTACAATTATAAGGCCAGACTGTAAACTAGAATATCCCCAACTGATAATATGGAGGAATTATAGAAAATATTGCGTCATATGAGAGCTTCTAGATTTGCCGAGCAACCGGAAGTGATGTTTTCTTCCCCACTGCACAGAGAGAAGGAAGGTGCTTTTCCAAGTTGACATGGAACACTATAAATATGTTCTAAATTGTGTCTAGATAACATTTATGCCTAATATCTCCCTTTTAGTAAATTAAGTAACTAATTCTTTTCCATATATATATTTAACTATAGTCAAATGTTGTAATTTACTTGTAAAAAAATGTAATTTATAATAAACTTGATTCACTTTTATTTAGGTATAATTTAATGAACCCCTTTGATTGGGGATCAGGTGAAGCACTGATGTAACTTTTCATAATTTCAGTTTTGTTTCAGATCTGGGGAAGAGCCGGGTGCACCTCAAACACCTGGACCCAGAGTGCCTCCACCACTACTTCGTTCCCGCACGCTCCCTGCAATCGTAGTTCCAGGCATATCCATCCTACAGGCCCAGATAGACTCTAAGTTCAAAGAAAGTAAGTTATTTTAAGATACCTATTTTACAACGGTTTGCATGTTGTGTGTTATGCCTTTCTGTTGATACACTTATATAGTCACAGTCATCATTCAAGTTACTTGGAAACTAAATCTACTTCAGAATTAAATGATTTGTTCACTTGAAAATGATATCCAACGCGTATGGATGATACTCGGTCACAATAGTGAAATATTTTCTATGTGAACCATAATAATCCTTCAGAAAGGATCTGATATCGTCGTTTGACTACACAGATGTGTGCTGGATTTTTGTGAGCGTTGGATTTACCTTATGATGGGACATGAAGGATCTAAAAAAAAAAAAAAAAAAAAAAAAAAACACAAATAATACGTACCCTACATTTTATTTTAGTTTTGAGATGAGCTGTAGCGAGGGGTAAGCAGCAAAAAGGAGTAAGGGCTGGAAGCCATGTGATTAACGTACTGAGTTCATGTTAGGGAGTTCAAATTTGAATTATTTTAATTTTTTCTACAAACCATAAATTATAGTATAAAAATATATATTTTCTACACCCAATGAAAGCTCTCATCTCTTATATTATGTTGGCGATGCAAATCTAATTTAAATATAACGTGAAATAATCCTGCTATATATTTCAAAATGTTTATGTTAAATCTTTGACCTTTTAGAGAATAATTTTATCTTTGCAACTTCCCTTATAATCAACACGATCTACCACTGGCTCTGTTTAATTACCCTTATCAGGTATGCCAATGATGTGGGGTGAATTGTAATTGTGTTGGCCACAAACTAAGCACTGACTCGTGACTTGTCTGATGACTTTATATTCTCCTGAATGGTGTTTCATGTGTATTTTGTTGGTACCCAATTGTACCTATAAGTGTCAATATAAATATGGTTGGATATTAGATAAATAAATTTTTCAATTGTTTTCTCTCTTATTTAGCTAAACGTTACAATCCTTATATATAATATTTGAAGCCGTTTTTGTTAATGTATCTCAACCTACCTTTTAGGATAAATTTCAACGATTGAGGTGTAAGAAAAGACTTGTACAGCTGTTCAAATGTAAATAACTGTATTTATACCATTTAAAAGTAATATAAATAATGGCATGTACATTATTCAGGAGGTTCTATAACCATTGATTATATTCAAACTTATAATAACCTTCCGTCGGGCGCATCACGGAGTTTACCTCCGTGTGGCTAAATATTTGTAAATTCAAATTATCACTTGCGGTCTGCAGCGCCATACGTTGGTGTACTTCATGAGCTCCCTTCCAAGAATTATTTGTCACAACCGCCACCCCTTTACACAGTCTGGTTTAGCCTTAGTCGAGTATCGCGCAGCTACCTGGAGGTTGCTTCCTTGTGCACCTTGCCACGTTACTGTCCGTCCGGAGTTACTTCCGTGTGCGCCCTACTGTGTTTGTAAAATCCGGAACTTTCTCCAAAGTGCATGTTATGGTGTGAAGTAAAATATTAGACGTTGTATATATTTTGTACAAAGGATTTGACCATTTTTTATTAGTTTGTTGCTGTATATAGTTTTTTTTTTTGCTTTAAATATTGTTTTTTTTTGCTGCAAATAGTGTGTATATACCTAAACTTATAACTAAGGTTAGGTTAGGTTATATATTTGTAATGACTAGTAATAATATTTTTTATGATATTAATATTTTAAAAGTATTATTGTTTACATAAACATAAAACTATTTTGGAGAATTAACTTTTTTGACAATATATACACATAATTATATTAATTAATGTATAAAATGGATAATTCCTATCAGTTCATGATTTATTTGTAATACTCCACTTATTATACAATTTAAGTACAATAAAATTCATTTATAACAACAATACGAATTTTTTTTCATTAATTTTTCTATCCCGAAGGTTACCTCCGTGTGCGCCCTCTCACGTTATGGAACGAATGCGCCCGACGGAAGGTTAACTAATAGATACCTCATACAATAGGAATATTCGTACCAGTAGTTTGGTTAGTTAGTGAGGTCTGCCACTACAGCTGGTTTAAACTACATTACATTTACATTGGACTACACTAGCGCTCCACAACTGGACCACAAAACAGCTGATAATTTGAGACAAAATTTAAAACATTGGATGAGAAATATATGTGTACTTATAACATCAATGCTATAACTCTGTAGCTTTAATGATGTTTGAAAGGGTAATTTTATATTCAGTGGGAGTTTGATCTATACAGTTTTAAAATAATGTAAGTATATGTCTCTGACTGTCCATTTCTACACCATTCATTAAAATGTTTGCGAATTTTTGAGTAGTTTGAAATTTTCCTAGCGAATGTTTTAAGCATAGTTTTATAATGCTCTACCCCACTTGTATTCAAGGTTTCAGTGGTAAGCTAATTTTATTTAATTAAATAGAAGGGTGGAAAGAAAGTCCAATATTTAAAACTAAAATAAATTAGTTATTCTTCTCGTTATTTCGAGTAAAATATTCGATACTAAATGTATTTTACAACATTACCATGTCTGAAAGTAGATTGTCATGTTTCGTGTAGAAAGTTTATAAATGAAGTTATTTATCAATTTCCAAAGTCTTGTTTATTTTTATCTTAACAAAGGATTAAAATAGTTAATTTAAAATGAAACACTTTTCTAACATGTTATAAAACTGTAGCAAGTTAGTAGGTTGTCAAATAAATCTACAATAAAATATAATTGTTGTAATGAAATTATTTTGGAATAGTTTACTTTTCAGAAAGGTTATTAGTTTCAAACAATTTTTGTCATATGATGTTAAAAAATTAAACAATAAAAACATTACTATATTTAGTAAACAAAATGGAATTCAATGAATAATCTCCAGATGTATAAAAAATAGGCGAGCAAATTGGTAGTAACACATAACCTACAAACATACAAATAACAATATTTAATAGAAAACAAAAGAACGTTGAAAATGGTATGAAGTAACACGAATATCTAGTAACTGTGTGTTTTTAACACAAACCTTAACTGTATTTTTTATAAATATAGATTTTATTTTGCAAAGTAAAATGTTGCAAAACAGGCTGTTCCCCTAAAAGCTAACATGTTTATATATAAAATGTATTAACAATGGAATTTATGATGCAGCCCCAATGAAATTAATTTGAATAGCTTTTCATTGTTGAGGTTGTACTAGTGCGATACAGGGATGGGCTACAATCAAGATACTGGAGAACAATGAACACGGTAACAATGAAATTAGTATTGTTGTACGTGTAACAGATAGTTGCTCTGCAACCTTCTTTTGTCGTTTGTGAAAAGAACTTTTAAAACTTATACAGTGTTTTCGTTTTAATTGATGTACATAGAACTGATTAATATAAATGAATGACCTAAACTGGTTTCATAATAAAATTTCTATTTATAGAAATGTATCAGGAAATATCCTTGGTCAATGAAAGTGTGTTTTCTTATTTTAATTTTAAAACAAAAAAAATAATTTATTGTTTTTTAGTCATGTTAGCAGGATAAGTAGATGAGCCTAGAATATTATGTGCATTTTACATCAGAACCACAAAACAATGTTAACCAAAACTATTCATAATAAAGGCCCTAATTGAGTTTTTAATTATTGAAAATAACATATTCCAGAGATTCTGGATAGGCGCAAATCTCTTTAAAATCCACTCAACTCCGTTTATTGATTTTTTCTCACTCAGTATATTCGACTGGAAACAATATAATATGCATATTTCACAGACAATGTTCTAACTTGAGAACAGATGCGTTATTAAATGACCAAACTTTTATGTGGTTTAAACTTGTAATGGTTTGAGTGTGGTTTAAACTTGTAGGCCTAATGGTTTGTATGTGATTTAAACTTGTAATGGTTTGTATGTGGTTTAAACTTGTAATGGTTTGTATGTGGTTTAAACTTGTAATGGTTTGTATGTGGTTTAAACTTGTAATGGTTTGAATGTGGTTAAAACTTGTAATGGTTTGTATGTGGTTTAAATTTATAATGATTTGTATGTGGTTTAAACTTATAATGGTTTGTATGTGGTTTAAACTTTAATGGTTTGTATGTAGTTTAAACTTCTTGTAATGGTTTGTATGTAGTTTAAACTTGTAATGGTTTGTATGTGGTTTAAACTTGTAATGGTTTGTATGTAGTTTAAACTTGTAATGGTTTGTATGTAGTTTAAACTTATAATGGTTTGTATGTAGTTTAAACTTATAATGGTTTGTATGTGGTTTAAACTTGTAATGGTTTGTATGTAGTTTAAACTTGTAATGGTTTGTATGTAGTTTAAACTTATAATGGTTTGTATGTGGTTTAAACTTATAATGGTTTGTATGTGGTTTAAACTTATAATGGTTTGTATGTAGTTTAAACTTATAATGGTTTGTATGTGGTTTAAACTTGTAATGGTTTGTATGTAGTTTAAACTTGTAATGGTTTGTATGTAGTTTAAACTTATAATGGTTTGTATGTAGTTTAAACTTATAATGGTTTGTATGTAGTTTAAACTTATAATGGTTTGTATGTAGTTTAAACTTATAATGGTTTGTATGTAGTTTAAACTTATAATGGTTTGTATGTGGTTTAAACTTGTAATGGTTTGTATGTGGTTTAAACTTGTAATGGTTTGTATGTAGTTTAAACTTATAATGGTTTGTATGTGGTTTAAACTTGTAATGGTTTGTATGTAGTTTAAACTTATAATGGTTTGTATGTGGTTTAAACTTATAATGGTTTGTATGTAGTTTAAACTTGTAATGGTTTGTATGTAGTTTAAACTTATAATGGTTTGTATGTGGTTTAAACTTGTAATGGTTTGTATGTAGTTTAAACTTATAATGGTTTGTATGTGGTTTAAACTTATAATGGTTTGTATGTGGTTTAAACTTGTAATGGTTTGTATGTAGTTTAAACTTGTAATGGTTTGTATGTAGTTTAAACTTGTAATGGTTTGTATGTAGTTTAAACTTGTAATGGTTTGTATGTAGTTTAAACTTGTAATGGTTTGTATGTAGTTTAAACTTGTAATGGTTTGTATGTAGTTTAAACTTGTAATGGTTTGTATGTAGTTTAAACTTATAATGGTTTGTATGTGGTTTAAACTTATAATGGTTTGTATGTGGTTTAAACTTGTAATGGTTTGTATGTAGTTTAAACTTATAATGGTTTGTATGTAGTTTAAACTTATAATGGTTTGTATGTAGTTTAAACTTGTAATGGTTTGTATGTAGTTTAAACTTATAATGGTTTGTATGTAGTTTAAACTTGTAATGGTTTGTATGTAGTTTAAACTTATAATGGTTTGTATGTAGTTTAAACTTATAATGGTTTGTATGTGGTTTAAACTTGTAATGGTTTGTATGTAGTTTAAACTTGTAATGGTTTGTATGTAGTTTAAACTTGTAATGGTTTGTATGTAGTTTAAACTTATAATGGTTTGTATGTAGTTTAAACTTATAATGGTTTGTATGTAGTTTAAACTTATAATGGTTTGTATGTAGTTTAAACTTGTAATGGTTTGTATGTAGTTTAAACTTATAATGGTTTGTATGTAGTTTAAACTTATAATGGTTTGTATGTGGTTTAAACTTGTAATGGTTTGTATGTAGTTTAAACTTATAATGGTTTGTATGTAGTTTAAACTTATAATGGTTTGTATGTAGTTTAAACTTGTAATGGTTTGTATGTAGTTTAAACTTATAATGGTTTGTATGTAGTTTAAACTTATAATGGTTTGTATGTGGTTTAAACTTGTAATGGTTTGTATGTAGTTTAAACTTATAATGGTTTGTATGTAGTTTAAACTTGTAATGGTTTGTATGTAGTTTAAACTTATAATGGTTTGTATGTAGTTTAAACTTATAATGGTTTGTATGTGGTTTAAACTTGTAATGGTTTGTATGTAGTTTAAACTTGTAATGGTTTGTATGTAGTTTAAACTTCTTGTAATGGTTTGTATGTGGTTTAAACTTGTAATGGTTTGTATGTAGTTTAAACTTCTTGTAATGGTTTGTATGTGGTTTAAACTTGTAATGGTTTGTATGTAGTTTAAACTTATAATGGTTTGTATGCGGTTTAAACTTTAATGGTTTGTATGAAGTTTAAACTTCTTGTAATGGTTTGTATGTGGTTTAAACTTGTAATGGTTTGGTTGTGGTTTACTTAGGTACTTTTATCAGAGAATAGCTATTGTACAGTGTTTTTCAAGTTTTAGAAAGTGCTGCCCTTTGAAAATACTTTAATTATCCACAGATAATTTACAAAATATACAAAAACTTACTAAATAACCCAATCAGCTGAGCACTAGTTTGTTGAAAATCATAAATAATGGATAAAATGCATAGTTCATAATTAATTTTAATGTATGCAGTGATTCACCCGAACCACCTTCAGACAGACAACTGAACAATGTAATACATATTTATATGACTAAAAACGGTTTATTTATTTATTTATTTTGATCCAGGGGACATATTTTTTATTTATATCCTCAAGTTGGGACATCAGTTAGCCACTGTTACGTACTAAAATCAACTATTTCCTAATGAAGAAGTACAGTATAACACTTAACCCGACTGCCCGGGAATAATTATTTTAATCTATTTCAAGTGACTAATACTAAAGTAACGCCGAAGTATATAGCAGACACGAGATTGCTTGATTCAAGCAATGTAAGCGAAATTTAAATAAGACTTCTCCCGGAAGAAAGTAGAGTGATTTGTTATTCAATTGAGTTTAAGCTACTTTGCTCGTGGATCGCGTTTTTATAACTCACAGCTTCTTTCTCCTTATCTCCTTTTAAACGATATATTCAAACAATAAGTTCTCTAATAACTTAATTTAAAGAGAATAAAATGTCTGCAAACTTATTTGAATGTCTTAGTATTTAAACACAAAACTTAATTATTCAGACACCAATTCTAGTTTGGTTGTTGTTATTTTCTTTAATTTTAATCTTTAGTTCTTTACATACGGCGTCAACTTACGTAATTTACTTGGCCAAATAAAAACCTTACAGTATTGAAAACATTAATTAACGGACATAAAATCAAGATTATGTTACTGCTTGATCAAAATCTAGGCTATTATTTGTAAATATCAAAACCAAAGATGATGATGTATTGGTTTGAATTTGTTGGGAGCCAAAAACGGTAGTAAACGGTTAGATACAACATACCAATAAAAATATGCTTTAAATGGATTATATTCTGTA